>CM076581.1:1564950199-1565660018 GCA_034641835.2 Pinus albicaulis
ATTAGCTGAGATAACATTAGATGAGCTCATATACAATACAAATTATATATGTTGAATAAAAGAATTTGGACTTTTGGACCTATCGAATTGGTTTGCAAATTAGATGCAAATATGTTTCCAATTTTTCTTGTTAGTTGTTTTGAAGAAAATTATTCATATTGATAATATCCTTGCATTAATATGTATGAACTGAATTCCTTTGTATACAAGTTTAAACCCTTTTGATCCCTCCATTAAATAGTTAGAAAAGCTAGAGTTTTAAAAAGAAAGGCAGATGTCTAGTTAGTCTAGATACTAGAACATGCAATTTCCATTGTAAGAGATGGCAAGTCTTCATGATGAGTCATATTTACTATTGGACTTGCACTTTAATGGATGTGCACTATTCTAAAATGAAAATTGTGCAATGCTATGTAAGTAGAGTTGGATTTGTTTCTTAGTTGCAATCAATATGTAGTCATGTTGTTGTCCTATACTACTTGAGATGAAACATTGCTTGGACAATGGCATTCGTGGAATTCAATATTAATTGACAAAGTAACTAAATATGAAACAGATTTATTTTCTATGGAAAAACTTCAAAGAAAATGACCATTCTTTTAGAAATGGATCAGGACAATGCATGTGTGAATGTTTATAATGAAAAAAATGGTACAAGAATTAGTGTGAGGGCTTGTTCAGAACTTGCGAGATGTTTGAAATGTAAATTTTGGGCTTCATTGCTCTTTTGTGTTAGTATGCATGTATGTGATTGAGGCATGATTGACCTAATCGATGGAAAGGAAAGTGGAAATTTTCAAGTTACAGTTATATGAATATAGTTTCTTATGTTATAGGGAAGGAATTCATTTTCCTTTATCTGTGTACCTAGAAATGTGTGTCTAATTTCATAGGAAAAATCAAATATTAAAGGTAAGACTGTTGTCATTATCTAGTGATTCAATTGGAGTGAGGCGTGACTTAAGATTAGTGATTCAATAATTTTCATTATAAGTTAGTCTAGATACTAGAACATGCAATTTCCATTGTAAGAGATGGAAAGTCTTCATGACGAGTCATATTTGCTATTGAACTTGCACTTTAATGGATGTGCACTATTCTAAAATGAAAATTGTGCAATGCTATGTAAGTAGATTTGGATTTGTTTCTTAGTTGCAATCAATATGCAGTCATGTTGTTGTCCTATACTACTTGAGATGAACATTGCTTGGACAATGGCATTCGTGGAATTCAATATAAATTGACAAAGTAACTGAATATGCAACAGAGTTATTTTCTGTGGAAAATAATCAAAGAAAATGACCATTCTTTTAGAAATGGATTAGGAAAATGCATGTGTGAATGTTTATAATGAAAAAAATGGTACAAGAATCAGTGTGAGGGCTTGTTTAGGACTTTGGAGATGTTTGAAATGTAAATTTTGGGCTTCACTGCTCTTTTGTGTTAGTATGCCTGTGTGTGATTGAGGAATGATTGACCTAATCGATGGAAAGGAAAGTCGAAATTTTCAAGTTACAGTTATATGGATATATTTTCTTATGTTATAGGGAAGGACTTCATTTTCCTTTTTCTGTGTACCTGGAAACGTGTGTTTGATTTCATAGGAAAAATAAAATCTTAAAGGTAAGGCTGTTGTCATTATCTAGTGATTCAATTGGAGTGAGGTGTGACTTAAGATTAGTGATTCAATAATTTGCATTATAAGTTGGTACAGATACTAGAACATGCAATTTCCATTGTAAGAGATGGCAAGTCTTCATGATGAGTCATATTTACTATTGAAATTGCACTTTAATGGATGTTGCACTATTCTAAAAATGCATAATGCAAATTGTGTAATGCTATGTAAAAATGAAGAGTTGGATTTTTTTCTTAGCTTCAATCAATATGGTGTCATGTTGTTGTCCTATATTACTTGAGATGTAACATTTCTTGGACAATGGCAGTCGTGGAATTCAATATAAATTAACAAAGTAACTGAATATGTAATAGAGTTATTTTCTATGGAAAAATTCAAAGAAAATTACCATTCTTTTAGAAATGGATCAGGACATTGCATGTGTGAATGTTTATAATGAAAAAAATGGTACAAGAATCAGTGTGAGGGCTTGTTCAGGACTTGGGAGATGTTTGAAATGTAAATTTTGGGCTTCAGTGCTCTTTTGTGTTAGTATGTCTGTATGTGATTGAGGCATGATTTACCTAATCAATGGAAAGGAAAGTGGAAATTTTCAAGTTACAGTTATATGGATATAGTTTCTTATGTTATAGGGAAGGACTTCAGTTTCTTATGTGTACCTGGAAACGTGTGTCTGATTTCATAGGAAAAATCAAATCTTAAAGGTAAGACTATTGTCATTATCTAGTTATTCAATTGGAGTGAGGCATGACTTAAGATCAGTGATTCAATAATTTGCATTATAAGTTGGGAAAACTTGGAATGACTCAACAAAAAATCAGCAAGGAGGGATAATAAATCAGGAAAAATTTGATAGTTCCTAATTTCTTAGCAATGTTTTTCATAATGATCTGCAAGCTTCTTACCTTATATACTATTCTTATTTTTTGTTTGTCCATGGATGCCTATATTATTCATATGTTTATTTTTTCTTGATCGCCTATGTTGGGATTGTAACATGATTGCTACTATCATAACTCTCTAATTCCTGTATTGATGGGTGGTTTTGGATTGCAATGCAGTGAATAAAAGTATCAACAATTCCAAGTAGATGCAAATTTGTATTACAGATGTGCTGCATGTCCTGAAGACTGTTACTAGGTTTGCCTAGTCACATGGTTATATAGATCATTAATTCAAGTGGTTTTCTTATTGCATTCAACTACATATCCGTTTCATACTTTTGGAGAACAGGTTAATGATCTTGGTGATGTTGTTAAAGAGATGTGGAGGAGGAGGGATGAAACAGAGAAGGAGCAGATGACTAAACTCAGGGCTACTGCTGGACTCCCTTCACAACAAGAAATGATACGCCTTTTCCCTTAATTAGATGATGATGAAGAATTCCCATCAATTCAGCCAAAATATTTCAAATCCATATCCAAGGGTTTAGTTGAAAAGACATTTAAAAGTGGAAAGGATCAAATGATGAACCAAAGGAATACGGAAAAAAGGCCTAAAAAAATGCATTAGTAAATAAAAAAATTGTTAAGAAGAAAGGATTACAAGTTCAATCAAATGGTAAAATAGGGGAATTGAATAACAGTTTGCATATATTTCAGTCTGAAATGAAAGTAGAAGAGAAGTCAACACCAAGTCAGGACCAAAATAGTTTGATATATGAAAACAATGAAGAGGAGTGGTCTAAAAAATCAGATGGGAATAAATTATATTCTCCTCCCAAAACAACAAGTTCAGTTAAATATGGGATATCAGTGGAGGCTAATGACACAATTTTTAAAAGAAACATAGTTGAAAGTGGTTTACTTAGTGGAAAAAATAATGCCAAAGGTCATTAAAGTAAAATCAGTTCCAAGTCATCTCATAGTCAAATACATGAGAAAGTGGATACACAATTTGAAATGTTTGCTAGCAAGTCTGAGAGCAGCAAGAGGACAAATATTGTTATACATCTTCCAGCAAGAGATAATAACAATAAATATACATGGAAATCATCCCACCATTCAACATCAGAGGCTCATAGTAGTCAAAGGGAATAGGGTTCAGCAGGTTCAAAAGGTGGGTATCTTAATCAGGTACTAATTTGATAGGACATATTAGTACATATATATTCTTTAAATGTAGTTGTTTGCTTCAAAAGTTGAGTCTATTTCAGAAGAAATAATGTGAATTATGGTTCACCCGCAATAGAAGTGTTCTTCCAGGGCACCGAAATATTGATAGCTATAGGAAAATCGATATCTCCGTGTTGTGGTTATGAGAAGCACTGCTGTATTTACATGAATAATTAGCCCTATTAGCTTATTGTTCCAATTTTGAATGTTTTTTTTGAAAAATTAACATTGAAAGGAAATAAATCATGATCTTTGTTTGTTGTTGAATGACTTCCTGGGTTCGTTGTGGATTAGAGAAGAGAAAGTTAGGTTCTATAATTATTGACACTAAATTAGGCTGGAATGAAAAAGTTGTAGGCATTTTTTTGAAGGTTAGACCATCTCGCATCGACATTTTTGGTAGAAACTATTTAGTTTTATCCTCACCTTTTTACACATTGTTTTTTATGAGATGAGAGTTTGGACTATTGGAATTGGAATTACTCCAATGTAGATGAGGGAAGTTTTGAATTATTTTGTTTAAAATGGCACATATATGATATATAATGTGCACATATGAAGGCTACATAGGGATATGTATGTTCACTTAGATCATTACACCCAAGAGCCAAAAATAGGTCAGACAAGAGCTCCCCACTGACATGAGCAAGGAAGGGGAATCCTGTTTGCTTCATTTTTATTAGAACCAGACAACTGGACCCCTAAAACTGGAAACTACTGTCAACCAGAAAACAATGTATGACCCAAAAATACATAATGTATTCAAATTTTGATTAAAAAATATAAATTCATGTACATCCATATGAATCAAAACCATTATACACAAATATGAAAATTTCTCTCATGTATATAGCTAGTAAGGATGCATATAATCAAAATAGAGCACTAAATAAAATCCATATCTAAACCAAAATAGTAAAACCAAAATAGTTTTTCTCAAGGATTTCACCATGGCTTACTGATGCTTAACTTTGCTCTACCATATGCAAGCTTCCAGTTTCATCTGTTTGACCTGCTCTAGTTCTCTGTTTCTAAGATTGAACTTCTCCATCTCCGAACATTTTTCCCTTATTTTCCTCAACACACTTTCCTCAATAATAGAAAGCATAGATAGATGCCTCTGCCTCTTCTCTTCAACATATTGACTCAAATGATCCGCCTATGCCCTCACAAATTGATCAAGATATTCTTTCTATTTTTGCAACTGTGATGCTATAAGATCTATTAGAAAATGAAGGGTAGAAGCTGCATCACCTCTTGTTGTAGATTGTATTGAAGAATTGACATGTTCATCCTCAAATTCCAGACGGAGACTAGTTGATGCAGTACCCACTAAGTGTGGTACATTCCTTGGTCCTGTAGCTGGGGCTTGCTGATGAAGGTCACAAAAATTTATTAACAAGGATATATTATGTTGCAAAACAATAATATCCATAGCATCCCTTAGTCTCTTTCACAATGGAGGGTCCTTTGGCATATGGAACATTGCTCCATTCTGCTAACCATGTATAGAATTAGGCACTACATTGATATTTAGAAGAGCATAAAATATAATGCATTCATGTTATATGGTTTTGGATATGATACCCTATGGAATGGAAATCCTCACAAGAACACTTTCCATGAGATTAGTTTCTTATCTAACATGGTTTCCAAGGGTGTCCCCAACACTTTGGAAACCACTCAGTGCCACCCATTATATCTTTTGGTGATTCTGAAAAGAAGAGGTTTCACTAATGGAAGCATCAGAAAGGGAGATAGAGACAAATGTAAACCTTATTATTATGATGTTTATTTCCTTTTCAAAACCACCCCCTCCCCCAAACTCATGATTTTACAAGATTTTCTACCAAAGTTGAGGAGGCAGCAAACAAATGGTGAGCAAATAGTGAAGGATGTAGCAAACAATGGAGTAAATAGTTTCTAATATCACTACATTATCGATTATGCATCTACAAATTTGATTCTAATTTCTGGTTCATTGTTTGTAGAATGTCTACAATTGAATTTGTGATTAAATGTCTGATTTTTTAATGGTATATGAGATTTATCAATATTTATAAGGGTGATACTAATATGCGTTGATGAATCTTATTTGAAATGCGTATGAAGATATGGTGCATATATTTCTCGTGGTGTTGCAGAGCTTCATGTAGCATGTGTCTCGTGTATAAATCTCAAACCATCCAACATTATTTTGGATGCAAGGGGGTGAGAAGTAGTTTCTGATTATGATCTTCCAAAATTTTTGAAGAAACCTCAATGCAGAAGACCTCGCTCAACCCCAGAGGATGATGTGACAAGGACACATTGGTGTGTGGAGTGTGCTATGTTGAATCCTCATTATATAGCCCCAGAAGCTTGGGAAACACTTAAGAAGTCTTCTTTGAACATTTTTTGGGATGATGGAAATAGAATTTCTTCAGAATCTGATGCCTGGAGTTTTGGTTGCACCTTGGTTGAGATGTGCACTGGAGCAATTCCGTAAGTTATATTGTATATACCCTTGTGTTTGTAGTTGAGAAGTCCAATATTCAATTCCATTTTTCTTCTGTAATGTGCAAACATGGTACCCTCTATATGAAACACACTTGCTAGATATTTAATTAGATTTTTCATGCAGGTGGAATAACCTAAGTTCAGACAAGATCTATAGGGCTGTTTTCAAGGCTCAAAGGCAGCCACCTAAATATGCTAGAGCTGTGGAAGATGATTGGTGAATTTTAACAGTTTAATATTTCAAAGAGACCCACTTTTCATGCTATGCTGCCCATATTTTTACGCCATTTGCAGGAGATTCCTCTTAGCCCTCCTGCAAGTCTAGAGAAGTAAGAATATACTGGGAAGCTTTATGTTGCTATTTGAAACGTAAGGCTTTCTTTGATTAGTTTAATTTTAACTTATGGTATATTTTCTTGATGAAACTGATGTGAAGCGTATTTAGTATGTACATATGCAGTTTGCTCACAAATTTGTTATTTCCTGTGTTGCTTGCCAGTTACTATACTGCTAATATGGCACAATTAAAAACAGTTGTGACTTTCACCGTAGAATGTGGAAAATGAGCTGCATGACTTTCCATCAATGTTAAACAAAATAAGTAGATCAGTCAAGTGAAGAAATATTTCTTCCATAAATATGATTATTGATTAATGATGGACCAAATTTTACTGGGATATTGTACTATTTTTGTCATGCTCGGCTTGAGTACCGTGTAACCACTTTTTGGAAGAGGCATACTTCTTTTTGTCAAAAAACTTAATTTCAATAGGATTATCATTATTTTCCATTGAGCTGAGCCTGAGAGTAAGAATGAAATCTATAATTTTTTTGTGGGTAAAAACTCATAGATTTCATGGTTGCTCATGGAAGTGATCCATCAAAAGATTTTGAGACTACATGGATAGATCCATCTCCTTCATTTGTCTTGGAAATTGTACAGGATACTCAAATGTTCTTCATCATATGGTCTCAGAAGGGGATGTGGAAGGTGTTAGGTGATTTTATTTACTCTCCAAAATTTTTGTTGTTTGCATGAATTTTTGTTCAAATATATTTCTCAGTTATATGGCTATAGTTTTATCTTTGACAAGCAATGATTTTCATTTATGCTATGCAAAGATTTACTTGCAAGAGCTTCATCTGGAAAGACTGGAAACTCAGTTGGCCCCCTAAAAATGTTGCACACCCTTCTGTAGAGTGTACTTGGGCTTATCCAATCTACTCCTCTAGGCTAGCAAACACCCGAGCTCCAATCTGCGAGGCTAGCAATAACTCTTGTACATTAGAGTGTTGCACTTCGGCACCGTCCTTCATCCAACCTTCAACTACTCCTCGTCCTTCAAGATAGCTTGTCTAGGGCTACTTTGGGTAGCTAATATTGATGCCCTCAAACAACTCTATGACACCCAACCATCCACTGTGGAATCTGCCACCACTTGAAGTGCTCTCGACACCCTTGTCCACTTCACTGCTTGGATTCCATAGTCAACAACCAAACTAATCCGATCCTGTCACTTCTTGACCCAGAAAACCTCCACAAACACTGCTGTTATAATACTGTAGTACTGCTATCCTGGTTAGGGCACTTTTCAGGCTGCACTAACCACTAACTAGCCATTGGACAATCTACTCCTAGCTGCAGCCTAGGCAAGAGGAGGTGCCCTATGTATGGGTTGTTGTTGTGGGCATGTGGCAGCCTTTGAAGACTCCACGCTGGCCTATTTGGAGTGGCTAGGCCTGCGGCCTACCACAATCCACTGCGGCTCCCTTACAAAATACAAAATTCACCTTTCTTCTCCACATGCAGCCCTCAAAACAGTGTGCAAAGAGCTCCTCTTCTAGCGGCCTCTGTTCTAGCAAGTCCGAGCTTGGGAAAGACCTTAAATGAGGCCTAAAACAGACCTAGAAGAGGCACATTGTACCTACAACAACTTGGCCTCTCCTCTATGCAGATAAGCCTCCTCCACACTGTCGCAATATGATCCTTACAAGGCCTCTTCCAACTGCGGCTAAACCCAAACAAATTTCGAGATGTACTTGCCCAATTAAGATGCTCAAACAATACTAACTCGTCCTCCTTTTATAGAAAAGTCATCCTCCATGAAATCATGATGAAGACACACCTCCAAATTCTTTCAAGTCGGCCTACTTGATGAATTAATAATTATGTCATCTTCAAAAATTCATATCTCCCAAACGACAACTTAGAATCAGACGATTCTTGATGCGTTAGAATCATATTGCTGAACACTATCATTCGCATCCATCACATGCTATGTATTCTTCTTGGTTTTTCCCCAAAACTCTATGGGTGCCAAAACCCCACACTTGGGTTCCAAGCCCACAAATTTCCCTTGTGTCACTTTGTCCTCCAAACCCCGAACCCCTGGGCTTGGAGTACCTCCAAAGCTACACAATTCAACACTCCCTCTTAGTGAGGGAGGTACCTCCATGCCAAGGAAGTACTTCATCTTCATCATCACTGGTCGCAACACTTGCCCAAATCCTATTTCTCACAATTGTAGCAATCCCTGTAGCATGCACTGTGATTTTCTCGAAAGTGTCGTTGTTACTGGAAGCCTCCTGCTTCTTCTTCTAATCTTGAATCTCTTTCCAATATCGCCATGATTCCTTCTTGCTAGATGTGGAAGCACCCTTGCTCCTCACTGACCAAGCGCTCTTCTTCGGTTGCAGAGTCTCCTCTGAATTTGAAAACTCCCTCTAGAACTCAACTCCCTTTGAGCCTCTATAACTTGGACCTTCCTGGAAAAGTGTACCTTCTTCTCGGGAACCTGTACCTTCTCCTCTGAAACCTGCACCTACTGCTACTTTTCTGGAACCTGTACCTGTCCCTGCTTCTTCCCATGATCCTCAGGCTTTCCCATCAACCTGTAGAGACCATGCTCCCTGACTCCAAGCACAATCCCATCAGAATTAGAGCCTCTAGGCTCGAGTCTTGCCTTCCCATCCTGGAACAAGACCTAAAACTTCTTCCTCTCCATCGTTGAGACAAAGATCACACTATGTCTGAGTCCTGGTATAAAAAATACATCCTGGACCCACATCATACGTCCCCTCTCCATCATGAATGGCACCACCGCCAATCCTTGGATCTCCAACTGACGTTTTTTGCCCAACACCATGTGCAACTTCGAGTCCCTTTCAACAAGAGTTTCAAATAAATCCTGTGATCCAGTCATATGCTTCGTCGCACCACTGTCCACGTACCATCCATCCTCTCGGATATTACCCTGCGAGAAATGAGAAATCATAGCAATGTCTTCTTCTTATTCCAATCTTCTAGTGAGCTCATCATTCTTAGCTTTATTGGCAAGAAAAGTAGCCTGCTTCCCTTTCTTATTTTCTCTCTCCTTTTCTTTCTTTGGACAATTCAAAGAAAAATAACCCATTTCACCACAGTGAAAACACTTGATTTTACTCAAGTCCTTCTTTTGCTTACCCTTCATTCTGTTTTCAAGTTCCACGTCCTCATCTTCCTTCTTGGAAGAATGAATATCCTCTTCTTCCAATTCTTCCTAAATGAAGTCATCCCATAATCTATTCTAGTGTGGCAAGTTTTCCTGGGCAACGATTCCTTTGATGAAATGTTTCCATTCTGAGGTGAACCCTTTCAAGTAAATCCTCACCATATCTTCATCTGAAACTTTGACCCCAATGACAACAATCTCATCTCGAACCTGAGACAACCTCGTCAGATATGAAGTCGTTCCTTCACCCTGTATCATCTTGGTTTACTTAAACTTATCCTCCACTACCAGCACCCAGTTCTTGTTCTTGTTCTGGAAGAAATTCTAAAGATTCATCCACATCTCATGTGCATTGTTCTTTCCGGACACATGCGGTATCAAGGAATCCTTCACATTGTCAAGGATGATCAACCTTACCTTCATATCCAAATCTTCCCATACATCCAACCCCGTAGGGTCTGTTGGTTTCTCGATTTCCTTCTTGAAAAACTCCCAGATCCTATTGACCTACAAGACCAGCTTGATCATTTCCTTCCAAGGAGTGTATTTGGACAACCCTTCCAACCTATCCTCATACCAGAGACTTTCTTGTAGCTTCAACATTGTAGTCACTTCTTTAACTCACAATGCAACCGACTCCCTCTCATGTTGTACTTCGTTGTGCAAACTCTAATTTACTAGCTTACAAAGTAGTTCAGATATGCTCTGATACCATGTTGAATTTCCGTGACCTTGGATCTAGGTTAGAGTCTTAAATCACATACGCTACCAAACCAAGAATCTCAACCATAAAATACTTTGCACAATGGAAAATATAAAGCAATAAATCACATATGCACAATAGACATAGTTTTAAACAAAATTGTATAATAACGTACAATCCCCAATATTCATTATATTAAATCAAATCTGAATAATAAAACAGTCTATGGTAAACAAGATACACTGACAAACACAATGTCGTATCTCATCCTGTCGGTCCTTAGCTTCCGTTCTGCTCATTAGTAGTGCCTTAGGCCATCAAGGCATCTACACATCGAGACTCCAGGAGGGCTGCCCCCAACCACTGTTGTACATCCTTCTATAGAGTGAACTTGGCCTGATCCAATCTTCTCCTCTAGGCTGGCCAACACTCGAGCTCCAATCTGCCAGGCTAGCAACAACTCCTACACATCAGAGTGTTGCACTTCGGCTCTGTCCTTCACCCAACCTTCAACTGCTCTTCATCCTTCAAGATAGCTTTTCTAGGGCTACTTTGGGTAGCCAATATGACTACCCTCCAACAGATCTATGACGCCCAACCATCCACTGCGGATTCTGCCACCACTTGAAGTGCTCTCGGCACCCTTGTCCACTTCACTACTTGGCTTCCACAGTCAACAACCAAACTGATCCGATTCAGTCACTTCATGACCCAATACACCTCCACAAAGACTATTGTTACAATATTGTAGTACCATTGTCCTGGTTAGGGCACTTTGCAGGCTACAACAACCACTAACCAGCCACTGGACAACCTCCTTCTAGCTACGACCTAGGCAAGACAAGGTGCCCTATGTATGGGTTGTTGTTGTGGGCATGTGGTAGCCTTTAAAATTCTCCATGTTGGCCTGTTTAGAGTGGCTAGGCTGGCAGCCTACCACAATCCACTGTGGCTCCCTTACATCATACCCAATCCACCTTCCTTCTCCACGTGCAGCCTTCAAAACAGTCCGCAAAAAGGTCCTCTTCCTGTGGCCTCTGTTCTGGAAAGTCCGAGCTTGGGACAGACCTTAAATGAGGCCAAAAGCAAACCTAGAAGAGGCATGCTGTACCTACAACAACTCGACCTCTCCTCTATGCAAATAAGCCTCCTCCACACTCTCCTAATTCGCTCCTTACAAGGCCTCTTCGAATTGCGGCTAAACCGAAACAAATTCAGAGATGTACTTGCCCAATTCGGATGCTCAAACAATACTAAATAATCCTCCTTTTATAGACAAGTTATCCTCCACGAAATCATGATGAAGAGACATCTCCAAATTCCTTCAAGTCGGCCTATTTTATGAATTAATAATTATGTCATCTTCAAAAAACCATATCTCCCAAATGACAACTCGGAATCAGATGATTTTCGATGTGTTAGAATTGTATCGCCAAGCACTATCATCCTTGTCCATCATATGCCGTGTCTTCTTCTTGTTTGTGTCCCAAAACTCATTGGGTGCCAAAATACCACACTTGGGTTCCAAGCCCACAAGCTGCCCTTGTGGCTCTTTGTCCTCCAAGCCCCAAACCCTTGGGCTTGAAGTACCTCCCAAGCTACACAATTCAACACTAACCACCCGATGCCTTCGGTAGTGCAGAGACTGTGGCTTTGACGACTACAAGGTCATCGTTTTAACCACTAAAGAGGTGCTATGTCCTTTAAGCTAAATTTAGAAAGGAGGTCCTATTGTTTCTATCAACCAAGCTTATGCTTGGAAGTAAGTTATTATATGCAAGAGTAGCTTAGAATGCTATGCAAGGTGAATGAGTGTGTACTTAGGTGAGATTACTCAAATTTACTTGGTTAGGATTTGCTTTAAGATATCAAGTACTTTACAATGCTTATAAAGGGTAATCTCAACCACAAGACAAGTTCCAATTAAAAAAGTGACAGTAATAAACAAGAGATGTTAATGATACAATTACTCAATAACTACAAGATGAAAGATAATAAATGCTAGCTTTAAATAACAATTTAGAGCACTTTCCTTTTTAGAACAATTAGCCATTGATTATTAGACAATAAGAAATCTTCCAAGATGCTTCAACCAATGTTTTAAAATTCGACCGAGTTGCTCGAGCCAACCCCCCGATTGGGTCAGCTCGGTACAAAAACTGAGCCAAAAGCTGGTTTTTTACCGAACCGATCGAGTCGGTCACTAACTCGGCCGGTTCGGTAACAAACCAGCCGGCTCGATAGGGTCCATCTTGGCTTGGCTGAGCCATTCAAACTCGACTGCGACCCACCAAAACGATGAATTTCAGACCCCAAGTTAGATTTAAGTTCGCTTTTAGGGTTTTGGTACGGCCTCTAACCCGTCCCAAATCTATAAAAGCTACCCAACCCCTCTCATTTCCTCACAACTACCTCATTGCATTAGTGTGACCATTTGTGAGGAAATTTTGAAGGTGGATTTGGTTTTTGGAGCAACATTAAGGAGTCTCTTGGGAAATCTTTGGAGAAATAGTGAGGAGCTTCTTGGGCAGTCATTAGAGAAACATTAAGGAGTTGGTTTTTTGTAGTGTCTCTTATACGTAATTATTTTTCCCTCAACCCACTTTTCATAACTTCCATAACCATTAGGTAGGGACATGCAACTTCGATGATGTTTTTCTTATTTAGTAAAAGATTGTTAAGACTTTAATTTATTGAAAGTTGTAGAAATTACAATCTATAAAGTTTCAAGATATAATTTTTAAAAGTCTAATTCTTTAAAGGGTGCTAGCTCAATGGAAGAGCACCTTCTTTACAAGCAGGAGGTTGGTGGTGCAATTCCATCATGCCCTGATATTCATATGGAATGGCGACGATTAGTTTTTGGTGACAGAGGCTCTTATGACCATCACTAATGAGCTTATGGTGACATTTTTCGACCCTCACCAAAATATGAAATGGTGATGTTCAATGAACACCACCTTATATACACATCAATAGTGACGACCATGAAGGTTCCATCACCATAAATGTTTTTTGTTGATATGAAATTGTGAGGGTCATTGTTTGTCATTATAGTGATTATTCGCGACGAACCTTGATGTCACCAATGAGTTTATGGTGACGGTCAATGAACGTCGCCATATATATGCACCAATAGTGACGGCCATGAAAGGTCCATCACAAAAAATCGTTGTTGTTCATATGAAATGGTGACAGTCACTATCTGTCGTTATAATCAATATTTGTGACGGACCTTGAATGTCACCACAATACATACTTTTGGTGACGCCACCTTTGGTGATGTTTAGTTTTTTGGTGATGAAGGCTATTGTCCATCACCATTGCTCATATGAAATGGTGATGGTCAATATCCATCACTATAAATCATTATTGGTGATGGACCTTGAATGTCACCATAACACCTATACTTTCAGCGACGCCACCTTTGGTGACATTCAATTTTTGGTGACGATGACTCTTTTGACCCTCACCAATGAGCTTATGGTGACCATTTTCGCCCATCACCAATTTCATTTTTTCTTGTAGTGAACACAACTTTCCACTATGGAAAGTCTTTCTATGGAGGTCATACAATGCATGCAACCATCCAAATCCTATGTTTTTTTCCTGAAGGAATAGTGGTTGCAATTCCAAATAAAGCCACTAACATAGTGTTAGTGTCAGCCTTTGTAGCCTTCCTCAAATGATCAAACATGCTCTTACAAAGTGATTTTAAGGTGTCAAGGTCAAATTTTTTCATTTCAGTGAGCCTTTAAGAAAAATTTGATCACTAAGTATTAGGTCTAGGGTTTGTTTTCACTCTTTTCAAAGTTGTCCAAATGTCGGTCCATGTCACCATTCAGCTAAGTTTACCATCATTTAGAGGGTTTTCATCATCATGTCAGGTTCCAATGGGTCATTTTACACCTTGTTCATGCCTCAGTTGTGCCTAGGTAAGGTTCATTTCCCTCTCCTAGGGTTTTGGAGGTAATTTCTCCTGGATGGTCAAATCATCAGCAAAAATCATATCTTGATGTTCATACACCTTCCCCTATCCTTAATGTACCTTATTAATCACTTCTTTACTCCTGATGATTTGCCCATTTATATCACCGAAGATGAGGAGTATGCAGAAAGCTCAGCGGTACAAAGAGATGAGGAATTTATCTTGGCCAATGAAGCAGCTCTTGAGGAAGAGTCGGATGAGTATCAGAGAGGTTATATGAATGCATTGTTAGCCCAGCAGAAGCAATATTCTCTTAGAAATAGAGATTTTACTGTCAATCCAATCCAAAAGAGAAAGGAAGTTTCAGCACCTAAAAACGATTCACCTGTTGCACAAAAGAAAGCAAAAGAGATAGTTGATCCCGCTGCCACCAAGTCATCATCAGCAGAAAAATTAAATCAGCCAATTACATCAAGGGAGAAGGCTGAAAAGAAAGATGTTCCAGCCAAAGATATCGAAAATACTTCAGCCTTTAGTTTGGGGAATGAGATTTCTAAATTAAAGGTATCCATTCCCTTGACTGAACTAATGAAGAACAACAGTTATAAAGGTCAAGTTTCCAAAATTTTGAATTTCGATCGCATGTATGATATGGTGAATATTGAAGATGATCAACCTGAACTGATATTTGGACTAGCTTTATATGGTGAGTCTCCAGATAGCGAAGTGCCTCCTTTTTATATTAGTCTTCGATTGCATGAGTTTGTATTGCATAATGCCATGTTCGATTTCGGTGCCTCCTATAATCTTATGCAGAAATAAATCATGGAGAAGTTGGGTTTAGACATTACTAGGAAGTACCATGATCTTTATTCACTTGATTCTAGCAGAGTGAGATGTATTGGGCTCATTAAAGCCTTGGTTGTTAGTTTGGATCAGATTCCCACAAAGAATTTTTTGATGGACGTTGTTGTAGCAGACATTCCTCCAAGATTTGGTATGTTGCTTTCCAGATCTTGGGGAGAAAAATTGAAATGGAAATTACAATTATATTTCTCCTATGCGATGATTCCCGTGTTTGGCCAAATGATAAAATTGTACTGGGAACAAAAAATGAAGTATATGATTACAACCAAGGAGAAACCGGTCAATCATCCGATTAATTATGTACATACAGATTTAGAGTCTTTTGTTTTGTTTGCCGATAGTTTCAACGATGTAGATAGTCAGTTAGTTCAAGAAGAAGATATTCCAGAGATTACCGAGAATTTCAGAGAAGTTTTGCAGAAAGAAAGGCAAAACCGGAAAGCATAGTTGAGCAATCAGCTAAAGATAGTGGACAGCAAGCAGAAAAAACAGAGCTAGCAATATTTCAGCACTTAGAAGATGATGAAGAGGGTTTATGGACCATGGATTTCGATGGTGCAGTGGGAAATGATGGTGCTAGAATTGGTATTTGGGTACGTAGTCCTTTTTCCGCTCCAAACAAGGTACCGAGCAATGTACGGGTATGTTCTTACAAATTAGCATTCAATTGTTCAAATAATGAGGCTGAGTACGAAGCTTTGATTGCTGGCCTAAAGATTCCTAGAAAGCTGAATGCTAAGAGAATTGCAGTCTATGGCAACTTCGAATTGGTGATTAAGGAAGTAAAGGGTGAATATCAAACGAAACATCCCCGGATGCGGGCTTACCAGAATGTTGTCCTTGATATTTTGAAGCAGTTTTCAGATTATACTTTGACTTGTATTCCTCGCATTCAAAATGGAATTGCAAATGCACTTGCTAAGGTAGCAAGTAACTTGAAGATCCCAATGAATTCAAGTAATAAGTTCAAAATCCATGTGAAGCACCGTCCTACCGTCCCGGATAATCAAAGATGTTGGCAAGTTTTCCAAGATGATGATGAGATTAATGATTTTCTGCAAAATAAAGGGAAGTTCAAAGATACCTGAATTGATGTAGAATATGATGATGGTGACGATGTTCAAGTCAATAAAATGGAAGTGTTGCAGCTGAAAGATAACATTATTCCTAAAGGTTTGATACCTTTAGAAGAGCTCTTTGATCAGGATGATGTGGCTAAAAAGCCAACCTTACGGGCGACTGAAAAAGGAGTTGAAGATGTAAATATTGGAACAGCGGAAGACCCCAATATGGTGAAGCTATCCAAATCATTACCACTGGAGGTAAAAGAAAAATATGTGAGTTTGTTGTCTTCATTTGCTGATGCTTTCTCTTGGGATTACTCAGATTTAAAGACATATGACACCAATATAATTCAGCACACTATCCCAATCAAGCCTAATCAGAAGCCTTTCAGAAAAAAGCTAAGAAGAATCAATCCAAAGTTGCTGCCATCGATTCAGAAGGAGGTAAATAGGTTGTACAAAGCGGGAATCATTGTTCCCATCATATTTTCTAATTGGATTTCCAATTTAGCGCTAGTGCGGAAAAAGACAGGTGAGATTCGATTGTGTATTGATTTCCGAAATCTGAACAAGGTGTCATTGAAGGACAATCATCCATTGCCTAATATAGATCATATATTGCAGCGAGTAGTTGGAGCATCTCGCATGTCACTACTCGACGGTTATTTTGGATATAAAAAAATTTTGGTCCATAAGGATGACCGTGACAAAACAGCGTTCACCACTCCGTGGGGAACTTTCCACTATGCCAAGATGCCATTCGGTTTGAAGAATTCTGGTGTGACTTCTAGCGAGTGATGGACATGGATTTTGCGAATGAGAAAGATGTTTTCCTTGTTATATACCTTGATGATTTGACGGTATTTTCCAATTCATATGAAGAGCATATGTATCACTTGAAAGTTGTCTTTCAAAAGTGCAGAAAATATGGTGTCTCGCTTAATACTAAAAAGAGCTTGTTTTCCATTGATGAAGGAAAATTACTTGGTCACATTATTTCAAAAGATGGCATTCGTATTGATCCAGCACGTGTTGAAGAAATTCATCAAATTGACCCTCCCAGGAACAAGAAGGAGATTCAGTATTTTAATGGTAAGATGAACTTTTTACGACGTTTTGTCCCTAACCTTGCTGAACATTTAAGAGAAATAACAAATATGATGAAAAAGGACAGCCAAGTGAAGTGGACTAAAGAGGCGGTAAATTCCTTTAATTTGGTGAAGTTGGCACTATCTTCAGCTCCGGTGTTAATCAACTCGGATTACACCCAAGATTTTATTTTGTTTTCCTTTGCTTCGGAGCATACCATGGCAGCTGTGTTAATGCAGTAAAGAGATGGACATGAGAAGCCCATAGTTTTTTTCAATCGAACTATTAGAGACGTAGCCTTGAAGCACAACATCATTGAGAAGCAAGCTCTGGCACTGGTAAAAGCATTGAAGGATTTTCGGGTATACATTTTGCATTCCCATATTTTGGCTTATGTTCCTAACGCTGCCGTGAAAGATGTTTTAGTACAGACTGATCCGGAAGGAAGACGTGGCAAGTGGATTGCAGCTTTGCTGGAATATGATGTGGAAATAAGGCCCACGAAGCTTATCAAGGGACAGGGGCTGGCGAAGCTTATGGCTGAATCGAATTTGCACGCATTAGACATAAATCTGATTGCTACTATGTCTGATGAGGATGAGGAGAATTCGCCACTTCAGGTATCGGAAATGTTTGTTGCTTCCCCATGGTATTCAGATATCGTGTATGTTCTTCAAAATTTGTCATCACCGCCTGGCATGACTAGAAACAAAGGTAGAACTTTGAAACTGAAGGCTGAAAAATTTTGTATTTTGAATTCTGCACTTTATTGGAAAGATCCAGGTGGTGATTTATTGAATTTTTTGGTGGAGGAAGAAGCAAAGAAGGTAATGGGGGATTTCCATAAAGGAGACTGCGGGGGTCATCATTTTTGGAAAACAACAGCCAATAAGATTTTGAGAGCAGGGTACTATTGGCCGACATTGTTTGCTGATGTGTATAAAACAGTCAAAGGATTCCATGAGTGCCAGATTTTTGAAGGAAGATAGAAATTACAGCCATTGCCACTCAAGCCTATTGAGGTAAGCGCCCCTTTTCAGCAGTGGGGTTTGGATTTCATTGGGAAGATCCATCTTCCTTCCTCAGGACAACATATATGGATTCTAACAGCCACCGATTACTTCACGAAATGGATCGAAGCAGTTCCCACCAGACAGGCTACCGATTCTGTAATCATTTCTTTCCTTGAGAACAAAATTTTGGCTCGTTTTGGTTGCCCGAGTAAATTTATCACTGATAATGAAGCAGCTTTTAAATCAAGAAAGATGATTGAGTTTTGTGCCAAGTATAAAATTATTTTGGGACATTCAACCACCTATCATCCGCAAGGCAACAGTTTGGCGGAATCTTCCAATAAATCTCTAGTCAACATCATTAAAAAGTTGTTGGACTCTTGGGAAAAGTTTGGCACTCCATTGTATATCCATTTTCAGTTTTTGGCAAAGGAAAGACCAGAGTTTTGCAGCACTTGTTGTGATCCTTGTGGCTTCTGAGTTTTGATGATGTTATTCTCATGTTATTGTAAGTTTCATTAATGTTATATGTATGCCATTTCCCTTTTCTTTACTTCTGAATTAAACAAATGAGTAATTGAGGTAGAATTCATTGGTTTGCTGGTGCTCTACCTTAGACTTTTGTTTAGTTTTATATGTTTTTCGTCAGTTTGAAGAGGATCCTTGCACTCTCTTGCCCTCTTTAGCTCCTCAGCAGTATTTTCAATCCATTCAATTGATATAAGACATCAAAGTCGCTTCCTACCTCACCCCAACTTGAACTCTGCAAGAAATTGGCCTCATCCCCAAGCTCAAAAATTGCCTTTCCCATTTTTCCAACAAAACCCCAAAAAATCAAAATCAAATCCTCCTATTTGTATATCTAGCCTAAGATCAGCTGTTTTTTTAGTCATCTCAAGCCCCTTTGAATATTTTCATTGAGATTGACCCGGAGAGAGCCCTCTCCTTTCCTCGTAGGGCTAGCTACGAGGCTGAGTGTGGTTTGGTGTTACCCGAAATCCCGCCTTCCTTCATCCTAAGGTGTATTTAGGCGCTAACATAGTGGCGACCATACTGGGGAGAAAAATGGTTTGCTTGTTGGTGTTATTTGTTTCATAAGTTACAGACGGAGCCTGAAGTTACACCAGGTAGCTTTCGAAATGATTTTTCTTTGCATTAGCGGAAGTAGATAAACGCTACTTCAGTCAATCTCCGGTTTAGCTTGTGAACATGATATTTGACTTGTGAATTACCCCAGTATATTACATCATTCTGGACTCTTGGGTGATTGAGTCTAGAATTTGATAGGCTGAAATAGATCGTTTTTGTCCTTTGATTTTTGAATAGATCAACACACTGGCTTCCAGAAGACATACAAGAGCTAATCCTGATCCTGATCCTCCTCCAGTGTATGAGAATCCTAATCTGATTTCAAGAATCCTCCGTCAAGAAAGTCCCATGATCCCTTTGTTTAAATCTCATTCATACCCGACTATATTTGAGTTCCTTGAAGATATTGAGTTTTATGATCAATTTTAGCTGTCATTGTTTGAAACTAAATTTGAAAGTGCTACTGGTTCTACTGTCATAAATCCTGAGTTTATCAAGTATCTTGAAATTGAACAAGCTAATAGATCCATTGATAGTTACATCTTGAACATCCAAAGCTCTATTGTGGCAAAGAATATTCCTGAGTTTATTGAATCTGCTTCTGAAACTCTTGGTCCATCAGCAGTTACTTCTGATTCACAAGTTCACGCTGAGCCTTCTTTCATTCCTACCATTCCCGTGCAACCATCTATATATGATAAGCAATCTACAGTAGTTCCTCCTCCATCTCCACCACATACACCTCATACATCTACTGCTCCTACTCCACCCGTTTCTCTGAGACAGATCATAAATCCACCAAGAGCAATGGCTGCTAGATTCCCACCTCTTGTCTTGCCCCAGAACTTAGATCCCATGCCCGCTGATTATCAGAGTAAAATCCCATTGTTTGATGGTACTCCTCAAAGTGTGCCCGCTCAACAGCATATTGATAGAATGACAGACTTCTTTGATCTCCATGAAATTGATGAAGAGAATGTCTCCATGACATTGTTTGTGCAAACTTTTGGAGGTGAGGTACGTAAATGGTCCAGAGTTTTGCAGCACTTGTTGGGATCCTTGTGGCTCTGAGTTTTGATGATGTTTTTCTCCATGTATCTGTAAGTTTCATTAATGTTTATGTATGCCATTTCCCTTCTCTTTGCTTTTGAATTAAACAAATGAGTAACTAAGGTAGAATTCATTAGTTTGCTGGTGCTCTGCCTTAAAATTTTGTTTAGTTTTATATGTTTTCGTCAGTTTGGAGAGGATCCTTGCACCTTCTTGCCCTCTTAAGCTCCTCAGCAGTATTTTCTATCCATTCATTGAATCTATGACATCAAAGTCATTGATTTCCCTGCCCCAACTTGAACTCTGCAAGAATTTGGCCTCATCCCCAAGCCCGAAATTGTCTTTCCCCTTTTTCCAACAAAATCCCAAAAAATCAAAATCAAACCCTCCTATTTGTTTATCTAGCCTAAGATCAGTTGTTTTTTTAGTCATCTCAAGCCCCTTTGAATATTTTCATTTAGATTGACCCGGAGAGATCCCTATCCTATCCTCGTAGGGCTAGCTACGAGGCTGAGCGTGGTTTGGTGTTGTCCTTTTTCTGCCTTACTTTAGCCTAAGGTGAATTTGGGAACTAACATAGTGGCGACCATACATGGTAAGTTTGAAAATCTCTGGAAAGGTCCATTCAAGATTGTAGCATATCGAGGTCAGAACGCCTTTCTTTTGAAGGAGATGAACGGTGAAGACTGTCGAGGAGGGCCGGTCAATGGTCAGCTGCTCAAGCGGTACCATTTCTAAGATGTTTTCTGCTGATCATATTGTCATTGTACATATCATTTATTTCAATTTCATTGCAAGTGTGCATTGTGGTATTTTCTTCAGTTTGGGGCCCAAAGTGAAGGCTATAATTCTGAAGAAGGATTTCAGTTTTGGTTTGAGTCCGTTTAGTCGGTTTGGTTCAGTCATTTCTGTTTTAAAAGTTGAGTCATTTGCGAGTCAGTTTTTAGTCTTGTTATTAAGTTAGTTTGTGTCGGTTTTCAGTCATGCTTTTTAGCTTGAGTTTTTAGTCCATTTCCCAATGAATAAGGCACTGGTCTACTCTCCCAAAGATCTACAGTTCTTGGCACCTCCAAGGAGCTACCATCCCCATTGGAGCCAATGTTAGTGTCAGCCTTTGCAGCCTTCCTCCAATGATAAAAAATGCTCTTAAAAAGTGATTTTAAGGTGTCAAGGTCAAATTTTTTCATTTCAGTGAGCCTTCAAGCAAAATTTGATCACTAGGTATTAGGTCTAGGGTTTGTTTTCACTCTTTTCAAAGTTGTCCAAATGTCGGTCCATGTCACCATTCAGCTAAGTTTACCATCATTCAAAGGGTTGTCATCATCATTTCAGGTTCCAATGGGTCATTTTACACCTTGTTCATGCTTCAGTTGTGCCTAGGTAAGGTTCATTTCCCTCTCCTAGGGTTTTGGAGGTAATTTCTCTTGGATAGTCAAATCATCAGCAAAAATCATATCTTGATGTTCATACACCTTCGCCTATCCTTAATGTACCTTATTAATCACTTCTTTACTCCTGATGATTTTCCCATTTATATCACCGAAGATGAGGAGTATGCAGAAAGTTCAACGGTACAAAGAGATGAGGAATTTATCTTGGCCAATGATGAAGCTCTTGAGGAAGAGTCCGATGAGTATCAGAGAGGTTATATGAATGCCTTGTCAGCCCAGTAGAAGCAATATTCTCTTAGAAACAGAGATGTGCCTGTCAATCCAATCCAAAAGAGAAAGGAAGTTTCAGCACCTAAAAACGATTCACCTGTTGCACAAAAGAAATAAAAATAGATAGTTGATCCCGTTGCCACCATGTCATCATCAGCAGAAAAATTAAATCAGCCAATTACATCGAGGGAGAAGGATGAAAAGAAAGATGTTCCAGCTAAAGAGATCGAAAAGACTTCAGCCTTTAGTTTGGAGAATGAGATTTCTAAATTAAAGTTATCCATTCCCTTGACTGAACTAATGAAGAACAACAATTATAAAGGTCAAGTTTCCAAAATTTTGAATTTCGATCCCATGTCTGATATGGTGAATATTGAAGATGATCAACCTGAACTGATATTTGGACCAGCTTTAGATGGTGATTCTCCAGATAGCGAAGTTCCTCCTTTTTATATTAGTCTTCGATTGCATGAGTTTGTATTGCATAATGCCATGTTCGATTCCGGTGCTTCCCATAATCTTATGCCGAAAGAAATCATGGAGAAGTTGGGTTTAGACATTACTAGGAAGTACCATGATATTTATTCATTTGATTCTAGCAGAGTGAGATGTATTGGGCTCATTAAAGATTTGGTTGTTAGTTTGGATCAGATTCCCACAAAGAATGTTTTGATGGACGTTGTTGTAGCAGACATTCCTCCAAGATTTGGTATGTTGCTTTCCAGATCTTGCAGAGCAAAATTGAAAGGGACATTACAATTAGATCTCTCCTATGCGACGATTCCTGTGTTTGGCCAAATGAGAAAATTGTACCGGGAACAAAAAATGAAGTATATGATTACAACCAAGGAGAAACCGGTCAATCATCTGATTAATTATGTACATACAGATTTAGAGTCTTTTGTTTTGTTTGCTGATAGTTTCAACGATGTAGATAGTCAGTTAGTTGAAGAAAAAGATATTCCAGAGATTACCGAGAATTTCAGAGAAGTTTTGCAGAAAGAAAGGAAAAAACCAGAAAGCACAGCTGAGCAATCAGCTAAAGATAGTGGACAGCAAGAAGAAAAAACAGAGCTAGCACAATTTCAGCACTTAGAAGATGATGAAGAGGGTCTATGGACCATGGATTTCGATGGTGCAGTGGGAGATGATGGTGCTGGAATTGGTATTTGGGTACGCAGTCCTTTTTCCGCTCCAAACAAGGTACCGAGCAATGTACGGGTATGTTCTTACAAATTAGCATTCGATTGTTCAAAAAATGAGGCTGAGTACGAAGCTCTGATTGCTAGCCTAAATATTCTTAGAAATCTGAATGCTAAGAGAATTACAGTCTATGGTGACTCTGAATTGGGGATTAAGCAAGTAAAGGGTGAATATCAAACGAAACATCCCCGGATGCGGGATTACCGAAACGTTGTCCTTGATATTTTGAAGCAGTTTTCAGATTATACTTTGACTTGTATTCCTCGCATTCAAAATGGAATTGCAGATGCACTTGCTAAGGCAACAAGTAACTTGAAGATCCCAATGAATTCAAGTAATAAGTTCGAAATCCATGTGAAGCACCGTCCTACCGTCCCAGATAATCAAAGATGTTGGCAAGTTTTCCAAGATGATGATGAGATTAATGATTTTCTGCAAAATAAAGGGAAGTTCAAAGATACCTCAATTGATGTAGAATATGATGATGGTGAGGATGTTCAAGTCAATCAAATGGAAGTGTTGCAGCTGAAAGATAACGTTATTCCTAAAGGTTTGATACCTTTAGAAGAGCTCTTTGATCAGGATGATGTGGCTAAAAATCCAACCTTACGGCCGACTGAAAAAGGAGTTGAAGATGTAAATATTGGAACAGCGGAAGACCCCAAGATGGTGAAGCTATCCAAATCATTGCCACCGAAGGTAAGAGAAAAATATGTGAGTTTTTTGTCTTCATTTGCTGATGCTTTCGCTTGGGATTACTCAGATTTAAAGACGTATGACACCAATATAATTCAGCACACTATCCCAATCAAGCCTAATCAGAAGCCTTTCAGACAAAAGCTAAAAAGAATCAATCCGAAGTTGCTGCCATCGATTGAGAAGGAGGTAAATAGGTTGTACAAAGTAGGAATCATTGTTCCCATCATATTTTCTGATTGGATTTCCAATTTAGTGCCAGTGTAGAAAAATACAGGTGAGATTCGATTGTGTATTGATTTCCGAAATCTGAACAAGGTGTCATTGAAGGAAAATCATCCATTGCCTAAGATGGATCATATATTGCAGCGAGTGGTTGGAGCATCTCGCATGTCACTACTCGACGGTTGTTCTGGATATAACCAAATTTTGGTCCATGAGGACGACCGCAACAAAACAGTGTTCACCACTCCGTGGGGAACTTTCCACTATGCCAAGATGCCATTCGGTTTGAAGAATGCTGGTGTGACTTTCCACCAGGCGATGGACATGGATTTTGCGAATGAGAAAGATGTTTTCCTTGTTATATACCTTGATGATTTTACGGTCTTTTCCAATTCATATGAAGAGCATATGTATCACTTGAAAGTTGTCTTTCAAAAGTGCAGAAAATATGGTCTCTCGCTTAATCCTAAAAAGAGCTTGTTTGCCATGGATGAAGGAAAATTACTTGGTCACATTATTTCAAAAGATGGCATTCGTATTGATCCAGCACGTGTTGAAGCAATTCAGCAAATTGACCCTCCCAGGAACAAGAAGGAGATTCAGTATTTTAATGGTAAGATGAACTTTTTATGACGTTTTGTCCCTAACCTTGCTGAACATTTAAGAGAAAAAAAAAATATGCTGAAAAAGGACAGCCAAGTGAAGTGGACTGAAGAGGCGGTAAAGTCCTTTAATTTGGTGAAGTTGGCACTATCTTCAGCTCCGGTGTTAATTAGCCCGGATTACACCCAAGATTTTATTTTGTTTTCCTTTGATTTGGAGCATACCATGGCAGCTGTGTTAATGCAGAAAAGAGATGGACATGAGAAGCCCATAGCGTTTTTCAGTCGAACTATTAGAGACGTAGCCTTGAAGTACAACATCATTGAGAAGCAAGCTCTGGCACTGGTAAAAGCATTGAAGGATTTCCGGGTATACATTTTGCATTCCCATATTTTGGCTTATGTTCCTAACGCTGCCGTGAAAGATTTTTTAGTACAGACTGATCCGGAAGGAAGACGTGGCAAGTGGATTGCAGCTTTGCTGGAATATGATGTGGAAATAAGGCCCACGAAGCTTATCAAGGGACAGGGGTTGGCGAAGCTTATGGCTGAATCGAATTTGAACGCATTAGACATAAATCTGATTGCTACTATGTCTGATGAGGATGAGGAGAATTCACCACTTCAGGTATCGGAAAGGTTTGTTGCTTCCCCATGGTATTCAGATATCATGTATGTTCTTCAAAATTTGTCATCACCGCCCGGCATGACTAGAAACAAAGGTAGAACTTTGAAACTGAAGGCTGCAAAATTTTGTATTTTGAATTCTACACTTTATTGGAAAGATCCAGGTGGTGATTTATTGAATTTTTTGGTGGAGGAAGAAGCGAAGAAGGTAATGGGGGATTTCCATAAAGGAGACTGCGGGGGTCATCATTTTTGGAAAACAACAGCCAATAAAATTTTGAGAGCAGGGTACTATTGGCCGACATTGTTTGCTGATGTGTATAAAACAATCAAAGGATGCAATGAGTGCCAGATGTTCAAAGGAAGACAGAAATTACAGCCATTTCCACTCAAGCCTATTGAGGTAAGCGCCCCTTTTCAGCAGTGGGGTTTGGATTTCATTGGGGAGATCCATCCACCTTCCTCAGGACAACATATATGGATTCTAACAGCCACTGATTACTTCACGAAATGGATCGAAGCAGTTCCCACCAGACAGGCTACTGATTCTATAATCATTTCTTTCCTTGAGAACAAAATTTTGTCTCGTTTTGGTTGCCCGAGCAAATTGATCACTGATAATGAAGCAACTTTTAAATAAAGAAAGATGATTGAGTTTTGTGCCAAGTATAAAATTATTTTGGGACATTAAACCACCTATCATCCGCAAGGCAACAGTTTGGCGGAATCTTCCAATAAATCTCTAGTCAACATCATTAAAAAGTTGTTGGACTCTTGGGAAAAGTTTGGCACTCCATTGTATATCCATTTTCAGTTTTTGGCAAAGGAAAGACCAGAGTTTTGCAGCACTTGTTGGGATCCTTTTGGCTTCTGAGTTTTGATGATGTTATTCTCATGTTATTGTAAGTTTCATTAATTTTATATGTATGTCATTTCCCTTCTCTTTGCTTCTGAATTAAAAAAATGAGTAATTGAGGTAGAATTCATTGGTTTGCTGGTGCTCTACCTTAGACTTTTGTTTAGTTTTATATTTTTTTTGTCAGTTTGAAGAGGATCCTTCCACTCTCTTGCCCTCTTCAGCTCCTCAGCAGTATTTTCAATCCATTCAATTGATATAAGACATCAAATTCGCTGCCTATCTCGCCCCAACTTGAACTCTGCAAGAAATTGGCCTCATCCCCAAGCCCAAAAATTGCCTTTCCCCTTTTTCCAACAAAACCCCAAAAAATCAAAATCAAATCCTCCTATTTGTATATCTAGCCTAAGATCAGCTGTTGTTTTAGTCATCTCAAGCCCCTTTGAATATTTTCATTGAGATTGACCCAGAGAGAGCCCTCTCCTATCCTCGTAGGGCTAGCTACGAGGCTGAGTGTGGTTTGGTGTTACCCTAAATCCCGCCTTCCTTCAGCCTAAGGTGGATTTGGGCGCTAACACATAGTATGGGTATTTGCATTTTCAAAGCTACATGAAATTTATTGATTTTTCCAAACAGGCAAGTGTGGAAGACACGGAAAAACTAGCTGAGTTTTATAATTCATTCTAACAGATCTGAATTTCTAGTATCCCAATTCAATATTGGAAGACGTGCGACTAATGGAATTGGAATATTGGTTGACTTAAGAGGAGGAATGGGATGAAGAATTGAAAAATGTGATTTAAAAAGAAGAAAAGAAACCCTTTTATATTAAATTTGAGCTATTAAGCCCCAAGGTTGTCATCAATAATGAAAATCTCATCTCATCTGATCCTCATTTAGCACCAAAGTGCATAACATCCCAAGAGAAATCCATTCTACATTTTGAGGATGCTTTTAGAATGTTGGGAACAAAAAGTACACAAGCTTGTCAGAGAAGGTGGCATGCCTTAATCCACAATATACAAATCAAAGAGTATCAGTCTCCTGAAAGGCTAAGGAATGCCTTGGAAAGAACCCCATTGTACAAAATAACCATGAAAAGACTTAAGAGAAAATGGATAAGAATCAAAATCAATCCACCTTTGCTGTTGTGATTATAAGAAGGAAGAAACCATGTAGAGGAAAAATAGGCATGGACAAAGATAGAGACAAATGCAAGCTTTTATCCACTAGAAGGCACACCATTTAAGATGCCTTGGGATGTTAGAGAGGCCACCAGGGCTATGAATGAGCTTCATATGGATGGATAAGTTTATCAAAGGATGAGAAACACCTTTAGCACGGGGGTGATGATGAGTCCCATTAATAGGTATATTTTTAAGTTAATTATGATATCCTCCAACTCTTAGAATTATCCTTTTCTCACATTAATTCACATTTTTAGTCATAATATGCTTAGAAATAAGAGTAAAAGGTGTTTTTCATAGTATGTGGCGTAATGTGATTAAATTGTAGGAAAAAAAATCAATTTTGAGGCATTTACTATGGAGGGGATCGATGGATACAAATAAGAGAGAATACAAAGGGGATTCTCCACCTCCTTAACTCTCCAACTCGGCTTGAGATCACAAAATAATCACTCACAAGCTCAAAGTCACTAACATATGAGTAACTTCAAGTGAAAGTGAAGCTCAAAGAGGACCAGATCCATAATTATCAAGATCAAGGAGGGAATAAGTCCTATTTTGAAGGGATCTTCTATTGAATACCTTTTTATATAGATAAAGCAACTGAAAGGCTCATTAGGATTAAATTTTTTTATTCATCTAACAGTAGCTACTAAGGCTAGTGCTTGACATTGCAATTTTTAACTTCATGTGATGTATGAGACTATTATTTTCTGCTAATGAAAAGGTTGCCATTGATCTGTATCTGAAATAGTTTTAAAGGGATAAAACCCTTGGGTTTGGGCTACATGAGGTTAATTTTTTTTTAAAACAAAACTTTCATATGAAGGATATGGGTGAAGCCTCTTTTCTCATTGGCATAGAGATTCATAGAGATGGATCCCAAGGGATATTATGATTGTCTCAAAAGGCCTACATTAACTAGACATATTTTGCATGGACACTACTACATGTGGGCTGTTTTAAGACATTTTTTTAAGACAAAAGAAATCTTGTCTTAAAAAGTTACTTTTTTTTTAGTTATTTTATATTAAAATTTAATATCAATTGAATTTTCTTAAAGATAAAATCTAAGACAAAAATAGTGTAAGAAATAAATAGTTTGAGACAAAACTTTATATTTAAGACAAAAAATGATTTGAGACAAAAATATTTAAGACAAAAACAATTTGAGACAAAGAAAATTAAGACAAAAGTATTTTAAGACAAAAATTTATATTTAAGATAAAAATAGTTTGAGACAAAATTTGTTTAAGACAAAACCTTATATTTAAGACAAAAACCCTTTGAGAAAAAAAAAAAATTAAGACAAAAGCAATTTGAGACAAAAATATTTAAGACAAAAGCACTTTGAGACAAAAATATTTAAGACAACTTATATTTAATACAATGGCGACTTAAGACAATGACAATTAAGACGAAACCCATTTAAGATAGTTAGGAATTAAGACAAAATCATTAGCATTAGGAAGTTTGCATTGAAATATCCATGAGTGGATAGTGGATAATTATATTTTTTATTTTTAAAAATAGATATTCAAACCACATGAAATTTGATCATGTCATGATATTTATTTATTTTATGTTATAATTCATTTCTTTTTTCATTAAAGCCACATTCTAAAAATATAATAAATAAATAGATAAAAAAAATATTATTTTTTGGTTGGCCACTCAAGGGATTTGAACTTTGAATCTCATGTTTTAACATAATATAACTTCATAACAAAGTGATTCTCAATTGAGTTACATTCATGAACTAAAATTGTTTATTTTCTTAAATATATGAAAAAATTTAAACTAGCAATTACATCAGATGTTGCAACGTAAACATTGTAAGGCATGAAATAGAGAATAATCTTAACATATAAGAAATCATTGAATAATAAAAATTAGTAAACAAAACACCATTCAAAAAAATATTCAATGAAGAAGGCTCATTAGGTACAAGGGATGAAAATTTCGTTTTCAAATAGTAAATTGGCATTTGACATTCACCTATGAAACATCAGATTATTCGAAAAATGTTATGGGTACAATAACATAAATAGATTGTTGGGGGTATAGAAATGATGTAGTTGAGTGAGTTGTTGAGGAGGTATTGCCTGATGAAGGAGAATGCAGTGGTCCTTGAGGGAGACAAGTTGTCAACTTCATGGGTAGGGGTTGTTGTTAGCTTAAATTTTGCGATTTGCCTTTTTTTTGGGTGTGCCACAACCTTGATATTGCTGATAATTCATCAGTTGGCTACTAATTGAATGCCTCCTTGGAGAGCTTATCTGCTAGTTGATTGAGCTCATGATAAATGTGGGTGAAGGATGACCATTCTAGCTCCTGAATGCACAGCCAAATTTGAGACATCGGGGATTGAAGCCACACATTTTATTTATAAAACTTGCATTAACCTGCTCAACAACTATTTGAGATTCTCGTCTCTTGCAAACTCTTCAAATTACCACAAGCACTTTCCAGCTAAATAACAACAAAAAATGATGATAACTTGACCTTTAAATTGGAACCGGGAGCTTGAGTATATCTGATATGAATGAATTGAAATGAATTTATATACAAAAAAGAGTGAAGAGCAAGAATAATCAACATATAAGGAGAAACATACTTTTTTAATGAGATCACCTGGAGATTCTCTGATAATTTGAGTGGGATTTCCTTCAAAATTCCTGCAAGGTATGTTTCCGGTCAGATGTACGAAAAAACATGAGACATTAAAGCTACGTAACTTGATCTTGCAGGAAAAATGAATTACTTCACCCAAAAAACTTTATTATGAATACCTTTTTTGTGTGATCTCAAGATGTGGGTAAAGTGCATTATATAAGAAAATAAAAATGTTCATGAAATTCCCATGAAAGTGAGTGCATCGATCGATTTTAAATTTGTTGTTGCATGTTGGTCTCTCTACTGTAGAGTTGTGGGATAGTTGTATCATGTGACTAAACTATATTCAATAAATAATCTTTCACTTACCCTAATATTTGAGGAGTACAACATTTTTATTTGCAATTGTATGGTCTGTGATCTCCTAATTGTGAACTATGTATAACATATCTAATTGGATGTTAGCCAAATTTTTCCATAGGTATAACATACCCAATTTTCACCCTCTGAGGGTTATCTTGCCCATGATCACAAACAACTTTTGATGACAACTATAATCAGGCCACTTGCAATGCTTCTTCTAGAGTTTAAAGGAAACACCTCCTTGAAGAAAAATTAAATAAATAAAAGAAAAAATGTTTTAGAAATTTAGCTATAAAACAACTAACAACCCTCTTGAGGTGGAAAATTCTAGCCTAATTTAAAGAAGCGAGAAAACTCATGGTATTATAGAGATAAATCAGAACAATTGAGCAAATTTTTTAAGGATGCAACAAGAAATTTTTCTCTACATAATAAGAAATTATTTTTAAACGAGAAGATGCCACAGTGGGAATGCACAAGAAGAAGAACCAAAGAAATCGAAATCAATAAAGGAATCACAACCACCACTCCAAACTCGCTTCTCTAAAACACATACAAACACAATAAATCCCACCGAAGCTTACAAATTTATCAAGCCCTAATTAACTTACTAACAAATTCAACAAGCCAACATGCTACAATTTATTGATTCACCCCCAAATCAATTAGTAATTATTGCATGAATGTACATTTGTTTGTAATTTTATTTAAAAGGTTTAAATTCTCTCAAGAGCATATAGAATATATCCAAGAGTTAAAAAATTTGAAATTTTGCCTACCTCCATAAGGTATCATCACACCCGGATAGGTGACAACATACAAGTCTAAATCTTCTACCTCTAAGTCTTAATGACACTTCAACATGTCTATAACATACTTGCAACAATGCTTAATGAGTTTTGTTTATTGGCTAAAGAGATGTACATCGATCCATCCAAAAATAAACATCTCAATCAATCCAACACCATAAATTGTGCTAAATAGTTCATCATGTAATTTAAAATATTATAATATGGTCTTATATTAGCTCACATATTCCTTGAATATTTGAAAGCCAAACTACCTTAGCATAGTAGACTAGAAAGATATGTACTCTAAAAGACAAAAAAAAAGACAACAAACTAAAATAGGAACTTTAACTCTAATCCAGACACTTCATTCTTAGCAACATGATATATAATGAAGATGATACGTGGAAAAGAAGGCTTCATATATTGTCTATCACATGTCAAACCGAGTGAAAAAATATATGCATAGAACACAGAAGAAATAGGGTTCATAGATCGACTTGTATTATATGGTTTCAAACCCTTCTTATCTCCTTCAAGGGGGTTTCTTGAGGTCTTAAAAAAGACTTTCTTTTGCTAACCAAATGTATTTTTTCTTTCACACATTTATGGAAACGTACTTTCGAAATCATATTGTAATAGATTCATAAGGTGATATTATTGATATTAACTACACCTTATTTGGAGACATCATTTTTATTGTAGGGGTTGGTACCTTTCAATTGGATGTGGTTGGTGATGTGAAGACTACTCAACCTCTAGTAAAGATTCATACTAACTCTAAAAAGCTTATGGATGCTTGTTTACAAAGGGAGACGCCTCTAAACTTAACTCATTGGATTCTTTGTTTGTTCATGCTAATTATTGTTCTCAACTTTCCTTCTCCAAGGGGTTGAGACTATTTGCTTCATTTATTTTACATGGCTCGGTGAAAGAAGAAGAATGGAGATTGTCTCCATATCTTTTCCATTTCGCTAAGTTACAAATAAAAAGAGTCAAATTCTATAGCCAATATACTAATAGCCTCTTGATACACCTTTAGTGAGCTATGCATAGTTCTCGCCTATCATTGTAGCTCAATGAAATGACATCTAATAGCTCCAAGACACCATTATAAATGGACTAGTTGTGAAGTTGTTGTTAAATTATCGCCTCCAAATGTTCAATTATCATGAATTTTGGGGGAGGGGGATATTTTGGTGTATTGAACGGGGCAAGGGGACGTAAGGGTAGCATGGATGGGTAGAAGTGAGAGGTTCGAGCATGGTTTACTAAGATCTATAATCCTAAAATTAGAGAATGAGAAGGAGCCTTAGGGCCTTATGGCATAGGGGATAGGGGACCTATAAGTAAGGCAATGAGAGAAATTGATAGGGGAAACCCCAATAGTTTTGACAAGGGGATTAGGGGCCACTTTATCACAACCCATATGCACTTAACCCCTAACCACTAAAATACCTATCCCTTTAACCCCAAAGCCACAATCCCTTAACCCCTACACCCATAAATCATAACAAATTAACCCCTTGATCCCTTAAACCCAAAGCCACTAACCCCTAACCCCTAACTTATAATCCTTGAACTCCATACACCTTAATCCCATATCCTCTTAAACCTTGACCCTTAACCCATGACCCCTAACCCCTAAACTCATTAACCCCTAACCCCTTAACTTGCTGACACCTAAATACCATAACCCTTAGGCACTTAACCCCTAAATCCCCTGGCATGTAATCCATTGATGGTTAATCTTTAACCCCTGAATCCCTTAACCACTAAGCCATTAACCTCTAACCTTTAAACCCCTTATACCTCAACCCCTTAACCTCTAAATCCCATAATCCCTATCCCTTTACCCTTTACCCTTAACCCCTTTCTCCTAAACCCTTAAACCCCTTAACTCCTAGAACCCCTTATCCTTTTTCCCAAACCATAGGTGCTCCAACACTAATATTCTTGGGCATATTATGCTTTTTCCTACTAACCGCTCCAAATACAACCTCTAAGAACTAGCAGGCTCCAAGGAAAAGAGCTACAAGTTCCCCAAATCTGATCTACATTTTATGGACAATCACACTTCCCCCAAATTCCCTCCACATATTTGCCTTGGTGTATTGGAGTTTGAAAAATAAATAGGATGCCACAAGTAATCCTAATCATAAGAATCAACTTTCCTAATGACTAGGAGGCCTTAAAAATCAAACAACATCTTAACTTATGCCTAAAATTACTAAAATTTCCTATCCCAAATATGAAATTAGAAATTCTACAAAATTATAGGGCAACAAGGAAACCAACTTCCTCTTCTATAAATCTCTAAGACCTTCTAGAGGACAAATATAAATTTTTAAATAAATTGTTGAAATTATGCTCTTGCATCAATAGCTACCAATGTATCCTTGTAGGCCACCCCCTTTAACAATAGTAATACCAAAGTCCTTTACCTAGAAGGAACTCCTTACATAATTCTCTCTTAGATCCCCTTAACCCATTGCAATGATTGTCTTTGATGCCTACCTAGTTACAAGCACATTTTGAAGCAATTTAGCATATTCCTAGTTGAGGATTTCGATAAGTATGTGATTTTGTTGACATCTTGTGACTGTCCCGTATGTGAATATATAAAACCATTTTTTTTGTACCAGTTTAAGGACTGATACCATCAGGTGTGTGTGCTAACATGGATGGAACGCTAGTTACATGTTGTATAAATTGTAATGTAAATGAATAATCTCTTTTGGAAAAGGCTCCACTCATGATGCCATTTCGCAAATGCTTGCACTCACCAATTGTGGTCGGATTTTAAGGTGCCATGTTCTCGTAAGGGTAAATCTACCTATCCATCTCTTTAAATGCACACAACACACATGTTGGCTTGATCTTGTGCTTTTTGTCGGGAAAATGTTGTTGCATTGGGTTGACATTGATTTGAAAGGTAGATTTATAAAGGTTCTGCACAGTACGTATATAAAAATTATGTCGGGTTATCCATAAATTTCCTGAGACAAGCTCCCCAACAGAACAAGTAGAATACTTTTTGCAGCCAAAGAGATTAACTGTTGTTAGTTTTTTTTCAGAACTAGTAAAAACTATAGACAATCCAAAATGCCTCATTTTTGGACTATCAATATAGTATCCATTTAAATAGACATAGGCATAGGTTAATAACAGATACCTAACACAATCTCAATGAAATACTATGAGTAGAGAGAGGCACGGTTATATACATGGTTTAGTAAAAAATGAATTGATATATTCCTCAATGTGGACTGCCAGCTTGTTTTTCACTTCTTCAATCAGGTCATGGTTGTCTTGGATGCCCTTGTGACAGTCTTAAACTACCAACTCCAATGCCATCAAATTTATCCCAGTTACCTTATTGCATTGAAATTCCATGAGTGGATAATGGATAACTTTATTTTTTATTTTTGAAAATAGATATTCAAGCCACATAAAATTTAATTTATTTCCTTTTTATTATATTTATTTATTTTTTCATTAAACCACATTATAAAAATATAATAAATAAATAGATAAAAAATATATTATTTTTTGGTTGGCCACTCAAGGGGATTTTAACTTTGAATGTCATGTTTTAACATAATACTTCATAACAGGGTGATTGTCAATTGATTTACACTCCATGAACTAAAATTGTTTATTTTTTTAAATATGTGAAAAAATTTAAACTAGCAATTGCACTAGATGTTTCAAAGGAAACACTGTGGGGCATGAAATGGAGAAGAATCTTGACATATAAGAAATCATTAAATGATAAAAATTAGTAAACAAAACGCCATTCAAGAAAATATTCAACGAAGAAGGATCATTAGGTACAAGGGATGCAAATTTTGTTTTCAAATAGTAAATTGGCATTTGACATTCATCGATATGAAACATCAGATTATTCGAAAAATGTTATGGGCACAATAACATAAATAGATTATTGGGGGTATAGAAATGATGCAGTTGAGTGAGTTGTTGAGGAAGTATTTCCTGATGAAGGAAAAGGCAGTGATCCTTGAGGGAGACAAGTTGTCAGCTTTAGGAGTAGGGGTTGTTTTTAGCTTAAATTTTGTGAGTTTCCTTTTTTTTGGGTGTGCCACAACTTGATCTTGTTGATAATTCATCAGCTGGATAGTTGAATGCCTCCTCGGAGAGCTTATCTACTAGTTGATCACGCTCATGATAAATGTGGGTGAAGGACGTTCATTCTAGCTCCTGAATGTGCAGCCAAATTTGAGACATTGGGGATTTAAGCCGCACATTCTACCTATAAAACTTGCATTAGCCCGATCAACAACTATTTGAGATTCCCATCTCTTGCAACCTCTTCAAACCACAAGCACTTTCCAAATAAAGAACAATAAACAATGTTTAGAACTTGACGTTTAAATTGGAACCAACAGCCATAGTATATCTGATATGAATGAATTGAAATGAATTTATCTATAAAACACAGTGAAGAGAAATATTAATCAACATATAAGGATAAATATGCTTTTTTAATGAGATCACCTGGAGATTCTCTGATAATTTGAGTGGGATTTCCTTCAAAATTCCTGCAAGATATGTTTCTGGTCAAATGTACGAAAAAACATGAGACATTATAGCTACCTAACTTGATCTTGAAAGAAAAATGAATTGCTTCACCCAGAAAACTTTATTATGAATACCATTTTCGTGTGATCTCCAAATGTGGGTAAAAGTGCATTATATAAGAAAATCAAAATGTTCATGAACTTCCCACGAAAGTTAGTGCATCGATAGATTTTAAGTTTTTTGTTCCATGTTGGTCTCTCTACTGTAGAGTTGTGGGATAGTTGTATCATGTGACTAAACAATATTCACTAAATACTCTTGCACTTACCTTGATATTTGAGGAGTAGTGAATTTTTATGTGCAACAGTATGGTCTGCAATCTCCTAATTGTGAACTAAATATAACATATCTAATTGGATGTTAGCCAAATTTTTCCATAGGTATAACATACCCAAATTTCACCCTCTGAGGGTTGTCTTGCCCATGATCACAGACATCTTTTGATGACTACTATAATCAGGCCACTTGCAAGGCTTCTTCTAGAGTTTAAAGGAAACACATCCTTGAAGAAAAAATAAATAAATAAAACAAGAAAAAATGTTGTAACAATTTAGTTAGACAACAACTAACAACCTTCTCAAGGTGGAAAATTCTAGCCCAATTGAAAGAAGCGAGACAACTCAAGGTATTGCAAACATAAATCAGGACAATTGTGCAACTTTTTCAAGGATGCAACAATAAATTTTTCTGTACAAAATAAGAAAATATTTGCAAACGAGAAGATACCACAGTGGGCATGCACAAGAAGAAGAACCAAAGAAATCAAATTCAATAAAGGAAACATAACCACCACTCCAAACTGGCTTCTCTAAAACACATACAACCGCAATAAATCCCACTGAAGGTTACACATTTATCAAACCCTAACTTACTAAAAAATTCAACAAGCCAACATGCTACAATTTTTTGAGTCACCCCCAAATAAATTAGTAATTATTGCATGAATGTACATTTGTTTATAATTTTATTTAAAAGGTTGAAATTCTCTCAAGAGCGTATAGAATATTTCCAAGAGTTAAAAAAATCGAAATTTTGCCTACCTCCACAAGGTATCATCACACCTAGATAGGTGAAAACATACAAGTATAAATATTATACCTCTAAGTCTCAACGACACTTCAACATGTCAATAACATACTTGCAACAATGCTTAATGAGTTTTGTCTATTGGCTAAATAGATGTAAATCCATTCATCCAAAAATAAACATCTCAATCAATCTAACACCATAGATTGTGTTAAGTAGTTCATCATGTTATTTCAAAGATTACAATATGGTCTTATATTAGCTCACATATTTCTTGAATATTTGAAGCCAAACTGCCTCAGCAAAGTAGACTAGAAAGATTCGTACTCTAAAAGACAAAAAAAGACAACAAACTAAAATAACAACTTTAACTCTAATCCAAACACTTCATTCTTAGCAACATGATATATGTGCATGTGTTTGTTCACTCGGTTTGACATTTGATAGACAATATATGAAGCCTTTTTTTCCATGGTTTCAAACCCTTCTTGTCTCCTTCAAGGGGGTTTCTTGATGTCTTCAAAAAGACTTCTTTTTGCTAACCAAATGGATTGTTTCTTTCACACGTGTATGGAAACGTACTTTCTAAATCATATTGTAATACATTCATAAGATAATATTAGTGGTATTAACTACACCTTATTTAGAGACATCATTTTTACTATAGGGGTTGGTACCTTTCTATTGGATGTGGTTGGTGATGTGAGGACTACTCAACTTCTAGTAAATAATCATACTAACTCTAACAAGATTATGGATGCTTGTTTACAAAGGGAGACCCCTCTAAGCTTAACTCATTGGATTCTTTGTTTGTTCATGCTAATTATTGTTCTCAAATTTCCTTTTCCAAGGGGTTGAGACTATTTTCTTCATTTATTTTACATGGCTCGGTGAAATAAGAATAATGGAGATTGTCTCCACATCTTTTCCATTTCACTATGTTACAAATAAAAAGAGTAAAATTTTGTAGCCAATAGAATAATAACCTCTTGATACACCTTTAGTGAGTTATGTATATCTCTCACCTATCATTGTAGCTCAATGAAATTACATCTAATAGCTCCAAGACACACTATAGTTAAGGCAATGAGAGAAATTGATAGGTGAACCCCCAATAGTTGTGACAAGGGGATTAGGGGCCACATTATCACAACCCATACACACTTAACCCATAACCACTAAGGTCCATATCCCTTTAAACTAAAAGCCACAATCCCTTAACCCCTACACTCATAACTCATAACAAATTAACCCCTTGATCCCTTAAACCCAAAGCCTCTAACCCCTTAACCCCTAACCCCTAACTTATAATCCTTGAACCCCATAAACCCTAATCCAATATCCTCTTAAACCTTGACCCTTAACCCATAACCCCTAGCCCCTAAACTCATTAACCCCTAACCCATTAACCTGCTGAGACCTAAATATTATAACCATTAGGCACTTAACCCCTAAATCCCCTGACATGTATGCCCTTGATGGTTAATCGTTAACTCTAAATCCCTTAACCACTAACACATTAGCCTTTAACCCTTAAACCCCCTATACCTCGACCCCCTAACGCCTAAACCCCATAATCCATAACCCTTTACCCTGTACCCTTAACCGCTTGCTCCTAAACCCTTAAGCCCCTTAAATCCTAGAACCCCTTATCCTTTCTGCCAAACCATAGGTGCTCCAACACTAATATTCTTGGGCATATTTTGCTTTTTCCTGCTAATTTCTCTAAATAAAACCTCTAAGAACTAGTAGGGTCAAAGGAAAAGAGCTTCAAGATCCCAAAATCCGATCTAAATTTTATGGACAATCACATTTCCCCCAAATATCCTCCACGTATTTGCCTTGGCGTATTGGAGTTTGAAAAATACATAGGATGCCAAAAGTAATACTAATCATAAGACTCAACTTTCCTAATTACTAGGAAGGCCTTAAAAATCAAACAACATCTTAACTTATACCTAAAATTACTAAACTTTCCTATCCTATTAGAAATTCTACAAAATTATAGGGCAACAAGGAAACCAACTTCCTCTTCTATAAGTCTCTAAGACCTTCTCGAGGAAAAATACAAATTTTGAAATAAATTGTTGAAATTATGATCTTGCATCAATAACTACCAATCTATCCTTGTAGGCCACCCCTTTTAACAAGATTAATACCAATGTCCTTCACCTAGAAGGAACTCCTTACATAATTCTCTCTTAGATCCTACCAAGCATGAATTTTTTTAGTAAAATGGATGTTCACCCTACAAGATTCTATCCTCATGGCCTAAGATAAGGCATCCCTCTATGTCACCCATGACTGTTGCATTAATGGTACACTATTAAAGAGAAACAAACTTTGAATGGATCATTATTTTTATTGAGTTTCATGGAGAGTATAGGAGAGTTTTTTGATCAAGTTTTGTAATTTTTCATCATACTCGTGAGAACTTTATCCAACCATTTGTTTAATCTCCTTCAGCTTAGTTATTTTTTTGTTTTCAATGTTTAGCCTCTATAAATTAGATATAAATATCACCTTTAATTTGTCTAAGGCCTTAGCTGCACCCTAGGGATAAATCTATATGAACTTCATGCACCATTAGAGAAGATTCCCCCGCAATGTGGTTAGGAATTTTATCAACTTAGAAACTAGCACTACAATCCTTTTCACCCTCCAAATGAATCCACATAAGAATCGATGCGGTTTTTCATCACCATCACCCTTCATAAAGTTCTTAGAACTACTATAACCATATCGTTGGTTGGGTTGTTCACCAGGATAAAACCTTATGGACATGTTTGAATAATTATGCCTTCTCCCCCACTTGAACTAAAATTCAAACATAACATATGCCACTTCTACTTTTATTCCCACCTTCATTTTGTTTTCACTAATACTATATCCCAAACTACTAAGAAGAGGTGCTTTCAAGTCAAAAGTAGAATAAAAAGTTGGGATTACCTCTAGGCTTTTAAAATTCATAGGGTGGTTAGTTTGGATTGGGTCCACTCTTCTTAGGATATATCATGTATACTACTTGACATTCCTCTAGCTCAAACAATTAGAACACATTATTAAGTGTTTCTTCCTCTTCTTTCTATGTGATGATATCTTTCTCCATAGGCTAATCAATACCTTACAAACCAAGGCTTACTTTTAGACAATCATGATCCACCTAACTGAACATGCTCACCTCCTTGTGCCATCACTTTTTTTTTCTCTTCCAAATTTCTAGACATATTCTCCCCACCTATTCTTCTCTCCAATCTCTTTCCAATTATTAAATCCCCTTATTTGATCAAATGTTTGGTATTCTCTTGACACCTTTGAAACCTTTTGAACTCTTTTACTTGTGCCTTTATGTTTCCATCCTCACTAATACCCATTTTCATTACCAACAAATTGTGATGAGAATCCCCTTCCTTCGATTCATCCACCACTTATTAATTATTGCATTTTGATTAAAATCCCATTTTCCCCTCTTTAATACACATGCTTCCTCCATGGCACCTTATTCCCTTAGTTATTCAATATCACTCAATCCATTCTATGTCACCTCCAAGAATTGGCGCTTACACTTCCATGGTTGGAGAACTAAAAAAACAAATACGTTGTGTTTATGGGTTACACAGAAACTCCCCATAACTATCATGTGTACTTTCCATCCCTCATAATAATAGTTGTGTGAAGGGATGTAAAGTTTAATGAGGAGAACACGATATGGTGCTCTCTTGAGAGGGATATTTAGATCCCACTAGAAGAGGAGCTTTTAGCTCCAAAGGAGAAGCCTCATGAAGTTGTGGATCAAAAAAAATATTGAGGAGTAGAGAGCGGAGACATTCAATCAAGAAAAACCATCCGAAGAAGGTAGAAAAAGAACCAAGGAAGCTGATATACTTGTGCAGGATGCTAGGGAGAATGTGGGAGCTCCTTAAAATTTGTGCAAGCAAATGAGGTCACCTGAGAGGTACACTGGCTACATGGCTCTTATGGCTGAGCTTATAGAGACTAAGCCATCCTATTTCGAGGAAGAAATAGAGCAACCTATATGGGTTGATGCAATGGTGGAGGAATACAATCCATTTTAAAGAAAAACGTTTGGGAAGTGGTCCCAATACCATCATATAAATAGGGACTAGGTTCGAGATGGATATTCAAGGTGAAGCCAGTAGTAGACAGAAGCATAGAGAAGTATAAGGCCATATTTGTGGCCAAGGGGTACTCTCGAGTTGAGGATATTGACTATGAGGAGACCTTTTCTCATATAGAAAGGTACTCATCCATTAGATAAATTCTTGCTCTGGCTACGTATATGGGGTGGAATATCCATGTGATGGATGTAAAAACAACATTTCTCAATGGGGTTATTGAGGAGGAGGTGTACATCGAGCAAACCAAATTTCTTGAGACATTTGATCGGGAGTCTCATGTGTGCAGACTCAAACAAGCATTGTACAGTCTCAAACAAGTACCTCATGCTTGGTACACCAAGATCGATAATTTTATCACTAGTTTGGGCTTCACCATAAGTGAAGCAGATGCAAACCTCGATCACATCTTGGTAGATGGTAAATACCTTATTATTGCCTTATATGTTGATGATTTTATTTTAACTAGTGATTAGTAGTTGATGATATTTTGATTAAAACTTCACGAGTAGTTGAAAATCTACACCATAATTTCTACAAGGATGGTGGAGGAACATTACAGAATATCCATTAACAGACAATAGGCCCACTTCAAAATCTCTACGACAAATTTTTCGGGAAGAAAACACTAAGGATAAAATATTGGATTATGGAAGCATTAGTCACAAAATTCACAAGGGTAATAATTTTGGCTTGAGGTGTGGAGGTAGATGGATTAAATGTAGCCTTCGCTGGTGTAGTTGCTGGTGTTGTTGGGTGTAATATGTCTAAGCATAATTATCTGAGCTAGATTCAGTTTTTATGTTTCTTCTGGATGATCTCAAGTATCTCTACTAGTTTTTTGTTTCAAGGTACACTAATAAAAAATTGTTTTCCACTCTAGCTATTGGTTTACTCTGTGGTCTATTTGAAACACACTGGCTGGTTGTTTATGTGGTCTTTATTCTGAACCTTTTCTCATGTGGATCTTCCTACTCCTTCTCTAGTTTGGGATTGGTCGATCGGGGGATTTCCGAGGATCTTAGCTACTACTTGTTGGTCTTCTTTGTGGTCTATTTGAGATGCACTAGATGGTTGTTTTACGTGGTATTTATTTCGAACCTTTGCTCCTGTGGATATTCATGATCCTCATTGTTTTTGGATTGGTTGATCGGGGGATTTCCGAGGATCTTTACTACTATGTAAGTGCATTCATTTTGGTTGGTGTAGTTGGCAACATATTTGAATTTCGTCACAAAGGAGTCTCTTGGGGTCATTAATTGGTCTAGGGGGATATTTATTTTCCAAGTTATTCATTAATTATATGAGGGACAATCCATTAATGGTTTGCATTGTCATTGAAGATCTTTGTCGATTGTGTCCTTGATGAGATTTTCTGAAGGATACTGGTTGGCGATGATTCAACAATCTATTGTATTTGAAGGGCTGTCCTAGTGGATTGAGCTGGTGACGATCTACATCAAGTGGGGTCTATAATTTATAAGTGACATTAATTTTCCTTGTTTACATATTTTATTGAGGTTTTTTCAGACAGTACTACATAAGGTATTTTTTGGTAATGTTATCTACTTTGGTGAACATATAGGCAAGATTGTAGAGTGCCAGCGATGTTAGCTGTACAACTAAACTTTGCATCTATTTATTATGATGTCATTTGATACAAGGAAAATGGGGCGGTGACATGCCATCACTCGATGCGTTGGTACATAGAATGGTTGGGGAGTGGGTGTTACAAATTGCTCCATTATATTTATCATATACATCTTATATATTATTAATATTTGTCTATTACTTAGTAAATGAATTATTGTTTATTTCATTTTTCAAAGAATATTTTCCCTCACTCACGAATGTATTAAAAGTTATAAGGGAGGCTGGTACATTTTCAATCCCCATAGGTTTACCTTTCTTTGTCTTCAAATGGAGCACAATAGTAACTAGAAAATAAAATACCAACTAGTAACCCTAAAATAATTAATAATATTTTGTATTGAGAGCTCTATGAACTCTTTTGTAAGAGCATTTACCGATTGAATTAATCCTTATTTCCTCTCGATCTTAACTAAACCTTTGACACTTTATTATTAAAAACATTGAAATAAAAAACATGTATAATTAGTGGATGATATATTCCAATTTATCAAATAACTTAACAATCACAATATAAATTAGTTAATAAGGAGAAATTTTATCAATGGCATGAGGATAAATATTATTGAAGTAGTTTATTTCTATGGTGTGCATGGAAGTTGTTTTATACACAATGCATTTTTTTTTTCCATTTTTTCCAATAGGTTCCTTTCTTGAGAAACATATCAAACACTAAGATTTACTAATGAATTATAAATATTTAAATCTCCATAGTGGAATGATATTTGTTCATATTGGAATTGCAATCCACTAGTTCTACCTATTAGGATTAGTAAAGACACTCCAATAAATTTAATATATCAATTCAAATTACACAAGTGACACCATATAAAGAGAAAAAATTAAATTGAGGTTGGCTATTATCATATTTTCATTGAAATTATCCATTTATTTTTTGGTTAAGTCGGGCTAGTCTAGAGAAAGAAATCTACTTTCATTACGAAAAAAAGGCAAACCATAATTTTTTTTTTTAGCAAGTAAATTCCAAATACATTATCATATTAGTTTAGTGGTTTTCATTTATTAATATGAGTATGAAATTGAGGAATGGAAATGGAATCCAAATGAGAGACCATGAAATTAACAAACCTTGGACTTGGTGTGAGATCTTTGCCTTCTACCCTCATTTTCTTAGGAGTTTCTCCTATGATATGATGAAACATGTATCCCAACATAGACTAAACTAAATTAACACCCAATTTTGCAATAGAGTAGATATGACATATTGTACAAAATGGAAGTAGTCCATAGTCATGGGCATCCATATCGACATTTTCTTCAATACATATCTTAGTCCTGAAGGTAAATGGCTCTTCAATATAATTAGGTCTTTAAAAACCACCTACATATTTACATGTATAATAGATCCTTTACATATATATTATGGCAACCAATTGTCAATATTTTATGTTTTTCTATGAAAAATCACTAAAAAAGTGGGTGAACATGCAAATGAAATTTTTTGTGATATATTACATGAACTATGAAAATGACATTTTTTTTCATATATTGCATGAACTATAAATGATGAAATTCAATGTCATTCATCACTTTATCTAGTTTATCATATGCTTAAAATATAAACTTACCATTCCATAGGTGAAAATATAAAAAAAATCCCGGTAGAAAAACCATTAATGAAAATGATCCCAAATAATAAGCACACCACCATTTGTCAAAAATATCTTCATCCCAACATGATTTCTCAATATTACTTATATTTCTTTTATTGATGATTATGAATCTGATGTCACCCTAAACTTTAATGATAAAAATAAGAAAGAAAAACATCCTCTAACCATATTTCCACTCCTTACACATAAATGTTAATATTAAATATGCATTAACCTTTGTCATAATAATAATGAATATAAAAAATGCAATCTGAAAAAATCTAATTCACTACAACTCTAACAAACTTTATATATTTTACACAAAATAAATTTGTTTTATTTCAAACTATTTTTCAAGTTGTTTACATGTATTTTATTATACTTGTTCAATAATTTGTGCAATAAATTCAAGTTTCTGATATCCCTTTGAAAAAATGCAACTCGCTCAGTTAATCTGGCGGGAGCCCGAAAACTGGTTACTAACTCGCTCAATTGATCTGGCGGGAGCCCGAAAAATGGTTTCTACTCGCTCAATTGATCCGGCGGGAATGCATAATCAAAGGGGAAAACTGGAGAGCAACGTGGAGATTTCCATAAGCCACACGTGGAGATTGCCATAAGCTATTGTCTGGCGAAAGCCCATAATCAAATGGGGAAACTGGAGAGCATCGTTAAGATTGCCATGGCAAGAGCCTTTCGCCATAATCAAAGGGGGAAACTGGAGAGCATTGTGGAGATTTCCATGGCGGGAGCCCATAACCAAACGATATTTCCATTAGCCACAGTAACTATTGTCCGGTGAGAGCCCATAACCAAAGGGGAAAAACTAGAGAGCAGGGTGGAGATTGCCATAAGCCACAGTAACTTTTGTGTCGAGCAGCGTGGAGATTTCAAGGAACTGTTGTCCCTCGTTGTATTAACATAGCTAGTGCAACCACAGGATTTTCTCTCATTTTCTCTTAGCATCCATGATGTGCAGAGTCTGGAATGAAGTGCTCAGGAAAAAAAAACCAAAGCTCAGGTTCGGTGCTCTCCTCCTTTCTCTCGTTTCTCGCTTTTCAAACACGTTAAACACTTAAATATTTCTAAATGTATGGATCAGTTGTAGGACCGAGATCTCCAGTGCCTCTAAATTCCTTAAAAACCTAGTTAAGGAACCCTGACCAACCACATGAATAAATTTCAAATCTAGGGTTTGTAGGATTTGTCAATAAATGTACTCTTTTGGAGGATGTTGCCACTTCCATACCCAATTTGTAGGATTTAGGTATTAAGGCCTTGAATAGGGTTTGTAAAAGCTTAGCCCAATTTATAGCAGGAAAATCCTTAATTTTTCCTACTGGTTCTCCTTCTCAGACCTTGACTACACGCTGTAGTCTTGTACATAGCTCCTCAATAGTTTTCCACATGGAATATATTCAAAGTCCGCAATCATCTGTTGCTCTAGAGCCTCTCTAATTTTAGGATATTTTCCAGCTTTGCTCCAGAGGCTCTCTAATTTCAGGATATTTTCCAGTTCGTCTAGAGGCTCTCTAATTTTAGGATATTTTTTCAACTCCGTTATCTTCAGTTGGTCTAGGAAGTTCCCTATCAGCTTCAGGTGCTGTGCTAACTGACAACAATTCTTTTTATGCATTTGCGTAGTGCTGGACGCTTTGACGATCAAAGAAATCAGTTTAGCGTCAAGTCCAGTCAACTGCGCCACATTCGTGAGCTCCCCCACATTCTACGATTGCAGTAACGCTCTCATGATGTCGAAGAAGAAATCCTCCCAAAAAGATATACACACTCTGAGTAATACATATTTTGTATTGGTTGTATCATGTATGCCATGAAAATGTCTTTAGTGATTTTTCAACATCCCATCCTGCCCTGTATTACTCACCTGCTTCCTTGTATTGTATTCTGCATAATGAAGTGATGGAATTTCTGTTTCAAAATTCATCTTTGGAAACACTTTATTAGTTTTAGTAATTATGATCTTGTTAGTTTAATGCTCCATACCTGTTGTCATTTAATTTGTGATGCTTAATATTCCCACTTTGACAATAAATCCAGAAATAAATAAGAATTTGATGCTTAATAATCCCACTTTGACAAAAAATTTAAGATATGGGTGATTCATGTACCAAAACTTTGCCGTTTTGGAAGCTATCCTCAGGGTGCAACTCCCTGCGTTGCCATGATATCATCCTCACTCGTTCTGGTATTAACATTTTTTAGAAATGGCTTTGTTCTTTGTAGGTTTCTTGCTTGTGGTTGTCTTTGTGATGCCTTCTTAAATTAAAGCTTACTAAATGATAGTTGCAGATCCCTTGATGAGAGTTTTATTCCACATTAATTAAAGAAATATTTGGTTAGTGCTTTGTTTATTGTTCTCTAGCAGAGAAACACTACAGTTGCTAGATGCTCTTTTACATTCCAAAGAATGGTATGCAAGTTTGCATAAGGTTTATTGTATTATTGCATCATCTAAAGACTAATAGATTTCAAACTTTAAATACATGCAACTTGCAAGCAATTCATCAAATATTAGACTTAGCATTTAAAGGGTACAAGAAATAAAAAGGATTTCTAGATTATCCAAGCTACCATATCTATGGAGACATTTTGGGAACAAGGCCAAGGGGACATTAATTTCCAAGTTTTTTTTACATGCATTAGTAACTTAAGAAACAAATGGTAGATATAGCTTACCAAATATTCTAATGATGCAAGGTATGCTACATCTGTCTTAAGTTTTAACTATCAACACTTACAATTTTCCATAGTTACATACTTTTAGTTATGTGTGTGAGATTCAAGATATTGTGATATGGTGCAGAAAATAAATATTTGATATTCAGGGGCTTGATATTAGAGCTAGGGAAATCAAAAGTTGCCCGATTCATCTAAACAACATCCACAAAAAGGCTTCTTATCATATTTACAGAGTTTTGTTTTGTAAATGGTTATCTTTATTGAGTCTGTTCTTTTTGTCTTATTTTGAATTGATCAGGACTAATATTATATTTTGAATTGGTCAGAATGCTTTCTCTGTGGTATGCTAAATATATTTCATCTACCTGTCTGTCTTTTGCAGCAAAATCTTTGGAGCTGTTTTTATAAGACCTCTATGATCGAACATACGAAATAACCCTTCAGAGGGGTGCTAAGACTATGAGTGCTTCACATTTGTAAGTTTCTTATCCCCATGATGATACATTGTCTTGCTATGTTGATAAGTGCTGAAATTAGTCTGCAAGGTTTTCTACCTTGCTTTCAAGGAAAACAAAGAAGAATTCACTGCATTTTATTCCTGCAGGGATCTGTCTATTTTATTTTTCCTTAAACCATGATTGTGCATAGATTCTTTTTGTGGTTTACTAGTCACATTATATAAATAAGTTGATAAATCCTTTTAAGCTATTGGCTACAGATTCTGTTAAAATATGGTTTATACTATGTATATATACTAATATTTTTCTTTTTTGTTAATGGTTGGCAGGAAACAATGTGTGCACAGGTACACTGTTTTTGATTTCTTACGAGAGATAGTGAACAAGGTTCCAGACATGGGGGGTTCAGATGCTGCTACTGGTGAAGAGAGGAATGGTGGGCGGAGGAGGTAAATATAGATATTTGCTTCCTAGTGATTGCAAAGAGGTCTAGGAAAATTTTCACATTTTGAAAAATTACAAGAGATCAGATATACTTTACCTTTTCTTGTAATGACTATGCGTTTTCATTTGCTTCAGAAAAGCTCACGAAGGAGATGAAAATGAGAGTCATGAGGATGAAGTTAAGAGGGCCAGGATGGTAATGACCTACTTACTTTTTTTATAAAACAATTGTTCTGTGCAAGGAATGGAGTTATCCATATGTGTTGATATTTGTCTTTTCTATGCTTCTAAATTCTCAATTTTCTCTGGGTTCGGAAACAGTAATTGCTAGCTATTTGGCCTTTTCTAAAATAGGGTGCACACCATGGAAGCGAACGAGGATGGGGAAGAAGAGGTAGAGGCAGAGGATCAAGAGGTGGGTCAAGTGGGAGAAATGGCATTACAGTTGAGAAGTTTGAGGATGAAGACCTAGATTTTTCATCTGAGCACAATGAGAAACAGGAGAAAGTTTCGGAAATTTTTACTGATGTTAACACTGAGACAAGAGAGACCAAGGTAGCAGTGAATTTTGGGAGCACTCCTGTGGTAAGAGACTTTGATCTTAACATGGAGCTGGATGAGAGCAAGGTTGTTACAAGCATGCTAATGCAACCTCTTGTCAAACTGGAACACGATCCTAGTGACGTTGCAAATGTGCATGCTGTTAAAGAGGCTGATGAATTTCCTAGTGATGTTCCAATTGTGCAACCTCCTATTAAACAAGAAGAGCAATATCCTAATTGGTCTCATTCTGATGTAGATAATGTAGCCCTAGATTCAATATAGTTTCATGTGCACTCAGATATAATTGTTGATCAAGATGAAGATGATTATGACAACGAGGATGGATAGTGTGTTATTAAGCGGGGATCTATTTTCTGCAAGAGTTTTAGCAAGGTTGCAGTGTAGAAATTTTGCAATATTTCACATGCAGCATAGATTAAAATCATAGTCTCACTGACTGTCAAAGAAAGTGCACTAAAATATCTCACCAACTGTAATGGGTTTTTGTACATACTATTTTGCAAGGAGGGTAAGAAATCCTTATTGATTTGAACGCTTATTTTTCAAGCATTGAAGAATTCAGCCAAGTGGATTTCTTTAAATCTTTGTTATCTCGCTGGATGGTTGTCTCATGTGCTCAAAGGAAGGATCTTGTATTCACCTTTCGATCATTAAAGAATTTACAACCAGCTAGGTGGTATTTTTCTCTTTATTTCCCTTGTATGGTTGAGTACATCCATAGGTGCCCAAATAGAAATATTGTTGTATAAAAATTATAGTTATATGCATATCATGGATAATTTCTTGTCAAGTGTCTTTTGATGCTTCCCAATTGCAATGTGATAGTAATTTTCATCCCATTTCCATGTGCCCAATTAATAATATTTCTTGTTGTTGCTTTGCGAGTTTTACAAGTCTCATGTGAAATATTTTTCCAGAGGCTGGAAAAATGGTGTTTTTTTTTTGGGTGATTCTTCAGAAGCTGGAAATGTCATTTTCTATTTTTTGTAAAAGAGGTGTAATCGAAGTTATTTCCTTTTTTTGTTCGTAGCACCACCTGCTGCATTTCAATGACGGATAAGTTTCTTATCCTTCTAAATTGTTTGCAAAAGATCATGGACATGCACTGAAGCTCTGATGGTGCATGTGAGCACAGACGAAGGTGGTTCTTCTCTGTTTCACTCATCTTAGTTATGTTATTCTAAAGTTGATGGTTCTAATTCTTTGACTTGAACTGGCTATATTGGTCGTGGGTTAGAATTATTGTTTGGGACCATTCTAATTTGGTTGATTCTAAGGAGAACTTGAGGCAACAAGTGATCCAGAGAAGGCAACATATTGCATTATGCTACAAAGTGATGAACAGTAGGAAAGTGAAAAGATAACAAGTTAGGAAATGGCTGTGGCCATGGGTGACTGTAAAATGGAGTTGTAACATAAATATGCAAAGTAAATTAATAAAAGTTAGGAGTAAAGTTAGCATTAAAATTTAGTAGGAGTAAAGTTTGTGTTAATCGGGATTTGTAGGACTAAAATGAATAGTATAGGAGTAAGTTAACATTTAAAATTAGAACAAAATCCCACCATATGGATTATGCCACTTTAGTCATCACACAGATAACAATCACAGTCTTGAGAGGGCCCAGAAGGCATGATACAAGTGATGTCAGTGCTAGATTGAGCAAAGATGCATTCAATCATGTTACACCCAGAGACTTGTGCCTTAAAGCTAGCTCCCAAACCATCTTTTGTCTCGCCAAGGTAATTCATGTAGGGGTTTATACACAATACACAAACCCCATCTCCGTGCATATGACAACAATAGAGTAATAGTAATGTGGAACAAAATCCCACCAAAAGGAATGCCACTTTAGTGATAGCTTGTAAATTTGTAATAGATTACATATAGAAGAGCCACAAGCCAAAGAGGATCCACAAGGCATAGCACCATTATCAATAGCACTGTCATTACTAGAGTGAGGGAGGATGCTATGACATCAGTCTAGGGATTTGCACCCCAAAGCCAACTTCTACATTAGCAAGGCTTTTGTTGTGGGTGATGCTTCATAGGCCTCATTTTTCTTACTCTAGTTATCCATGTGGGATTATTCAAACAAACATATGGTAAGAATAGAGCTAGTATTAATGTGGAACAAAATCTTACCACACAGATGTGCCAATTTAGTAGTAGATTGTAATACATCACATAGATAATAGCCACAAGACAAAGAGGGCTTACAAGGAACACCACTGATACCACTAGGGATGTTTGTGCTGGAGGGACAGGATGCTATTACTTGGCCTTGACATTCCTTCCGATTAATGTAGCATGGTGGAACTTCTCTCAATTATTTGATAATGTTGGAATTTGAGTTTGACAGTGTGGAAGTTTGGACTTATTTGCTTATGTTAAAATATTGGAAATTCCTTGTCATAATGGTAGGCAGCTATGAAAATACAATTTTTTTGCATAAATTCATTTTTTTAAATGTCAGAATTATATGTATATAGTTGCACCTACTATCATATTCTTGCATCCAAAATTGCACAATGAACAAATCATATTTCTCCTCAATCTTTTGTAGGGGTAAAGTTGCTTCATCTTATGCTAAATTCCCCTCCGTGCTTCTATCTATTGCATCTTTATGCTGTTACTCTGTCTCATTTTCTTCTGCTCAAGATGCTTCCCGCTTGATGTTTTTTGTCAAACCGTTGACTCCATTTTGCTTCCAATCTTGCTCAATGTCCTGTACTGTTTTGTGGCTTGTCTCTTTGGCACTGTTTTGCTTCTTATTCTGTCTAGTTGCATCCATTGGAATTTTATCATTCTCACAATATTTCTTTATGTTCCTAGTACAATTTATCTCCGTGCATATGACTGGGGTAGAGTAATAATAATGTGGAACAAAATCCCACCAAAAGGAATTCCGCTTTAGTGATAGCTTGTAAATTTGTAATAGATCACATATAGAAGAGCCATAAGCCAAAGAGGATCCACAAGGCATAGCACCATTATCAATAGTGCTGTCAGTACTAGAGTGAGGGAGGATGCTATGACATCAACTTGGGGACTTGCACCCCAAAGCCAACTTCTGCATTAGGAAGGATTTTGTTGTGGGTGATGCATCATAGGCCTCCTTTGTCTTAACTAGTTGTCCATGTGGGATTATTCAAACAAACATATGCTGAGAATAGAGCTAGTATTAATGTGGAACAAAATCTTACGACAGGGATATGTCAATTTAGTAGTAGATCGTAATACATCACAGATAACAACCACAAGACAAATAGGGCTTACAAGGAACACCACTGATACCATTAGGGATGTTTGTGCTAGAGGGATAGGATGCTATTACATGGCCTGAACATTCCTTCTGATTGATGTAGCATGGTGGAAGTTTGGAACTTCTCTCAATTGTTTGATAATGTTGGAATTTGAGTTTGATAGTGTGGAAGTTTGGACTTAATTTCTTGTATTAAAAGATTGGAAATTCCTTGTTATAATGACAGGCAGGTACGAAAATGAAATTTTTTGCATAAATTCATTTTTTAAAAGGGCAGAATTATATTTATATAGTTGCACATACTATCATATTCTTGCATCCAAAATTGCACAATAAAGATTGGAAATTCCTTGTTATAATGACAGGCAGGTACGAAAATGCAAATTTTTGCATAAATTTATTTTTTTAAAGGGCAGAATTATATGTATATAGTTGCACATACTATCATATTCTTGCATCCAAAATTGCACAATGAACAAATTATATTTCTCCTCAATATTTTGTAGAGGTAAAGTTGCTTCATCTTCTGCTAAATTCCCTTGTTCTTTTACCCATTGCATCTTTATGCTGTTACTCTCTCTCATTTTCTTCTACTAAAGATGCTTCCTACTTGATGTATTTTGTCAAACCGTTGACTCCATTTTGCTTCCAATCTTTCTCAATGTCCTGTAATGTTTTGTGGCTTGCCTCTTTGGCACTGTTTTGCTTCCCATTATGCCTAGTTGCATCCATTGGCATTTTATCGTCCTCACAATATTGCTTTATGTTCATAGTAAAATTTCTCCTTGATTTTCTCCACAATCAAATGTTAATACCAAATACCAAAATTGAAAAGGTTAAAATATAGATTTTTTTTTGTAAATGGTAAAATACAGAAGAAACATACCAGCAGATAGACAAGTGCCAGGTTCTACAAGAGTTGGGCTCCCCCCTCCCAAATACCATCCAGTAGGTGTAGTGGAGCAAGCATGGTTTGTACCAGGTGATTTCTCCCTTCAGTCTCTTATGTTAGGAGCAATGGGTTCTCTCATTCTTGTGACAAACATCCCTGGTATCATAGAAATAGGTTCTTTTAGTATAGGTCACTGCCTAAAGGACATCGTCTGCCAATGCATTGGTCTTCTCACAGTGCTTGAGGACTCTGATGGTGAGCTTGCTTCTCGGCACCTTCACTCACCCTTGGCTGCAAGCTTCAGTAGGCATTGGAAGCCTCTCTCTCTCTCACTCTAATGTGTGTGTATATCACATTATCTTGCAAGAAAATAATAATAAGACAGACAAGGAGCAGTGGGTTCTCTCGTTCTTGTGACCACCCTCCCTGGTATCATAGCTCGGCACCCTCACGTAGCTGTCACATAGCAGAAATGGAAATATCTCTGCAATATCTACGTGAATCCTTAATGGATTCATGCCCGAAAAGCAGGTGAGGCAATTAAACGAATATGACTGTTCTGAGTTATTTCCCTTGTGTGCAACAACATTATACAAACCCCAAGAGAGGTAATTTGTTTACTTTCCTTTTCCCATTTGCATTTAAATGTTTCAGAAATCAATTTAGATTTCTCATCTCCAATTCATAGTTCTTGCAATCGTTTTGTCTGCTCTTTCTTTAGGTTTCTGAGTTCTGTGTATTAGGTTTGTTTCTATTGAATTCTGAACATGTAAATGGCTTCATATGCTTCTTATTATGGTAGAGGATTCCCTAACCAGTGTTTCGGTCAGTCTTCATGGGATTACAATGCTTTGAAGAACATGAAAAATATCAGCCCTGTCGTGCAGAGTCATCTGAAAAAGGTTCATTTGTCGCTTAGATGTGCCCTGGTAACAACAACTATTGGGGTTTATTTACATCTTATGCTAAATATTGGCGGCCTCCTCACGGGGCTTGCTTGCATTGGTTGTGTAATCGGGCTCTTATCCATCCCTTCTAACTCAAACAAAGAGGTAAGTTCTTTAATTCTTTGATCATGTAGGTCGTTTTGTTGATTTTTTTATTTTGAATAGAGATTGAGCAGAGAGTTCCAGCTCATTAGCAAAGCTAAAACAACAGAGCCCAAACCCCAATAGCGTCCAGGCTTATTTTCATTATAAATTTGAAAATTATATAATGTATAAAGAACATTATTTTTCAGAAAGCTAAATCCTGTTGTATACTCACTCCATAATCCTAGTCCTACAGATTTGTATACTCACCACATTCCTACAACAAAGTCGGTTGAGTGGGGAGGAGAGATGTTTGTTTGGATAAGGTGGTCATATTATAATTCTGTTTTCAATAATGGTGCTACATTCCATTGGTCAAAACATTTTTCATTTTTGGTGGGAATAGTGCGTAAGCTTATCCTTTTAGTTCTTGGCACACACAGTTCCCTGGCCTTATCCACATTTTAGTTCTTGGCACACACAGTTCTCCAGCCTTATCCACAACCAGTGTGTTAAGTGGTTGTTTGAAGTCCGGGGTTAGGTTCATTATTTAGCTTTTCTTGTCTTTCCCACACTTGCAATAATCTCTACTCTTTGTCTTTTACTGGATTTTGGTACACCCATTCTGTACATTTAGATCGGATTGTGTTATTAAGCTCGGATTGGGGATCAACAATAAAGTTCTCTGCCCTTATCCACATTTTAGTTCTTGGCACACACAGTTCTCCAGCCTTATCCACATCCAGCGTGTTAAGTGGTTGTTTGAAGTCCGGGGTTAGGTTCATTATTTAGCTTTGCTTATCTTTCCCACATTTGCAATAATCTCTACTCTTTGTATTTTCCTGGATTTTGGTACACCCATTCTGTACATTTAGATCGAATTGTGTTATTAAGCTCAGATTGGGGATCAACGTTTTTTGTTAGAGATCATGGCTGCCACTATTAGAAGACTTATGGGTGCTTAGGGGAATTCGTTCTTGAGAAAGAAAAATGGAGAGAAGAAAAATTCGGCAGGCAGGAGGAATGTAACTGTGATGGCTTTTGTTGCTTTCCCTGGGATGAAAGAGGAGTATGAGTCTGAGATTGAGTCCTGGGGCTACAGAGGAAGATGTCAAGAATACCTACATACACCTAATTTTTTATCTGGATTCTTTTATATTTTATACCATTGCTTACTTTTATTAAAATGGAATACTTTTTGGCAGGCCCCGAGTTTGCATATGGAGTTTTTAGCCAATTATTTGGCAGAGTTGACACTCTTGGAATGCAGTTTTCTCCAACACCTACCATCCTTCATAGCATCTTCAACTGTATTTCTATCTCGATTGACTCTTGATTTTCTAACACATCCATGGGTATTGTCTACTCCCTGAAGTTTACTATTATACTGTTTTGTGTTGGCTTTATGTGCGGGCATAAATTTGTAGATTTTGTGTTATGCAGAATCCAACTTTGGCGCATTATACAGGATACAAGGCATCATAGCTTAAGGACTGTGTAATGGCAATCTATAATGTACAAATGAATTGAAAAGCTAGTACATTGGTTGCAATAAGGGAAAAATATCAACAACACATGGTACGCTTTCATATATCTTGTTTGGGAATTTAATGGTTTTTTTAATCCAACCTCTGAAAGCTATGAGGATTACATGCACACAGCTGGTTACTCTTATTAAAGGTTTATATATGTTTTATTTTTTTCCATGACAGTTCAAATGTGTAGCAAGCTTGCCTCCACCTTTTTTTATTGCTGAAAGGTTCTTTGAAGACACTCCAAACTAAGCTATCCGGCATTGGTTGTGCACAAGCATTTTGCTGAAGCTTGTTTGGAAGCACAATCTCATGTAATAGTTGTAATTGAATCTGGAGTCTTTTAGTTCTGGCTGGTTAATTTCCATTTAAATGTGTCAATTTGTTTAGGCTGTTGGTGCCCATAGTTTTGGTGCTCATATTTTAACTCAACAACTTACTAGTCTACTAGGCAATGGGGTGCTTGTAGGTATTTGCATGTGTTATTTTTTAGCACTCGAAGGGAAATGCCCATTTATCAAATTGTATCATATTTTTGGGAAATTAGCTACGTGGATACCAGATGATGAGTCAATGTGGTCATGGATTTGAGTCAATGTGGTCATGGATTGATAATTAACATGATTTTGTACAGAGAATAGTCGTTAAGGTTTTTTATTTTTATTTTTAATGTTTGTTTTGTGTAAATATTTATTAAAATTTTAATCCTCGTTTGTTGGTTTAAATCCTTTTTGGGTTATTTGGATCTTGTACTATTTCACAAATTTTAATTATTTTTTTCTTAAAAAATGTTGTTTACTTCTGAGTCAATGAGGCCTTTCCTTACACCAATAAACACGTCAATTATGCCATTATGTGTTGAACATTTTTTAAAAATCAATGCCTATTATACAATTTCAAGGACTGCCATAACTCCTCAAATAATTCTTTAAAGGGTGCTAGCTCATTGGAAGAGCACCTGCCATGCAGGAGGTTGGTGGTTCGATTCCACTGTACCTTAACATGAATTATTCAAAGATATTGTTGATTTTTTTAATTAAATTTTTTATATTGATTTATTTTAATGGTGAGACATTTTTCTGGATTCATTTTTTTATATTGTCTCTACAGAGACAATAGATAAGATTAAAGACATTGTCTCCACTTTAATTCCAACTATTGTCTTTGGAGAGACAAAATTGAAATTGTCTCAAGTTAAGACAATTTACCCAGAAATTGTCTTAAAACCCCCCTTTGTCTTGTAGTGCGACTATTGTCTCTGGAGAGACAAATATGAAATTATCTCTAGAGAGACAAAAATGATTGTGTTATATATTGTCTTTATAGAGACAATATTTTAAGACAATTTAATTTTAAGATGATTTAATTTGAGACACCCGCTTAAAGACAATATTTAAGACAATACACAAGTTTTATTTTGTCTCAAATTAAGACAATTTACCAAAAAATTGTCTTAAATATTGTCTTCAAACCCCCCTTTATGTTGTAGTGGGAGGAGCATTCACCCAGTGTGGTACCCATGGTTAAAGATGATAAGTTTTGTCTTAATCAATGTTTGAAAACTAATTTGGAATGGGAAAAGATGAATACCATTCCTTATGCATCTGCAATAAAAAATCTGATGCATGGTCAGGTCTATACAAGACCAGACATTGGATTTGCAGTCAGAGAGTTAAGTATATATCAAAATAATCCATGCATTGATCATTGGAGGTCTGCAAAGGAATTTATGAGCTATCTACAAGGTATGAAAGACAACATGCTCGTACATATATGATTAGACCATTCATAATTTATTGAGTATTCAGAATCAGGCTATGTGGGATGTATTGACTCTAGAAAGTGTACATCAAGACATGTCTTCTTACTTACAGAAAGTGCCATCACATGGGGAAGCAAGAAAAATAAGTGGATCACTTCTTACAATATGGATGCAAAGTATATAACATGTTATGAGACTGGATCATCTGCATTCTTATTACGAAATTTCATCACAGAGCTTATATTTGTAGCCTCTATGTCTAGGCCATTAAGGATTGATGGTGATAATTCTGTTGAAGTTCATTTCACCAACAACAATAAGAATAATATCTCACACAAACACATTGACATAAATCACTATGTTGTTAAAGAAATTTTTTGGAACCATTGGGTGACTAATGAGAAAATCAATACTAAGTTAATTATTGTGGATCCCATGACGAAGGGGCTACCACCTCAGTTGCATGGAGAACATGTGGAGCATATGTACATTTGAGACACCATTAAATTTGATAGTTACAATTTTTTGTTTTGATAATTGTTGGTATATATGTCTACTAAAACTTGTATACATAAAGAAGTAATGAATGGAAGATTGTCTATTGGGACTATAAAGTTGGACCTTGAATGAGAATCTTTCTGCACATTCATAAATAATTATGCTGCATAGAGTGTTCATCTAGAGGGAATCAATGATATTGTAATACATGGAAAATATTATTCATCTAATAGATTGTTTATTGCCATGGTTCATTCATTGAAGCTCTTTATTGAGAAACTAGAAAGGGATGAAAATAATTAAAAATATATATATGTTTGTGTCAATTTGGATTAAGTGAGAGAATGTTATAAATGTTCCTTATTGTGCTCCAAAATCCCACAAACCCATATATGAGATTATGTAACTTCTCTTGAAGTGTTGGTTATGGCCGGAAAAAACCAGCCCAATAAATAGAAGTTAGTTAATGATCTTTAATGGAAAGATCATGATAAAGATGGGTGGATTATAAGGGTCATAATTTTATTAAGAAAGAAATTAAGTGTGATTCCATTGGTGCATTAAGTCTTGGATAAATGAGAATATCTTTCTATTGGATTAGAAACGATTTCATACAATAAGTCTAATTGCCATGATTGGAGGTAAGTTATGTTTTATTTGACATTAAATTTGAAGCTTACAGTCTCGGAATCCATCGTAATTTTAACAGTATAGATGGATTCAGAGACCCCTTTGTCTCTAAATTTTAATACTGCGGATGGATTCCGAGACCCTTGTACTGAAATGTAACACTTTGGTATCAAAATTCCAATTTTCGATTTCTAGAGTGACAGAATTAAAAATTACTAACATAAATGAGTAATTCATATACTTGTTGTACTTGTTATTTGATCATAGTTTTATTCTTGGACTATAATAGTTATTTAAGTTAATCATTATTAATTGTGCCACTTATTATCTAGTCATATATTTTAATCCTAGACTAAATTAGTCATTTGAGTTAGTCACTTATTATCTAGTCATATATTTTATCACTAGACTAAATTAGTCGTTTAAGTTAGTTGTTTTTAGTATGGTCACTTAAAAATGCTCAAATTTAGTAGTAATTTACTTGAAATAATTGCGGCGACTAACTTTTTTAGTCAGCTGGTCACTAATTTCATCATTTTCAACTAGTGAGCATATGAGACTCATTAAATTGTTTCATGCTTGAATTTTTATGTACATTTGAGACACCATTCAATTTGATAGTTACAATTATGTTTTTGATGATTCTTGGTATATGTGTCTACTAAACCTTGTATACATACATAAAGAAGTAATGAATGGTAGATTGTATATTGGGACAATAAAGTTGGATCTTGAATGAGAATTTTTCTCCACATTCATAAATAATTGTGCCCCATCAAGTGTTTATCTAGAGGGAATCAGTGATATTGTAATACATGGAAGTTATTATTCATCTAATAGATTGTTTATTGCCATGGTTCATTCCTTGAAGCTCTTTATTGAGAAACTAGAAAGGGAAGACAATAATTAAAAAAAGAAGTATATGTTTGTGTCAATTTAGATAAAGTGAGAGAATGCTATAAATGTTCCTTATTGTGCTCCAGATTGCTACAAACCCATATATGTGATTGTGTGACTTCCCTTGAAGTGTTGGTTATTGCCGGAAATAACCACCCCATTAAATACAATGTAGTTAATAATCTTTAATGGAATATTATTATAAATATGGATGGATTAAAAGGGTCCTTAATTTTATCAAAAAATAAATTGAGTGTGATTCCATCGATTGGTGTATTACATCTTGGATAAATGAAAATATCTTTCTATTGGATTAGAAATGATTTCCTACAATAAGTCTAATTTCCATGATTGAAGGTAAGTTATGTTTTATTCAACACTAAATCTTAAGTTGATAGTGCCCTCTATATTTCTCAAGCTCGTGTGTGGTGAGAAGTCATTGTTAGACTTTATCTCTAGTGTTGAGTTAACTTGCCAAGTTAGGAGTTAGGCTTTGAGTAGTGAGACTTGTGAGCCTATTACACATCAAGGTCTCATGAGTCATTTTGCTCCTTCATTGGGGTTTGAGATTAGGATTTCACAAATCATTTTGTCTCATGAGTCATTTTTCTCCTTGATTGGGGTTTGAGATTAAGATTTCATACATCATTTTTTATAATATGTAATATGCCAAAAATAATATCAAATTTTATCCTCAAAATTTTAACTGCAAAATTTCAAAGTCCATGGATTTCAAAATTTTAACTGTAACGTACAAGTAATTTTTTTTAATAAGGAGTGTAAAATAACATGTGGCATCCGCCGACCTATTCTTAAGGTAGTTTCATATCAAATGAATAACTAAAATCATAGTTTGAGAAGGTAAAGTCATAAGTGTGCACTCCGCTGAAAGAAGGCGAGGTGAAAGAAAGAGATAATTTTTGTTGGCTGCCGAGATTTCATCTCTTAAATTTAGATCTATTTTGATTGTTGGCCCAAATATCAACGAACAAAATCTAAATGAATTTTTGAAGTAGTTGTTTTTTTAAGATAACTAACGTTTCAATTTGTAGATTTTTGAGAAGAAACATAATTTCAATGAACAAAATCTAAATGGATTTTTGAAGTTGTTTTTTAAAGATAACTAACGTTTCAATTTGTAGACTTTTGAGAAGAAACAGAATTTCAATGATGATACCAAGAAAATAGAATGGAGAGAGGAGACATGGTCCACTAGCTTGATTCTTGACTGTGCAGTGAATAATATTTGGCATTTTTTCATATGCTAAATGTGAAGTATGATGTAGCAAATCAATGATTTGTTTTCATTTTATGGATGAGAATGAAGTATGATAAAAACGTTTAACCAATCATTAATAATTAAGCTCAGCTCACGGTGGTAATATATATATATATATATATATATATATATATATATATATATATATATATATTTTTTTTTTACCCTTACGAACAACAACATTAAGAGGTTTTTAATATTTATATCTTTTTATCCTTCATTTGATCGATGATAAGATAACGAAACCGTAGTGTTTGAGCCATTGGATAAATTGATAAAGTCATGCTATCGCTAGAGCGGGAGTACCGTTAGAGCATAATTGTATTCTATTAATCGCACTAATTTGTTCCTGGTTTTCAGTAAACAAATGTATTTGGTCGATTTTTTTTTTTATTATAAAAGAGATACTCAGGTGGTGGAGAGAATTACCATAAATTTTCACTTTTACATCCATTTTCCTTTTTCAGTTGGGGGCTTGGCTTGAGATTCTCCAGTGGAAAATTCTTGGATTTTGGTCCACTGTAGTTTCTCCAAGCTCAGTCTAAGCGTCTATGTTGTCTACTTCTTTTCTGGCTTCCAAAATGAGTCTGAGAATGAGAATGAGACTTTCGCTTAGTTATGTAATTGTACCAGCTGTGACCTCTCTATTCTTATTGTTCCTCTACTCGGAAGCAGCTGATACTGAAACTGATGCTACTACTGCCTGGATGCTGGCCACTGCTACTTGGTATGGAGATGTATATGGTGCTTCGGGAGGAAGGTAAACTGTACTTTTAGTTTATATTTTTATAATGATGCATAAAAATATATTATAGCATAGATTTACATAAAAATATATTAAATTTAGAGATATTTATCCATACCATTCATGATCATCAGAATTGTTATTTTGACACGAGGCGCATGTGGGTTTGGCAACATTGTGAAACAACACCCTTTCAAATCTATAGTATCTGCAGGAAGTCCAAAGGATATTCCAACGCGAAAAGGTCAGAGCTTGTTATAAAGTATGGATATTCAAGGTGAAGCCAGTAGTAGACAAAAGCATAGAGAAGTATAAGGCCATATTTATGGCCAAGGGGTACTCTCGAGTTGAGGATATTGACTATGAGGAGACCTTTTCTCATATAGCAAGGTACTCATCCATTAGATCAATTCTTGCTCTAGCTACGTAGATGGGGTGGAAGATCCACGTGATGGATGTAAAAACAACATTTCTCAATGGGGTTATTGAGGAGGATGTGTACATCGAGCAAACAAAATTTCTTGAGACATTTGATCGCGAGTCTCATGTGTGCAGACTCAAACAAGCATTGTAAAGTCTCAAACAAGTACCTCGTGCTTGGTACACCAAGATCGATAATTATATCACTGGTTTGGGCTTCACCATAAGTGAAGCAGATGAAAACCTCGATCACATCTTGGTAGATGGTAAATACCTTATTATTGTCTTATATGTTGATGATTTTATTTTAACTAGTGATTATTAGTTGATGAGATTTTGATTAAAACTTCAGGAGTAGTTGAAAATCTACACCATAATTTCTACAAGGATGGCGGAGGAAAATTACAGAATATCCGTTAGTAGACAATAGGCCCACTTCAAAATATCTACGACAAATTTTTCGAGAAGAAAAAACTGAGGATAAAGGATTGGATTATGGAAGCATTAGTCACAAAATTCACAAGGGTAGTAATTTTGGCTGGAGGTCTGGAGGTAGATGGATCAAATGTAGCCTTCGCTGGTGCAGTTGCTGGTGTTGTTGGGTGTAATATGTCTAAGCATAATTATCCGAGCTAGATTCAGTTTTCATGTTGCTTCTGGATGATCTCAAGTATCTCTACTAGTTTTTTGTTTCAAGGTACACTAATAACAATTTGTTTTCCACTCTAGTTATTGGTTTACTCTATGGTCTATTTGAAACACACTGGCTGGTTTTTTATGTGGTCTTTATTCTGAACCTTTTCTCATGTGGATCTTCCTGCTCCTTCTCTAGTTTGGGATTGGTCGATCAAGGGATTTCCGAGGATCTTAGCTACTACTTGTTGGTCTTATTTGTGGTCTATTTGAGATGCACTAGTTGGTTGTTTTATGTGGTATTTATTTCGAACCTTTTCTCATGTGGATATTCATGCTCCTCTTTGGTTTTGGATTGGTTGATCGGGGGATTTCCGAGGATCTTTACTGCTATGTAAGTGCATTCATTTTGGTTGGTGGAGTTGGCAACATATTTGAATTTCATCACAAAGGAGTCTCTTGGGGTCATTAACTGGTCTAGGGGGGTATTTACTTTCCAAGTTGTTCATTAATTATATGAGGGAAAATCCATTAATGGTTTGCGTTGTCATTGAATATCTTTGTCAATTGTGTCCTTGATGAGATTTTCTGGAGGATATTGGTCGGCGATGATTCGAAAATCTATTTTATTTGAAGGGGTGTCCTAGTGGATTGAGTTGGTGACGATCTACATCGAGTGGGGTCTATAATTTATAAGTGACATTAATTTTCCTTGTTTACATATTTTATCGAGGTTTTTTCACACACTACTACATAAGGTATTTTTTGGTAATGTTATCTACTTTGGTGAACATATAGGCAGGATTGCAGAGTGCCAGCGATGTTAGCTGTACAACTGAACTTTGCATCTATTTAGTATGATGTCACTTGATACAAGGAAATTGGGGTAGTGACATGCCATTACTCAATGTGTTGGTACATAAAATGGTTGGGGAGTGTGTGTTACAAATTGCTCCATTATAGTTATCATATATATCTTATATATTATTAATATTTGTCTATTACTTAGTAAATGAATTATTGTTTATTTCATTTTTCAAAGAATATTTTCCTCACTCACGAATGTATTAAAAAATTATAAGGGAGGGCGGGTACATTTTCAATCCCCATAGGTTTACCTTATTTTTCTTCAAATGAGCACAATAGTAACTAGAACTAAAATACCAACTAGTAACCCTAAAATAATTAATAATATTTTGTATTGAGAGCTCTATGAACTCTTTGTAAGAGAATTTACCGATTGAATTAATCCTTATTTCTCTCGATCTTAACTAAACTCTTTGACACTTTGTTATTAAACATTGAAATAAAAAACATGTATAATTAGTACCCAATTTTATCAAATAACTCAACAATCACAATATCAATTAGTTAATAAGGGGAAATTTTATCAATGACATGAGGATAAATATTATTGAAGTAGTTTAGTTCTATGGTGTGCATGGAAATTGTTTTATACTCAATGCATTTTGTTTTTCCATTTTTTCCAATAGGTTCCTTTTTTGAGAAACATATCAAACACTAAGATTTACTAATGACTTATAAATATTTAAATCTCCATAGTGGAATGATATTTTTTCATATTGGAATTGCAATCCACTAGTTCTACCTATTAGGATTAGTAAAGACACTCCAATAAATTTAATATATCAATTCAAATTACACAAGTGACACCATATAAAGAGAAAAAATTAAATTGAGGTTGGATATTATCATATTTGCATTGAAATTATACATTTATTTTTTGGTTAAGTCGGGTTAGTCTAGAGAAAGAAATCTACTTTCATTATGAAAAAATGGCAAACCAGAAGTTTTTTTTTTTTGCAAGTAAATTCCAAATACATTTTCATGTTAGTTTAGTGGTTTTCATTTATTAATATGAGTATGCAATTGAGGAATGGAAATGGAATCCAAATGAGAGACCATGAAATTAACAAACCTTGTACTTGGTGTGAGATCTCTGCCTTCTACCTTCATTTTCTTAGGAGTTTCTCCTATGATATGATGAAACATGTATCCCAACATAGACTAAACTAAATTAAAACCCAATTTTGCAATAGCGTAGATATGACATCTTGTACAAAATGAAGTAGTCCATAGTCATGGGCATCCATATCGACATTTTCTTCAATAAATATCTTAGTCTTGAAGGTAAATGACTCTTCCATATAATTAGGTCTTTAAAACCACCTTTATATTTACATGTATAATAGATCCTTTACATATATATTATGGCAACCAATTGTCAATATTTTATGTTTTTCTATGAAAAATCACTAAAAAAGTGGGTGAACATGCAAATGACATTTTTTGTGATATATTACATGAACTATGAAAATGACCTTTTTTGTGATATATTTCATGAACTATAAATGATGAAAATCAATGTCACTCATCACTTTGTCTAGTTTATCTTGTGCTTAAACTATAAACTTACCATTCCATAGGTGAAAATATAAAAAATATCCCAGTAGAAAAACCATTAATGAAAATGATCCCAAATAATAAACACACCACCATTTGTCAAAAATCTCTTCATCCCAACATGATTTCTCAATATTACTTATATTTCTTTTATTGATGATTATGAATCTGATGTCACCCTAAACTTTAATGATAAAAATAAGAAAGAAAAACATCCTCTAACCATATTTCCACTCCTTACACATAAATATTAATATTAAATATGCATTAACTTTTGTCATGATAATAATGAATATAAAAAATGCAATCTGAAAAAATCTAATTCACTACAACTCTAACAAACTTTATATATTTTACACGAAATAAAGTTGTTTTATTTCAAACTAATTTTCAAGTCGTTTACATGTATTTTCTTATACTTGTTCAATAATTCATGCAATACATTCAAGTTTCTGATATCCCTTTGGAAAAATGCAACTCGCTCAGTTGATCTGGCGGGAACCCGAAAACTGGTTGCTAACTCGCTTAATTGATCTGGAAGGAGCTCGGAAACTGGTTTCTACTTGCTCAATTGATCCGGCGGGAACCCATAATCAAAGGGGGAAATTGGAGAGCAACGTGGAGATTGCCATAAGCCACACGTGGAGATTTCCATAAGCTTTTTTCTGGCGAAAACCCATAATCAAAGGGGGAAACTGGAGAGCATCGTGAAGATTTCCATCGCGGGAGCCCTTCGCCATAATCAAAGGGGGAAACTGGAGAGCATTGTGGAGATTTGCATGGCAGGAGCCCATAACCAAATGAGATTTCCATTAGCCACAGTAACTATTGTCTGGTGGAAGCCCATAACCAAAGGGGAAAAACTGGAGAGTAGGGTGGAGATTGCCATAAGCCACAGGAACTTTTGTGTCGAGCAGCGTGGAGATCAGGAGCCACAGTAACTGTTGTCCCTCGTCATCTTAACATAGCTAGTGCGACCGCAGGATTTTCTCTCATTTTCTCTCATCATCCATGATGTGCAGAGTCTGGAAAGAAGTTCTCAGGTAAAAAAATCCAAAGCTCAGGTTCGGTGCTCTCCTCCTTTCTCTCGTTTCTCACTTTTCAAACACGTTAAACACTTAAATATTTCTAAATGTATGGATCAGTTGTAGGACCGAGATCTCTAATGCCTCCAAATTCCTTAAAAATGTACTCTTTTGGAGGATGTTGCCACTTCCATACCCAATTTGCAAGATTTAGGTATTAAGGCCTTGAATAGGGTTTGTAAAAGCTTAGCCCAATTTATAGGGGGAAAATCCTTAATTTTTCCTACTGGTTCTCCTTCTTAGACCTTGACTACACTCTGTAGTCTTGTATGCAGCTCCTCAATAGTTTTCCACATGGAATATATTCAAAGTCCGCAATCCTCTATTGCTCCGGAGGCTCTCTAATTTCAGGATATTTTCCAGGTTTTCTCCAGAGGCTCTCTAATTTCAGGATATTTTTTCAACTTCGTTATCTTCAGTTGGTCTAGCAAGTTCCCTATCAGCTTTAGGCGCTATGCTAACCGACGAAAATTATTTTTATGCATTCGCGCAGTGCTGGCTGCTTTGACGATCAAAGAAATCAGTTTCACGGCGTCAAGTCCAGTCAACTGCGCCACGTTCGCGAGCTCCCCCACATTCTGCGATTGCAGTAACGCTCTCATGATGGCGACGAAGAAATCCTTCCCACAAGATATACACACTCTGAGTAATACACATTATGTATTGGTTGTATCATGTATGCCATAAAAATGTCTTTAGTGATTTTTCAACATCCCATCCTGCCCTGTATTACTCACCTGCTTCCTTGTATTGTATTATGCATAATGAAGTGATGGAATTTCTGTTTCAAAATTCATCTTTGGAAACACTTTATTAGTTTTAGTAATTATGATCTTGTTATTTTGATGCTCCATACTTGTTGTCGTTTAATTTGTGATGCTTAATAATCCCACTTTGACAATAAATCCAGAAATAAATAAGAATTTGATGCTTAATAATCCCACTTTGACAACAAATTTAAGATATGGGTGATTCATGTACCAAAAATTCACCGTTTTGGAAGCTATCCTTGGGGTGCAAGTCCCCGCATTGCCATGATATCATCCTCACTCGTTTTGGTATTAACATTTTTTAGAAATGGCTTTGTGCTTTTTAGGTTTCTTACTTGTGGTTGTCTTTGTGATGCCTTCTTAAATTAAAGCTTACTAAACAATAGTTGCAGATCCCTTGATGAGAGTTTTATTCCACATTAATTAAAGACATATTTGGTTAGTGGTTTGTTTATTGTTCTGTAGCAGAGAAACACTACAGTTGCTAGATGCTCTTTTACATGCCAAAGAATGGTATGCAAGTTTGCATAAGGTTTATTGTATTATTGCATCATCTAAAAAATAATAGATTTCAAACTTTAAATACATGCAACTTGCAAGAAATTCATCAAATATTAGACTAAGCATTTAAAGGGTACAAGAAATAAAAATGATTTCTAGATTATCCAAGTTACCATATCTATGGAGACATTTTGGGAACAAGGCCAAGGGGACATTAATTTCCAAGTTATTTTTCCACGCATTAGTAACTTAAGAAACAAATGGTAGATATAGTTTACCAAATATTCTAATGATGCAAGGTATGCTACATCTGTCTTAAGTTTTAACTATCAGCACTTACAGTTTGCCATAGTTACATACTATTCGTTATGTGTGTGAGATTCAAGATATTGTGATATGTTGCAGAAAATAAATATTTGATATTTAGGGGCTTGATATTAGAGCTAGGGAAATCAGAAGTTGCCCGATTCATATAAACAACATCCACAAAAAGGCTTCTTATCATATTTACAAATTTTTGTTTTGTAAATGGTTATCTTCATTGAGTCTATTATTTTTGTTTTATTTTCAATTCATCAGGACTAATATTATATTTTGAATTGGTCAAAATCCTTTCTTTGTGGTATGCTAAATATATTTCATCTACCTGTCTGTCTTTTTCAGCAAAATATTTGGAGCTATTTTTACAATACCTATGTTATCGAACATACGAAATAACTCTTCAGAGGGGTGCTAAGACTGTGAGTGCTTCACATTTGTAAGTTTCTTATCCCCATGTTGATATATTGTCTTGTTATGTTGATAAGTGCTGAAAGTAGTCTGCAAGGTTTTCTACCTTGCTTTCAAGGCAAACAAAGAAGACTTCACTGCATTTTATTCCTACAGGGATCTGTCTATTTTATTTTTCCTTAAACCATGATTGTGCATAGCTTCTTTTTGTGGTTTACTAGTCACATTATATAAATAAGATGATAAATCCTTTTAAGCTATTGGCTACAGATTCTGTTAAAATATGGTTTATACTATGTATATATACTAATATTTTTCTTTTTTGTTAATGGTTGGCAGGAAACAATGTGTGCACAGGTACACTATTTTTGATTTCTTACGAGAGATAGTGAACAAGGTCCCAGACATGGCGGTTTCAGATGCTGCTACTGGTGAAGAGAGGAATGGTGGGCGGAGGAGGTAAATATAGATATTTTCTTCCTGGTGATTGCAAAGAGGTCTAGGAAAATTTTCACATTTTGAAAAATTACAAGATATTAGATATACTTTACCTTTTCTTGTAATGACGATGCGTTTTCATTTGCTTCAGAAAATCTCACGAAGGAGATGAAAATGAGAGTGATGAGGATGAAGTTAAGAGGGCCAGGATGGTAATGACCTACTTACTGTTTTTATAAAACAGTTTTTCTTTGCAAGGAATGGAGTTATCCATATGTGTTGCTATTTGTCTTTTCTATGCTTCTAAATTCTCAATTTGCTCTAGGTTCTGAAACAGTAATTGCTATCTATTTGGCCTTTTCTAAAATAGTGTGCACACCATGGAAGCAGACCAGGACGAGGAAGAAGAGGTAGAGGTAGAGGATCAAGAGGTTGGTCAAGTGGGACAAATGGAATTATAGTTGAGAAGTTTGAGGATGAAGACCTAGATTTTTCATCTGAGCACAGTGAGAAACAGGAGAAAGTTTCGGAAATTTTTACTGATGTTAACACTAAGACAAGAGAGACCAAGGTAGCAGTGAATTTGGGGAGCACTCCTGTGGTAAGAGACTTTGATCTTAACATGGAGCTGGATGAGAGTGGGGCTGTTGCAAGCATGCCAATGCAACCTTCTGTCAAACTGAAACATGATCCTAGTGACATTGCAAATATGGATGTTGTTAAAGAGGCTCATGAATTTCCTAGTGATGTTCCAATTGTGCAACCTCCTATTAAACAGGAAGAGAAATATCCTAATTGGTCTTATTATGATGTATATAATGTAGCCCTAGATTCAATATAGTTTCATGTGCACTCAGATATAATTTTTTATCAGAATGAAGATGATTATGATAACGAGGATGGATAGTGTGTTATTAAGCGGGGATCTATTTTCTGCAAGACTTTTAGCAAGGTTGCAGTGTAGAAATTTGGCAATATTTCACATGCAGCATAGATTAACATCATAGCCTCATTGATTTCCAAATAAAGGGCACCAAAAGATCTCACCAATTGTAATGGGTTTTTGTACATACTATTTTGCAAGGAGGGTAAGAAATCCTTATTGGTTTGAACGCTTATTTTTCAAGAATTGAAGAATTCGGCAAAGTGCAGTTCTTTCAATATTTGTTATCTGTCTGGAAGGATCTTGTATTCACCTTTCGGTCACTGAAGAATTTACAACCAGCTAGGTGGTCTTTTTCTCTTTATTTCCCTTGTATGGTTGAGTACATCCACAGGTGCCCAAATAGAAATATTGTTGTATAAAAATTATAGTTATATGCATATCATGGATAATTTATTGTTAAGTGTGTTTTGATGCTTCCCAATTGCAATGTGATAGGAATTTTCATCCCATTTCCATGTGCCCAATTAATAATATTTCTTCTTATTTATTTTCAAGTTTTACAAGTCTCATGTGAAATATTTTTCCAGAGGCTACAAAAATGGTGTTTTGTTTTGGGTGATTCTACAGAAGCTGGAAATGTCATTTGCTATTTTTTGTAAAAGAGGTGTAATCAAAGTTATTTCCTTTTGTTGTTCGCAGCACCGCCTGCTGCATTTCAATGTAGGATATGTTTGTCAGCCTTCTAAATTGTTTGCAAAATCTCATGGACATGCATTGAAGCTCTGATGGTGCATGTGAGCACAGACGAAGGTGGTTCTTCTCTGTTTCACTCATCTTAGTTATGTTAGTCTAAATTTTATAGTTCTACTTTTTTGACTTGAACTAGCTATATTAGTCGTGGGTTAGAATTATTGTTTGGGACCATTCTAATTTGGTTTATTCTAAGGAGAACATGAGGCAACAAGTGATCAAGAGAAGGAAACATATTGCATTATGTTGCAAAGTGATGAACAACATGCAAGTGAAACGATAACAAGTTAGGAAATGGCTGTGGCCATGGGTGACTATAAAATGGAGCTATAACATAAATATGCAAAGTAAATTAATAAAAGTTAGGAGTAAAGTTAGCATTAAAATTTAGTAGGATTAAAGTTAGCATTAAAAGTTAGTAGGAGTAAAGTTGGTGTTAATCGGGATTTGTAGGACTAAAATGAACAGTACAGGAGTAAGTTAACATTTAAAATTGGAACAAAATCCCACCATATGGATTATGCCACTTTAGTCATCACACAGATAACAACCACAGTCTTGACAGGGCCCAGAAGGCATGATACAAGTGATGTCAGTGCCAGATTGAGCAAAGATGCATTCAATCACGTTAAACCCAGAGACTTGCGCCTTAAAGCTAGCTCCCAAACCATCTTTTGTCTCGCCAAGGTTATTCATGTAGGGGTTTATACACAATACACAAACCCCATCTCCATGCATATGACAGTAGTAGAGTAATAGTAATGTGGAACAAAATCCCACCAAAAGGAATGCCACTTTAGTGATAGCTTGTAAATTTGTAATAGATCACATATAGAAGAACCACAAGCCAAAGAGGATCCACAAGGCATAGCACCATTATCAATAGCGCTGTCAGTACTAGAGTGAGGGAGGATGCTATGACATCAGTCTGGGGATTTGCACCCCAAAGCCAACTTCTGCATTAGCAAGGCTTTTGCTGTGGGTGATGCTTCATAGGCCTCCTTTGTCTTACTCTAGTTATCCATGTGGGATTATTAAAACAAACATATGGTAAGAATAGAGCTAGTGTTAATGTGGAACAAAATCTTACCACACGGATGTGTCAATTTAGTATTATATTGTAATACATCACATAGATAACAGCCACAAGACAAAGAGGGCTTACAAGGAACACCGCTGATACCACTAGGGATGTTTGTATTGGAGGGACAGGATGCTATTACTTGGCCTTGACATTCCTTCCGATTGATGTAGCATGGCGGAACTTCTCTCAATTGTTTGATAATGTTGGAATTTGAGTTTGACAGTGTGGAAGTTTGGACTTATTTGCTTATCTTAAAAGATTGGAAATTCCTTGTCATAATGGTAGGTAGCTATGAAAATGCAAATTTTTTCATAAATTCATTTTTTTAAATGTCAGAATTATATGTATATAGTTGCACCTACTATCATATTCTTGCATCCAAAATTGCACAATGAACAAATTATATTTCTCTTCAATCTTTTGTAGGGGTAAAGTTGCTTCATCTTATGCTAAATTCCCCTCTGTGCTTCTATCTATTGCATATTTATGCTGTTACTCTGTCTCATTTTCTTCTACTCAAGATGCTTCCCGCTTGATTTTCTTTTTCAAACTGTTGACCCCATTTTGATTCCAATTTTTCTCACTGTCCTGTACTGTTTTGTGGCTTGCCTCTTTGGCACTGTTTTGCTTCTTATTATGTCTAGTTGCATCCATTGGCATTTTATCGTTCTCACAATATTGCTTTATGTTCATAGTACAATTTCTCTCCATGCATATGACCGGGGTAGAGTAATAATAATGTGGAACAAAATCCCACCAAAAGGAATTCCACTTTAGTGATAGCTTGTAAATTTGTAATAGATCACATATATAGAAGAGCCACAAGCCAAAGAGGATCCACAAGGTATAGCACCATTATCAATAGTGCTGTCAGTACTAGAGTGAGGGAGGATGCTATGACATCAACCTGGGGACTTGCACCCCAAAGCCAACTTCTCCATTAGGGAGGCTTTTGTTGTGGGTGATGCATCATAGGCCTCCTTTGTCTTAACTAGTTGTCCATGTGTGATTATTCAAATAAACATATGGTAAGAATAGAGTTAGTATTAATGTGGAACAAAACCTTACGACAGGGATATGTCAATTTAGTAGTAGATCGTAATACATCACAGATAACAACCAAAAGAAAAACAGGGCTTACAAGGAACACCATTGATACCACTAGGGATGTTTGTGCTGGAGGGATAGGATGCTATTACATGGCCTTCACATTCCTTTCGATTGATGTAGCATGGTGGAAGTTTGGAACTTCTCTCAATTGTTTGATAATGTTGGAATTTGATTTTGACAGTGTGGAAGTTTGGACTTAATTGCTTGTATTAAAATATTGTAAATTCCTTGTTATAATGATAGGCAAGTACGAAAATGAAATTTTTTGCATAAATTCATTTTTTTAAAGGGCAGAATTATATTTATATAGTTGCACATACTATCATATTCTTGCATCCAAAATTGCACAATAAAGAATGGAAATTCCTTGTTATAATGATATGCAGGTATGAAAATGAAATTTTTTGCATAAATTCATTTTTTTAAAGGGCAGAATTATATGTATATAGTTGCACATACTATCATATTCTTGCATCCAAAATTGCACAATGAACAAATTATATTTCTCCTCAATATTTTTTAGAGGTAAAGTTGCTTCATCTTCTGCTAAATTCCCCTGTGCTTTTACCTATTGCATATTTATGTTGTTACTCTCTCATTTTCTTCTGCTCAAGATGATTCCTGCTTGATGTATTTTGTCAAACCGTTGACTCCATTTTTCTTCCAATCTTGCTCAATGTCCTGTAATGTTTTTTGGCTTGCCTCTTTGGCACTGTTTTGCTTCCCATTATGCCTAGTTGCATCCATTGGAATTTTATCGTCCTCAAAATATTGCTTTATGTTCATAGTACAATTTATCCCTGATCCGCTCCACACTCAAATGTTAATACCAAATACCAAAATTGAAAAGGTCAAAATATAGATTTTTTTTGTAAATGGTAAAATACAGAAGAAACACACTAGCAGACAGACAAGTGCCAAGTTCTACAAGATTTGGGTTCCCCCGTCGCAAATACCATCCAGTAGGTCCAATGGAGCAAGCATGGTTTGTACCAGGTGATTTCTCCCTTCAGTCTCTGATGTTAGGAGCAATGGGTTCTCTCATTCTTGTGACAAGCGTCCCTGGTATCATAGAACTTGGTTTTTTTAGTATAGGTCACTGCCCAAAGGACATTGTCTGCCAATGAATTGGTATTTTCACAGTGCTTGAGGACTCTGATGGTGAGCTTGCTTCTCAGCACCTTCACTCACCCTTGGCTGCAAGCTCCAACATGAATTGGCATCCTCTCTCTCACACACTCTAATGTGTGTGTATATCACATTATCTTGCAAGAAAATAATAATAAGATAGAAAAGGACTAGTGGGTTCTCTTGTTCTTGTGACCACCCTCCCCGGTATCATAGCTCGGCACCCTCACGTAGTTGTCACAGAGCAGAAATGGAAATAGCTCTGCAACAGCTACGTGAGTCCTTAATGGATTCATGCCCGAAAAGCAGGTGAGGCAATTGAATGAATATGACTGTTTTGAGTTATTTCCCTTGTGTGCAACAACATTATACAAACCCCAAGAGAGGTATTTCGTTTACTTTCCTTTTCCCATTTGCATTTTAATGTTTCAGAAATAAATTTCGATTTCTCATCTCCAATTCATAGTTGTTGCAATCGTTTTGTCTGCTCTTTCTTTAGGTTTCTGAGTTCTATGTATTAGGTTTGTTTCTATTGAATTCTGAGCATGTAAATGGCTTCATACACTTCTTATTATGGCAGAGGATTCCCTAACCAGGGTTTCGGTCAGTCTTCATGGGATTACAATGGTTTGAAGAACATGAAAAAGATCAGCCCTGTCATGCAAAGTCATCTGAAAAGGTTCATTTGTCACTTAGATGTGCCCTAGTAACAACAACTATTGGGGTTTATTTACATCTTATGCTAAATGTTGGAGGCCTCCTCACGAGGCTTGCTTGCATTTATTGTGTAATCGGGCTCTTATCCGTCCCTTATAACTCAAACAATGAGGTAAGTTCTTTAATTCTTTGATCATGTAGGCCATTTTGTTGATTTTTTATTTCGAATAGATATTGGGCAGAGAATTCCAGCTCATTAGCAAAGCTCAAACAACAGAGCCCAAACCCCAATAGTGTCCAAGCTTCTTTTCATTATAAATTTGAAAATTATATAATGTATAAAGAACATTCTTTTTCAGAAAGCTAAATCCTGTTGTATACTCACTCCATAATCCTAGTCCTACAGATTTGTATACTCACCACATTCCTGCAAAAAAGTCAGTTGAGTTGGGAGGAGAAATGTTTGTTTGGATAAGGTGGTCATATTATGATTCTGCTTTCAATAATGGTGCTACATTCCATTGGTCAAAACATTTTTCATTTTCGGTGGGAATAGTGCATAAGATTATCCTTTTAGTTCTTGGCACACACAGTTCCCCAGCCTTATCCACATTTTAGTTCTTGGCACATATAGTTCTCGAGCCTTATCCACAGCCAGCGTGTTAAGTGGTTGTTCGAAGTCCCAGGTTAGGTTCATTATTTAGCTTTGCTTATCTTTCCCACACTTGTAATAATCTATACTCTTTGTATTTTACTAGATTTTGGTACACCCATTCTGTACATTTAGATCGGATTGTGTTATTAAGCTTGGACTGGGGATCAGCAACACAGTTCTCCGGCCTTATCCACATTTTAGTTCTTGGCACACACATTTCTCCAGCCTTATCCATAGCCAGCGTGTTAAGTGGTTGTTTGAAGTCTGGTTTTAGGTTCATTATTTAGCTTTGCTTATCTTTCGCACATTTGCAATAATCTCTACTCTTTGTATTTTACTGGATTTTGGTACACCCATTCTGTACATTTAGATCGGATTGTGTTATTAAGCTCAGATTGGGGATCAATGTTTTTTGTTAGAGATCATGGCTCCCACTATTAGAAGACTTATGAGTGCTTAGGGGAATTTATTCTTGAGAAATAAATATGGAGAGAAGAAAAATTCGGCAGGCAGGAGGAATGTAACTGTGATGGCTTCTGTTTCTTTGCCTGGGATGAAAGAGGAGTATGAGACTCTGAGATTGAATCCTCAGGCTACAGAGGAAGATGTCAAGAGTACCTACATACACCTAATTTTTGATCTGGATTCTTTTATATTTTGTACCATTGCTTACTTTTATTAAAATGGAATACTTTTTGGCAGGCCCCGAGTTTGCATATGGAGTTTTTAGCCAATTATTTGGCAGAGTTGACACTCATGGAATGTAGTTTTCTCCAACACCTACCATCCTTTATAGAAGCTTAAACTGTATTCTATCTCGATTGACTCTTGATTTTCTAACACATCCATGGGTATTGTCTACTCCCTGAAGTTTACTATTATATTTTTTTGTGTTGGCTTTATGTGCGGGCATAAATTTGTAGATTTTGTGTTATGTAGAATCCAAATTCGGCACATTATACAGGATACAAGGCATCACAGCTTAAGGACTATGTAATGACAATCTATAATGTACAAATGAATCGAAAAGCTAGTACATTGGTTGCAATAAGGGAAAAATATCAACAACACATGGTACGCTTTCATATATCTTGTCTGGGAATTTAATGGTTTTTTTAATCCAACCTTTGAAAGCTATGAGGATTACATGCACACAGCTGGTTACTCTTATTAAAGGTTTATATATGTTTTATTGTTTGCCATGACAGTTCAAATGTGTAGCAAGCTTTCCTCCACCTCCTTTTATTGCTGAAAGGTTCTTTGAAGACACTCCAAACTAAGCTATTTGTCATTGGTTGTGCATAAGCGTTTTGTTGAAGCTTGTTTGGAAGCACAATCTCATGTAATAGTTGTAACTGAATCTGGAGTCTTTTAGTTCTGGCTGGTTAATTTCCATTTAAATGTGTCAATTTGTTTAGGCTGTTGGTGCCCATAGTTTGGGTGCTCATATTTTAACTCAGCAACTTACTAGTCTACTAGGCAATGGGGTGCTTGCAGGTATTTGCATGTGTTAGTTTTGAGCACTGGAAGGGAAATGCCCATTTATCAAATTGTATCATATTTCTGGGAAATTATCTACGTGGATAGCAGATGATGAGTCAATGTGTTCATGGATTTGAGTCAATGTCGTCATGGATTGATAATTAACATGGATTTGTACAGAGAATAGTCGTTAAGGTTTTTTATTTTTATTTTTAATGTTTGTTTTGTGTAAATATTTATTAAAATTTTAATCCTCGTTTGTTGGTTTAAATCCTTTTTGGGTTATTTGGATCTTGTACTATTTCACAAATTTTAATTATTTTTTTCTTAAAAAATGTTTACTTCTGAGTCAATGAGGCCTTTCCTTACGCCAATAAGCGTGTCAATTATGCCATTATGTGTTGAACATTTTTTAAAAATCAATGCCTATTATACAATTTCAAGCACTGTCATAACTCCTCACATAATTCTTTAAAGGGTGCTAGCTCATTGGAAGAGCACCTGCCATGCAGGAGGTTGGTGGTTCGATTCCACTATACCTTAACATGAACTATTCAAAGATATTGTTGATTTTTTTAATTAAATTTTTTATATTGATTTATTTTAATGGTGAGATATTTTTCTGGATTCATTGTTTTATATTGTCTCTATAGAGACAATAGATAAGATTAAAGACATTGTCTCCACTTTAATTCCAACTATTGTCTTTGGAGAGACAAAATTGAAATTGTCTCAAGTTAAGACAATTTACCCAGAAATTGTCTTAAAACCCCCCTTTGTGTTGTAGTGCAAATAATGTCTCTGGAGAGACAAAAATGAAATTGTCTCTAGAGAGACAAAAATGATTGTGTTATATATTGTCTTTATAGAGACAATATTTTAAAACGATTTAATTTTAAGACGATTTCATTTGAGACACCCGCTTAAAGACAATATTTAAGACAATACACAAGTTTTCTTTTGTCTCAAATTAAGACAATTTACCCAAAAATTGTCTTAAATATTGTCTTAAAACCCCCCTTTATGTTGTAGTGGGAGGAGCATTCACCCAGTGTGGTACCCATGGTTAAAGATGATAAGTTTTGTCTTAATCAATGTTTGAAAACTAATTTGGAATGGGAAAAGATGAATACCATTCCTTAGGCATCTGCAATCAAAATTTTGATGCATGGTCAGGTCTATACAAGACCAGACATTGGATTTGCAGTCAGAAAGTGAAGTATATATCAAACTAATCCATGCATTGATCATTGGAGGTCTGCAAAGAAATTTATGAGCTATCTACAAGGTATGAAAGACAACATGCTTGTACAGATATGATTAGACCATTCGGAAGTTATTGAGTATTCAGAATTAGGCTATGTGGGATGTATCGACTCTAGAAAGTGTACATCAAGACATGTCTTCTTACTTACAGAAGGTGCCATCTCATGGGGAAGCAAGAAAAATAAGTGGATCACTTCTTACAATATGGATGCAAAGTATATAACATGTTATGAGACTGGATCATAGGAATTCTTATTAGGAAATTTCATCACAGAGCTTAGATTTGTAGCCTCTATGTCTAGGCCATTAAGGATTTATGGTGATAATTCTGTTGAAGTACATTTCACCAACAACAATAAGAATAATATCTCAGACAAGCACATTGACATAAATCACCATGTTGTTAAACAAATCTTTTGGAACCATTGGATGACTAATGAGAAAATCAATACTAAGTTAATTATTGTGGATCCCATGACGAAGGGGCTACCACCTCAGTTGCATGGAGAACATGTGGAGCATATGTACATTTGAGACACCATTAAATTTGATAGTTACAATTTTGTTTTTTGATAATTCTTGGTATATATGTCTACTAAAACTTGTATACATAAAGAAGTAATGAATGGAATATTGTCTATTGGGACTATAAAGTTGGACCTTGAATGAGAATATTTCTGCACATTCATAAATAATTATGCTGCATAGAGTGTTTATCTAGAGGGAATCAATGATATTTTAATACATGGAAAATATTATTCATCTAATAGATTGTTTATGGCCATGGTTCATTCATTGAAGCTCTTTATTGAGAAGCTAGAAAGGGATGATAATAATTAAAAAAATATATATGTTTGTGTCAATTTGGATCAAGTGAGAGAATGTTATAAATGTTCCTTACTGTGCTCCAAACTCCCACAAACCCATATATGATATTATGTAACTTCTCTTGAAGTGTTGGTTATGGCCGGAAATAACCAGCCCAATAAATACAAGTTAGTTAATGATCTTTAATGGAAAGATCATGGTAAAGATGGGTGGATTATAAGGGTCATAATTTTATCAAGAAAAAAATTAAGTGTGATTCCATTGGTGCATTAAGTCTTGGATAAATGAGAATATATTTTTATTGGATTAGAAATGATTTCGTACAATAAGTCTAATTGCCATGATTGGAGGTAAGTTATGTTTGATTTGACATTAAATTTGAAGCTTGCAGTCTCGGAATTTTAATAGTATAGATGGATTCAGAGACCCCATTGTCTCTAAATTTTAATACTGCGGATGGATTCCGAGAACCCTGTACTGAAATGTAACACTTTGGTATCAAAATTCCAATTTTCAATTTCTAGAGTGACAGAATTAAAAATTACTAACATAAATGAGTAATTCATATACTTGTTGTACTTGTTATTTGGTCATAGTTTTATTCTTGGACTATAATAGTTATTTAAGTTAATCATTATTAATTGTGCCATTTATTATCTAGTCATACATTTTAATCCTAGATTAAATTAGTCATTTGAGTTATTCACTTATTATCTAGTCATATATTTTATCACTAGACTAAATTAGTCGTTTAAGTTGGTTGTTTTTAGTTCGGTCACTTAAAAATGCTCAAATTTAGTAGTAATTTACTTGAAATAATTGCGGCGACTAACTTTTTTAGTTAGCTGGTCACTAATTTCATCATTTTCAACTAGTGAGCATATGAGACTCATTAAATTGTTTCATGCTTGAATTTTTACGTCGTAAGACGTTCTTATTTGAAAACAGCTCACCTAGGTGCCCCTTTGTCAATGTCTGAGCCATTGGATCAAATGTTAGACGATTGAAATGTTTTAGGCCATTAGATTCACAAGTAAAAGTTTCATATATATATTTTTATAATGTTAGTTTTTTTTTTAATAAGTGATTGAATTTAGGTTTTGGTGACTTTGTCATATTACACAAAAATCAAAATAAAAGTAAATTAAATAAGAATATTGACATATTGTAATGAACATTTTAACTAGGTCAAATAAAAAATAAAAATAATACTAAACTATAAAAACAACCCATGGTATTGACTCATGGTATTCATGTGGAATGTGGTTTATCTAAAGGGGGGAATTAATATGGTCTAACTTTAGATCTACCAAGAGCCAAGAGAGATCAAATGTCTTGATATGCAAATGTCATTGATCCCTCTCATCAAGAATATAGATCTAAACTAATTATTTAATAAAATTATTTACTAAACTATAAAAACGACCCATGGTATTGACTCATGGTATTCATGTGGAATGTGGTTTATCTAAAGGGGGGAATTAAAATAGCCTAACTCTGGATCTACCAAGAGCCAAGAGGGATCAAATGTCTTGATATGAAAACCTCATTGATCCCTCTCATCAATAATATAGATCTAAACTAATTATTTAATAAAATTATTTTTTAATGTTTATAACCATTATTCTTTTAAAATTTCACTTAATAAAATGTATCTAAATTTTTATACATCCAAATTTACATAGTTTTTCTTGTTCTATATTATTTTTGTTACAACTATTTTATTATTCATATTTCACATTTCTTAAATAAAACTAAATTTACCTTTAATTACTTACTTGTAATAGTTTGTAACTACACACATATTCTTTCTTCCGTTCAAAAAAACTATATACATTTCTTTAATTACCTAATTTTAGCTTAAAAAATCTTACATGTTTTTTACTTTATAATCATAAACAATTTTCATATTATATGATGTCAAACTTACTCAACTTTTTATTCTGAAATTTTAAACAATGTTTCTCACTACATAATTTTAGCTTTTATAATTTTTTATTTTTATTTTTTTCAATTCCAAACAAAACTTACAAAACAAAAAACCCACTTAGTCCTTATTGTAGATTATAGTTTTACAAAATTGACACTAACCAAACCATTCAAATTTCCCATCTTATACAGCAATTTATAACAATAACCACTCAATTTACTCTCCAATATTTGAAACCCCCGCCCATGTTGGGGAGATCACACTGTAAAATCAAATGTTCCTCTGGTTTTTTAAAGGGGTTCATAAACAAAACAGACAACAAGAAAGTCAATATTGTGGTATGATAACTGATTTTTGCATCATTGTGACAAACAAAACATCACATTAGCTCACATAATATATATAATGCTATAAGGATCTAAGATGATAACAAAGTTTTGAATCATGATAAGTAGGTGAAAACCAAAACTAACTTGTAGCCACAAGCAAAAAATCACAACTCATAGAATATATCCAAGGTTGCAATGAACCTCATAGATTTTGATGGACCTCATGGGAATTTTAGTGCACATAGAACACTACACGAATAATTCTATACTCTTGATCAATTTAGAATAACCTAGGATGTGTAAAATATTTTAATAAGATAAACAAAATAGACACCAAGAAAGTCAATATTGTGGTATAATAACTGATTTTTGAATCATTGTGACAAAAAAAACATCACATTAGCTCACATAATATATATATAATGCTATAAGGATCTAAGATGATAACAAAGTTTTGAGTCATGATAAGTAGGTGAAAACCAAAACTAAGTTGTAGCCACAAGCAAAAACTCAAAAAATTCACAGAATATATCTAAGGTTGCAATGAACCCCATACATTGTGATGGATCTCATGGGAATTTTAGTGCACATAGAACACTACTCGAATAATTCTATAATCTTGATCAATTTAGAATAACCTAGGATGTGTAAAATATTTTAATAAGATAAACAAAATAGACACCAAGAAAGTCAATATTGTGGTATAATAACTGATTTTTGAATCATTGTGACAAAAAAAACATCACATTAGCTCACATAATATATATAATGCTATAAGGATCTAAGATGATAACAAAGTTTTGAGTCATGATAAGTAGGTGAAAACCAAAACTAAGTTGTAGCCACAAGCAAAAAATCAAAAAATTCACAGAATATATCCAAGGTTGCAATGAACCCCATACATTGTGATGGACCTCATGGGAATTTTAGTGCACATAGAACACCACCCTAATAATTCTATACTCTTGATCAATTTAGAATAACCTAGGATGTGTAAAATATTTTAATAAGAAACTATATTTTTAATTATGAAATATAAAACTATAACTTAAATTTTTGAATTTACATTGTATTTTTTTTCTTATGTACATAGAGAAAGAATAAACCAAGTTTGGAGTTAAGAAAATAAACCATAACATAAAGAACAATATCTCCTTCCAAAAATGTCTCCATATTAAAATGACATTCACTTTATGTATACCAAGAATATTGTTCTTCATATACAATTTCTGATAAGCATGCAATTGGCGCTGAGATATGTAGATGAACTTGAAGCAAACTCTATTTTTGTTAATAAAAATTCTCTTTATTTACATCTATGCTCGATAGATTGTACTTGAATGTATTTAAAATATCTTATTTGAGTTACGTGCTGAATTATTAATCGCCAAAGGATTTTCACCCTCAATTTCCTATTTCAATATCTATAACAAAATTTGTATATATGCGAACATATTATCTTGGTTTACATATATGTTTTCACCCCAAATTTCCTATTTAAAAATCTATAACAAATTTTTTTGGTTGATAACTCTTATCATCAATATATTTGAAACCTCCACAACTAGCTTCCATGGAAGCAAAGTTTTCCTTTCATTCCTTCACAATGACTTGTTCTCTGCAACATCTTATTTCTTTTAGGCTACTATTTCCTATACTATTGCCTTCTTATTTCTTATAGGCTACTCTTTCCTATGCTATTGGCTTACGACGTTTCTTTTGCAACATAGGTGCAATTTTGCTAGTTATGTACATTTGAGACACCATTCAATTTGATAGTTGCAATTATGTTTTTGATTATTCTTGGTATATGTGTCTACTTAAACTTGTATACATACATAAAGAAGTAATGAATGGTAGATTGTATATTGGGACAATAAAGTTGGACCTTGAATGAGAATTTTTCTCCACATTCATAAATAATTGTGCCCCATAAAGTGTTTATCTAGAGGGAATCAATGATATTGTAATACATGGAAGTTATTATTCATCTAATAGATTGTTTATTGCCATGGTTCATTCCTTGAAGCTCTTTATTGAGAAACTAGAAAGGGAAGACAATAATTAAAAAAAGAAGTATATGTTTGTGTCAATTTAGATCAAGTGAGAGGATGTTATAAATGTTCCTTATTGTGCTCCAGATTGCTACAAACCCATATATGTGATTGTGTGACTTCCCTTGAAGTGTTGGTTATGGCCGGAAATAACCACCCCATTAAATACAATGTAGTTAATCATCTTTAATGGAATATTATTATAAATATGGATGGATTAGAAGGGTCCTTAATTTTATCAAGAAATAAATTGAGTGTGATTCCATCGATTGGTGTATTACATCTTGGATAAATGAAAATATCTTTCTATTGGATTAGAAACGATTTCCTACAATAAGTCTAATTTCCATGATTGGAGGTATGTTTTATTCAACATTAAATCTTAAGCTGAGAGTGCCCTCTATATTTCTCAAGCTCGTGTGTGGTGAGAAGTCATTGTTAGACTTTATCTCTAGTGTTGAGTTAACTTGCCAAGTTAGGAGTTAGACTTTGAGTAGTGAGACTTGTGAGCCTATTACACATCAAGGTCTCATGAGTCATTTTGCTCCTTCATTGGGGTTTGAGATTAGGATTTCACAAATCATTTTGTCTCATGAGTCATTTTTCTCCTTGATTGAGGTTTGAGATTAAAATTTCATCAATCATTTTTAAAAATATGTAATATGCCAAATATAATATCAAATTTTATCCTCAAAATTTTAACTGCAAAATTTCAAAGTCCATGGATTTCAAAATTTTAACTGTAACGTACAAGTAATTTTTTTTAATAAGGAGTGTAAAATAACATGTGGCATCCGGCGACCTATTCTTAAGGTAGTTTCATATCAAATGAATAACTAAAAGCATAGTTCGAGAAGGCAAAGTGTGCACTCCGCTGAAGGAGATTATTGAGAAGGCGAGGTGTGCGCTCCGGTGAAAGAAAGAGATAATTTTTGTTGGCTGCGGAGATTTCATCTCTTAAATTTAGATCTATTTTGATTGTCGGCCCAAATATCAACGAACAAAATCTAAATGCATTTGTGAAGTAGTTGTTTTCTAAGATAACTAACGTTTCAATTTGTAGACTTTTGAGAGGAAACAGAATTTCAATGAATTTCAATGGATTTTTGAAGTTGTTTTTTTAAGATAACTACCGTTTCAATTTGTAGACTTTTGAGAAGAAACAGAATTTCAATGATGATACCAAGAAAATAGAATGGAGAGAGGAGACATGGTCCACTAGCTTGATTCTTGACTGTGGAGTGAATAATATTTGGCATTTTTTCATATGCTAAATGTGAAGTATGATGTAGCAAATCAATGATTTGTTTTCATTTTATGGATGAGAATGAAGTATGATAAAAACCTTTAACCAATCATTAATAATTAAGCTCAGCTCACGGTGGTAATTAATATATATATATATATTTACCCTTACGAACAACAACATTAAGAGGTTTTTAATATTTATATCTTTTTATCCTTCATTTGATCGATGATAAGATAAGGAAACCGTGGTGGTTGAGCCATTGGATAAATTGATACAGCCATGCTATTGCTAGAGCGGAGTACCGTTAGAGCATAATTGCATTCTATTAATCGCACTAATTTGTTCCTGGTTTTCGGGAAACAAATGTATTTGGTCGATTTGTTTTTTTATTATAAAAGAGATACTCATGTGGTGGAGAGAATTGCCATAAATTTGCACTTTTACATCCATTTTCCATTTTCAGTTGGGGGCTTGGCTTGAGATGCTCCAGTGGCACATTCTTCGATTCTGGTCCACTGTAGTTTCTCCAAGCTCAGTCTAAGCGTCTATGTTGTCTACTTCTTTGTTGGCTTCCAAAATGAGTCTGAGAATGAGACTTTCGTTTAGTTCTGTAATTGTACCAGCTGTGACCTCTCTATTCTTATTGTTCCTCTGCTCGGAAGCAGCTGATACAGAAACTGATGCTACTACTACTACTGCCTGGAAGCCGGCCACTGCTACTTGGTATGGAGATGTATATGGTGCTGGGAGTGAAGGTAAACTGTAATTTTTAGTTTATATTTTTATAATGATGCATAAAAATATATTATAGCATAGATTTACATAAAAATATATTAAATTTAGAGATATTTATCCATACCATTCATGATCATCAGAATTGTTATTTTGACAGGAGGCGCATGTGGGTTTGGCAGCATTGTGAAACAACACCCTTTCAAATCTATAGTATCTGCAGGAAGTCCAGTGATATTCCAACGCGGAAAAGGCTGTGGAGCTTGTTATAAAGTATGGATTGAACTGAACTGTTTTTAGTAGTAAAGTAGTTAATTACTAATTAAGACTTGATTTGAGAGGATTCTCATAAGTTGAGTTGTGCCTAAACAAAACAAAACAAAACAGGTAAAGTGCACAGAGAAAGGTGTTTGTACTGGAAAGCCATCTACTGTGGTGATTACTGATGAATGTCCAGAAGGTGGAGTCTGCGGAGGTGGCAAAACACACTTTGATCTCAGTGGCGCCGCTATTAACAGCATTGCATCTCCGGGGAGAGATGCAGACCTCCGTAAAATTGGAGTCATACCAATATTTTATCAACGGTACGAACGGTATTATTTAGTGAAATTTTATTTTTTTATTAGACATAAGTTTATGTTGATTGCAACCCTATGCTTATGCTTTAGGTAGACAATTGCAGAAATATTTTGGAAATTAACCTTTCCTAAGAGTCAGATTCTTTCTTTTCTTTATGGTATATATCCGAAATCTACACAGTCAGTCAGATTCTGGATATATCTGAAACCTACAATAAAAATAAGTTCAGCAATTCCTAGTCAATCGTTCGTTTTCAAATGCACAAACTGAAACATTTCCTCTTTGTTGTACAGGACACCTTGCCAATATTCGGGGGTGAATATTAACTTCCACGTTGATGCAGGGGCCAGTAATTATTATTTCTCTGTATTTATTCAATATACAGCAGGAGATGGTAGCATTGGGAAAGTTGAGCTCCGACAGGTAGTATGAGTTTATTTTTATTTGAATATCGTGCTTTTATATGTATAAATTTATATTTATTTGAATATCTGATTATATTAAATATTCGTATTTCATTCTTATTTTTTTATTTTGTCAGGCCAATTCTAATTCATGGGAAGAACTGAGGCAAATATGGGGTGTAAATTGGGCTCTGCAGGGTTATGGAGACCCTCTCCAAGCTCCTTTTTCTATTCGTTTGACAACACTTTCCGGCAAGAAAAAGGTCACTGCAAATAACGTTATTCCTAAGAATTGGCAACCCAATGCTGATTACAAATCAAAATCTCAACTCGTTGCAGTTGATCTAACCTCCGAATTGTCCGAATCGTTGGAGTTATGAGCAACTATTGTATAATCTCTCCCATACTTACTCTATATTCAATACAAATTAATCATCCTATTTTTATAATTCGTATAAATTATCAATTTTTTTTTTTAATTCTTACAAATTAAATTTTCGAATCGTTGGAGTTATGAGCAACTATTGTATAATCTCTGCGATACTTATTTTATATTGAATATAAAAGAATTATTTAAATTTTCAAATTCGTACAAATTAATCATTTTATTTTTAAAATTCTTACAAATTAAATTTTCAAATTGTTAGAGTTCATTTATTGTTGTTATGACATCATAGTGGTTATAAACTTTTATTTGTTAAACAGAAATGTTTTTTTACAATAATTACTAAGCTAGATTAAATTATTAATTAAAATTTGTTATAATGAATATTTTTGAAAAATAATTAACACTTAATATAATGATGAAATACACAAAGATACACTCCTTCCAAATACATAATTTTCCAAATAGACCTACTAATAGGCCATATTTGGCATCACTAAACCAAATCACAAAAATAATTGGCACCACTAAACCAAAAACAAATACATATTCCAGGTTGAGCCATAATACCAACAAATTAAAAAAACTTCAATATAATAATCCATCTGTGTCAAGAGAGTCATAAACAAATACGTAATTTAAAATAAGTAAATTCCTAGAAGCACCGGCCCAAAGACTAAAGAAACAACTACCACATTGAAATCCATCATGCTTGGTCACTAATCATTTCTCGAGGAGGATATGTTTGGAGGGACCTTTGCACTAGAACTCATAGGGTCCAACAAGTCACCACTATCTCATTCACAAACAATATGGCCTTCCACATCTTCTAGATAGGAATCAATCCTCTCCAAAGATAAACATTGGTTCCTAAGCATCCTTTTGATGTATTCCAAGGAGGCGAAGACATTATACCTCTCTACTTGATTTTCTTTCAGGACCAAAACCAAGAGGGTCTTCATTTGCCAATGCGAAGCCACCGAATTCAAGTATTGCTTCTTCCTACCTCCGATGTGCCCAAGATAAGGAACCAATGCTGAGATATCTTCCGTGATATCAGAGTTCGAATGGGATTTCCTTTCAATCCCTACTTGAGTCTCCATATTTCTAATTTATTTCCCAGTCTCTAATGGAACCATGTTAAAATAGGTGGCAACCAAGTCATGGGAAAATAGATGTGCTCCTTGCTGACCCTCATAAGCACTCCCACCTCCTCCTCAATTTCATCCCATTATCTTCCTTAGTGGCATGGATGAAACCTTGATCACACCTTGCAAAACTACTATGAATTCCTCTCCCTACCAAATAACAAGAAAATAAAATTGGCCTAACAACAACAAGACCAAGACACCCCCTTAAAATATCATCTCCATAGCTTAGAATATAAGCTCCAGACTCGACATACACCCTATCAAGAGAAACATAAGGATCAACAGTGTTTATATATACCATTAATCACAAATAAATATGTGAAAACAAACACCAACCCCAAACACCAATTCTGTGAAAACAACCTCTAAACAATAACCAGCGAGCCCATTATAGCCTACCCACAAACTTAGCATGCCAATGCCCTAAAAATTCAAATCAAACAATAAATGTCTACCCAAATTTGGACCAAAACTAGTGACTTATTAATAGGTGACTTAGTAATAGGAGAATTGTGCGAAGGAAAAAACAACCTCAAACTGATAGTCCTGACCTAAATACCATCACTTTGAAGCCTCAAAGCCAAACTCCACATTTTTTAGTAACAAAACTACCAAGAAAACTAGTCAATAAAAAGAGACAAAGTGAGCAATCACAAAGGAAGCAACACTTGAGAAAGATGCAAACCCATTAACCTTGAAAGATCCTAGTAGTGAAACCGAGACCGTAGTAGGGTTAAACTTGGCCAATGCTTCCACCACCTTTGCATTTTGTCACCTTCACCACTCAATGGTTGGGTATTCTCTAGCTAAAACTAGAGAAAACACATACAATAAAAGGTCTGAGGTTAGGGACCATCCCTTGCCTCTAGATGAGGCCTCAACAATGGAAACAAATCCTTCAATAACATTGAAATAAATAGTGAATACTAACTGTGAGCTTTACATTCTCACATGCCGTTGCATATGAAATAAATAAATGTCCTCAAATCCTTTATCTCCACTAACTTCCTAGGGGGTGGTAAGCACTACCCCAAGGCCTCGCGTCCCCTCATTAAGAAGAGAAGTGTTGTTTGTAGATCTAATATGCAACCCTGTTGTCTTGTCCAATCCAACACATTCAACCAACTATTATAATTTTTGAAGGCGCATGGAAGAAATGTTTTTTAATTTCCACATTGGAAATCCTAGTTTCATTAGGTTTTGGTAGAAAATATTTTGTTGATTATTACTAATCTATCAACACTATTGTTTGTTAAATAAATTGAAAAAGCTATGATGAAGTGCGATTGCATTCTCAAAGTTAGAGTTATATTTTCAATTTCCAGTTTAGTAATCTGATTAGAGAGGCATCATGGAAGGCATGCAGCATGTATGTTTGGATGGATGTTCACTATAAATTTAAATTTACAAGTTTGGTATCTTATGTTTATAAGGAAATTTTGAAGAATTTAATGTGTTAATGGTGTCCAATAATTTTGGGAAACTTAGATAATAGTAAAGAAAATATCTTTTAAAGAAATATGTGGAAATTGGTTGAATTTTGCAACTTGTAAAGTTTAGTATATATCATAATTTTTTTATTATAGAATAGTGCACAGAGAGTCGTAAACACCCATAGACATCAATAATAAGAATCAAAACATAACGTTTAATCGATGAAGATTTCACAACCATATTAATAAAATTTATATCTGAAATGAGGGAAGGAAGTTGCACGCAGAGAAACCCTAGGTACTAAGAGAGAAACAGGTTGCAGGCGGTAGGGGTGGGAGGTAGCGCCTATCAGCTTGCGAGGCCTGAAGGATGGCAGGTCATAGGACAAGGGAAGCGGGGTCCACAATGGTCCCCATGGTGATGTGGATCCCATTGTCAGAGTCAAAGGGTACAAATATTGCAGGGGGCTATGTAAAAGAGTAGAACCCAGAGCACGTGATCGAAGGAGAATAATCAAAGGAGGTGAGGCATCACGGCCAATGGCTACCTAAGACAATGGAGATTCCCCAGCTGCACATCAAATCAGAAGGTATGGGAGCACATATTCAATATATCAAAGATCACGCCCTGATAGGAAAATTTGTCTTTATATGGCCACCATAAAAAACCATAATCTGGTGGATCAGCACAACTTGGAAACCCAAAGGGCACTATGACCTACAGCTTGGGGCTAAAGGCTTATTTATGATAATATTTTTTAACTGGGAAGATTAAAATAGGGTTTTCGATGGAGGACCATATTTCTGCAACTCTCTAGGGTTGTATTTAACCCAGTGGAAGGAACGATTCAATCTAGAAAAAGCTGATCTCTCAGTGGCCCTGGTATGGCTAAGTCTCTACTCCCTCCCGATAGAATTCTAACATCCCGAGATTATAGAAGACATAAGCAATGCATTGGGGTCCTTTGTCAAGGTAGCTGAGTACACCAAGAAAATGAGGTATGTATCCTATGCTCGCATTTTTGTTTACTTAGACATCTCGAAGGAACTAATAGAAGGAGTGAACCTGGCCTGGAAATATGAGGTATGGTTCTAAGCAATAGACTATGAGCACATCCCGTTCAAATGTAGGTGGTTCCATGAACATGGCCACTTGTTTCGAGAATTCCCCATGAACTCCCAGTATGTCTCTGCTAAGAACATGAGTGGGGAGAAAGAATGAGAAGGTTATGAAAAAGTTCTTAGTAGGAAAATAAAAGAAAAGAGAAAGCTCGGATCAGAAGTGAAAAATAAACCACAGATGCAAAACAGGTTCGAGGTCTTGAATAAGGTGAATGAGGAAGGAAAAAGTGCCCAGGCGGACGGTCCACCAAGTAACAAGGTGCAAAGGAATGATCACAAAAAACCATCAGAGCCTAATTAGGAGACAAAATAAGAAATGAACCTAGGAGAAGATAGACAGGGGGAGGAGGTGAAGGATATGGGATTTACTATTGCAGACAAAGGTATCTCCCTTAGGTTTGGTGGTCATCCTAGAACAACAGAGAGACAAGGAGCTTAATGATTTTTCTTAAAGTCAATATATTATGGAGTGAGGCCTACCTAGAAAATATCATTCACTTCGCTCCATATTTAGCTTGGAATATCTAATTGTAGATATGATTGCCAAAATTAGAACCCGCGTAGTAAAATAATACAAGCCAAGAAACTATGAGATCTATGCAGTATCATCTAAATAGTTTATTCAATATATAAACATGGTATTTAAATAAGTGAAATAATGACATCACATATAGGAAAATAGAGAATTATTTGCATTAATATAAATGGAAGGATATTACAACCATAAGTGGCAGCAGGCCTTGTAGAAGAGTTGCTCCAAGTTGTTAACTCGTCCTTTCCTTGTCACAATGTGCACCTCTAGTCACCCTATGCATGAGATGATAACTACTTATTGTAGTAGCATAAGGGCAGAATCACTCTCTAAATCCAACCATTAACTCTAAAATATGAGAGGGTAAATATATAGGAGAGAGGAGTAAGTTTGGAGTTCTTATCCAGTTACCATTCTAAGGTTTTAGATCCACCTTTGATGGAGGGATAGGATAAAAGGATAAGTGATGAAAAATCGAAATTAAGGTAAGATAGGATATGAATTTCAATCCAAGGAAATTAGTTGAAAAAACTTTTGGAAAACCCTAGAAGGTGAAGCTTTTGGAATCCTGATCATTCTCCCGAAATTCTAGAACCAATGTAGGTGCAAAGGAGAGCAACCTATTGGTGACCAACATTGTCCAAAGTGTATTAACCTGTAGGTGAACGTACCCTCGTAGGCTTGCAGGGAGAATTGGTCTTGAAAATGGCTTAAATAGGGCGGTTTAGGGTTGAAACTCTGAGGCATGAAAGGAAAATAATTAGGGCTTTTTGCAAGATGATGAAAAGGGGAATAGGATGTTGAGTTATCCCACTATGAGGCTCACTTGATCAAATGTGACAAAATTTTCTATAAGATAAATGATAGCACATTATCTGGATACAAATAGCAACACATTATTTATTCAATTGATAAATCTCAAACAGAAATGTTCAATGGGAGAGCACACTGAGTACTTCAAAAAATTGAATATCAAGTTAAATGATATTCGGGGGAGCATAGGATTGATTTCTTCATATGGAATTTAAAGGATAAAATCAAACATGAGGTTCGCCTTTAGGACCTTGATTTATTGGAGAAGGAATTTAGAGTGGCAAGAAAATTTGAAAGAAAAATTATGGCAAGAGGGAAGTCTACCACTCACAGCTGTAAATATGGAAGCGTTGTTGTTCCTAGCCTTCCACAACCTACAAGGTTGACACCACAATAATTGGAGGAAAAAATAGTAGAAGGGCTTTGTTATAGTTGTGATAGAAAATACACTAAAGGTCATAAGTGCATTGAGAAGAAATTATTCTACATATATTCTGAAGAGGAGGAACAAAAGTCACAAGAAACATCAAAAGAGGAGGATATACACCATGAACCAACCCCTGAGAAAGAATAAATGAATTCAACCATGTATTTTAATGCATTGGTACGAATTACCACTCCTCAAATTCTCAATATAGAAGGATATATCAAGAAGAAAAAGGTAATAGTCTTGATTGATTCATTTAGTACTCATAATTTTATTCATTGTAAGATAGCCAATGAATTGAATTGCTTCCTATATCCAACACCAGAGTGTAAATTGATGGTATAAAATGTAGGAACTATGAATTTCTCTGTAAAGTGCCATAATATCAAGATAACCATGGGGGAATATGTATTGAATAGTCTAATGTTTTCCATTCCAATGGGTGTTGTTGATGTTGTACGAGGAGTCCAATGGCTACAATCTTTGGAGATGATAGCTTTTGATTTTCAAGAAAAATTCTTAAAATATTTTTGGGAAGGAAAGGAAGTTTAATTGAGGGGTATCATAGGGAAACCATGAAAGATAATAAATATAATGGCATGAAAAAACTTTTGAAGAAATAACAAAGGGGCATAGTTGCACAATTATGCTCACTATAGGTTCAAACATCAAAATCATATATTTCTCCAGATCTCCAAAGAGTCTTAGACAATCATCCAAGGAATATGAGACTCCCAAAGGCCTCCAACCTATTCATGATCATGATCATGGTATTCATTTGATTCCAGGAATCCTTCTTCTAAACATCAAACCTTACAGATATCCTTATTCCCAAAAGAGTGAAATTGAACGTATGGTTGCAGAAATGCTAAAGTTTGGTATAATCCAAACTAGTCAAAGTTATTTCTCTACTCCAGTAGTATTGGTGCACAAGAAGGATGGATCGTTGCATATGTGTCTGGATTATAGGAAGCTCAACAAGCTCACTACTAAATATAAATTTCCCATTCTTTTCCTTGATGAATTTTTGGATGAATTAAATGGATAAATTTACATCATCAAGTTGCCAGATCTTCGTTCAGGATTTCATAAAATTAGAATGAATATTGAAGACATTATTAAAAAATCATTCAGATCTCATGAGGGTCATTACGAATTTTTGGTCATGCCTTTGGCCTTATTAATTCACCTTCAACATTTCAAGGTTTGATGAATTCCATTTTCAAACCCTTCCTTAGAAAATTTGTGTTAGTATTTTATGATGATATACTAATCTACAACAATTTTTGGAAGGATCATGTTCAACATGTTGATAGGGTCCTCAAAATATTTGAGGGGAAACAATTATATGAAAAAGCCTCAATTTTTTTCTTTGAAGTACATGACGTAGAATATTTGGGTCATAATGTATCTCATGAGGGTGTTAAGTCAAACACTAATAAAATAAAATCCATTAAGGAATGGAAAATCCCCACATCCATAAATCATATTCGAGGATTTCTCGGGTTGACAGGGTATTAGCACAAGTTTGTTAAGAATTATGGGAGAATAAAACCACCTCTAACAACATTACTGAAGATATATGCAATTTATTGGACTTGAGAAGAAATAAGGCCTTTGAACATCGTAAAGAGGAAATATGCCAAGCACCGAAATTAGCTACGCCTGACTTCACAAAAACATTTATTATGGAAAGTGATGCCTCAACAAATGGAATTGGTGTTGTTTTAATGTAAGAAGGAAGACCTATTTCTTTTTAAAGTTTTCCAAAAGGAAATTATTTACACAAACCTATTTATGAGAAGGAAATGCTGGCAATACTACATGCACTAAAGAAATGGAGACCTTACCTAATGGTAAGACACTTCAAGGTAAAAATAGATCATGATAGTCTTAAATACTTTTTGGAACAAACACTATCTTGAGAAGAGCAGAAGAATTGGGTCGAAAATATGTTAGGCTGTGACTTTGAAATCATCAACAAAAAAGGGAAGAAAAATGTTGTTGAAGATGCGCTCTCAAGAAAGGATGAAGATGTGGAGGAATTTATTTGTGCCATTTCTATTATCCAACTTGATTGGATAAAAAAATAAAGGGATGAATGGAAGAATGAAGAAGAGGTGTGGACAGTCATTCAAAAGTTGCAGAAAGATCCTAGTACATATGATACATTTAGCTGGAAAAATGATTCATTACGGTAAAAAGATTGTTTATATATTTGTATGAATTCCCAAATCAAGAATAATATTCTTTTGGACTTGTACACCTCCCACTTAGGAGGGCACTCAAGATTTTTAAAAACTTACCATAGGGTCAATAAGGAGCTTTTTTGGGATGGAATTAAATATGATATTCAGAAGTTTGTGGTAGAATGTTTTGTTTTCCAACAAAATAAATTTGAGACAATTAAGACCTTGCGTATGTTACAACCTTTAGCTATTCCAAGTCAGCGTTGGGGGGAGGTATTAATGGATTTTATCATAGGTTTATCCAAGTCTGAAGGAAATATTTCCATCATGGTGGTATTTGATAGAAGTACCAAGTATGTATGCTTTTGTGCACTATCTCATCCTTTTAAATCTAGAAGAGTTGTTACTGCATTTATGGAAAAAATTCACAAGCTACATGGAAACCCAAAGATTATTGTAAGTGATAGAGATCCCATTTTCACTCAAAATTTGTGGATGGAATTATTTTCTTATCTGCGTACTCGATTAGCTCATAGTTCATCTTATCATCCTCAATCTGATGGGAAAACTGAGATAGTGAACAAATTTTTGGAATGATATCTTCATTATTTTGTATCCGATAAACAAACATAATGGGTCAAGTGGTTACCTCTATTTGAATGGTGGTATACCACTTCCTTCCATAATGCAGAAAAAATGAGCCCATTTATGGCACTTTATGGATATCATCCACCATCCATCACTTCATATTTAAGATTAAATTATAAGGTTCAAGAAGTGGAAGATCACATCAAGCATAAACAACATGTTATCCAACTCTTAAAGGATAACCTCACTCTGTAAAAAAATTCAATGAAACAATAGGAAGATCAACATCCCAGTGAAACAAGTTTTGATGTAGGAGACTGGGTATTTTTACGGCTAAACCCATAAAAACAAATGTCCCTCAAGAAAGATAAGAAGGATAATAAATTCTCACCAAAGTACTATGGTCCTTACAAGGTGTTGCAAAATATTGGTACTATTGCATACAAATTGGATTTTCCTTCATCCTCCCAAATACACCCAATTTTCCATGTTTCATGCTTAAAGAAGGTTATTGGTGACAAGCTCCTAGTTCAAACAATGTTTCAAGAACCTCACGAATAAGGGAAAATAATATTTTAGCTTCAAGAAGTCATGGAAACAAGAACCTGACAGCTTCAGAATCAATTATTTCAGAGTATCTCATTAAGTGGAAGAACTTGCCTGCTGAAGAATCCACATGGGAGGATGATAATTTTATACAAAAGCATCCAAAACTACTCAAGTGTTGAGGACAACACATTTTTGAAGGAGAGGGGCATGTCAGGTCCTTATAATAATACCAGTGTATTCCCCTTATTATTATTGTTAGTGTAGCCCCCTATTATTGTTGTTGTGCCCATGTATCCCCCATGTTGTTATTGTTGTGCCCCATAGAAGCTCACTATTGATATTGTTGTGCCCTTACATTATTATTTTTATGTAGGCTCTAATTATATTGTGACCCCTTAGGCTCCCATACATACCAAGGAGGTATTAACAATTATATCATCCAAGAATTGTTAATTTATGTAATGTAAAGGAGGCTTCCCACTCAAAGAGGAAATTTTTTTATTTTCTTCTATTATTTGAGTTGGTTGCATAACAAATGACATAATTTTTGTAACATTTATTCAATTTCATTATATACTTCTCTTATAGTTACAATTTTAGCTATGGATTTGAGAGTTATGGGGTTCCCATTCTTATGCACACCTTCCTATATCTCATGATAGCAATTCAACTTAAATTGACATGAATCTAACGAGTCCATGAAAATCAAAGCATCATATGATCCACAAGGTAATATATTAAATTTTACTTGGGTTTCGATACTCATTCATAAAAATTGGGTATGCTTCCAAAATTTCAGTTGCACACTTGCATCAACAACTTAAGGTGTAATATAGCTAATATTAGCTTTATAATCAATAAATACAGAAATAAAATGATGAGAAATTGTACCTTATACTTCAACCACATATGCTTAATGATATGCTTGTCAAATATCCAAGGCCACATAGAACCTAAGAATTTCTCTTGCTACATCATTGAATATAGTATCTTCCTATACTTGGTAAACATTTCTCTTATTTTCCTCTTTTCTATTGAAGAAATCTTAGAGTAAGTGCTCTTCTCCATAACCCTGAGATTTTAAAGGCCTCTTTTCTAATCGCCTTCATTTTGCGCACTTGTTGTTGGCTTCTTCTCACTTTGCATAGGATAATTCTGTTAAAGCTTACTTCTTGCTAGAAAAATATCATTTGAACTCTTTCCATCAATTTATGATGCTAAATTATTGTCTTCATTTCCTCCATACTATATTTATATTTCCTCTTCCATGAATTATGTTTTTCTACTCTATGATTTGACTATTCATAGAAACACTTAGCCTTTATTATGGTGTCATCTAGAGTCTTTGTCTCATCAAAATCTATTTAGTCATGGTAAGACTTAGGAAATCAATAATGCATTATGGAATATTCACTTTATCATCCTTGATATAAGGTACATAGAACAACAACGCGCCAAAAATATGCTCACATAGCTTTCTATAGTGAGTTTTACAAGCTTGAAATTGTGAAATTATTTGACCTTTTCACCATAATATCTTTCTAATAAGTACTTTTTTTCTGAAGTAGCTTTTGAATTTATTCTAATATATGTACTTTTCTCATAACCCTTTCACATTCTTGCGATATTCCCACAATGTGGGTGCCCTTCCATGCATGTTAAATATTTTTACTCTAGCCTTCATTTTTGTTAAATATTCATGCACATGGAAGTATTTCTTCAATCCCAATTGTCATCCTTTCACTTCCTAGCATTTCTTGATCTCGCCATTGAAGGTGTGTGGTTTTTCCTTCTTGAATTATTCACGCAATGTAACTTTAGAGTGATTCTACTTATTTTCCTTATGTGAGTTGCTGCTACTCATCCAATCTGATATAGTTGTCCCATGACTAGAGGAATCAAAGGAGGATTCTTCATTGAAAGTAAGCACATCCCTACTTTGGTGTATTTTTTATATGTACTCTTTTTTAGATTTTCGATGGTTAATTCATGCTTCTAATTTTTTGAAGCAATATCTATTTTGTTAGTTGGGTACTTTTCATCATTTTCAACATTTGGTCCTTCTTGCAAGTACTTTTGAATTTCAGAGAAACTTTGCAAGACCATTTCATTCAATTATTCTTGTTTTTATTTTCTTTGACCGTCCTTTCATTATTTTCTTTCCAACTACAAAGGTTTTTCTTCAAACTCTTTATTGTCTCAATAAGGTTATGATATGTTCCCTCTTCTTTCCCTTTATCCTTAGAGGAGATCATTTTAGCACTAAGTTGTGCCTTTATACAAGAAATCCTTCTCTTTATTTTCACTATTAGAAAGTCTTCCTATGTGCTAAAATAACACACAATTATTAGTACAATTAAAATTATAACAATTAAACATGTTTATTACATTTACTTCACGTGTTCTAAGCTTATACTAGCCTGCATTCTTATCTTTCTACGTAAAAATCAAGTCAATATTAAAATAGCATTAGTTTATTTATATATATAACAAAATAATTTCACATAAGTAAATATTCATGCATATTTATTAATTTAAAACTTAAATTATTTTTATACTCAAGCCCATCCAAGCTTAATATCGAACCTTAGCTCTGATGCCACTCGGTCACACATTGTAATATTCGTACTTAGCCTAAGCTAAGAGGAATATACATTTTTGTTTCATTTTCTATTGCATGAATAAATGAATAAAGGAGGACATGCAAAACTCCTAAAAACAATGAATAAATCAAATCCCATGTCAACAGGGATAAATCTGGGCCATGTAAACAAAACACTTGCAGGTGTGAATGGTTTTGAGCTATGAAACTGGGTCAACCTTGACCAAATCTATAGCACATTCTAGATGCAATGTACCTCATGGATGGACAACACAATTTTAGATGGAGTCTCCACATGTGAAAGGAACTAACTCATTGAAGTGGTTTAGGGTTTGACAAGGCTTTCAACTTATAAAAGGAAGAGGAGAGCAGCATGAGAGGGTTGTTGATTATGTATATTTCTGAATTTATTGTCTGCTTAGACATATATCATTCTCTATTGTTTAGCTGAGAATAATGCTACTTTGCATTGGGTTTTGCGTGAGCAGAAATCCCACCTCCTTCCTAGAGCAGCTCTTGGAGGAGCCTTTTTTGTCTTGTCCACTATCTAGCAATTGGCCAAGCTTCATCTTGCACTTAAAACACTGATCCTTCTTAGGATTGGGTTTTCCTTGTGAGCTGCAACAAGTGGAGGACAGATATGTTCATATCTATGCATCTCTGGCACCCCTTTTCACTAGGAGACTCTTCTATCCCTTTGAAAAGAGTGTTATAGACCCTTGGAGCTTTAGATCCATATCATGGCATCAGGCCAAAGCATACTCAAAGCCTAAATCGTATTCCCTCTTCCAGGACTGCGTTATTTTCAAGAGTAGAGTTTCAGGGAGTTTTGGCATCATCTTGGAGGAGAGATCTCTAGTGATTGGATTCTCCCTTTCACTGTGGTGATCCGTGGATTGGCCATCAAATTCATGTTTGTTTCATATATGATCTGATGTACATCATATGCTTCAGAATTTTCTGAATACTACTGCATATCTGTAACTTAGATCTCATATCTACTCATTGTTATTCATGTTTTTCCGAAATCCCCAAGGGGAGTGTATAAAGGAGCCTTTCTTGTATATTGATCTGAAATAGATCTATCATTTTGTATACAGATATGCTCTAGATTTGAGATGTAGTCAATTGTTGCTTCAACCAATGAAAATAACACTGTCAAGCTTATTCCTCTATTTCTTGTGGTTGTAGCACCTCATTTCTAAGGGATTCTTCTTGTATATTCTTTTCATTTCTGTTATACACTGTATAAGCTGCATTGTAAATCTATTTTTCTAATGTATAGCTGAAGAATGAACCTCCGTATTGGTCTCTTTCTCTCAAATAGTTGAATTTCATTATTTTTAAAGAAGTTTGTTACATATAGCGGCAACCCCTCTCTTAGGGTGTTTTCCAGCTAGACTAGGTGGTGGGAGGTTTGTTTACCTCACCTAGTTTGATTTGTTTTTGCTCTCCTTTTGGATCTAGACACTAGATCCATTGATATATGGGATCCAGGAGCTGAAAATTCATTTTAGTGCACAGATTTCTCAGGAGTGCATTATTACTGCAGGCTTTGATGAATATTCCTATTTGGGGATATTACAGTGGTATCAGAGCTTATTTCTTGGCACAGTTTGTGCTTTCATTGAAAATCCAAAACCAAGATGACTTAAGGAGAAGAAGAGCCTCTTATTGACACAGAAAAGTGGTATCTAAATAGAGGATAGAAGAACTCTTTTGGTAGCCATGAAAAATATTTCTAGAGAGATCAAAGATATGAGAATGGATAGGATCAAGGAGTCTCCTAGGATATTTCATCCTAGAGAAAGCTCTGGCATGTCTCACCAATGGAATGATCAACCAGTGAACCAGCCACAAGATCCACAAGCTCCACAACGCTCTACCATGCCTACTTTCTTGGCTGTGGAGAATGAAGGGCCTCATGAGCAAGCATCCCTTGAAGACTACTTTGAATAATATGAGTCTCTGAATCAGAGATTCAAAGACCACTTGAGTTTTCAAGAGTTTTGTCACCTAAAGGACAAAATAAGATCAAGGCATCAATATAGAGATGGTGGATTCATTCAGAATCATGATAGACATCACTCTATGGGCAGATTATTTCTACCCAAGTTTGATGGGTCAACCACCAGTTCTGCCAAAGCATGGGTAGAAAATATGGATATCTACTTTCAGTTGAACAAAGTCCCTGAGATGGAAGCTATCAAGATTGTAGCGTTGCACTTTGAATGTGAAGCACACAATTGGTGGTTCCATGGGTTGTCTACATTAGGCCATGCCAATGACTCCCTATTCTGAATTCACTAGAAGACTGGTGGAGAGGTTTGACATAAAGTATCCAGAAGTACATTTCATGAGCCTTGCAAAGTTGAAGCAATCAGGTAATGCAGAATCTTATATCTCTGAGTTTCTGAGATTATCTTTCATGGTTCCTGATCTCTCTACAACAAGGAGGGTGTACATGTTCATCGATGTCTTGGATGAACCTCTGCATGGGTTGGTTAAATCTACCAAGCCCATTACATTTCATGATGAAATTGAGAGGGCTAGAGACCTTCAAGATGCCTTTCCAAAAGCAAAGGCAACTTTTCAGAACAAGCCCCCTTACATTTCTAAAGGGAAGGAAGAGAAAGTTGCTCCTTCTAAGGAGAGTTGATTCAAGAAGCCTCTTGATATTGAAGTCTAGAGGGAGCTAAGGAAGAAGAGGCTATGTTTCACTTTCTAAGATTCATGGGCACCTGGACATAGATGTGCTGCTGGGAAGGCACACTACATAGAAGTCTTCTTAGATTTTTAGGAGGAAGAAGAAGATGATGAACCGAGGGGAGGTCACAACACTGACAATGTTGAAGGAGATCCAACACCATCTGGAGATTGAAATGGAGCATTTTCTCCAATAGGAGGAACTCTTGAATCATTGAGAGGAGTACCTAAGTACTTGACCTTAAGAGTTCAAGGTTCAATCATGAATCAGAGGGTTTATGTATTGATTGACATTGGGGTAACCCACAACTTTATTGATGCTCATCTTGTGCAGAGGAGGGAAATATCCACTGATAATTTCAAGGAGATAGAACAATGCAATGCATGCATTATGTCCCATCACTTTCAGTCACTATGGGATCCTACACTTTGGTGGATCAATTTTTTGTAGTTGACATACCAGACACCAATATCATTTTGGGTGTCTAATGGTTGATTACATTGTGGAAAGTTACCATTGATTAGAAGGCTTTGAAAATGGAATGGGTGGACATGAAGAGTGGCGAACCTCCAATGATCTAAGGCATGCATACATACCCCTCACCTAACACTTCCACATAGAGAACATAGATGGATTTGCGTAGTGGAAGCAAGGACCTCACAGTCCCTTCTCTTATGTTCATGATATTTCTACATCTGACATTATTATCTAGTGGCAAACCCCCTGGGAGGCCACCAGATTCAGATCTTGTGGGGAAGACCTCACAAAGTGCTGCTCCAAACTTAGATCGAGGAGGGATTAGAGCAATGGAAGACCAAACTACAGTGCTGGGAGGCTTGGGAAAGGTCAAGAAGAAGGGGAATATTCTTCCCTTATCACTACCACCCCCTATCATTTTTGGATCTACGCTGTGGTAGGATAATAATGGAAGGACCATCCTTCCAACACACACCTTTGGCATGGGATATGTCAAAGAGGAGATCAACAACATGACAGAAATTCTTGTGGATGTATCATCAGCACTGTCAATGTTGAACAGTGTAGATCTGTACTGAAAATCTCAATTGCTTGTAGAGTATTCCAAATATCTCCACACATGTATGATATTGGACGACATGTAGCAAGAAGAGGGATACTTAGTCCAAGGAGGAGTCATCTATCATCATGGTAGGGTATTCTTGTCTAGAGCTTCCAAAATCAAGCAGAAGATACTACAAGGGGCACACAAAGAGTTCTTTTTCAGCCATATGTAGTCAATGAATATCTACACCCTAGTCATGAGGAGCGTTGATTGGGAAGGCTTGAAAGGGGAACTACATCAGCACTTTCAAGAGTGCATGAGCTATGTGGAGCTGGGGCCACCAAGGGACTCTATGCAGGAGTCATTTCATCCATCTCTTCCTTCTTTTTAAAGAGGAGAAATGTCCATGCACAACTCCATGTGCATGAGGAACTTTGATGGTAAAGAATATGATCATGTAGAGCAAGTTTCATTTTCTGATTTATCACATTCTTTTACCATGTTTTTTCATGCCATGAATATTAAAGGGAGTGATATATCATGCAGATCTCATGGAATTTTTTGGGCCACTAAAATTTGTGAACTTGGCCACTCCCTTGTTGTGCAAAGGGAGATTCTTTTTCATGATGGGTGCTTCCCAAAGGCACCAAACATATCTTCCATATTCAGCCATGTTAAGATAACTTATGGAGCAATTAAGTGGTGGGAAGACCACTTACCACACCTCAATATAATGCAGGCAGGAGATGCACTGCGCTGGCACCACATGTGGGATTGTGACCCACCTCCTCATGCTCAAATTTCTGTTGGTTTATATGTAATTATGCTTCCATACTTGGATGATATAGTTGTGCTATTTATGGGACTGTATGGAGGGAGGATGGGCAGTTTGTATGTACCACATGGAATGGAACTTCTCTATGTACCTCATGCTACATGTTTTAGAGAAAGAATTTATCCCTCCATGTTTATTTCTGTTGAATTTTTCACTCCTCGTGGGATGGATTATGTACATCTTATGATGACCTTGGAGGAGAAATTCATGATGGGTTGGATTGGTGAACACTTAGTTTGTGAGGATAGCTTTACCTTTTATGGTGTCACCAATGGAGGAGGAGAAGTTTTTCAGTACTCACCCTATCAATTGCTTGAGGACAAGCAACATTTTGGAGGGGAGGACTATAATATTCCTACTTAGCCTAAGCTAAGAGGAATATACATTTTTTTTTTTCATTTTCTGTTGCATGAATAGATGAATAAAGTTGGACATGTAAAACTCCTAAAAACAATGAATAAATCAATGCCCATGTGAACAGGGATAAATCTGGGCCATGTAAACAAAACACTTGCAGGTGTGAATGGATTTGAGCTATGAGACTAGGTCAACCTTGACTAAATCTAAAGCGCAGTCTAGATGCAATGTACCTCATGGATGGATAGCACAATTTTTTATGGAGGCTCCACATGTGAAAGGAGCTAACTCATTGAAGTGGTTTAGGGTTTGACAAGTTTTTCATCTTATAACAGGAAGAGGAGAGAAACATGAGAGGGATTTTTATTATGTATATTTCTGAATATATTTTCTACTTAGACATATATCATTCTCTGTTGTTTAGCTGAGAATAATGTTTCTTAGCATTGGGTTTTCTTGAGTGGGAATCCCACCTCCTTCCTAGAGCAGCTCTTGGAGGAGCCTTGTTTGTATTTTCCACTATCTGGAAATTGGCCAAGCTTCATCTTGCACTTATAGCATTGATCCTACATAGGATTTTCCTTGTGAGCTGCAACAAGTGGAGGATAGATATCTTCAAATATATGCATCTTTGGCACCCCTTTTCACTAGGAGACTCTTCTATCCATTTGAAAAGAGTGTTCTAGATGCTTGGAGCTTCAGATCCATATCTTGGCATTAGGCCAACGCATACTTAGAGCCTACAGCACAGTCCCTCTTCCAGGACTGCGTTATTCGTAAGATTATAGTTACAGGGAGTTTTAACATCATCTTGGAGGAGAGATCTCTAGTGACTGGATTCTCCCTTTCATTGTGGTGATCTGTGGACTGGCCATCCAATATATGTTTGTTTCAGATTTAATCTATTGTACATCATATGCTTCATAATTTTCTGAATACTATTACAGATCTGTAACTTAGATCTTAGAACTAGTCACTGTTATTCATGTTTTGCTGAAATCACCAAGGGGAGTGTATAAAGGAGCCCTTCTTGTATACAGATCTAAAACAGATCTATCATTTCATATATAGATCTACTCTAGATCTAAGATGTAGTCAACTGTTGCTTCAGCTAATGAAAATAACGTTGTCAAGCTTATTCCTCTATTTCTTGTGGTTGTAGCACCTCATCTCTGAGTGATTCTTCTTATATATTATTTTTCCTTTATATTATACACTGTATAAGATGCATTGTAAATCTATTTTGTTGATGTATAGCTGAAGAATGAACCTCCATATTGGTCTCTTTCTCTCAAACTATTGAACTGCGTTACTTCTGAAGTAGTTTGTTGCATATAGCTGCAACCCCTCTCTTTGGGTGTTTTCCATCTAGACTAGGTGGTGGGAGGTCTGTTTACCTCACCTAGTTTGATTTTTTTTTGCTCTCCTTTTGGATCTAGACACTAGATCCATTGATCTAAGGGATCCAAGAGTTGAAAACTCATTTCAGTGCACATATTTGTTAGGAGTGTGTTATTACAACAGGATTTGCTAAATATTCCCATTTGGGGATATTACAACCAATCCATAATGCTTCATTATGGCTTATTGGGAATCAAATTTTTCGAAAACCTAGTCCATTATTATGTAACTAAGGATATGGGTTATCAATTTATTTTTCCTATTTATTTTGTGCTAATTTTTTGACACAATGATTTGTTTTGATTTCAGGAGAATTCGAGATATCCATATTCCTCAAGGAATATCTCCAAAACTATAGAAAATTGAGATTTGAAGCTTTTTTCCACACATGCCTTGAGATATCTTCTTTATCTCCTCAATTTTTAAGGTTTTGAAACCTCAGATAAATAAAGTTATAGTGAAAATATCATGTTGGCCTACTTGAATCCTGATTTCAGGAGCATTCAAGATACCCAAATTCCTCAAACCATATTTTTAAAATTATGGCAAAGAAATATATAAAAATTGAAACAATGTTTAGTGATATTTTCCCTAATTATGGTCCATGTTTCAACCTCTTACACTTCTCGGAAGAAAAATTATAGTGGTAATTCCAATATGGCATGTTTTAAGAATCATTCAAGAATCCCAACTTCCTCATATCATATATTTGAAATATAGAAAGCCAAGGTCTAAGAATTGAACCATATGTTTAGAAAGATTTCCCCTTGTTATGGCCCAAGATCCATTGTCCAAAACCTCCCAAAAATGAATTATAGTAAAAATCCCAAGATGACCTATTTACCCATAAATCACATTTTTGATTCGATCTATAAAATCTAAAAAATGAACACAAAACTCTTCCTAGACTTATTTTTGACACCTCATATATCCTTAAATTAGAGGGAAAATTTTGGACTTATATCTGATAGAGAAAAATAGAGAAAAAGAAGCATGCAACAAGCACGAAAGGCATGCATGCTCACAACCAGCCCACGAAGTTGAAAATTTATTAATATACAAAAAATAGACTAAGGACAGAAAATCCAATAGTTCATGCTCATCAACTATCCCTGTTATGTTATGAATTCGACAAAACATTACATTGCCTTATATATCTCTACATCATTACAAAACCATTGTCTACATACCATGGGCTCAAAAAAAAAATGGACTAATACCCGACACCTGTTACAAAATGAGGGGCTTCGACCCACTCCGAAGCCCCTAGACACCATGCGGTATATATAACTTCGCGGTAAAATGCATTCTTCTCCTAAAAATGTGGAGTCTTTGAAAAAAAATGGACCATGTTGGGCTGCGCCTAACAAGCCTAAAATTCTACACGAGGGAGATCCGATGGGAAAGAGAGACGCGGAGGCCATGATGTATTTAGGTAATTTTGAGAGAGGTCCTCTAATATCAACTCATCACCCATCCACTCCATTTGTGCCATCACTCATTTATAAAAAATAGTTAGAGGAGTGATGAGGTAAGTGCTATAAGACTTCCTAGGTTGCCACCGAGTTGCATCGAATTCTGTTTTGTAGGTGATACAAGAGCTACATTGACTATCTCTTTAATTAATCAAACCATAAGTAGAGCGACCACCATAACCGTGGGAATTTTGTGGAGCAAAGAGGACAAAGCGGTGAGTGTCATATCAAGGAAGAACTTCTTCATTCTTAAAGATAAACCTATAGAAGATAAGAATGAAATGAGAATGGAGAGCCTGTATTACCCCTGGGATGAGATGGCTTATCACATCCTCAAATATATATCTTGTGAAGGGAGATTGAGTGTTGTGTATGTCTACCATTTCAGGCTTCTCCATGAGTTAAGATTCAAGGTAGAATTTCATCTCCCTCAAAGACTTAGTGTTCCCCACTTCCTCTTGCAATCAATCATTGAAATGAGCCAGAAGGTGAGGGAAGAAAAACATCAACACATTTCCCACCATGGCCTCATCAAGTTAATTGTGATGGATTATTTAAGTAACTTAAGGAACACTGTGATATGGACCGATTTTTTAGACATGGACATAGAGGTATTCATTGAAACCAAAACCATCAAACCTAGAGAAACACCAACCTATAACACTAGAGTTGGGCAAGGAAAAACAAAGGAAGAAGAGGAAGGAAAACTATAGGAAGAAGAGGGAGAAAAAACAGAGGAAGAAGAAACAAATATTAAGGAAGAAAGAGAGAAACAAGTAGAAGAAAAAGAGATCCCTAAGGATACTTCTAAGCCCCAAGAACTAGAGAAGCAGGGACATAAACCAAGTCTCTCTCCAGGGATATTGAGAAATAAGTGACTGCAACATTGGCTACATTGAGCAAACCTGTCGAGCCCAAAAGGATGCAGCCAAGGCTAGGTCCCCTATATTTCAAAATAAGGAAGAGCACTAGCACTAGGTAGGGGAAAGCACAACCTCCTTCAAAGGTCCCTATCTCTATTAATGAGTCACCAAGTAAAAAGGAAGAACCGAGGCCTATTGAAGGAAATATTGAGGAAGTTAACTCTCCTAAGGAAAAAACCAAGTCACTTGTGACATCTTTGGGAATACCCACCACTAGGGTAGTGACCTTCAAGAGACGCAAGACAAAAACTGCCCTTGAGAAAGCATAAAAATAGGAGGTACAAGAGAAACAAGGGGTTCTATAGGAGAAACATGGGATTCTACAAGAGCATAAATATGAGCTACAGGAAGTAGAAACCACCTTAAAAGAAAATGAAAAGGTCTCCAAAGCTTCAAGATCCCGATCCACAACCCAACTTAGAATCCTACTACAAATTTTTTGAGGGAGGTATGGTTATACCTTAAATTTTTGCACTCCCACTCCTATAGAAGTTGGAGATAGAGAGATAGGGAGAGGCAAAACACATAGATTGATGCAAATTTCCAAATATAGAAATGTAGAAGCTGTGGCCCTCATGGAGGAGAAAGTCACTGAAATGGGAAAGGATTTGAGTGACTTGAGATTAAGAGAGTCAATTATGAGGGAGAAAATACATGAAGAAAACACAAGGTTAAGAGAGAAAGTGAAAGATAAAGAAAGCACTACAAGAAAAAAGAACATTGGTAAGGGTCATGCTTGTGACGGACCTTTAAGGTACATCGCCAATGTCACATATGGTGACGGTCCTTAAAAAACTGTCACTGTAAGTGTATATAGTGATGGTCCTTTATGGTCCATCACCAAAGACATTTTCAATGACACTTTTGGTGAGGGTCGTTAAAGGCCCATCACTAATTCTCTCTTTGGTGACACTTCTAGTGAAGAACTTATAATGACCCTCAACAATGCTCTTTTTGTTACTTTTAGTGATGGTCAAAAAATGTCTGTCATCATTGATCATTAAAGAACCGTCACTGTAAGTGTATATAGTGATGGTCCTTTATGGTCCGTCACTAAATAAATTTCCAGTGACACTTTTGGTGAGGGTCGTTAAAGGCCCATCACTAATTATCTCTTTGGTGACACTTCTAGTGATGAACTTTTAATGACCCTCACCAATACTCTCTTTGTTACTTTTTGTGACGGTCAAAAAATGTCCGTCGTCATTGATCATTCCAATGAATTTTTGATGATGCTATGTGCTTGTTAACAATTTTTTTTTAAAAGATAACGATTTAATACCATTATTGTGGAGTATTTTTTATAATATTTCCAAGGCCATAGTGGTTAGGGTCAGTCAATTTTTTAAGAAATAGTTAGTGTGTATCATTCCCCTCAAGTAATGACTAGTCGAATAGAGATTTCATGTGAGTCAACACATGATTCATATCCATTAAGTTTATTATCTAGCAAATTCCCTTTAGATAAAGTTCCACTATTGTATGTAGGAAATATATTATTTAATACATAATCAAGCTCTGACAATTCTATTAATGAGAAAGACCTAATAATCTTCAACAATCTGGGTACACCATAAATTAATTCTTTGGCACACACTAACATTCCTTAGCACCCCACATGTCTTGGAACATCTTTGTACCTAGAACATCTTGTGATGACACTGACACCCAAGCACATGGTGGCATGCGCTAGCACAACATGGAACTCTCCTAGCATGTGTTGGCATGATGCATATAGTCCCTAGCATGCCCTAGAAAACCTTGGTTGAATGCATTGACATAAATTAGTAGTTGGCACACAATACCACATGGCATGTATTGGGACCTATTATTATTGTGCCTAGCATGCCCCTTTTGAAAAAGCTAAAGTCTTGACTTATTAACCCTCTTATTGGTTCTTCCTTTAGTTTCCTTGACACATATTGACATACCCTGGCACCCTGGCCACATCCTTAGCACTTAGCATGTATTGGCATATCTTGGCACTATTAATTGGCACATGATATAATTAGCACACCCTGGAACTCCCAAGCACACTTTGGGAATTATTGAAATGCCTTGATATTCCCTAGCATGCCTTACCAATGCTTAGCATACCTTTTCACTCTCTCCTTGTAATGACAACTAACACTCATTAACACTAGTCTCTGGCAATACACGTTCCTCATATTCATTAACTTCCATGAATTTTTACCTAGTGCTCCCTTAATGTTTTTTCCTAGTACTCCTTAACACTCATCAACATGCATTACCACTCTATAGCACACCTTAGCACTCTTCAACATTCCCTTCCACTTGATAACATGCATAACATTATTCCCTGACACATATTGGCGCTTGGCACGTGTTGGCGCTTGGAAATTCTTAGCATGTATGGAATACGTTGAGATGCCTTGGTGTGATTTGGCATGGTTTAATATTAAATTTATTTTTCATGATCAATTGTTGGAAAGTAGATGAGAAGCAACAAAGGAATACTTGGCACTTAGAATGCACTAAGAATTTGCACTTGGCACCTATTGCCGCTTAGTTTTGGTGGGCCTAGCATGCCCCTCTTGGAAAAGGTAAATTGATGACTTATTAACCCTCTTATGTGTTAATTTCCTTGTAGTTTAACTTTTTTCTCCATTTTGTTGTCTTGACTGTCCCTGACACGCATTGACACACCCTTGCACATCCTGGCATGCCTTATCAATTGGCACATCTTACCATGTTTGACATGTATTCCCACTATCCGGCACATCAAGGGGGTGAAGAGAGATGTAGTCCTAATGTAGGTTGAGTACGAGGGCCGACTAAGGGTTGCTAAAGGGAGGTCATGATCATCCTCCAAGAGCAAGATCATGATGTGAGGGTTCAGAAGAATCTTGCATACCTTAATGGTTGGTTTGCGCTAGGAAGTAGGATGGCATATTGTTGCTTCTCTTCTGGTATATCAAGCTTAAGGTAGGTTTCTCATGAGAATCTGGGCATGTGATTTCAATGGTGTCTTTGTGTGAAGGCTACATCAAATTCTAAAATGTTGAAATTTGCAATACGAAACAGTGAGATTGGAAACCAGAAAGGACAAAAAAAAATGCACCCACCACTACAAGAAAAAGATACATTGGTGAGGGGCGAAAAATGTCACCATAAGTTCATTGGTGATGCTCAAAAGAGCCTCCGTCACCAAAGGTGCCGTCGCCGAAAGTATAGGTGTTGTGGTGACATTCAAGGTCCGTCACCAATAATGATTTATAATGACGGATAGTGACCGTCACCATTTCATATGAGAAATTGTGACGGACAATAGCCTCCGTCACCAAAAAATTGAACGTCACCAAAGGTGGCGTTGCCTAAAGTATGTGTTGTGGTGACATTCAAGGTCCGTCACGAATATTGATTATAATGATGAACAGTGATTGTCACCATTTCATATGAACAAGTTTGTGAGGGACTTTTCATGGCCGTCACTATTGGTGCATATATATGGCGACGTTCATTGACCGTCACCATTTCATATTTGGTGAGGGTCAAAAAGTGTCATGATAAGCTCATTGGTGACATCAAAGTCCATCATGAATAATGACTATAATGACAAACAATGACCCTCACCATTTCATATCAACAACAATGATTCTTTCATGGTCGTCACTATTGATGCATATATACGGTGGCGTTCGTTGGCCGTCACCATTTCATATTTTGGTGAGAGTCGAAAAATGTCACCATAAGCTCATTGGTGATGGTCAAAAGAGCCTCCGTCACAAAAATTGATCGTCGTCATTCCATATGAATATCAGGGCATGATGGAATCGAACCAACAACCTCCTGCTTGTAAAGTAGGTGCTCTTCCATTGAGCTAGCACCCTTTAAATTATACTTTTAAAATTTATATCTTGAAACCTTTATAGATTGTAAATTCTACAACTTTCAATAAATTAAATTAAAGCCACAAATTCAATATTAATTCAGCCTCATGTCATGAGCTAGAAATTAGAAAAAGGTCTAAATGCAACAGGATTTGGTTGGAGGTCAACCAGTTCCTAACTACTACTTTGTTGGCAATATGTGGAGAGCTAATTCACAACAGTGACTGGGGGCTCAACCTTGTAAGCAACATCCTAGAAATAAATTTGCCACAAGTGAGCCTAGGAATGTACTTCCCCTATGCTTGATAGTTATTGGTGCAAATATAGTCTCTATTTTGCAGATTGGTATGACTCAAATGTGCAAGAATTTCACAAATAAGTGCAAGAGAAAAAGTCAATCTGGAGGTATTATGTGTCCCTAGATTGAGCATCACTGAGCTTTTCACGCTGGTTTTGGGAGCAAGTAATTTTATATGTTGGTCGTGGAGTAAACAGAGGGTAAGTGATTTGGTGTGGCATGACAATGAAAAAGTTGAATACAATGTGGGGAGGCCAAGCTAGAACAGAAAGCACCAATAGTTGTGCATGGCACTTTAATTGCAGCTGCAATGAGAAGCTAAATCTGCTAATGAAGAAATTAGATGTACTCCAAGTATACTTTATAGTGATTAATTTGAAGCTCAAAGAGCAAATGATGACAAGTGTAAAAGTATTGGAGGCAGTCACAGGCTTTGAAAGCCAATTTCGCTATGCAACAAAATGAATCTGAGGCTCTTTGCAGTTAGTTAGTGGGGCTACAGGAGCAGGTCCAACTTCTGAACACCAAAATCAGTGACTATAGTCATGAGAATTAGAGACAAAATGGACAGTGTTTGGTTCGGATCTTAATTAGCCACCAACAAAGGAGGAAGATAAGTGTAGTTGAAGCATGTGCTAATGCAAATTTTGTTTTTTTCTTGGAAATTTCTGTAGAGTTTAAACCTACAAAAATGTACTGAACTATGACATCATATGTATCCCCACTTTAAGAGTGATAGTAAACAATACCAACTTATAGGCATATGCAAGAAGGAGAGCACAGTGTAAAAAAATTCTGAGTATTTGCCTTATCCAAGCACGGACTTAATGTTATAGTTACAGGCTTACAAACAAAATATTCGGTGACAATCACATAAGCCCTGGCACATAAATTCAGAATATAGAGGTTGATGATTATATCACAGCTTAATAAATCTACCTTGGCACCATAAACTCTTTAACTCCAACTCCATATATATGTCCAATTATATTTGTAAGGTCCAAAGATGCATAAGCGCTAGAAATGGGGAATTTCAAAAAACCATGGATGCATAGAGGCTGATGATTACATCACAGCTTAATAAATCTAGCTTGGCACCATAAAATCTTTAAATCCAGCTCCATATATGTCTCCAATTATATTTGTAAGGTCCAGAGACGCATAAGCGTTAGAAATGAGGAATTTCACAAAACCATGGATGCCCTTGCTCAAACGAACTAGACAAATATTAAAAGCAACTGCTCCTATTGTGAAACAAGAGCAACACATTTACAACAATAAAGAAGACTAAAAAAACTTTTACGAAAATAAAAGTTAGTTACCATTTCCAATTTAAATCGTACAGTTTAACAACGATTATAACTAAAAACATTCACTAAATCTCAGTCTTCTATTAATCTATGCATATGCTACAATAACCGATGAGACAAGAAAATATTACTATTGTGAATACATATAGAAGAAATTGAAAGATTACTAGGAGGTAGCAAAATCCATAACTACCTATTTACGCAAATAGCAGAATACTGGGACTTCAATTTCTGAAGATGAAAGATTGAAACGTCATGGAAGCGAAAAATTCTAGATATAAAACCCATGTCATGAACTAATGTAAATACAGAAGAAAATATTTCCACCGAGGAAAAAAAGAAAGACGTATTTACAAACATAAGAAGATGGATTACTAGGAATGCATAACTAAGGTTTGTCTGCATGGAGGTAGCAAATTCTAGAATGGCTTATTTCAGAAAATGGCAGATTGATATCCCAAAAATAAAAATACTACCCACTAGAAGCTACAAAATAATAAGCCAAACCGTTTATCAGCATGACAGTGATAGAACAAACCTCTATTGATGTTGGATTCTCTAGCGGTGATTATTCTACCAATACTTTTTCTGGGGATTAAGGTGTCCAACATCACTATCACCCATTACTCTTCACACTACAGTCCTTTCAAACAAATTTTCTAGCCATCCCAATTAACCTCCCCAACAACACCAATTGAAAAGAAAATTAACATATCCAATTGACCAAGAATTTAGGATCATCTAATGGCTCAACAAGGTGAGTTGACCTAATATGCATTCAAAATCCCATTCCTATTTGGAATGAATGAACAAATGGTGTCTGAGGAAACATCACCGTGTGACAAGAACCAGTTAACTAAAACAATCAAGTATAATATTCATACTCTAAACTATGATGCATTCGAAATCCTATTCCTAATTTTTGGAATGAATGAATATGTGGTGTCTGAGCAAAAACCACTATGAGACAACCATAGAATTAACTAAACCCATAATCATAATTTCTATCATAATTTGCAACACCTTAATAATAGGGCATAAGGTACCCATTAAAGCCAGAAATTTTTACAATTAAAGGTGTTTTAAGTTCAGAGTTGTGCCTTCAAACTCAATACCTTTTTACCAGCAAGAAACAACTATCCTATGGTTGATCCCTAACTAATATTTACAAGAAATATAGGGAAGCGTATTATCAGTTCCAATTTCCATATCAGTGCATGATTAGTTTACAAAAAACAACTTCTCAAAAGGGGCATGTTAAAGAGAGTTTGCATATTTGTTAAGTACAACACTTAAAAGTTAACATTAGATCAAACTACAAAGAGAAGAAAATGGACAAGAAAAAATCAGGTATAGACAAAACTGTGAATGAAAAACTTGTCCTTCCAACCTTCAAGTAGTGTACGGTGACATCTAGCATGTAGCCCATGTAGAGAAGACTGTCATATTATAAGTTTTGTCAAATTGATAAAGTTCAAATCTTATGTTTCAAGTCTTAGTATATGGTTATAAATCTTATAAATTGATAAAGTTCAGCTTCTAGGTTTCTAGGTTGCAACGTAAGATGCATACTTAGGTTGCTAGTGGACATTGGCATACACATGCCATCTACAAGGTTCCAATTTTTCCATCACCTAGATCCATATCATATTCTCTAAGGCAATCTCATCCATAACATACATGAGCAAGGCACATTGATTATGATTTTCAGAGGCACATTTGTACTCAATAATATCAAAAAATAATCCACGACCACTATCAAAAGAAACGTGTCTACTCTCCAAAAGAGAGAATTGGAAAGTAGATTGTTTTCTCTAAATTTTTGAAGCCTGGGTAGAGCGCAAAACAGAAGAAAGAGGCCATTCTACTTATGATTTTAGGTTTCGTTTTTATGTTTTTTTTTGCATGGAGATTCAGAGGAGAAGAGGATGAATTCATGTTAAGTCTAAGGTAAATTTCTGTGTTTTTCTGAGGTTTGCATCTGTGTCATCTAAGGCAACCTCAGAGGCTGAATTTTGACCCTTTCTCAGGATAATCTGAGGTCGATTACACACTGTTCCAAGGTCTACTACATGCACATTTGAGGACTAATGACTATGGATTCTTTTGGACATTATTTAGCACTATTCACTTAAGAATTGTGGCTATTTGAGTCTCTACCCTAATGGCTATTCTTTGGCTTATTTGAGACACAAGAAAAACCTTTGTTTGATATTATTTTAGCCCTAGAATAGGAGGGTATTCAGATAACCTGAGGGATAAACCTCGATTGGTTTTGTGGCTGAACTCATCTACATTATTCGCTAGAGTATTTTCCTCTATCTGAATGGCTAATTATTGACCTCTATGGAATTTTTCTAAGGTTGCTTGCACTTCAAAGGATGCAAGATATGAAACCATCATGATGAATTCAAACCTTGAGACTGTCTCTACAGATTACGATACTAGTGTTAGATTGTACTTTGAGCCTCTTACAGTAGAGGATGTTTTGAATGTCATTGACAAAGAGAGGCCCGATGGTATAATTTTACAGTTTGGAGGGCAAACACCTTTGAATCTAGCTCTACCCATAGAACAATACCTCGATGAGTTTAAGCCCGTGGGTGCAAGTGGGGAAGGTCTTTTGCGAATTTGGGAGACTTCTCCCGCTTCAATAGATGCTGCTGAAGATAGGGAGAAGTTCAATGTAATGTTGGATGAGCTAAAAGTCAAGCAACCTCAAAGTGGTATTGCTAAGAGTGATGAGGATGCATTGGCAATAGCAAGAAAGGTTGGCTATCCTGTTCTTGTCAGGCCCTCTAATGTTTTAGGTGGTCATGCAATGGAAATTATATACAGTGATGACAAATATAAGCATTACTTAGAAACTACAGTAGAAGTGGACCCATAAAATCCAGTACTCATTGATAAGTACCTGACAGATGCTTGTGATATCGATGTAGATTATTTGACAGATTCTAAAGGTAGTGTGGTCATTGGTGGTATCATGGAGCACATTGAGCAAGCTGGTGTGCATTTTGGTGATTCAGCTTGTTCTATTTCTAAGGAAACAATGTCACCTGTATACTTGTCAGTCATTAGATCATAGACATCTAAATTGGCAAAGAGGCTTGGCATCTATGGACTGATGAATTGACAATATGCAATCACACCTGCTGGTGAAGTTTACCTTCTTGAAGAAAATCCTAGAGCATCACGAACAATACCTTTTGTCTCAAAGGAAATTGGCCACCCATTAGCAAATTATGTCGTGCTTCTTATGTCAGGAAAATATCTTCGAGACTTTGGTTTTATACAGGAAGTTATTCCAAGTCACGTATCTGTCAAGGAAGTAGTCCTTCCATCTGAAAATTTTAAAGGCTGTGATGTGGTTCTTGGTCCTGAAATGCGAAGCACTGGAGAAGTTATGGGCATAGAATTTAAATTTCCTATGGCATTTTCCAAGGCACAAATTGCATAAAATCAAAAATTGCCTCTTGTAGGCATGATGTTTTTAAGTTTAAGTGATCTCACCAAACCAAGACTCCCAGCAATTGAAAACAGATTCATTTAACTTGGTTTTACAATTGTTGCAACAACTAGCACAGCCAGTTTGTTGAAAATGGAAGGAATTCTAGTGGAAAGAGTTTTGAAACTCCATGAAGAGCACCCACATGTAGATGACATGATTGCAAATGGTCAGATTCAGTTACTAGTGATTTCAAATTCAGGAGATGCATTAGATCAAATAGATGGGTGGAAGTTGAGACGAATGGCATTAGCATATAAAATTCCTATCATAACCACAGTTTTCAGAGCTTTAACTTCTATTTCAGGTTACTAAGAGCATGAAGAAGGATTCCTTGAAGATGATTCCATTACAAGATTTATTCAATACTCAGGAATCAGAGGGAACAACTCAGGAACTACAGGCAACTTCTATATGTTGATGTAACATAGTTCACATTTCTTTATTTTGGTGTAATAATAGTTCCTTACAAACTCTGCTGGTGTTCTGTTAGAAGATTTTATGAAAAGGATATAACATAATTTATTCGAATTTCATCCAAAGTTTTCGATGAAAATTGTTTCTATCTAATGTTGGTGTAAGACTAATTCATTAGAACTCTTTTGTGGTGTTATTCCGAGGCAAGATGAAATGATTATAAAAGGTTACATAAATCAATGAGATTTCCATCCAAAAGATGTCTTCAAAAATTGGATGGGACAGCAGAAGAAATATATGTAACTTCTTCTATTGGTAGTTGTGGTTTTCATGTGGTATATGCATGTTTCTCTTTTGGTTGTGGACTGTGGTTATTTTCAATTTATAATCCACTATTTAGTTCTTATTGGAATTGTTTATAAGACTGCATGGTCTCAAAACTAAATCCTTCATAATTCATTCCATGGCTCTTAAAAATGAAAAATCTGCCACTATCACCAAACCCACATATATGTTATGTTAGTTACAAATCAGCCTTGATGTGGGTCTAAAAAATTTGCGCTCAGATCCATGCTACATATGGTGTAAGGCAAGGGCTTCCCTCTTTCATTTAAATGCATATTTTCCATCTCCAAGTAGTTCTTTTGGTTCTGTGATTTTCCAAAACTATTTTGCTGATTTCGTTTAAGTGCATATTTTCTGTGATTTTCCACCCAACTTATGTTGCTGATTTGCTGAATAGTTTTCAGAATCTCATGTTGATTTCCCTCTATATAATTATGTGACAAAGATAGGGAAGAAGGAAAATAAGCCTTTGGTGGAAGATGCTTACAAAATTGCAGCAAATAAGTTGGCTTATAGTGTGTCCTACACTAGAGTTAAAATCCATTTTCTTAAAACACCCTTTGAACAAGTTTAGTTTTGTGAAGTTGTCTCCTAAAAAGAAATTAATTTCAAAGGGAACATGATGAAGCCTATTTTTCCAAGTTCCCCAAGCAAGAAAGCAATCCCAAAACAGGGATAACATGTTCCCTTAACCGTTGAAGATCCCTGCAAGTGACTTAATAGTGGACCCTTGGCAAAAAATGTTATATTGGTGAAAGGATGAGACGAAAAACAGAGTTTCCAGGGCCATATTTGCATATGGAACACCTTTCAATGTAATTTGGTAAAAATATTGGCAATACATGCTGAAGGTGGTTAAGAAAATAGGGGTTACAAGGGGCCAAACTTTGAGAAAGTATTCACTACTATTTTATGAAAGGAGAGATTCACTGTAGAGATAATTCTAAGACCAATCCGTGCTTGTTGGAGTTGTAATGGATTTGAATTTTCATGTGGTATACCCTTCAATATAGTGTGGTCAATGTGTTTTCAAGACTTGCTTAAGGTGGTCAATGAAGCACCTAGGAGGTACAAGGGACCAAACTTCGAGAAACTACACACTACTCTTTCTAAAGTAGAGATTAGCTACAGAGAATTCTAGAACTTATTGGTACTTGTTGGAGTTGTAATGGCTTATCCATTATATTTCTGATGGTTATACCAATATGACCAATATTTCTATGGTCAATGTGTTTTGAAGACATGCTTAAGGTGGTCAATGAAGCACCTAGGAGGTACAAGGGACCAAAATTTGAGAAACTACACACTACTCTTTCTAAAGTAGATATTAGCTACAGAGAATTCTAGAACTGATTGGTACTTGTTGGATTTGTAATGGCTTTTCCATTATATTTCTGATGGTTAGACCAATATGACAAAGATAGGGAAGAAGGAAAATAATCCTTTCATGGAAGATGCTTGCAGAATTGCAGCAAATAAGTTTGCTTATAGTGTGTCCTACACTAGAGTTAAAATCCATTTTCTTAAAACACCCTTTGAACGAGTTTAGTTTTGTCAAGCTCTCTCCTAAAAATAAATTAATTTCAAAGGGAACATGATGAAGCCTATTTGTCCAAGTTCCCCAAGCAAGCAAGAAATCCAAAAAAAGGGATAACATGTTCCCTTAACCGTTGAAGATCCCTGCAAGTGACTTAATAGTGGACCCTTGGAAAAAAATGTTATATTGGTGAAAGGATGAGATGGAAAACAGAGTTTCCAGGGCCATATTTGCATATGGAACACCTTTCAATGTAATGTGGTCAAAATATTGGCAATACATGCTGAAGGTGGTTAAGAAAATAGGGGTTACGAGGGGCCAAACTTTGAGAAAGTATTCACTACTATTTTATGAAAGGAGAGATTCACTGTAGAGATAATCCTAAGACCAATCCATGCTTGTTGGAGTTGTAATGGCTTTGATTTTTCATGTGGTATACCCTTCAATATAGTGTGGTCAATGTGTTTTCAAGACATGCTTAAGGTGGTCAATGAAGCACCTAGGAGGTACAAGGGACCAAACTTCGAGAAACTACACACTACTCTTTCTAAAGTAGAGATTAGCTATAGAGAATTCTAGAATTGATTGGTACTTGTTGGAGTTGTAATGGCTTGTCCATTATATTTCTGATGGTTAGACCAATATGAATCTATCTCCTGCAGGTCCATAGTTCTCAAGGGCTATAGCAACTGCAGGGGAGGAGAATGCAATTGATTGGGGTGCTAAAAAATCAGAAGCAATTAATATCATTGGTCCTTCAAATCTCATGCAGGTGATCAAAGAAAATGCTCACGCAAAGTAACAAACCATATTTTTTTGACCCTGTTTGCTTCATAGGTTAAATTTTCCTATGAAATATATCGTTTTTGAAGTTCAAGGGATGAAAATTGTGAGTGAAAATGGAATAAAAATTCAAATTTTTATTGCTACCCACCAACATGCTGAAGCATTATACCGATAATTTGCTGATATTCAACTCTAAAGTTTGGAGAAACCAGATTTGAATTTGACTATATCATGTTTAAACAATTAGTAGAAACGAGGACAAAATTATCTTCCATGGTTCAGTCTTTAGTGGCAAACTTCAAAAGACAATTTGGATTAGAATTACCATTCTTCATGAGGCTTGATGTGATCAAGACGATATTGTCTCTCCATAATGGAGCCACTTGTTGATTTTTTATTACTTTGGGATATTGATGTGACATTTTGGAGGGTGTCAACATTTTGTTGGAAAGAATTCAACATTTTCTTAAGGAGTGGGGCCCACTTTTGTCTGGCACCCTAAGGGATGTAATCATAAAAATATGGAACAAATTCCACTCCTCTGTATTCTTTATCCTACACCTTGAACCTGGAGTACTGTGATGTACTTGGGGCTAAAAGGAGTGACCCACAAAATGATAAGAGATGTGACTAACCACACAAAGACAAGAGAAGAGACTGATAGTCTCAGGGAAACATTTTGTGAGATACCTATGAATACAATGGAATTATCATAGCTAAAGAGCATGTTTGTTGAAGCCTTCCAATAACCCTAGACTTCTACTTGGGATAGGAAGTTGTCAGAAGGTTTCAACAATGGGATGCCTTGGATTCATGCTTGAGAAAAGAACTATGGACCTATGATAGTTTTTCTTTAGGTACTTGATCTATTTTTTCTAACGGTGTAATCCAAGAGTATTATTTTTACTACATTCAATCTTAGATACGAAGACAGATTATAAGGTCCCTCCAATTTCATACCATGAAATTGAAAATATAGATGTTGTTGGAGGATAATGATCTTTGGCATTTTTAAAGACCAAAGTTGAACAACCTACCAATCTATAAAGTTGACAAAAAAATAAAAAGAAGATGGCCAAAACAAAGAAAGTCATCCTGGACTCCATGAAGGATCCCACACATTATCAGTAAAACCATCAGTAACAGGATGCTTGATGCTATCTTCACTATATATTGGGGTGAGAACATCAATTGAAATATGCTTCTAAGGATCAAGCTTAGAGCCACATAAATCAACAAAATAGATACTGCAGCCACTTCTTTGATAAAAATTAAAAAACTCTATGATCAATGTGCAACAACTTGAAAAGAGCTCAAGCATGAAGATTCGGTACACAACCTTGAATGGGCTTTCATATTCATGGAAACCTTATGTCTAAGGTGCCTATGCCCAAGAAAGATTTCCACTTTTGACTCTTGAGAAATTATGGCATGATTTTATCCAAGAAAATACAAACTAGAGCGAGTTGAAGGTATAGAGACGAAAGAGAAAAATTCTAACCCTCACTATAAATATATTGAATGCCAGAAAAAAAAAGGGGACCTAGTATAGGTCAGCAGGAGAGAAAGAGAATTCAGGTTCCTCTAATCAATGGTAAGAAATGTTTGGGCCATATCAAGTGTTTCATGTGTCAAGATTTTGACAATTATGCTTATTAGTGTCCTCAAAAGAAGGGGAAGGGCAAGCAATAACAACAAAAACAATATTTGTTAGAGTGGATGAGATTTCATTCAAGCTTGTGACATACTTCTCCATGATGGTGTTAGATGGTACATGGATAGTGGAGCATCCAAAAATATGGCCTTTGGGAAACTTAAAGAGTATGAGGCAAGCATACAAGTGGATGTTTGATGAGGATTTCATATATGCAACAGCAAGAATGGGATCTATCTCACTCCAAATGCCATTGGGTGATATCTTTGAGCTCAATGGTGTTTTACATGTACCTAGATTAACAAAAAATTTCCTTTCAGTTTTAGTAATGATAAACCTATGATATATTGTTGAGTTTGATGATCAATCTCATAAAAAATATATGCCCATATCCTAGTTGGGGTTTTGGCTACAGGATTCGAGAGGGTAGTCGATACAAGTTGCAAGAAGACCATGTAAGAACCCTAGTGCATGATAGAGATAATTTGCACAAAATTTGGCACAAGATCAAAATAGCACAAAAATTGTGTAACCCTATAAACCAAGAGTGTTGTTAATCATTTTTCTATATATACGAAAATCTGAAACACAAGAAGATTATACATTTTCTTAATAAAACAAAAATCAATTAATAGCATGGTGACAAAATATTAAACCTCAAATTATTCTAATTAACATATCCTAATCGTTTCATACGCACAAATTTAAACCCTACCAAAAAAATTGAGATGTTTATAAGATAGACCCTGAAACTCTACCTTTGTTGGGCCCAGATTCACTCAGAGGGGTTGGCTTCTCAGGAGCGACGAAATTTTTGGCACCGCTTTTTTAACTTCCCAGTTTTTTTTCTTTTCCATTTCTTTACTGGAACCTCGACAACTCTGATGTCCTCCACAGGAGTTGGTTTTTTAGTTTCTCGACATTTTCAACAACTTTTGGCTCGGGCTTCGTCAGCAAGGCCTTCTTGACACTCTTAGGGGTCTTGTTTGGGGTTTTCACTGATGCCATTTTGAGGGTTGATGTTTGTGCATGCTTCTTCACTGCTCGAGAAGCCATGTCTGCTTGAAAATTGTCAATATCCTTCAAAGATAGAAGAAATGAAACAAAATATTAATATAAATATCCAAGGACTAGTTATATACATCGGCCTCATACTCCTCTTATCAGGTTTGGAACGAGCTAGTTGCGCATCATACTCATCTTGTTCAAATGTAAGGAAACAAGTCAATGGCCCATGACCTAGAGGCATCTCGCAAGAGTAAAAGTTTGTCCCATTATGGACCATTAGCGGGTAATTATAGGTGGTGTGGTTTTACTTGAATAATAGTGATGAGTCAACCTGCATTAGCAGATAACAACCAGTGATGATTGTCCTTGTTCTTGGTTTGGCCATTGAGTTGTGATAAGTTTTCCCACCATTTAAAAAAAAATGGTGAGGTGTTTTATACCTAGTATGGAGAAGAAATTGTCACAAAATAGTAAACATAATGTAGTATAAGGGGTTATCCTTTGTCCCAAAGGAAAAATAGAATTGTTTTATGTATGGGGAATAGGATCAATCTCAAGCAATCAAGTGGAAGCATATGCATTACTTCAAGGATTAATGTTGACAAAAGAACATCATTTTAATTATTTGATTGTTGTTGGCGATTTTAAACTCCTTATTCATCATATAGTAGTTTATTCTCTTCCATTTATGTATATCATGTGCTCGAGGAAAACAACCAATAATCAGATGCAATGGCAAATGAAGGAGTGAATTAGAATTTGGGTGAATTTAGGTTCAATGAAGGATTAATGTTGAGAAAAGAACATCATTGTTCTTCTTTGATTTTTTTTGGTGATTTTAAACTCCTTATTCATCATATAATAGTTAATTCTCTTCAATTTATGTATATCATGTGCTCTGGGAAAACAACCAAGAATAAAATACAATGGAACATGAAGGAGTGAATTTGAATTTGGGCAAATTAGGGTTCAATGGGAAAACCTAATGGTGCCCTCTCCCTTGACATTTTATTCATGCAATTAAAAAGGTAAAGACCTCACCATGGGTACCATTTGTTTAATAAAAAAATACGCAACATGGAATTGAATCAAATGAAGCCCCATGTAATGGCACTTCAAGCCCTTTTGATTAATCATCCCCCATACCAGCCAACGTGATAACTACTCTAGGATGGAGAGGCCAGTTCAAGTGAAAAAAATGTCGTTACAACCCCAAGTATTAGTCAAACAATTCAAAAGGTGGGCCCTTGATTTTGTAGACCTAATCATGCCAATTTCTCGAAAGAAGAAATATATTCTAGTGTTCACTGGCGATTTTACGAAATGGGTCGAGGCCAAGGCGCTGGCTCCAGCAAATGAACGGAAAATTGTCAATTTTCTTTATAAGGAGATTTTTACCAGGCTCGGTGTGCCAAGAGAGGTCATTACCGACCATAAAACACAATTCACGTCCAAACTAATCAAAGTTATCATGGAGTAGTATCAGATTAGGCACTGGACTTCTACTCCTTATACAACTTATGAAAATTTGACATTTGGAGGTGGTCACTTAACAACCGCATCTAAAAGTTTAATTCTAATGACATTTGTGGGGGGGGGGGGATTTTCCAAAACTACTTCCAAAAGTTACATTTTCATGACTTTTAAGGGTGGTTAAGGGATTATAAGTTAGCAGTTAGGGGTTAAGGGTTTAGTGGCTTAGGGTTTAAGGGATCAAGGGTTTAATCGGTTATGAGTTATAAGTGTAGGGGTTAAAGGATTATGGTTTGGGGTTTACGGGGATAGGGAATTTAGTGGTTATGGGTTAAGGGCTTATGGGTTGTGATAATAGGGCCCCTAGTCCCCTTATCACAACTATTGGGGGTCCCCCTATCAATTTCTCTTATTGCTTTCTCTCTATGCCCACTAGCCCCTCTGCCCTCAGGTCATACGGCCCCATCTCATTCCATAATGTTAGGATTATAGATTGCAGTAACTCTCACTTCTACCCATCCATGATACCCTTATTTCCCCTTTCCCCGTTCAATACACCAAAAAAATCCCTCTCCCCCAAAATTAATGAAAAATAAACATTTGGAGGTGGTCATTAGGTAGGAGTCGTAAAATAATCTTAGCTAGGTAGGAGTTGTAAAAGAATCTTAAGTAGGAGCTATAAAAGTAATTGCAGTTGAAGCAACCGAGAAGATGGAATTTGTAGCTTGTCAAGCTGGAAAACAGAATAACATGCTCAAAGAAGAAAGTGAAAATGCCAAAAATCATAACTCGCATGGAGTTATTACTATAGTCCACAACATGATAGAAGATATTGAAAACTGCACGGAAATTGAAAGTCAAAGTGTAGATGGGATAGTGAGTGAGTGGATGGGATAATGCATGTTTTATGAATCATTGCTCAGCTCAGTTATTTATGCTCGTGATCATTGGTTGAAACCTGGTGGAGCAATCCTTCCAAGCATAGCTAAGATGTATGTGGTTGGTGCTGGAAAAGGTGGAACTAGTCTATCGTTTTGGGAAATATATATGGATTCAACATGTCTTGTATTGGTAAGGAAGTGGTTGAAGATGTTGCTCAACAGACAATAGTTGATGTTGTGGATAGCATGGATATAGTGATAGAGACTTTTGTCAAACATACATTTGATATTATGAAAATAAATGTAATCCTGTTGATTCCCTGTATACAGGAACGTATTAAAAGAATATTACGATTTTGTAACTCTAGAAGATTACAGTGATATTTTTGGTGTAAATTTGAAATAAAATATGCAATAATATGAAAAGTGGATTTTTAAAGCCTCCTTACCAATTAGTTTTCTGGATTTTTAAAGCTCTGAGATTCGATCAAGAGGGTGATCGTAGAGGGTTGATTCAGCAGAATTGGCGAAGGATTTTCGAGAGGGAAATCAGTTGTAAAAGGGAGCAGTATCTCTAGAGGGTTTCTAACACCAAGAAACCCAGATCCGGTCTTCTGTTAAGTGCAGCAGTAGTAGATGGGAGAAGAGTATCTATTTCGACAGTTTGAGTAGAGATGGCCCCATACGGACTGAGAGATCGGGATAGGTTGGACAGTGTGTCTAAATTTGTGATTTGGAAGGCCAAAATCCTAACAGTCCTAAAGGAGTACGGTATCAGAGACCACGTGAAAAATTTCATAGTTGTGCCCACCAATGTGAAAGCTCTAAATAATTTCAATGAAAATCAGGTGCGAGCAAAGCGCTTGATCATGGATGGGGTGAAGGATGATGTGGTACCACACATTTTCGAGAAGAGGATGACACATGATATGTTGAAATCTTTGACCACGTTGTATCAAGGTAGCTTCGTCCAACGGAAGATGCTTCTAGAGAACCAAATGCGGATGTTCAAAATCCACAAGGGAGAGGAGATTGATCTCTTCCTCTTCAGATTGCAAACGATCCAAGATCAGTTTATTTCCATGAGGGCAACTCCGGATGAAGGGCTCTTGGTGAGGACTGCCCTGAATGCAGTCACTGATGAGTGGGAGACATTTTTCCAAAGCATCTTGGGCAGAGCACAACTCCCAAATTGGGGTGAAATGTGAGCTATCCTTCGACAGGAGGAGGAGGGAGATGCAACCTTAGCATCAAAGGGACAACAGAAGCAAGGGAAGAAGAAGGACCTATCCAAGGTCTGGTGCTTTAGATGTGGCGAAATTGGACACTTCGCCAGCACTTGTCCTAAGAGGAAGGACAAGGAAGATTCATATTCCAAGGCAGCAACAACTAGAGGGGACAGTGGTAGTGAGGATGATGTGGCCATGAGTGCTTATGTCTCGAGAGAAGAGGTGGGGCGATATAGATCTTTAGAGCAGCTACAGATGGGAAGGCAGTATCCTTGATTTTCCCAAACTCTTGGATCACATACGAGCTACAAGAGCCTTATGGAAATAACAAGATGACTCGAGCATTGGGTGCAGAAAATCATGGAGAAGCAGAGGCAGTGTTGGGATGCTGAAGTTTGGAGCAGCGCAGATGAGATATAATAGTGCAAAGGCAATGCTTACATAGTACAGTACAGAAAACATCGCAGAGCTTCAGAGAGACAGTGCAGCGTAGCAGTAGAGGGTGCTTTAGTGATGAGATGCAGCCCGACTGACTTGTCTAGTGATTGGGTGGTGCTTCTTCAGCTGCTTACTTCTCAGCAACTGAGTTGCAGTGTCACAGTTAGCAGTGGAGGTGCTATGGGCAGCATGATGCAGCAATTTGAGAGGGATATGTAGTACAGATGTGGCTGTGTCATTGGTAGTGACATGGGTAGCAGTACAGAGAGCAGCATCGTAGTGGATGGAGGTCAGCAGTCCAAGCATCAGCGCAAAGAATGATGCCAGAGATCAAGGTGACACTTCAGCGGGGAACTATTGCTAGAGCACACTCCTCGCTAAGAGGGAGTGTTGAGATTTTGGGGTAGCATCGGATGTGCTCTAACTCCAAAAAATTGTGGAGGAGCTAGAACACATGAGATCTCCAAGACCCAGAAAATTGTTTGGAGAAATTATATCTGGTGTAAAATTTATTCAAATAATTAAATTTTTTAATGGGGAGCCTAAGTCTAACTTAGGGAAATTTAAAAAATTAAAGTGAATTAATTTACACATGTGATGAGAACATTCTAAGTGACGTGGATCAAGCTTCTTTTAATATTAGCCATTGATTAGTGATAATATCACAGCCATTGATTTGTCAACAAGAAAAGTATAAAGGAAGGGCTTGGGGTCAATTGGAGAACACACACACAGAATCTAAGAGATCGAATTCTTTTGATGGAGCAGTGCTCAGACGAAGATCAGATCTGAGTGATTTAGAGAAGCACTAAAGGGCGGATGCAGTGATTGGTCAGGAGGACCAAGAGTACAGCGTAGAGCAAGGGTAACAGAGACGCAGTGGAAGTAGCACAGCCATCAGAGGGTGTGGCGCAATCCCTAGAGAGGGTGACGCAGGCCCACGCAGGGGCAGCGCAAAGCCTCCAAGGAAAGCCTAAAATTCAACTAGAGACTAGGGTTTCTAATCCGGAAGGGCTGAAACCGGACTCCGGTAGAAGTTGATCAGTGCAGAGCAAGGGTGATGTAGTCCCTTAGTTAGCGCCACACAACCTTACACAGTGGCAGTGTATAGATTGTGCAAAGGTAGTTGGGGTTTCACTAGTGGCTCATCCAGATCAGCCAAGACTTACGGGAGTGAGGTAAAACTCATATTTTCTTTGTAGCCAAGGTTTTCTCTGTTGGGTGAGCCGGATTATGGCACCCTAGATTTACTTAGAATATTGTTGCTTAATAATAATAAACACTCATATCTGTTGCACCGGTTTTCCCGCATTGGGTTCTCCGAGGACATTTGTCCGAAAAATTTGTGTCCTTTGTCATATGTGCATGATGTTCAACAAATGATCTTTATTTGTGTAGGTTGCTAGTTGTGTTTACCTTGAAGCTTTTTTGAATATTTTCAGTTAAATAACTTGTGCATAATAAAACAAGTAGGAGAAGTAAATCAATATTTAGCAGTAGCATTTTTGTGCTTAGAAATTTTCACAGTATACAAATCAGAAATAGACTAAGAACCCAATGGCATGCATTAAATCCATTCATTCTATATGCTTCCCACAAATAAATAACATCAAAGAGTAACAAATATACAAAGCAAAATGAAACTGCATATCAAAATGCACACTTGCATTTCTGACCCAAATGACAAAAACCGACAAAGCCTCCAAACTAACAGAGTCAGCTCCACAACAAATGAGATTACTCGCACTAATATCAAATGGAAATCAGTATACACTAGCACAGACACATCTAAAATTGTGTTTGATATGCACATCAATGTTCCAAATCTGGAGGTTGAATATCTCAAATTTCAATATTTAATATATCAGTCATTTCTCTGAACTCAAGATATGTAATATTGACCCTATCGAACCCAGAATTAGATGGATTTGGGATATTATATTCGATGCACCTAACACGTAGTATAGATTAAATGTAATTACATGCAAATAAACTATTGATGGACCCACCCACCCCAAGCAAGGTGTAGAGCATCTCACATATTTCGATACAAACACAAACAACTATTCATTCAAACACCACATAGTTTATTCTTGTGGTAAGGATATGAATCAAACTAAAACAAGAATTAGAAGAAGAAAAAACATACCTTCAGTCCCTCTCTGCAAGCGCATGTTCTAAAAGTACAGTATATCCAATGTCACAGTTGATGAATTTGCCAAATAATCTTGGCCCAGACAAAAATGGATAAACAAATCAGTATCACATGCCAGGCATAAGAAATCTCAAAGTAAGCATCTGGAAAAGTTTCGTTCATAGTGCGAAAATAATAACAGTAAGTTGAAGCAGTCATTGGTGATAGAAGCACAGATCCATGTTCCTGGATACAGTGGATTATTGCATTAAGTCCCTTGGATTACAAGTTAGAAAGCAGCACCGAATACAACATACATCAACAGTTTTTTATCTATAGCGCTTTCGTGTTTGGACAGACAATAAGAAATTGAATACAATTCATGTGAAGGAACAGTTAAAGAAAATTCAAAGCACACTTAAAATTCAAGAATGAAAACTCAAAATCAAAAGAGCACATCAGAATCTCTAAAGAAGGTTTCACGATGTTCACCAAAATATGAATCTTTGCAAAATGTTTGGCTCTAAAAGAAAACCATGAGAATCTGGGCTATGATAGATCATAGGAAGCTAAGAAATTAAATCTATGGGATGCATTATATCATTGAATTAACTTGTGAGTAATGATGATAAAGAGTCAAATAAATGACACCTACCTACCCCTTTTGTAAACAATAAGGCAAAAAATTTACAGCTAGATATGCTTGGAAAAAGGAGGGCATGGTTGCCTCTGAAATGACAACTAGAAAATGAAACATTGAAACCCTATGCACAACAGGTTGCATGAGTAAATGATAATAATATATGTTGGAAAAGGACATTTATGTGTTTGAGACGAAAAAAAACTGAAAAATAAGTTAGGATTTTTCATAAAGTAGTTCGAAACTAAATCCACTGGTTAGAAATTGTCCCCCACCAAACAATGCTTCAGGCACCACTCAATTCTACATTTGGTATCCAAATTATCAAAATTCAATAGTGCATAATATTGTTTTCTGTGATCAAAACATAGTAATAGCCACACAAATGTTCAAAATGCAGAGCATATATACATACATTTTTGGTTTCTGCTTGAGGCCACGCATTGCACATACTGTGGCTAGGGTTCGAAGCCCATACTCTAAATGGGGCAATTGGGATAATCAGACACTGCAAATGCACATACTGTTCTAGGGTTCGAAGCCCATTACAGTTTTGAAGATCTTAGAGATTGCAACATCATCTTCACAAATGGCTACTACCATCAATACAATATTGGATCTTTTCAATACTTTCTCTGATGGATTGACAGATAAAATCATGGAGTAAAATCTTAAAGATGTTGATCTCAATGTTAGATCTCAGGCACTCAATGCCCTACTTCAAAATCGTTAACTCCAGGTTTTCAAGCAGGGTGATTTCATAGTTTAGAAGCAACAGATGAAAGAAGAATCTGTAAGGTTTAAGGGCCTCTCATCTGAAGATATGCCCATATATCAAGTCATAAGAAATGCTGAAAATATGGGTATATGGACAAAAGATATGAAAAGAGAAACAAATTTACAGCAACCACAGGTTAACAAAGCATTGAAAAATATAGAAGCTCGTGACTTAATAAAAGGGGTGAAGTGTGTTTCTAACCGAGCAATGAAGGTGTATATGCTAGCAGAATTGACACCTTCAAAGGAGATAAATGGAGATGCATGGTACACAGGGCTAAACTTTGATATGGATTTCACTAACATTTTTAAGCAATAGTGTTTGCAGTTCACCTTGCAGCAGGGTGTAGCCACTATTGAGAGTGTTGCTGATTTTGTGAGAAAATCAGGGATATCAAAGTTGGAATTGAAGGTTGAAGAGCTCAAGAAAATGGTGATGTGGAAGAAACGATAAGCACGGGAACCAGAGACTGCTGCTATAGAGGTTCCCAAGCTCAAATTTAGGAGTGGTCATCATTTACGAACATTCCTTGTGGAGTTTTCCCTGTCTTGTGAGAGTGCACAGATGATGGTCTAATTTCTTATTTCCATGGCACAACAACTACATTATACATGAAATAATTTCTTAAACTCTTACCTTCTTGTATGCCTCTCAACAGATGGAGGAGGGGCCACCTTCTTCTTCTTGAAACTGAATAATCGCTTCTTCATCTTTGCTCGAGTTGAACTCTTCAATGCATTCAGTATCGATGAGAGGGTGTTAAGGCTCCCCTCATGTAGCTCTAGCTCTGCTCTACTATTTTGGTAACAGAATGCTCTGTGTTTAGTTTGCCCCCGTTTAGTTTGCCCGCCAGTCCTCCATGACAATACCCTCTTGAAATTTAAATCGAGTGGGAAAATGGTTTTCGGATGACTCAAATCATTTAATCGGAAGGGTCAAAAATGTTTATCACAATATAATAAATATTTTAATTTCTTAAAATTTATTCGAATATGGTAAATATTTAAATATTTTTCAAAAGAAAGGTGGATACTATGTTTAGTTTGCAAATCAGTTTATTTTTTATGTTTTTTTTTATTTTTTTCATTTTATATGATTAATTTAGATTCATCTTCATTTCAAATTTATTAAGTGTCTAGAGATCAAATCTAAAGAGGTTTGAACTTCAAGAGATTTGATTCTTCTCTCTAGACCTTTGGTAGATCTAGAGTTAAGATAGATCTAGATTGGTTTGATTATTAATTTTATGTTTTTAATTTTTATTTTATTTTGACGGACTCAAAATGTTAAAGAGAAAATTACAACATCTTTACCATAGGAGAAGAATTCAACACTAGAGAAACCCTACAGGCCCATGGAAAAATTGCAGGCGAAGAAAGCGGCGTAGTTTTGACAAAGAGTGAACAGGCTCTAGACAATGCTAGGCTCTAATATCATTGTCAAAATGCAAGATAAGATTAAATGGTAACCATGAGTTTTTTATCCACGTGATATATATTTTGTAGAGAGATGGTCGCCATGATAAACCCTTTAAAACATGCAACTACTCATCAAATATGATTTTAAGATGATATGTTGATTGCTTACTATTGGACCCACATGGAGGAGGAGGAGTTGGTGGATTATGAACTAGAGGAGGGGGGTTTTCAACAAATTTGGTCTAGTCCCAAGGATTTTATCCATTCACATTTCAAAGTCAACTTATAAGGTCACCATACCGCAGTTTCTAGGCCTACCAGATCTTTAGAAAGAAAAGTTAAGAATTCAATAGGCAACTATCTAGCGGTTCGAAGGCCCTAACCCTTGCTCTAGCCATGCACTATTCGTGTCCTTTAGTTTCGGCTAGCTCGGGGCCTGAGGATGTTTTTCAGGGGCTAGATAACTCTTCTTGGGGTGTGTGACTCTAATTTTAGTTTCCCTATTGTCCCAGATATTGGAGGAAGACATACAATGTGTTACTACTTCCTTAGGGTTTTCAGAATTTTTTGAACACAGTGGGGGTTCTTCACTCTCAGAAGCCTCTCCAGATTTTTTTCATGTATATCCTTCATCTCAAGTGCCATCAACCTCACCCTCCTTCGGTGAATTAGTGAAGGAGAGCCCTACCTCGACAACGGAATAAGGTCAAACTAACATCATGAATGGTCTTGTGGTTTTCAGGGAGAAACACTCTTGTGAATAAGAAGGAATTATGATTCAAAAGGAGTATGAGGAAGTGAGGAAGAGGAAAATCCATTGTAGTGTCAAGAAGAAGAACAAAGTCCTGCTTTCTCTATTTTTGGGAGTCAATGTCACCATTCAAAATACTAAGGAAATGTCCCAAAAATCCTTGGTGGGGAAAGTAAGGGGTTAAAAATTCAGGTCCTCAACCCTAAATGTGTGGGCGGACAATGAAATCTTACCTATTATAAAATTTTCTCCATAGGTGTCACTATTAGCCCAAGGTTAGATTCATTTGTGCTTCAAAGATGTAGTAGACACCCAGAAGGTACAATAAATGGTTTAGAAAAATGATTCATCTCCTATCCTTTTCAATTTCTAGATGTCCCTCTTCGATGCAAAGTAGGAGAGACTGGATATGGCCACAGTCTAGGTTCATATTCCAAGTCTCCATCCTACCTATTGGGATGCCCTAATTTTCAAAGATATAGGTAACTCATTGGGATCTTATTTAGCCCATGAATCTACATATTTAGAAATGGGGATTAAGACATACACCCATATTTTGGTTAATATGGACCTCATAGAAGGGCTTATAGAAGGCATGGATATCGGGATTGGGGTGGAGTGTATTCAGATATTGGGTTATGAAGGAATACCTTTTAGGTGTAGGCGGGGCCATAGGTATGGGCACCTGGCTAAAAACTATAAGCTTCCCTTTTCTTGCTTAGGACTATCCATCTAGAGGAAAGGACATATTAGGTTAGAAAAGGGTTCTATATTGGAGGTTTTGGGCATTGAGGAAAAGCTAAATGGTGCAAATCCTCTCTGCAACACATCCTCCAAGTCTTTGGTGACAATTGTCAAGATATGGTGTTTATGTTGTCATTTTTCTAGAAGGCCTACTAAAGGGGTGGAGTTTCATTTCCTTGGATGCTAATGGAAGGTTAGGGGGTTTAGCAGTTGGATGGAAAGCCATAAATATTTGGGTATCCAATTCTCGGGGTTTGGATTCTAGTTTTTCCATTGAGGACATAGAGGAAGAAATGGAGGGAGACATGGAGAGAGAGGTAGGGACAAGGAAAGAAAGGGAGGGAGGGAAGGAGAGAGAGGGAGAGAAAGGGAGAGCTAGAGACTAAAAATTATGCACACTATTTATTTGTTGTTATTAGAACGAAGGTTTGAGATTGTATTTTGTTGAGGAAAGGGTGAGAGGAAATACTAATTTTAGGGGATGAAGTGGTTATGGTAGCAAGGAATATTTTAAATGAAACATTTATTTTTCACGTTATAAAATGCCACCTGTTTAAGAAAAATAAAAATGAAGTTCAAACCAAGTTGTAAAAATCTAGAATCTTTATTAAATATAAAATCATTTTATTGTTGAGAACTATCTAGGCTAGGAATGAAACTCCAACACCTTCCATTGACCAATTTTTAGTACACACTTCATTAGAGGCCTCTTTTATACTCAATTTAATATCAACTTTATGCTTAAATGATAGGACTGCCACACAACTTCCCTCATTCCATGCTTTAGTATAATAATGCCGCTTATATATTCATAGCTTATTTATCATGTAGGAACCTCTAGGACATATGAATCCAACACACTACTCAACCCCTAAAAAATACATTTTATGCTTCCTCATAATGAAGGGGTTTATTATAACTCTTAAAGGAAGTTTAGATTATTGGTTGTGGGCCGATCCAAACCTTTCTATCGAAGATATAGTTATGATGATGAGCCTTAGAAACTTAGCCTAAATCCCATGGAATGCTCTATATCCAACCCATATCTAGGTTGATTAATCATATTTTATTATCTTTAATACCTTTTTTAGAATGAGATAGGTTTAGTATCGTACCTAGCCTAGTCATTAGCCCATGTGATTCTCTAAAACTATGCTACATGCATTGATTATCATACTCCTTAAAGGTTGGTTTTGCAAGTGTGATTTTTTATCTTTGACATCACATCTTGTATAATTCTCCCATAAATTATATTTTTTTTTTCCGAATACAAAGAAGCACATATGATAGACCTTCAACATTCGTGTATTTTCCTCGAAAAGCGAGACACTTTGAAACAAAATTAGAGTTTGCATGTCATTCATTCAATATTTTGAACAACGTGCAACTAATTATGGTAGGTATTGGAGTATTCTGTTTGACATATATGTTTATATTTAGTTTCATTTTCTTAAGTCGAGATGGTATCAAGGAAAAATAATTTGGCCATTGGTTTGACTTTGGCTGACATGGGCCCTTAATATTTGTGCCCCTTGATATATTTTCCCTTTCGCTCTTGATTCAATTATTTTTGAATGTTTTCCAACCTCATGTATAAAGTTTATCCTTATAAATTGAGTCACCTATACACCAATTTTAGTCATCGTTATCTAACAATATTGATCATTTGGAGGATGGTGATGGTGTGGTTCTAGGCCTTGCCTCTGGATTGAACATTTCTTTATCTATCTACTTGGGTTCCAACACACCTCCTTCCTAAATTCCATGCACCTTCATTCTTTAGGGCTTACAACCTAATGTTATAATTACAAAAATGGATGAATGACAATACAATGTTAAGGAAAGTTCTCTTGCATGCCTTAAAGTGCCTTGGATTCATATGAAGACTCTTAGCTAATTTTTTTGTTGCTTCTAAGCTCAATGCATTTCTGAGTGCAACTTCTTTGCTCACCATTCATTAGCTAGCATTCCTTCTTATTGTTCTTCTTTCGTGGACAGTTTGTGGCATAGTGTCCATGTTCATGAATACTCCCGCCCTCCATTTTTCCAAACATCATTTTTAATATTATGCCTTCAAATATAATTTTAATATCATACCCATTGTTTTTCTTATGGATGTTGAGCGCACTCCATGATTCTTTGTAATGCCAACAATTGATTTAAAAGGAAGCTTCAAAAATCAATTCAATTTCATTCTAATAAATTTATTTTAAAAACATTGATGGCGAACCACATAATGAGTGGTTCGAAAGGCGTGTACCTTAAAAAATTTATGTGATTTATCCATAAGATTTTTTAAAGTGGTGCATCTCCCTTGAGCATGAGCAACTCCCTCATAACTTTGCCTTGTATGCAAGGCTTTTCTTTTAGAGTAGTGCATTATCATAGTAGATATAGCTCCTCTCTTGAAGGTGCCTCATTCCATAAGTGTGCACTTATGAATGCACCTGAGATGATGGTGTTAATCTCCTCAACTAGTGTGCCATACTTGGTGGGTGTGACCCAACAACTAATTCGTCTATCCTCGAAGGTGTCGTTATAAGCTTCTAGTTGTATTTAAGAATCTTTCTAACTCGTGTACCACAATCTAGCTCTGCAATCCTGGTGCTGCTCAACTTCTCAAGGCTGAGGTGAGACCAACTCAGACCAACTAGGTAATCTAACACTCTTGAGAATTTTTTTTTTTTCCAATAACCCAAGATTCTCCCCCAACTTGTCAAACTTCCCCTTTGTTAGGAGCTTTGTCAAACTATTAACCATATGCAACTTTTTCAGAATGTGTTCCAACACTACTAACTCCCTAATGAACTTGGAATCTTAGGAAATTGTATTAAATATCAATGTGTTTGAAATGGTCATGACACATTGGATTTTCATAGAGCTTGATGTAACTTTGATTCTCACAAGAGACAATATTGGGCTTCAACAACTGATTGGTTGACACTACAATCAAGTTGCAAATCTAGATAGCTTCATAATAAGTATATGAAACTGCCATATACTTTGCTTTAGTGGAACTGAATGCAATTGTTGCTTTCTTCTTGTTGATTTAATAAAAATGATTTATAAAATGATAATAATGATGTTTAAAATGAGCCTTATCATGGTCTATTTATACACATTGATTGTTCACGAGGTGTAGGGGTATGTTTATAAATCACTACCCTTGAAAGCTTTGTCTTGAAAGCATAGTAATTAGAATTTTCGTTAGTTAAGCACATTTTTGTGGTGGAATGAAGATTATCAGATATCTATTTATACTTTGTAGAGGTTTGACTTTGTTTGTCCTTTGAGTGTTGGTGAGGTTTCTTTGTATTTTTTGCATCATAGTCTAAAGTCTTTTGACCTAATTGTTTAACATGAAAGCTTTATGCTTATTTGCAATATATTTGAAATACTTGCATGATCAAGAAACTGTTATGGTTAATTAAATTAGTAATTAGGTACTACAGAAAGAGGATGATGTTGAGAGGGCTTTCCTGGGTGAATCTAGGAGCAACCCGGAGGTGGTCAGACAAAGCTCTTCTAAGTTACAAATATGAAGAGAAAAAACTGGTGATGTATATGTGGTTTCTCAACCTGGGCTGTATGGAAAATCTTGGCAGAGAGTGTTTACCTTTCCGTGTCTTCACGAAAGCAGGTTGTCTGGTCACAGAATAAGATCACTACATGTAGGTGATGGTTCTGTAGTAAGTTCTCAGTATTATCTTTAGAATCGCTAACAGAGAGGTTTAGGTGTGAATACATGATATAATTTGATGAATTTGGAGATTTAGAGTTGAAGAAAAAATTGTGGTGATGTTTGGATGGGTGCTAATTTGTAGGGTTTTCCATTTTTATAATTTTCTTTGTTGTTCTTTCCACCATGCTACCTAGTTGCTTTCTTGTTTCCCTAGCATTTTAACTTTTTCAATGTCTATCTTTTTATTGTTTCTTGCCCCATTTGAAATGTCATCCTTATTTGGTAGGTGTTTTCTTCAATATAGTGTGAATATTTTTCCATCACACAACTTATGTGGGGTTTGTCTATGCAAATAGCTTGTAAGGCCCATTCATCAGGGTATTTGATGAAATGAAATGATTATCGATGATCACCAACTAATGGTACTTGCAGTTATTTACTCTAACAATTCTACAGTTTTTGTGTGCCAAAAATTATACAACATTTTAACCTCATGAATTAGTTTCCTCTGTTCTCTTAGCTGATTCTATAAGCACTTATTGTTGTTGTCAAAGCTTTTACTCTCTAGTCCCATTGATCTATTTCAGTTATTTGTGGACATTGATCTATTTTCATTTCATTTCTTCAATTTTTCTGACTGTTATGCGTTTCCTTTCGCCAGTGCCTTCTTTCTTACCTATGATTTTTTTTCTTAAGCATTCTAGCCAGCCAAAGAAATAGGGGTAGCAGGAGCCACGCAGTCCAGCCAGAGCCTAGCAGGGGCATCGCAGAGGCAGCAGGAGCCACGCAGGGCTGACGCAGGCCAAGTCAGGGCAGCGCAGGGGTAGTGTAAGCCCTTCAGGTGTGACACAGGCCCTTATTGAGCAGCGCAGAGGCCGACACAGGCCAGTTAGGCTGACGTAGAGGGATTCAGAGCAGCATATTACTGCCGTTTTTATTTCTCTGTTGGGTGAACCAGTTTTGATGCCCAGGATTGTTGTACTTAGATTATGCATAATAATGAAAACCCTCCACAGCTAGCTGCACCGATTTTCCCACATTGGGTTTTTTCCAGGGATAGTTGTCCAGAAAATCCGTGTGTCACTTTGTCTATGAGCATGTTATTCAGTATTTGATCTGTATGTGTAGGTTGCTAGTTGTATTTACTATTTGCTTCGCTAATTTATTGAATATTTCAGAAATTAACTTGTAACTTAATTCAAGTAGGAGAAGTAAATCAAGATACTGCAATAGGGTTTCTTAGATTAATAAATTTTCACATTCCCTAGGTCTAGCCCCATTAGGTCACCTAGGGCTCCCTCCTCCCATATGGCTCGAAATTTCCCCCTCATGGAGGTCTTTGCTTGAGTGGACGCTTCCACTCGGTCTCCTCTCTGCTTCTCCAATTGTGGCAGCTACTCCACAACCTTCTGAGACTGCTTCTCATGAGGATGCATATTGAGAGGTAATTTATGCTCCCTCTAAACCACCAATTCTCTAACTTATGCCTTTCTCCTCAAAGCTTTGCATGCATCTGGTACCTCAAGTGCATATAGGTTCTTGACTCGCGCACAGTGTAATTGTCCCGAAGTTACAAAAAGTTTCTAAAAAAGAGTTCATTTTAAATCGATGATATCTCCCTCATCCGAGCTCCGTTTTGACCAATTTTTTTTTGTTCCATTTGGGTAGATTTTCGCAAGGAATCCAAATATTCTATTTTTTTTCGAAAAATTTACACCAAAATCTTCAAAGATTCTCTACAAACTCGCCGCCCAAAAAAATTCTGCTCTGATTCCATGTAGAAAATCTAACCAACGAGATTCAATATGATCTTGTAATCTACTAAGACAAGATACTAAATCCTTCCTACAATTTACAGAAACAAAACACGATCGCACAATCATATATAAGTAAGAGAAATAAATTATCAATCGCACAACAACATGATGTATTTGGGGAAAGCAACTAATCAAAACCCTTCTATCTCTATTGTATATTAATTCAAGGAATCATGAAACAATACAATGCTTAATCTCTCATGAGATTCTCTACCACTCTGTCAATTGTCTCCCGTTGATCTAGGCAAACTCGGTCTAGTACTTAGCCAATTCTCATCCTTACTTCAGCCTGCCTTGCTCATGCAATTCCTAGGAAATTAACTCCTTATTAATTAGGAAAATCAGTCTTCCTTGATTGCGCAATCCATCATGGCATCCCAATGACTTTATAATTTCACATGGGAAATTTTCTCTGAATAAAACTGATAGTTATGTTCCCTTTAACCTCTACCTCAACTGGGTATTCCTCGAAATTGACATTCATGCAACTATTAATAGTGAATTATCAGTTATTTGATTGATCACTCATTGTGAATTAAATCTAATTTAATTCACTGGACCTCTCACTAGCTCATCACTCAGTTAGAACTAGTTAAAATGATTTTAACTCATTTAATTGAGTTAATTACACTTGCACCCCACTAATGCATCAACTTCAACTGGACCCCAAAAATATTAGAATCCCTCTAGAGGCCTCATATTAGACCCTCAACTCGAATTTCTTGAGCTAACTCAGTTATCATGACTTAATTAACTGACACAAGTTGTTATGAGATGAAATTACAATTTATTGTCCAATTTATTTTAGGGAAAGATAAATTAGACGCCCCACATTCCTCACTCCTGGTGCATCAAAATTCCTCACCAGTGTGGGTGCATTTTTTTTTGTCCTTTCTGGTTTCCAATCTCACTGTTTCTTGTTGCAAATTTCAACATTTCATAATTTGATGCGGCCTTCACACAAAAACACCATTGAAATCACATGCCCAGATTCTCATGAGAAAACTCTCTTAAGCGTGATTTGCCAGAAGAGAACCAACAATATGACATCCTACTTCCTAGTGCAAACCGACCATTAAGGTATGCAACATTCTTCTGAACCCTCACATGATGATCTTGCTCTTGGAGGATGATCATGAACTCCCTTTAGCAACCCTTACTCGGCCCTCGTACTCTATCTACTTTAGGACTACATCTCTCTTCACCCCCTTGATGTGCCAGATAGTGAGAATACATGTCGAACATGCTAATATGTGCCAAGTGATAAGGCATGCCAAGATGTGCATGGGTGTGTTAATGCGTGTCAGGGACTGTCAAGACAACAAAAGGGAGAAAAAATTTAAACTACAAGGAAATGAACACATAAGAGGGTTAATAAGTCATCAATTTACCTTTTCCAAGAGGGGCATGCTAGGCACACTAACACTAGGTGGCAATAGGTGGCAAGTGCAAATTTTTAGTGCATTCTAAGTGCCAAGTATTCCATTGTTGCTTCTCATCTACTTTCCAAAAATTGATCATCACAAATAAATTTAATATTAAACCATGCTAAATCATACCAAGGAATTTCAACATATTCCATACATGCTAAGACTTTCCAAGCGCCAACACGTGCCAAGTGCCAATATGTGTCAGGGACTAGTGCTATGCATGTTATGAAGTGGAAGGGAATGTTGAAGAGTTCTAAGGTGTGTTAGAGAGTGATAATGCATGTTGATGAGTGTTAAGGAGTACTAGGAAAAAACATTAAGGGAGCACTAGATAAAAATTCAATGAATATGAGGAACGTGTACTGACAGAGACTAGTGTTAATGGTTAGTGTTAGTTGTCATGCCAAGGAGAGAATGACAAGGTATGCTAAGAATTGGCAAGGCATGCTAGGGAATATCAAGGCATGTTAAGAATTCCCAAAGTCTTCTTGGGAGTTCCAGGGTGTGCTAATTATATCATGTGCCAATTAATAGTGCCAAGATATGCCAATACATGCTAGGTGCTAAGGATGTGGCATAGGGTGCCAGGGTATATCAATATGTGTCAAGGCAACAAAATGAAGAACTAATAAGATGGTTAATAAGTCAAAACTTTATCTTTTTGAAAAGGGGCATGCTAGGCACACTAATAATAGGTCCCAATACATGCCAAGTGGCATTGTGTGCCAAGTGCTAATGTATGTCAATGCATTCAAGGAAGGTGTTCCAAGGCATGATAGGGACTATATGCAGCATGCCAACACATGATAGGAGAGTTCCATGTTGTGCTAGCACATGCCACCATGTGCTTGGTCGTCAGTGTAAACACAAGATGTTCTAGGTACAAAGATGTTCCAAGACATGTGGGGTGCTAAGAAATGTTAGTGCGTGCCAAAGCATTAATTTAAGGTGTGCCCAGATTGTTGAGGATTGTTAGGTCTTTCTCATTAATATAATTTTCAGAGCGCGATTATGTATTAAATAATATATTTCCTACACACAATAGTGGAAATTTATCTAAATGGAATTTTCTAGATAATAAAAATAATATATATGAATCATGTGTTGAATCATAGGAAATATCTATTCGACTAGTCATTACTTGAGGGAAATGATACACGCTTATTACTTCTTAAAAAATTGACTGACCCTAACCACTATGGCCTTGGACATATTATAAAAAATGCTCCACAATAATGGTATTAAATCGCTATATTTTGACAAAAAATATATTAACAGGCACATAGCATCATCAAAAAATCATTGGAATGATCAATGATGACGGACATTTTTTGATCGTCACCAAAAATAACAAAAAGAGCATTGGTGAGGGTCATTAAAAGTTCGTCACTAGAAGTGTCAACAAAGAGAGAATTAGTGATGGGTCTTTAATGACCCTCACCAAAAGTGAAATATATTTGGCGACGGACCATAAAGGACCATCACTATATACACTTACAGTGATGGTTTTTAGTGATCAATGATGAGAGACATTTTTTTACCGTCGCCAAAAGTAACAAAAAGAGCATTGGTGAGGGTCATTAAAAGTTCGTCACTAGAAGTGTCACCAAAGAGAGAATTAGTGATGAGCCTTTAACGACCCTCGCCAAAAGTGTCACTGAAAATGTCTTTGGTGACAGACCATAAAGGACCATCACTATATACACTTATAGTGACGGTTTTAAATGACCGTCACCATATGTGGGGCATCTAAATTATCTTTCCCTTAAATAAATTGGACAATAAATTGTAATTTCATCTCATAACAACTTGTGTCAGTTAATTAAGTCATGATGACCGAGTTAGCTCAAGAAATTCGAGTTGAGGGTCTAAGATGAGGCATCTAGAAGGATTCTAATATTTTTGGGGTCCAGTTGAATTTGATGCATTAGTGGGGTGAAAGTGTAATTAACTCAATTAAATGAGTTAAAATAATTTTAACTAGTTCTAGCTGAGTGATGAGCTAATGAGAGGTCCAATGAATTAAATTAGAAATTCACAATGAGTGATCAATTAGATAACTAATAATTCTCTATTAATAGTTGCATGCATGTCAGTTTCGAGGAATACCCAGTTGAGACAGAGGTTAAAGGGAACATAACTATCATTTGTATTCAGAGAAAATTTCCCATGTGCAATTATAAAGTCATTGGGATGCCATGATGGATTGCGCAATCAAGGAAGACTGATTTTCCTAATTAATAAGGATTTGATTCCCTAGGAATTGCATGAGCAAGGCAGGTTGAAGTAAGGATGAGAATTGGCTAAGTACTAGACCGAGTTTGCCTAGATCAACAGGAGACAATTCACAGAGTGCTGGAGAATCTCATGAGAGATTAAGCATTGTATTGTTTCATGATTGCTTGACTTAATACAAAATAGAGATAGAGGGGTTTTGAGTAGTTGCTTTCCAAAAATACATCATGTTGCTATGCAATTGATAACTTATTTCTCTTACTTATATGTGATTGTGCGATCATGTTTTGTTTCCACAAATTGTAGGAAGGATTCAATATCTTGTTTTAGTAGATTACAAGATTAGAATGAATCTCATTGGTTAGATTTTCTACATGGTATCAGAGCAGGAATTTTTTGGGCGGTGATTTTACAGAGAATATCTGAAGATTTTGGTGTAAAATTTTCAAAAACAAATAGAATATTTGGATTCCTTGCGAAAATCTACCCAAATGGAAAAAAAAAATCGGTCGAATCACAGCTTAGATGAGGGAGATATCATCGATTTAAAATCAACTCTTTTTTAGAAACTTTTTGTAACGTCGGGACAATTAAACAGTGCACGAATCAAGAACCTATATGCACTTGAGGTACCATATACATGCAAAGCTTTGAGGAGAAAGGCAGAAGTTAGAGACTTGGTGGTTTAGAGGGAGCATAAATTACCTCTCAACATTCATCCTCATGAGAAGCAGTCTCAAAAGGTTGTGGAGTAGCTGCCACAATTGGAGAAACAAAGAGGAGACCGAGTGGAAGCGTCCACTGAAGCAGAGACCTCCATAGGGGGAAAATTTCGAGCTAGATGGGAAGAGGGAGCAACCATACCTTGAGGTGTAAGGTGGGGTGATGTGTAGACATAATTCCAAGTTAATAAATTTGGGCAAGGTCCATTGAGATGGCATGTCTCATGGATTGAGGCTGGTTGTACGAGGAGCCCATAGTACAATAGTAGTAGGAAGGATCATTTAGATTAATGTAGTAAGATGTCAGCAGGATGGAAATCAGAGTGACAAATGTCAAATACTAGAGCACAAATCAGAGTTAGCAACAGTTCAAAGCGCATGGATGCAGATGTCAGCAGCAGCAAAGATAATCCAGTACTAGACAGGTGAAATAGCTAGCAGTTGTCAGAAGACGCTGATGATAGATGCATTATACTGATTTAGTTGTTCGGAGGCTATTCAGTTTCAGGATTTGCAGGTGCAAACAACATTAGAGAAGTGTAGCATGCAGAACATTCCAAAGGTACCGGATGGGGATAAATTGAATTCCTTTCTTCTTGAGAGGGAGTGTTGATATTTGCAAAAAGAAATAGTGAAATTGGCCAATAGAGAGGACAAAAAAGAAATGCATCCATAGCGGTGAGGAATTTTGATGTACTACGAGTGAGGAATGTGAGGCATCTAATTTATTTTTCCCTTAAATAAATTGGACAATAAATTGTAATTTCGTCTCATAAAAACTTGTGCCATTTAACAAAGTCATGATGATTTAAGGTGATCGAGGTGGATATTGGTGGCCACCTGCCTATTCCACTTGGGCCCTCGCCATTGTCTCTTTCAGTTTTTTAGTTTCCTTAATTATAGCACAATTTACTATTTTTGTAGTTTTTCGGGTCCTGAACTTCTAGAGCCATTTTGAGGCCCCAAACAACGTTTTTTTGGCATGAAATTTTTGGTGATTTCCTTGAAATCGCATTAGCAGTTGTAGTCCTCGGAGAGATATTTCTAACAAGGTATCATGTGCGTCAAACGAACATCATATGACCAAGTTACGACCCCGGGAAGTTGGTTGCCCAACTAATCCCAATGGGGCTCATAAACTCTTGGTGTTACATCTCCTCGGGTTAGGGTTTTGGTTTTTTAGGGTTTTAACTTAATTTAAATAATAAAAATACCCTTGATCCTTATTGTGACACAGTTCAGAGGAACATAACTATCAGTTGTATTTATAGAAAATTTCCCATGTGAAATTATAAAGTCATTGGGATGCCATGATGGATTACGCAATCAAGGAAGGTTGATTTTACTAATTAATATGGAGATAATTCCATAGGAATTGCGTGAGCAAGGCAGGCTGAACGAAGGCTAAGAATTGGCTAAGTACTAGACCGATTTTTCCTAGATTAGCAGGAAACAGTTGGCAGAGTGTTGGAGAATCTCAAGAGAGATTAAGCATTGTATTGTTTCATGATTCCTTGACTTAATACAAAATAGAGATAGAGGGTTTTGAGCAGTTGCTTCCCCAGATACATCTTTTGTTGTGCGATTGATAACTTGTTTCTCTTACATATATGTGATTGTGCGATCGTGTTTTGTTTCCACAAATTGTAGGAAGGATTCAATGTCTTTTTTTAGTACATTACAAGATTAGATTGAATCCCGTTGGTTAGATTTTCTACATGAAATAGAAGATAGGGTTGATACCATCTTGCTTTGTAGTGGTTATTAGGCCGCAAGGTCTGTGATAATGACCAACATAAATGGAGGAGGGCTTGCACTGTAAATTAAAGCCATAAAAAAAGTCGACACAGGCGTAATATTGACTGAGTTAACCCTAGTTTGAGGGTCGACATTGAGATATGAATTTCATGTCAAGATTCAGTCAAATAAATGCCCAGGATATATGGATCCATATGAGCTAGGTCGAGTCTCTTATGGAGGCAAGAGTCATGTTTTTTTTATGTGTGGATAGGGTTTGTTCTACAACAGTTAGAAGTACATAAGTATAATTCCCTAGTTAGGACAGTTTCCTAGCATGTTTAGTTAAGGTATGCCCTTAATACTGTGACAAATTTTTGTAGAAGAAGATGGGTTGTGACCCTTAGAGCGAGGTTTATTTATGAAATAAAGACTACAGATTTGGAAGATGGTTTGCAGATTCAGTATGTGTGGAGAAAACATATCCAAAGGAGGTTGGAACCTGAGAAGAAGATTGAGCTTGCAGAAGAAATGTGCCATATGAAGAATGGGTTGACCTACATAGGAGTTGATTTTGCTGGACTTTCCATATAGTTTTAGACAAAGATCTGAATAAACCTATAAGAAATTAGTAAATGGACTGTTAGTGGCTGATTTGTGACCCTAGTTCAGTCATCTACAAATTGTTAGAAGTATGATAAGAGGAGTAGTTCATATTTGTTCATAGATTGGAAAACAAAGATCAAATTGTCAATACACAAGAAAAATGATCTTGAGAGGACTCAAACCATTTTTAGGTGGCAGATATGAAGAGCTCTAGATGAAGACAATATTGTGGGCCCTAGATGAGTAAAAAGAATTTATTGTGGTTCAGCAGATTGATGGTAGTCCAAGTACAGTTGGAGGGTTGTTAGGTTACTATCAAAGAAGAGCACTGACTCTTGTTCTAGTGAAGGACAACAAAATTGGTAGAAGGGCAGGCATATAGGGCCTAAGGATGTGCAGACTTTGAAGGACTAAAGTAACAGTCAAGTGGGCCAACCAACTACCCCTAGTTCACTATATTGTAGAGGATTGATTCTGTGAGAAGAAGGGAAACCTCCATAGCCCTGGACTTCTCATCTTGGAGCCATAGTATGGAAAAAGTGGGCATACCAAAGAGTTGTTCACAAATGGAATTGTCAACAACTTGTTACCACTCAAACTAGTCGTGGACCTAAAAGGGGTTCCTAAGAGGGCAACTACTAGGACAAGGGAAACGATGGAGGCTTAGCCCATTGTCACCATAGCTAAGGCTCCTTGCTCTTCACGTAATTTCACTGATGGGTGGAGTCCCGGTAGTTTAGGAAATCACTTGTAGAGTATAGGTCAATGAATAGGTGGGAAGTGACCCTCGAAACCCTTTCCGTAAGATAAAATAAAGAGTGGGACTTGCTTTCCTTTTAAGCAATGTAATTTATCTTCTATGGAGAGAGGAGGGGGATTGAATGGTTGAGGGAGAAGAATTAGACTTATGAAGGAAGTTCTCAATCCCTAAAATCCTTTGGGAACTTGGATTCCCAAATGGTCCTTGATGAAAGGCCTTTGACACCAAATGGGACCACACGGGGCCAAGTGGACCCAACCCAGGTTCGGTGATGGAATTTAGCAACCAATGATGTTCCTATCTTGGACAAGGTGATGGGAAAGGATCAGACATGATTTTTTACTTCGATAGGTCAAATTGATCCTACTAGGTTCTATCCTTGGGAACACCTTGGAAAACTTGATCCTAGAGCTAGGGCTTGAGGTATCCGGAGATTCCAACATCGGAATTGGCCCAAGTTCTGAGGAGAGTGAGGGCACCCAACAACACAACTGCCTCTAGGAGATAGAAGTTTTCCTCTAGCTAGATTCATGGGAAATTGTTGCCCTAGGTGACCTAATGGGGCTAGACCTAGGGAATGTGAAAGTTTCTTAATCTAAGAAACCCTACTACAGTATCTTGATTTATTTCTCCTACTTGAATTAAGTTACAATTTAATTTCTGAAATATTCAATAAATTAGCGAAGTAAATAGTAAATACAACTAGAAACCTACACATAAAGATCAAATACTTAATAACATGCTCATAGAAAAAGTGACGCATGGATTTTCTGGACAAATGTCCCCAAAAAAAACCCAATGCGGGAAAATAGGTGCAGCTAGCTCTGGAGGGTTTTCATTATTATGTAGTTTCTAAGTACAACAATCCTGAGCACCAAAACTGGTTCACCCAACAAAGAAATAAAAACAGAAGTAATACACTGCTCTGAATCCCTCTACGTTAGCTTGAATAGCTTGCATTGGCCTCTACGCTACTCAATAAGGACCTGCGTCACACCTGAAGGGTTTAAACTACCCCTGCGCTGCCCTGACTGGGCCCGCGTCAGCCCTGTGTGGCTCCTACTACCTCTGTGCTACCCCTGCTCGACTCTGGCTGGACTGTGTGGCTCCTGCTACCCCTGCTGCTCTGGCTGGCTGGAATGCTTAAGAAGAAAAAGAATAGGTAAGAAAGAAGGAACTAGCCAAAGGTAATGCATAACAGTCATAAAAATTGAATAAATGAAATGAAAATAGATCAATGTCCACAAATAATTGAAATAGCTCAATGGGACTAGAGAGTAAAAGCTTTGAAAACAATAATATGTGCTTATAGCATCAGTTAAGAGAAGAGAGGAGACTAGTTCATGAGGTTAAAATGTTGTATAATTGTTAGAGTAAATCTTTGTAGGTACCATTAGTTGGTGATCATCGATAATCATTTCATTTTATCAAATACTTTGATGAATGGGCCTTACAAGCTATTTTCATAGACAAACCCCACAGAAGTTGTGTGATGGAAAAATATTCACACTATATTGAAGAAAACACCTAGCAAATAAGGATGACATTTCAAATGGGGCAAGAAACAATAGAGATATAGACATAAAAGAAGTTAAAATGCTCATGATAATATGGGCATGTGATTTCAATGGTCTCTTTGTGTGAAGGCCACATCAAATTCTAAAATAGTAGAGAGGGTTGAGACCCTGTCTTGTGGTGGTTAGTAGGCCGCAAGGTCTGTGATAGATACCAACAAAAATGAAGGAGGGAATGCACTGGAATTTAGGGCTAGAACAGAAGTAGCTGCAAGCATAATATTGATTGAGGTAACCCTAGTTTGAGGGTCACAAAGATCTTAAGTTCAAGTCGGGATTCAGTCAAATAAATGCCCAGAATATACAGATCCATATGAGCTAGGCCTAGTCTCTTAAGGAGGAAAGATTTGTTGTTTTTTCCCTGGGTGGATAGGGTTTGTTCTAAATAAATTAGAAAAAAAGTATAACTCCCTAGTTACATTTGTATCCTAGCATTTTTAGTCCATAATTTATGCCCTTAAGACTATGACAAATCTGCGTAGAAGAAGAGGGGTTGTGACCCTTAGAGTGAGGTTTATCTCTGCAATATAAACCACAGATCTGGAATATGGTTTGCGGAACAATTTCAGCAGAAGAAATGTGGCATATGAAGAATGGATTGACATGAAGATGAGTTTATTTCGGTGGACTGTCCATAGAGATTTGGACAGAGATATTATGCAACCTATAAAAATTATTCAATGGATAATTAGTGGATTATTTGTGACCCAAGTTCAGTCATCTACAAATTGTTAGAAGGAAGATAAGAGGAGTAGTTCAGATCTATTCATAGACTGGACAAAAAATAAATTGGTACACAAGAACAATGATATTGGGAGGAATTAAATCATTGTTAGGTGGAAAATTTGAAGAGCCCTAGATGAGGGCAGTGTCGTGGGCCCTAGACCAATAAAAGGATTGATTGTGGTTGGGAAAATTGATGGAAGTCTAAGTACAGGTGGAGGGTTTTTAGGTGACTGTCAAAGAAGAGCCCTAAGTTCTATACTTGTGAAGGAAAACAATATTGGTAGAAGGGAAGGTGTATTGCATATAACGATGTGCAAACTTTGAAGGACTAAAGTAGTAGTCAAGTGGGCCAACCAACTATACCTAGTTCAATGTATTGCAGAGGATTGATTTAGTGAGAAGAAGGGAAAACTCCATAACCCTATACTTTTCATCATGGAGTAGTTGTATGGAAAAAGTGGGCAGACCAAAGAGATGTTCACAAACGGAGTTGTGAACAACTGATTAAAGACCCTAAGTGTTGCTGAACTTGAAGGAAAAAGGAGGTAGCTAGACGACATAGTTTTTTTAGCTGAGTTTAGTAAAATAAACGAGTTGAGCTCTTTGATAGAGGGAGATTAAGGAGTTTCAGAATGGGAGGCAAGAGGACCTTCCATATGTGTTCAGGACATGTGGACTGAAAGGGTTGTGTGTGGCCACCATCAACAAGTAGGTCAAATGTTGTCTTGTTCATAGATTGGTTTTCAAAGGACTAACATCAAGCCCTAGTTGTATTCCTTGTATCAATGTGATTGTAAAGGGTCATGATCCCTGGTACAAGAGCTCTAGCCTGTTGTATTATAGTTTGTAATATAATGAAGAAGGTTTAAAAAAGTTAAAAATTTTCATGTGCACTAGTTGATTCCCTTATGTGTGTATATTTCATTGTGCATTAAAGTAGATAAGTTGTGGCACTTGAGTGTGTTTGAATCAAATATTCTAAGAACAAACCAAAATTCTCATGTGTCATGAAAATTCAACATATGCCTTGTTCCCTTAAGAACTACCTATAAGTCATCCTATGCTACTCATGTCCAATCTCAACTCATGCCACTTAACAAGTTACCAATGCAAGGCTCACATTCAACCATGGTAGCAAAACAACTTAGCAACGCAATTTACATATTTACATGACATATAACATGGCGAATCTTAAAATTTCGTGGCACTATGTGGCGCATGTTAGTATCCCCTGCATTCCTTGGCATTTGGCACTCCCTAACACACACTACCACTCCCTGACATACCATGGCACTTGAGCATGTCTTAGCACTAGCTAACATATAACCTTGTCACTCCTTCCTTAGCACACCTGCAACTCACAGATATTCCCAATCACACACTCTTATTCGTTCATTTCCATGCATTTTGAACTATTTGTCTTTTGTATTTCCATGGCACTCACTAACACTCCCTGGCATGCATTGACACACCCTAGCACTTGGAACATCTTGGCATGCTGCCCTGGAGCTCTAGCATTCCTTGGAACTACCTAGCATACCTTGTCACTCCCTCCATAGCACACCTAGAACTCACGGACACTCCCTGACACACATTCTTATTCATTCATTTCCATGCATTTCAAACTAGTGCTCCCTTGTGTTTCCCTAGCACTCCCAAACACTCCCTGGCATGCATTGACACACCCTGACACCTGACACATCTTGGCATGTTTCCCTCAACTCTAGCATGCCTTAATAATGCCTAACTTACCTTTTCACTCCCTCCTTAACACACTTGGAACTCATTGACACTTCCTGTCACAAACTGTTATTCATTCTTTTCCATGTATTAATTTGACCTAGTTCTCCCTTTTGTCTCCCTAACACTTCCTAGCATACGTTGGCACACCCTAGAACCTAGCTATTGGATTTATTTCTTACACTAACATGCCAACTCAATTATGTGCCTTACCCCTTCGAATAGACTCCAATAGTAACCAAAGGATCATGTCTTAGGAGTCTTCAATGCCTAAAAAAAATGCTTGACACAATACTCAAGAATTTGTTGCTATTCACTAAAGAAGGAGGCTAGTTGTGTTTGCGTCCCTTCCTTTCACAAATATTCCCATTGACCATGTGACATGACCTATTATCATCACATTAAAAATAGTTTGAATAGGTGGCGAAAGGGCCAAGGCGCTCCTTACTCATGTTGCAAGGGGAAACACCCTATAATTCTAGTAGTTGCTATAAATACCCCCCTTTTATCTAAATCCTTTGCACTTGCATTATAATCTACAAGGGTAGGTTCATACAAATTAGTGTGCTATCATACCACGAGAAATTTTATGAAGGCTCTTTAACATAAAATAAGATTTCATTGCATTTCTTTCACAAAAAGAAAAACACTTCAACATGAACAACAATCAAAGAAGAATGAAACTCTATGGCCTATGGAAGATGTTTTCCTAACAAGATTGCATTCCATATAATACCAACAAGGGTCACTAGCAACATAAAGACGTTGCCCAGGGCCATCTAGATTTGGCTAGGGAAAAAACTAGAACACACATTTTAGGGTTCTAACTCATCTACAGTGGGAGCACCATGAGTTCTAAACTCTCAAGTATATTAATACTCTGCTTACAAGTATACCCCCCATCATTGGTGATTATACAAAAAAGACTATCTATGGCCTTACCATCAACTTTCATAGGGTTCACCAAAGGGAGGCGTGGGTTTTTTTTTGACAAAATAGTTTGTTAAAATAACCATCAAGATAAGGTTAAAATAAAGACACGTGGAATATATATTAGGCTCATGTTTCATGAACATTATAGAACAACCCCATTTTCAATCTCACCACCAATATTTAGGTGATTGAGTTATTAACATAAAAATGAGATCAATTGAATCAATTTATAAACTTGTTACAAGATAATATTATTAGAGTTAGCTAACATGTATGTAAGCTTGAACCACTACCATGGAAACTAAACCCTTGGATGCTAATTTAGGTATACAAAAACATTTATTTGAATTGAACAATGATCAATGATATTAGTGGAAATAAAGTGATATTAGTTTATCTAAAATTAAGTGAAAGTCATGGTGACAATTGATTTCTCCAAAATTCTAGTGGAAAGTGATAATATGAACAAAATTCCAATAAACGTTTCACCAAAACTTCAGTTTTGAGAGTCTCCAAATTAAATAAAAAATAACCTAAAACCTACTAAATGAATGGAAAGTATCTCATACTTCTATCAAGATAGAACTTTTTCAATTTATATAAGATATATTTGTTTCCCACAATAAAATGCATTTTCTTCCATAAATTTTAATCAAAATGTAATTAAATTCAGTTTTACATTAATGGAATGATGAATTTTGTCTATATGATTTATGGATTCATTATCTGACCAACATCATTTCGAGCTAACCCAACCTAAAAGGCTAGGTAACTAATACTTCGAGGTCACATCAAAAACCCAAGTGAGCGAGGGAAATACAAATTTCTGAAATTAAAGCTTAAATCTTCATCTCAATTCGGTCATTTAAATTCCATCAGTGAGAAAAACCCTGTCCTTGGAAAAATGTCGACAGACGTTCCTCTACTTGCAAGAGACTGGTGTGGAAACTACTCATAGGGGTTCTGTTGCTATAATGCACCCAAAAACACTAGCTATTCATCCAAGGTTGAGCCAGCTTTGGCACGAGCTTCCCTATTTAGATGTCAGTCAGTCAAATCGGGTAACCTGGAAAATAAAGGGAGGGGAAGATAGATTCATGAGGTTTGGTGATGGGTAAACTCAATAACCTTCCTACGATTGCTAATTCTAATATGTTGTACCATCCCACATAAGAGCTCTCTCCACCACCGCACATTGAAGCTAGCTCTTTACAGGGAAACTTCCAGTAAACTCCCACAATTCTTATTTATTAAGGGGGTCGGGGCAATAAATGGTAAAACGAAACTTCTTCGGTTGGTCATCTGTGAATTTTCATCACCAGAGCTCAGAATCGTCAAGCGAAGACTTATCATCGTCATCTTCAATGGATCCCTTGCTTCTCATCCCGAATCTTCGTTACAATGCTCTCAGAGTACCCCGCATGCACCTGAAGGTGCCCTCCTTTTCGTTGCACTCAGCCATGACTGTCTTCTTCCTCATTTTGGCCACCTATTTCTTGGTGGTCTCCGGCTTCATCTACGATGTCATAGTCAAGCCACCAGGCTTTGGCAGCACGCAGGATCCTGTCACAGGAACATAAAACCAGTGGTCTTCCTCTCTGAAAGAGTGAATGGGCAATATATTATCGAAGGGATCTCATCAGGGTTTATGTTATTTCTTGGTGGGGTGAGGATAATTTTGCTGGACTTGGCCCTGGACAAACACAGAGCAAGGATCAAGGTCTCTTTTGCGGTGGCCGGGGTTTTTTCTTTGGCGATCGCTTATATCACAAGTAAGCTAATCGTTCGCATCAAAATTCCATCTTGTTTATGTTAATCGGGGTTATAAATAGCGAATCTAGACGTTTTAGGTCTATTGCTAGTTTAGTGAAACCAAAAAAACCATTTGTCAGTGGCCAAAGCCATGAGTAGTACAACCTCCAAAGTAATTTGTCAGTGACAAAAACCACTTTGAGACCAAACATCAAAATCGTTCTGTCCGCGCAACCTGGAATGAGAACTGATATATATACCGATCTGTTCATAATAAGTCCAATCTGGCAGTAAATAAAAATCAACAGCTGACCTTGGTGACCTAAATATTTACATAAAAAGTCAAATATATGACAAACTGTTCAAAAAAGGATGGAGAAATATAATCTGTAGTCTGATACAGAGGGGAAAAACAGAGCATCGGATATCTATAAAAGAGTCACGCTGGAAATTTGGACTGTCCCATTCATATGTTCCGTGACCTGCAGGAACCTCTATCTGGATGATTGATCAGTTATCTGGACGATCACTGAGTTAGACTAAAGTCCCACTACACAACTAGCCTTCCACTAGTTCCTCCAATAGTTAAAACTAGTTTAACTAAAAACAACTTTAAATAATTGACCTTGATTGCTACAAATTAGCAATCACACATGCTTAACTGAATTCCAACTCCTCTAACTCGAATTTACTAAGCTAAATTAGTGACAAGATCCATGTCATCTTAGTTAACTGCCTCCAAGTTGTCCATTGATGTGGAAATCCGATTTTTCTCAATTTGACCAAGGCAAAGTCAAATTGAGATTTTCTTGCTGCATTTTTCAACAGTATGTATTTTCCTACTCTAGATAATGTTTTCCTTCAACCAAGCATGGTAGAAAATGTGTTTTTTTTGTTGTTGATCGCTTCCTTTGGACGAGAATTTTGGCACCCTATAAGAAGATTGTCAAAACAAAATCAACTCATAAGCTCTTCTTGGAGCATATTTTGGTTCATTTTGGGTTGCCAAAGACCATATTTCTTGATAGGGATAGTAGGTTCCTCAGTATTTTCTGGTTTAACCTTTGGTCCATGATGGACATCAAGCTTTACCAAGTCCATTGCCTTCCATCCCTAGATTGATAAATAAAAAGTACTCGATATGATCATTATAGATGTCCTTAGAGTATACAATTGTGAGGATCCCCATACACATGTTGAAAGCCTTCCTTATTTTCAACAGAAATTATACATAGCTCTTCATATTTCTATTACCCACAAGCCTTTTCAGGTGTGCTTGGTGTCCCAACAAACGACACAAATTGACGTAGCTGTATTCATGGAATAAGACATGAAGATACCTCCCATACTTGGAACGAGGTGAGCAATGCAACCAATTTTGAGGAATGTATCTAACAAATTCAATAATGAGTTCATGATATTTTATAGAAAGTTTCCAACTCCAAGTACAAGTAGATACACAATCCATTCGGTTTCACATAAGTTTTAGGTTGGGGACGAGTTATGGTTGCACTTGCATAAAGAGCAATCGACAAACTCCCAGAAGAAGCTCATACCATTTTGATACGAGCCTTACACCATCACCAAGGCTATGGGTGAGAATTCATTTGAGGATAGTCATAGGATGATTTATATTACTTCAAACGTATATGTTAGGATGATTTATGCTTGATGGGGTGCATGTCTAGAAAGAGTTCCTTTAAGAGAATGAAAAATGTGATCGCACCATTACTTATATAAATAATTGTGATATCTACTCGAATGACATTAGGTAACTTCATAAGAGATTTTAAAAGTGACATTTTTAAGGTTTGTTTTATATCAATGTATGTGGATCATTATGTTTTTTTTCCAAAGCATTTACACATGACTAAATTTTTTAAATAGTACATCACTCTAATATTATTTCTCTTACATGCTCCTAGGTTATAATTCAAAGCATCATAGGTACTAAAATTCATGAAACTCTTGTTTTTTGCTCTAAATAACTAAAACCCCCAAGTGTGCTACTCTTAATATTCAAACTTGCACTATTGTTAAGTGTTAAATTTGGAAAACTAGGTCCAAACTCCATCTTGTGATGCTCAGATGAAGATTTCAATATTTTTATTGGATTCCTCTTTCAGAGAGGTGTAAAATCGATCTAAAATTGATTTTAATCTGAGCAGAACATTTATTTTGAATTTATTATTTATAATAAATTTAAGTGCAGGTCGGCCTTAAGGTTTTTACCCCTAGCAGATGTTTCACACACCTCTCATGATTGGTATTTATAGGGTCAACGTTGGAGCATTTTTCCACTCATCTCATCACTCATCTCCTCCTCTTATACGAGCATCTGAGAAGCAGGTTCATATCACACGTGGGAAAGAAGATCGAAGTTTACCGCAGCAAGAAGGTCGAAGTTTACCACAGCAAGAAGAACGAAATTCACTGCAGCCAGAAATCTGCGGTTAGGGTTTATGGGGAAGTTTGACCAGCATTGACTTTGGTCAACGCATGGTCCGATTGGGCTGAATTTTGGAGGAGACTTCGATCTAAGGAGGTCGTACTCTTTGGCACAGAAATCGAAGTCAAAGGTTGACCAAAAGTTGAGCTGCGTTGAATTTTAGTGCTGCTGCCCTGCGTTGCCTTTTCTAGGCAGTGTTGACTTTTCTGAGGTTGACTTCTGAGTTGACCATGTGACTGTTTTGAGGACTGTTGTGACACATGCTGGGTTGGCTGACCGTGAAGTCTTTGTTGGTTGAAGCATCCTGTTGACTGCCATAACGCACCATCACCTTTATCAGTTTTTGACTTGTCTTCTAAAGGATCACTGGTATGTTCTATCTGCATTTTACTTGTAAATTCATGTGATTGCTGTTGATAAAAGTAAAGTTGCATCAAGCATAGAACATCTACATAAATTTACATGGTATCAGAGGTGAGGTGAAGACAAGCCCTAACTTATAGCAATCACAAAAAGAGAAAAATGAGTTCCACAAGTTATGGCTTCAAGGAGGATGACAAGCTGACTGGAAGGGATGACTTCCATGCTTGGAAGATGATATTAGATCTCAAATTAGAAGACCATGATCTCATGGACTATGTACTGGGTAAGATACAAGAACCTCCATCCACTGCTATTGCTGCTGCCAAAACCAAGTATAAGAAGGGGGAGTTCAAAGCAAAGCTAATGATCAGGGAATCCATACATAAAAGTCTGGTTGCCTACATATCTGAGCTAGGCACATCCAAAGAGATGTATGATAAGCTGATACAAATGTTCAAAGTAAACAATGCAAACTAGGTGCTATTCTTCAAGAATCAATTAAAGAATCTGAAGAAAGGCAGGGATGAGTCTATCCAATCATACTTTCTGAAGCTGAACGAGATCAAGAACAATTTGCTAGATATTGGAGAGACAATAGCTGATCGAGAGATGGTACTCACCGCACTTGGAGGGCTCCCATACAAATGGCATGTGTTCAACACTACCATTCTCAATAATAATGTGATACCCGACTTTAACGAGGTACTGTCGAGATGCGTTCAAGAAGAGACAAGAATGAAGGAGTATGAAAATGAAGGGAATGTTGCCTACACTGCTCATTCTAGAAAGAAGAACTTTGGTGGTCCAAAGATCAAAGGAAGAGCGGGGGCACAAGGAAAGAAGGGTAAGTGTTACACTTGCCATAGGCCATGTCACTATGCTAGAGAATGTCCTTTCAAGAAGGATTCTCCTGATGGTGATGACAATCAAAGGAACAACAGGTTCAAGGGAAAGAGGAAGGCTCCCTTTGGCAAAAATGATCAAGCTTTCAAAAGGTCAAGAAATTCCAGGTATGAGGAATCAAATGTTGTTGATACAAGAAATGAATCCATTTTTGTATCTGCCCTCTCTGATGAATCTCCACCCAACACTATGGATGTCTGGTTGATAGATAGTGGTGCCTCAAGGCACATCACTGGGTTCAAGGAAGCACTCTCTGATATGGTTGAGAAGGATGCTAATCTGGAAATTATCCTTGGAGATAATGCCACATATCCCGTGAAAGGGACAGGGACTGTGACCCTCCACTTGTCTCAAGGTCAAGTCCTCCGCTTGCAGGATGTACTCTATGTACCTAATTTGAAGAAGAACCTTGTGTCTATATCGACCATGGAAGACAAAGGTTTCAATGTGGCATTCACTGATGGAAAGGTGCGCATGTGGAAGAAGAGCTTCAAGGAAGCTATCACGTTTGGGTCTAGAATTGATACACTCTACCAGGTTGGAGGAAGTCCACTGGGAGAAATGACATGAGATGCTATTCGATAGACTGATAATGGCACTGAATATGAGTCGAACGAGTTCAAGAACTTTTGCAGAGGAGCAAGCATCAAGAGGGAGACCACAATGTTTGTGGGCTACAACAAAACTTTGAAGGCCTATAGATTTTATGTGCCCGATCAAAGGGAAGTGGAGATATGCCACGATGTCACCTTTGATGAAGATGCTTCCTTGGGGAAAGTAGTCAATCTTCTGAGATCTGAGGAAGATCATGAAGTAAGGCCTGCAAATCAAGAGGAACCGAAGGATGAGACGATGCCTGATATTGAAGGACTGATGGACCCGATTGATCCACCTCCTTCACTGGGAAATAGACCATCATGGCTCAGGGACACTCTTGACGATGCTGAGGGACATATGGCCCCAAGGGGGACATTCCGTGAAAGCAAGAAGCCGAGTAGATACCAAGGGTATCTAGCAGCCATGAGTACTATTGAACAATCTAAGCCTAGATCTTTTGAGGAAGCTATAACGCATCAAGTCTGGAAGGATGCTATGCATGAAGAGTATGAGTCCATAATGAAGAATGATGTCTAGGATGTGGTTCCAAGACCAGAGGACAATGCATTTGTCACCTCGAAATGGCTCTACAAGATCAAGCATGGATCTGATGAAAGTGCTGAAAAGTTCAGGGCAAGATTCGTTGCCCGTGGCTTCTCTCAAAAAACAGGCATAGACTATGATGACATATTTGCACTTGTGACCACCATCCGATCTATCATAGCCCTTACTGCTACGCAAGGATGAAGTCTTGATCAGATGGATGTGAAGACCACATTTCTGCATGGTGTGATAAAGGAAGAGGTGTATGTGGAGCAACCTCTGGGGTTCGACGTCCAGGATCAGGACACCCATGTCTACAGGTTGAATAAAACCCTCTATGGGTTGAAGGAAGCACCTAGAGCTTGGTACGAGAGGATAGATAGCTACCTGATGAAGCTGGGCTTCACTCATAGTAATGTTGATCCGAACCTTTACTTCAAGGTTGATAGGGGGAAGCCTCTCATTTTGGTGTTGTATGTGGATGACCTCTTCCTGACAGGTGCTGACCCTCTCATTCATCAGTGCAAGAGGGAGCTCGCTGCTGAGTTCGAGATGAAGGACCTAGGGCTGAGGCACTATTTCCAAGGCCTAGAGGTTTGGCAGAGACCTGGTAAGATTTTCATTTCTCAAGGAAAATACATTGTGAAGCTTCTGGAAAGATTTAGTATGGTGGACTATAAGTCCGTGTCAACACCGATGGAGCTCAACATTAAGAAGTTGAGTGGCAACACTGTTGGGTGCATCTTAGCAAATCCTACTAAGTATCGTCAACTCGTAGGGGCCCTTATGTTCTTAGTGAACACTCGTCCAGATATATGTTTTGCAGTGAACACTTTGAGTCAACAGATGGTTGAGCCTCATCACTTTCACTAGGTTGGTGCCAGGAATCTTTTGAGATACCTTCGAGGCACGATAAACCATGGGCTGAGATACACTGCCGAGAGCGTGACACTCCTTGGATATACTGATGTCGATTGGGTTGGCAGTGTGGTGGATCGTAAGAGCACATCGGGATGTTGCTTCAATCTTGGTTCTGCTTCGATCTCATGGATGAGCAGGAAGCAAAAGTCGGTGGCTTTGAGCACCACTGAGGCCGAATACATTGTAGAAAGTATGGCCTGTTGTGAAGCAGTTTGGTTGCGAAAGCTCTTTAGTGAGTTGTTTGGACATGTGCTAGATACCACCGTGATACTCTGTGATAACCAGAGTGGGATTTTCTTGTTCGAGAATCTAGTGTTCCACGATTGATCCAAGAATATTGATATCCGGTACCACTATATCCGGGATATGGTACAACGAGGCACCGTAAGGCTCGATCATATAGGAACTAATGAGCAGGTCGCGGATATTCTCACAAAGCCCCTAGGGAAGGTCAAGTTCTTAACCTTCCGTGAGAGTCTTGGTATCGTGGAACGACCCTATGATGTGGGTCCTGTTGGACGATGAGCTCTGGGGGGCTTTGGGGATAGCTTCTCGGAGCTATAAGCATTCACAAGGCTAGGCTTGTCGAACCCTGTAGTGCTTCTGCCCCACCATTATGATGTTTGAGTTGGTTCACCTTTCATTATCTGTGCCCCGTATGCATCCTACCCATTGAGTTCAGGGCTCATGGGAAGTACCTCTCATTTGGCCAATGAGGTGGGAAAAGCTAGAGACTAGTAGCAAAGACTGATGGACGCATCAGAGATTGTCGTACTCTCTATCTAGGATGGCACGGTCCAATCACTTGATCTGGGATCAAGTATAGTGAGGTTTCAGACCTTCAACTGACTTCGGGTCAAGTAAACCAACCTCGGGTTGGGATGAGACTCTTTGAGTCTAATAGAGGTTTTGGACCTCTAGGCTGAATCTGTCAGCTGAGGGATGATGTCTTTGTGACTGACCCACTACTGTTCTGAAATAAAGAGGCCAACAAAGAAAGTTATGGCGGTATGACGCACGATGTTTGATTGCACTGGTGGATGGAGTTCTCCCTAGTTGAGAGGGAGTGTTAAATTTGGACAACTAGGTCCAAACTCCATCTTGTGATGCTCAGATGAAGATTCCAATATTTGTATTGGATTCCTCTTTCAGAGAGATGTAAAATCAATCTAAAATTGATTTTAATTCGATGAGTGGAACATTTATTTTGAATTTATTATTTATAATAAATTTAAGTGCAGGTCGGCCTTAAGGTTTTTACCCCTAGCAGATGTGTCACACACCTCTCATGATTGGTATTTATAGGGTCAACGTTGGAGCATTTTTCCACTCATCTCATCACTCATCTCCTCCTCTTATACGAGCATTTGAGAAGCAGGTTCATCTCACACGTGGGAAAGAAGATCGAAGTTTACCGCAGCAAGAAGGTCGAAGTTTACCGCAGCAAGAAGGACGAAATTCACTACATCCAGAAATCTACGGTTAGGGTTTCTGGGGAAGTTTGACTAGCGTTGACTTTGGTCAACGCATGGTCCGATTGGGCTGAATTTGGGAGGATACTTCGATCTAAGGAGGTCGTACTATTTGGCACAAAAATCAAAGTCAAAGGTTCACCAAAAGTTGAGCTGCGTTTACTTTTAGTGCTGCTGCCCTGCGTTGCCTTTTCTGGGCAGCATTGACTTTTCTGAGGTTGACTTCTAAGTTGACAGTGTGATTGTTTTGAGGAATGTTGTGACAAATGCTGGGTTGGCTGACCATGAAGTCTTTGTTGGTTGAAGCATCCTGTTGACCGTCTTAATGCACCATCACCTTTACTAGTTTCTGACTTGTCTTCTAAAGGATCACTGGTATGTTCTATCTGCATTTTACTTGTAAATTCATGTGATTGTTGTTGATAAAATTAAGGTTGCATCAAGCATAGAACATCTACATAAATTTACATTAAGACTACTTCCTCTACTTGTTATTGTTCATCCATAAGTAAGCTGACTACGAGGTGGACTTGAACCATTATTAACACGCTAGTGTAGTGCTACCTAATTGTGTTTAAGAAGCATAAGGGGCAGGGTTGGTACAAGGCCAACTTTGCTATCGTCTAATGCCATGCCCACTACTACTTTTTCATCCTCTGTTGGCCTTAGGATATGGTTTCCCATTAGTTCATTTGATTCTTTCTCATCCACAATCTCATCCTACATTGCATCCAACCTGCTACTTTGTAATCACATATCTCTCGTAACCCCTCTCCAGTGTGTTCATTAGACCTCATTGATGTGCCTTGACTACTACTCTTTATTGAGCTATATTTTATCATCAACCCTTTGTTTCACAACCATCCGCTCGCCAACTCACCTTTCCCATTGAAATTCTCCAACTCTCTCATCCTCACTTCACTACTCTCTTCCTCGTTAATCTCATTTTGAACTCCTCATTGCCTTCTTCATTTGCTCACATCTAGTTCAACCACCACTCATTAGTTATCTCTACTTCCTCAAAACTTATTCAACTTGCTCTTTAGCTTTTGTGTCCTTCATGATCATTTAATCCTTTGAGCTATCCTATTTTCCAACCCCATTATAACCCATTACTTAATACAAAGTTATACACCACCATGATGAAAATGTCAATAGGAAATAAATTTTCCTTCATTAACAATTCTTGTACGGTTTGTATTCACTAATGTCTCTCAAAACCCCTTCTCCTTAGCTTTTGAGTACAACTAGTAAATTTCATGGGATTTATGTTTTTCGAATATCAAATTTTTTCGTTTCCCTCCCTCTATTTCCCTCGTTGCAGGGTTTCTCCAGGAAAGGAGGAGGAAGGGCGCATCCATGCTGTAGTAGGTCTGATCTGATACACTTGATTGAACTCAAGAAATTGGATTCGGTTGAACTCAAGAAATTGGATTCACAGTGCATAATCGTGGTGATTTCATTTTACATATGGAATTTTCAGTTGAACTCAGGAAATTGGATTCCTGGTGCCTCCAATCCTTGTGAATTCATTTTACAGAATGAATCTATCACTTAAAAACTCTCTAGACCAGCCCAACGAGGCACTCAAGGGGTTGTATGTTCAAGATTTCACGGAGGAAGACGAAGCTGAAGGCATGGGCGATAATATGTTGAAGATTCTGTTGATTCTCCTTTGTTCATGAGCTATTCCTACATAAAACATGCCATCTTGTAGCATGTCTACCATGCCCAGAATTCAAAAGTTGATGCTAGGCCAAATGAAATGGTAATTGTCCAACACGTTTTAGCAATTTGTAAGAACCGTGGGATAACTATCACCAACCAGTGAATTGATACCGATTAGAAAGAATTTATGCACATTTTAAACCCTTTCACTATTACAACCTGAGATGTCATTGGTGTGGGTGCCTCTGCTACTTTTCTGGTATTTAAAAATGAGTTTGGATTCACCAACCGCAACATAGAATCTCCCTGCAGCGTTGGACGATCTACCAAGAAGGGAAAAAGACAAGGAGGCTACATTGGCGATAAAGGTATTCATTTCTTAAAACCTGTACTCATAAAACAAAAGGAAATTGGGGTGATAGGGAGGTTTTTCAATCCTTGACTATCTACTGTTTAGATCAAATGTAATATCTATTTCTAAATTTGCAGAGACTAGGTTTAAAAACTTCAGGCTGGCACCCCTGCAGTTTACACCCTGGCTGCTTGATCTGCTTACACTCGTGGATCAGCTTCAATTGCTTAATCAATGAATTCATTTGAATTTCCATCTTGATCCGTTGCGGGTGAACCTGCTTATGGCTATAGAACAAGGAGGGGCGCACCTGGAACCGTTACTTGCACGGGAATGGGCATTTATGCTACTGGTACTTGATAAGATGTGGGGTAACCTGGTGAAAGTGAATTGAATCAATCAACTCGATCAACTGCACTGACTGGACTGGGTTTAAAAACTTCGGGGAATGGCTCCTCATATGCAACATGTTATGCAAACAATATAAATTGGGGTGATCGGGAGCTTTTTCTAGCCCTGACTGTTAAGATAAAATTTGCACTAGGTATCTAAATTTGAAGAGTTTGGCTTTAACTGCTTTGGCTCATGGCTGTTTAGATGAAATACAGTATTAGCTGAGATAACATCAGATGAGCTCATATACGATACAAATTATATATGTTGAATAAAAGAATTTGGACTTTTGGACCTATAGAATTGGTTTGCAAATTGGATGCAAATATGTTTCCAATTTTTCTTGTTAGTTGTTTTGAAGAAAATTATTCATATTGATAATATCCTTGCATTAATATGTATGAACTGAATTCCTTTGTATACAATTTTAGACCTTTTTGATCCGTCCATTAAATAGTTAGAAAAGCTAGAGTTTTAAAAACAAAGGTAGCTGTCTAGTTAGTCTAGATACTAGAACATGCAATTTCCATTGTAAGAGATGGCAAGTCTTCATGATGAGTCATATTTACTATTGAACTTGCACTTTAATGGATGTGCACTATTCTAAAATGCAAATTGTGCAATGCTATGTAAGTAGAGTTGGATTTGTTTCTTAGTTGCAATCAATATGCAGTCATGTTGTTGTCCTATACTACTTGAGATGAAACATTCCTTGGACAATGGCATTCGTGGAATTCAATATAAATTGACAAAGTAATTGAATATGCAACAGAGTTATTTTCTGTGGAAAAACTTCAAAGAAAATGACCATTCTTTTAGAAATGGATCAGGACAATGCATGTGTGAATGTTTATAATAAAAAAAATGGTACAAGAATCAGTGTGAGGGCTTGTTCAGGACTTGGGAGATGTTTGAAATGTAAATTTTGGGCTTCACTGCTCTTTTGTGTTAGTATGCCTATATGTGATTGAGGCATGATTGACCTAATCGATGGAAAGGAAAGTGGAAATTTTCAAGTTACAGTTATATGGATATAGTTTCTTATGTTATAGGGAAGGACTTCATTTTCCTTTATCTGTGTACCTGGAAATGTGTCTGATTTCATAGGAAAAATCAAATCTTAAAGGTAAGACTATTGTCATTATCTAGTGATTCAATTGGAGTGAGGCGTGACTTAAGATCAGTGATTCAATAATTTGCATTATAAGTTAGTCTAGATACTAGAACATGCAATTTCCATTGTAAGAGATGGCAAGTCTTCATGATGAGTCATGCTTACTATTGAACTCGCGCTTTAATGGATGTGCACTATTCTAAAGTGCAAATTGTGCAATGCTATGTAAGTAGAGTTGGATTTGTTTCTTAGTTGCAATCAATATGCAGTCATGTTGTTGTCCTATACTACTTGAGATGAACATTGCTTGGACAATGGAATTCGTGGAATTCAATATAAATTGACAAAGTAACTGAAAATATGCAACAGAGTTATTTTCTGTGGAAAAACTTCAAAGAAAATGACCATTCTTTTAGAAATGGATCAGGACAATGCATGTGTGAATGTTTATAATGAAAAAAATGGTACAAGAATCAGTGTGATGGCTTGTTCAGGACTTGGGAGATGTTTGAAATGTAAATTTTGGGCTTCACTGCTCTTTTGTGTTAGTATGCCTGTTTTGATTGAGGCATGATTGACCTAATCGATGGAAAGGAAATTGGAAATTTTCAAGTTACAGTTATATGGATATAGTTTCTTATGTTATAGGGAAGGACTTCATTTTCCTTTATCTATATACCTGGAAACGTGTGTCTGATTTCATAGGAAAAATCAATTCTTAAAGGTAAGAATGTTGTCATTATCTAGTGATTCAATTGGAGTGAGGTGTGACTTAAGATCAGTGATTCAATAATTTGCATTATAAGTTAGTCTAGATACTAGAACATGCAATTTCCATTGTAAGAGATGGCAAGTCTTCATGATGAGTCATATTTACTATTGAACTTGCACTCTAATGGATGTGCACTATTCTAAAATGCAAATTGTGCAATGCTATGTAAGAAGAGTTGGATTTGTTTCTTAGTTGCAATTAATATGCAGTCATGTTGTTGTCCTATACTACTTGAGATGAACATTGCTTGGACAATGGCATTCGTGGAATTCAATATAAATTGACAAAGTAACTGAATATGCAACAGAGTTATTTTCTATGTAAAAACTTCAAAGAAAATGACCATTCTTTTAGAAATGGATCAGGACAATGCATGTGTGAATGTTTATAATAAAAAAAATGGTACAAGAATCAGTGTGAGGGATTGTTCAGGACCTGGGAGATGTTTGAAATGTAAATTTTGGGCTTCACTGCTCTTTTGTGTTAGTATGCCTATATGTGATTAAGGCATGATTTACCTAATCGATGGAAAGGAAAGTGGAAATTTTCAAGTTACAGTTATATGGATATAGTTTCTTATGTTATAGGAAAGGACTTCATTTTCCTTTATTTGTGTACCTGGAAACGTGTGTCTGATTTCATAGGAAAAGTCAAATCTTAAAGGTAAGTATGTTGTCATTATCTAGTGATTCAATTGGAGTTAGGTGTGACTTAAGATTAGTGATTCAATAATTTGCATTATAAGTTAGTCTAGATACTAGAACATGCAATTTCCATTTTAAGAGACGGCAAGTCTTCATGATGAGTCATATTCACTATTGAACTTGCACTTTAATGGATGTGCACTATTCTAAAATGCAAATTGTGCAATGCTATGTAAGTAGAGTTGGATTTGTTTCTTAGTTGCAATCAATATGCAGTAATGTTGTTGTCCTATAATACTTGAGATGAAAATTTCTTAGACAATGGCATTTGTGGAATTCAATATAAATTGACAAAGTAATTGAATATGCAATAGAGTTATTTTCTATGGAAAAACTTCAAAGAAAATGACTATTATTTTAGAAATGGATCAGGACAATGCATGTGTGAATGTTTATAATGAAAAAAATGGTACGAATCAGTGTGAGGGCTTGTTCAGGACTTGGGAGATGTTTGAAATGTAAATTTTGGGCTTCACTGCTCTTTTGTGTTAGTATGCCTGTATGTGATTGAGGCATGATTGACCTAATCTATGGAAAGGAAAGTGGAAATTTTCAAGTTACAGTTATATGGATATAGTTTCTTATGTTATAGGGAAGGAATTCATTTTCCTTTATCTGTGTGCCTAGAAACGTGTATTTGATTTCATGGGAAAAATCAAATCTTAAAGGTAAGACTGTTGTCATTATCTAGTTATTCAATTGGAGTGAGGCATGACTTAAGATCAATGATTCAATAATTTGCATTATAAGTTGGGAAAACTTGGAATGAATCAACAACAAATCAATAATTAGGGAGAATAAATTAGGAAAAGTTTGATAGTTCCTAATTTCTTAGCAATATTTTTCATACCGATTTGCAAGCTTCTTACCTTATATAGTATTCTTTTTTTTTGTTTGTCCACGGATGCCTATATTATTAATATGTTTAGTTTTTCTTGATTTCCTGTGTTGGGATTGTAACATGATTGCTACTATCATAACTCTTTAATTCCCTGTATTGATGGCTGGTTTTGGATTGAAATGTAGTGAAGAAAATTATCAGCAATTCCAAGAAAATGGAAATTTGTATTACAAATGTGTTGCATATCGTGGAGAGTGTTACCAGGTTTGCCTGGTCACATCGTTATGTAGATCATTAATTCAAGAGGTTTTTTGGTTGCATTCAATTACATATATGTTTCATACTTTTGGAGAACAGGCTAATGATCTTGGTGATGTTGTTCAAGAGCTATTGAGGAGGAGGGATGAAACAGAGCAGGAGCAGATGACTAAACTCAGGGCTACTGTTGGACTCCATTCACAACAAGAAATGATACGCCTTTGCCGTTAATCATATGATGATGAATAATTCTCATCCATTCAGCCAAAAGATTCCAAATCTGTATCCAAGGATTTAGTTGAAAAGACATTTAAATGTGGAAACGATGAAATGATGAAACCAAAGGAATATGGAAAAAAGGCCTCAAAAAATGCATTAGTAAATAAAAAAATTGTTAATAAGAAAGGATTACAAGTTCAGTCAAATGGTAAAATAGGGGCATTGAATAATATTTTGCATATATTTCAGTCTGAGATGAAAGTAGAAGAGAATTAAACACCAAGTCAGGACCAAAATGGTTTGATATATGTAAACAATGAAGAGGAGTGGTCTAAAAAATAAGATGGGAATAAATTATATTCTCCTCCCAAAACAACAAGTTCAGTTAAAGATGGGATATCAGTGGAGGCTGATGACACGATTTTTGAAAGAAACATAGTTGAAAGTGGTTTAATTAGTGGCAAAAATAATACCAAAGTTCATTAAAGTAAAAGAAGTTCCAAGTCATCTCACAGTCAAATACATGAGAAAGTGGATACACAAACTGAAATGTTTTCTAGCAAGTCCGAGAGCAGAAAGAGGACAAATATTATTATATATCTCCCAGCAAGAGATAAGAACAATAAAGATACATGGAAATCATCCCACCGTTCAACATCAAAGGCTCATAGTAGTCAAAGGGAACAGGGTTCAGCAGGTTCACAAGGTGGGTATCTTAATCAGGTACTAATTTGATAAGACATATTAGTACATGTATATTCTTTAAAGAATGTGAATTATGGTTCACCCTCAATAGAAGTGGTCTTCCAGGGCACTGAAAGATTGATAGCTATAGGAAAACCGATATCTCCGTGTTGTGGTTATGAGAAGCACTGTTGTATTTACATGAATAATTAGCCGTATTAGCTTATTGTTCCAATTTTGAATGTTTTTGTTGAAAAATTAACATTACAAGGAAAGCAATCATGATCTCTGTCTGCTGTTGAATGACTTCCTGGGTTCGTTGTGGATTAGAGATGAGAAAGTTAGGTTCTGTAATTATTGAAACTAAATTAGGCTGGAATGAAAAAGTTGCAGGCATTTTTGTGGAGGTTAGACCATCTGGCATCGACATTTCTGGTAGAACCTATTCAGCGTTATCCTCACCTTTTTACACATTATTTTTTATGGGATGAGAGTTTGGACTATTGGAATTGGAATTCCTCCAATCTAGATGAGGGAAGTTTTGAATTATTTTGTTGAAAATGCCACATATATGATATATAATGTGCACATATCAAGGCCACAGAGGGAGATGTATGTTCACTTAGATCATTACAACCAGGAGCCAAAAATGGGTCAGACAAGAGCTCCCCGCTGACATGAGAAAGGAAGGGGAATCCTGTTTGCTTCATTGTTATTAGAACCAGACCAGTGGACCTCTAAAACTGGAAACTGGTGTCAACCAGAAAAAAATGTATGACCCAAAAATAAATAAAATATTCAAATTTTGATTAAAAAATAAATATTCATGTACATCCATATGAATCCAAACCATTATACACAAATATGAAAATTTCTCTCATGTGTATAGCTAGTAAGGATGCATATAATCAAAATAGAGCACTAAATACAATCCATATCTGAACCAAAATAGTAAAACCAAAATAGTTTTTCTCAAGGATTTCACCATGGCTTCCTGATGCTTAGCTTTTCTTTGCCATATGCAAGTTTCCAGTTTCAGCTGTTTGACCTTCTCCTCTAGTTCTCTGTTTCTAAGATTGAACTTCTCCATCTCCGAATATTTTTCCCGTATTTGCCTCAAGACGCTTTCCTCAATCATAGAAAGCATAGATAGATGCCTCTACCTCTTCTCTTCAAGAGATTGCCTCAACTGATCCGCCTTTGCCCTCACAAATTGATCAAGCTCTTCTTTCTGTTTTTGCAACTGTGATGCTATATGCGCTGTTAGAAAATGAAGGGTAGAAGCTGCATCGCCCCTCGTTGCAGATGGTATTGAAGAATTGACTTGTTCATCCTCAAATGCCAGACGGAGACCAGTTGATACAGTACCCACTGAGTGTGGTACATTCACTGGTCCTGCAGCTGGGGCTTGCTGATGAAGGTTGCACAAATTTATTAACAAGGGTCTCTGATGTTGCAAAGAAATAATATCCACAGCCTCCCTTGGTCTCTTTCGCGATGGAGGGTCCTCTGGCATATGGAACATTGCTCCATTCTGCTGACCATGCACAGAATTAGGAACTGCATTGATATTTAGAAAAGCATAAAATATAATGCATTCATGTTATATGGTTTTTGGATATGATAACCTGTGGAATGGCAATCGTCATAAGAACACTTTCCATGAGATTAGTTTCTTATCTAACATGGTTTCCAGGGGTGTCCCCAAAGCTTTGGAAACCACTCAGTGCCACCCATTATATCTTTTGGTGATTCTCAAAAGAAGAGGTTTCACTAATGGAAGCATCAAAAAAGGAGATGGAGACAAATGTAAACCCTATTCTTATGATGTTTATTTTCTTTTCAAAACCACCCCCTCCCCCAAACTCATGATTTTACAAGATTTTCTACCAGAGTTAAGGAGGCAGCAAACAAATGGTGAGCGAACAGTGAAGGATGCAGCAAACAGTGGAGTAAATAGTTTCTAATATCACTACATTATAGATTATGCATCTACAAATTTGATTTTAATTTCTGGTTCATTGTTTGTAGAATGTCTGCAATTGAATTTGTGATTAAAAGTGTGAGTTTTTTAAGGTATCTGAGATTTAATCAAGATTTAGAAGGGTGATACTAATATGCATTGATGAATCTTATTGGAAACACGTATGAAGATATGGTGCAGATATTTCTCGTGGTGTTGCAGAGCTTTATGCAGCAGGTGTCTCGTGTATGAATCTCAAACCATCCAACGTTATTTTGGATGCAGGATGGCGAGCAGTAGTTTCTGATGTTGGTCTTCCAGAATTTTTGAAGAAACCTCAATGCAGAAGACCTCGCTCAACCCCGGAGGATGATGTGACAAGGACACATTCATGTGTGGAGTGTACTATGTTGAATCCTCATTATACAACCCCCGAAGCTTGGGAACCACTCAAGAAGTCTTCTTTGAACATTTTTTGGGATGAAGGAAATGGAATTTCTTCAGAATCTGATGCCTGGAGTTTTGGTTGCACCTTGGTTGAGATGTGCACTGGAGCAATTCCGTAAGTTATATTGTGTCTACCCTTGTGTTTGTAGTTGAGAAGTCCAATCTTCAATTCCCTTTTTCTTCTGTAATGTGCAAACATGGTACCCTCTATATGAAACACACTTGCTAGATATTTAATGAGATTTGTCATGCAGGTGGAATAACCTAAGTTCAGAGGAGATCTCTTGGGCTGTTTTCAAGGCTCAAAGGCAGCCACCTGAATATGCTAGTGTTGTTGGTGTTGGAATCCCAAGAGAGCTGTGGAAGATGATTGGTGAATGTTAACAGTTCAAGATTTCAAGGAGATCCACTCTTCATGCAATGCTGCCCATATTTTTACGCCATTTGCAGGAGATTCCTCTTAGCCCTCCTGCAAGTCTAGACAAGTAAGAATATAGGAGGAAGCTTTATGTTGCTATTTGAAATGTAAGGCTTTCTTTGATTAGTTTAATTTTAACTTATGGTATATTTGCTTGATGCAACTGATGTGAAGTGTATTTAGTCTGTACATATGCAGTTTTCTCACAGATTTGTTATTTCCTATGTTGCTTGCTAGTTAATATACTGCTAAGATGGCACAATTAAAAACAGTTGTGACTTTCACCATAGAATGTGGAAAATGCGCTGCATGACTTTCCATCAATGTTAAACAAAATAAGTAGATCAGTCAGGTGAGGAAATATTTCTTCCATAAATATGATTACTGATTAATGATGGACCAAATTTTACTGGGATATTGTACTATTTTTGTCATGCCCGGCTTGAGTACTGTGTAACCACTTTTTAGAAGAGGCATACTTCTTTTGTCAAAAAACTTAATTGCAACAGGATTATCATTATTTTCCATTGAGCTGAGCCTGAGAGTAAGACTGAAATCTATAATTTTTTTGTGGGTAAAAACTCATAGATTTCATGGTTGCTCATTTACTTTATGATCCATCAAAGGTACTCGAGACTACATGGATGGAAGCCATCTCCTTCATGCTGTCTTGGAATTTATACGGGATACTCTCAAATGTTCTTCATCATATGGTCTCGAGAGGGGGATGTGGAAGGTGTTAGGTGATTTTCTTTACTCCAAATTTTTGTTGTTTTCATGAATTTTTGTTCGAAATAGATTTCCGAGTTATATGGCTATAGTTTTATCTTTGACTGAGCAATGATTTTCATTTACGCTATGCGGTTACTTTGCCTGAGCTTCATCTAGGAAAAGGCTGGAAACTCAATTGGCCCTCTAAACAAATGCTGCACACCCTGCATGAAAGTGTGCTTGAGCTGATCCAATCTACTCTGGGCTAGCAAACACCAGAGGCTCCAATGCGCTTCAGCTGGCAACGGCTCTTATACATCGAGAGTGTTGCACTTGAGCACTCAGATCTTTCATCCAACCTTAAACTACTCTTCGTCCTTCAAAGATGAGCTTGTCTAGGGCTAGCTTTGGGTAGCCAATCTCACTTGCTCCTCGAAACAACTCTATGACACCCAACCATCCGCTGCTGGAATACCGCCACCACTTGAAGTGCTCTCGACACCCTTGTCTGCTTGCATCTGTTTGGCTTCCCCGGTAAACAGCCAAACTAATTCGATCCCAGGTCACTTCTTCGACCCAAAACACCTCCACAAACAACAGCATTTACCAATGTTTGTCGATCTTGCTTGTCTGGTTGGGAGCACTTTGCGGGCTGCACTAACCACTAACCGGCCATTGTGGACAACCTTCTCCTAGGCTGCGGCTAGGTCCTTCGCTTCCATTCTTCTCGTGCTACGCAAACGATTGCCTTGAGCCATCGAGGCATCTACACATCGAGACTTCGGGAGGGGTTTGCCCCCTACCAGCTGCTGCGCACATCCTTACTGTAAGAGTGAACTTGGCATGATCCAATCTTCTTCTCTGAGGTGGCCAACACAGGAAACTCGATCTACCGGGCTAGCAACAAACTCTTACACATCGAGTGTTGCACGTCGGCCACTTTTCGCCTTCACCCAACCTTCAAGTGCTCTTCGTCCTTCGAGATAGCTTGTCTGCTGAGCGGGTAGCCAATCTCGCTACCCTCCAGCGAGCTCTATGACACCCAACCATCCGCCTGACGGATTCTTCCACCGCTAGAAGTGCTCTCGACACTTGTCCACTTCACTACTTGGCTTCCCGATCCAACAACCAAAGGCGGATTCGATTCGGTCACTTCTTGACCCAATACACCTCCTGAGCTCACTACTCATTTACAATACTTGTAGTATTCGTTTGTCTTAGTTGGGAGCACTTTGCGTGTGCACCTTAACCAGCTAGCCTGACCAGCTGACCAACCTCCTTCCTGGGCGCTGACCCTGGGCAAGACAAGGTGCCCTGTCGTATGGGTTGTTGTTGTGGAGCATGTTGCGACCTTTAAAGACTTCACGTTTCGCCCTGTTTAGAGTGGCTGGAGCTTGCTGGCCTACCACAATCCGCTGTGGCTCTTACATCATACCCAATCCACCTTCCTTCCTCCACGTGCGACCCTCAAAACGATCGCGATACGCTCCTCTTCCTACGACCTCTTGTTCCGGCAAGTTCGAGCTTGGGACGAGACCTTTGATAGAGGGCCTACCTAGAAAGATGCATGATGTACCTACGGCAACATGCCTCTCCTCTATGCAAATAAAGCCTCCTCCACGTTGTCCTAATTTGCTCCTTACCTGAGGCCTCTTTCGTGTGGCTAAAGCCCAAACCAAATTCGAGAGATAGCACTTGCCCAATTCGCATGCTCAAACAATACTAACTCATCCTCCCTTTTATAGACAAGTTATCCTCCACGAAATCATGATGAAGAGACATCTTCAAATTCTTTCAAGTCGGCCTACTTGGCGAATTAATAATTATGTCATCTTCAAAAATTCATATCTCCCGAAAGCGACAACTCGGAATCGAGTCGATTTTCGATGTGTTAGAATCCTGCTCCTGTGAGCACCTATCATCCTTGTCCACCAATATGCTATGTCTTCTTCTTGGTTGTGTCCCAAGAAGCTTTCATTGGGTGCCAAAATCCACACTTGGTTTCCAAAGCCCACAAGCTGCGCTTGTGGCACTTTGTCCTCCAAACCTCGAACCCTTGGGCTTGACGTGCACTCCCCAAGCTACACAATTCAGCACACTAACAGCCCGTATGCCTTCGACAATGCGAGCGCCTTGGCTCACGGCATTTGCGCAAGGTCATTGTGCTAATCACCTAAAGAGGTGCTAAGTCCTTTGAAGTACTAAATTTAGAAAAGAGGTCCTATTGTTTCTATCGAGCAAGACTTACTTGCTTGGAAGTAAGTTATTATATGCAAGAGTAGCTTAGAATGCTATGCAAGGTGAATGAGTGTGTATTTAGGTGAGATTACTCAAATGTACTTGGTTAGGATTTGCTTTAAGATATCAAGTACTTTACAATGCTTATAAAGGTTAATCTCAACCACAAAGACGGGTTCCAATTTAACAAGTAGCCAGGTAATAAACAAGAGATGTTAATGATACGATTACTCCAATAACTACAAGATGCAAGATAATAAATGCTAGCTTTAAATAACAATTTAGAGCACTTGCACCTTCTTAGAACAATTAGCCATTGATTATTATTAGACAATAAGAAATCTTCCAGAGAATGTTTCAGCCTGATGTTTTAAAGTGCACTTAACGGATTGCAGGAGCCAACAGATTGGGTCGACTTGGTACAAAAATTGGGCCAGTGGTTTGTTTCGGCACCGAAATGAGTCGGTCACTAACTCGATTTCGGTTCGGTAACAAACACGACTTGACTTTGATAAAGTGCGTATCTTGGCTCGTCGAGGCTAGTCAAACTCGGTGCGACCCACCAAATGGAGCAAATTTAGGACCCCAGAATTAGATTTAAGTTGGCTTTTAGAGGTTTTGGTATGCCCTCTAACCCGTCTCAAATCTATAAAAGCTACCCAACCCCTCTGCATTTCCTCACAAACTACACTCATTACATTAGTGTGAGGCATTTGTGAAGGTGGAGTTGGTTTTGGAGCAACATTAAGGAGTCTCTTGGGGAAATCTTTGGAGCAACGGTGAGGAGCTTCTTGGGAAGTCATTGGAGAAACATTGAGTTGGTTTGTTGTAAAGTGTCTCTTATACGTGACTACTTTTTCCCTCAACCCACTTTTCCATAACTTCCACTTAACCATTAGGTAGGGACATGCAACCTCAGTGAGTGTTTTTCTTGTTTGGTAAAGATTGTCAAGACTTGAATTTATTGAAAGTTGTAGAATTTACAATCTATAAAGTTTCAAGATATAATTTTTAAAGTCTAATTCTTTAAAGGGTGCTAGCTCAATGGAAGAGCACACCTTTACAAAAGCGAGGAGGTTGGTCGTTCGATTCCATCGTGCCACTGAATATTCATATGGAATGAGAGCGATTTAGTTTTGGTGACGGATGTTGTTATGACCATCACCAGGCTGAGGCTTATGGTGACATTTTTAGAGGCCCTCACCAAAATATGAAATGGTGACGGGTCAATGAACACTACCATATATACACATCAATAGTGGCGACCATAAAGGTTTCATCACCATCAAATCATTTTTGTTGATATGAAATGGTGGGGGTCGTGTTTGTCATTATAGTGATTATTCAAAGTGACGGACCTTGATGTCACCAATGAGTTTATAGTGACGGTCGATGAGGCGCGTCGCCATATATGTGCACCAATAGTGACGGCCATGAAAGGTCCATCACAAAAAATCGTTGTTGTTCATATGAAATGGTGACGGTCACTATCCGTCATTATAATCAATATTAAAGTGGCGGACCACTGAATGTCACACGCGACACATACTTTCGGTGGCGCCACCTTTGGTGGCCGTGGGTTTGCGGTGATGGAGGCTATTGTCCATCACCATTGCTCACTATGAAATGGTAGAGACGGTCACTATCGTCACTATAAATCAATATTAGCGTGACGGACATTGAATGTCACCACAACACATACTTTCGGTGACGCCACCTTTGGTGACGTTCGGTTTTGGTGACGGAGGCTATTGTCGCGTCACCGTACGCTCATATGAAATGGTGACGGTCACTATCTTTGTCACTATAAATCATTATTGGTGATGGACCTTGGACGTCACCCCAACACCTATACTTTTGGCGACGCACGCTTTGGTGATCAGTCGATTTTTGTTGCGAAAGACTCTTTTGACCTCTGCGCAATGAGCTTATGGTGACCATTTTCACCTGCACTGTCCTTCTTTCTTGTAGTGTTTGTTTAACTACACGATGCGATTTGACTTTGATGCGATCGCGATTAATCGCAATCACAAATTCTATGTTTATATATGTTTCGAGGCATGTCAATTACGGTTCATAAACCGTGGGAGTCCGAGACTTCCAGTCGCAATCGCGAAACTTTTTGTTGCATGTTTACGCATACCTTGCTTAAATCCAGATGCGATTGGTCATTGTTTAATAAGATTTGCCGATGTGATTAGAACTTAAACTCAAGCTATATATGAGTTGTGTTTTATATACCCATCAGGTCCAGGACTTCCAATCGCAATCGCAACTCTTATATTCTCCAATGCGATCATCATTGCCATTCTTTGGAACTCACGGTATGTATGAGTTGTAGGTTTATATGCCATCGGGTCCGGACTTCCAATTTCAATCGCAACTCTTATGTTCTCCCGATCGCGATCATCATTGTTACACAGGAACTCACGGTATGCATGAGTTGTAGTTTATATACCCATCGGAGTCCGAACTTCCAACCGCGATCGCAATTCTTATCTTCTCGGAGTTGCGATCATCATGCACTCACCGGAACTCACGGTATGTATGAGTTGTAGTTTATATACCCATTGGATCCGGACTTCCAATCCTGTCACCGCAACTCTTATGTTAACTCTGTTCCGTCTGCCCACTTATAATCTCCAATGCGATTGGGAAGGGTCCCACCTTATATTACTTCGTTTCTTTGGATCGCGTGCTACATGTATGGCTATACATATATATATGTTTTGGTCCGCTGAATGTAAGGGTGCAATGCTTTGCGTGCAGGTATATGATTCGGAATAGGGAGATTTTATAGTGCTATGCATGTACGTGTGCCGCTTGGGTTATGATTCCGGATTATGACGCATACTTAATACTGCGAGGTAGCGATTCTCGGAATTTTCCGGAGATGAGGTACATATGTATATATGATTCGTCGGCTTGGGCGATTCTTGGAATTTTATATACATTCTCCCGGCTCCAGGTAGCGATTCTCGGAATAATAACGGCTGCGCCTACGCCTCTGCTGCTTCTATCCCTCTTGCCTCTGCTGTCTCCTTTCTCTTCACTTCCTCGCCTCTGCTTTGTCTCCTTTGCCTTCCCTTCGTTTGCTTCTTTGCTGCCTCCATTGTCATCTCTGTCTTTTCGCCTCCATTGCCATGATAACGGCTGACTGCGCCTATGTATTCGACTGCTACTGCCTTTGCCTTAGATGCTTAAACTGCTACTCGACCTTTGTTACCTCCTATTCTTTGCCTATCTGCTTGCATCTGCGCCTTCTTTGCACTACATTTCTCAAGTTCAAATACTTTTTGGCACATTACGTTGCCACTCTGCTTCTATTCACTATCTATTTGCTTTGTCTGTTGCACACTCGAGTTCCTTATCTACCTTTGCTTCTTTTGCTACCTTGCTACCTCTGCTTCTTTTTGCTATCTCTGCTTGCTGCTCTTTCTTGCCTTGCTACCTCTCTTGAGGCTCTCTCTACTTGCCTTTTACTGCTTCTTTGTGGTAGTCTTGCTCCTTGCTTATCTTTTTGTTGTCTCTTCTACCTCTCTTTTTGCTTCCTTTGCTCCTTGTAGCTAATGTTTCGGGTGCTCCTCCTTTTGTCATCTCCTTTTCTCATCAATGACAAACATTTCCAACCACATCTAGAATTTCATTCGGCTGAAGTGAAGATCAAATTTTTGGCACAATACTTTTATCATGTTTTGTTCATGTGACTACCCTGGAGGTGGGGCTTCATTTGGTTCTTATATATGGCTCCCCAATTTTGAGAGTTTCAAGAATGGTGGAACAAGGAGAAGGAGATCCCTAAGGGGACTTCATGGTAGTGAAAAAAATATAATAGAAAATGGTCCATGGTGGAGATTGCAGAGCCCGGATGATAATTTCCGGCACTCGAGATAATCATGGCCCGAGAAAAATGGCGGGAAACTCACACAGCTTTGGTTGCTTTAAAAATCCCAGTGTGTCAGTGGCCTATATGGACCCTTCTTTCGGCCCGTAAAGGAAAGGCAGTCATTGAGCAATGACATGTGTGACATATGAGGACAAACCGGGGAAATGTAGATTGTGAAAATTCATTAGAGGGTTTATGTTATTTTCCATCTGATGTTAGGGGTTTGAGATTGTGGCTTATATGAAAGGTTGGCACTGTGCTTGTATCATTTATAATTTTCTCCATCACTCGACTTGTGAACATATGGGAGTGAACTTCGGCTGCAGTTGGGGGCTGTGTCTTCACCACCCACTAACCATCATGTGCCCATTGGTAACTAGTCCCTTTGCGAAAATTTTTCATGGTTCTCTATCAAATCATCTAAAATTCCTCCAGAGTTGATGATCCCAATTCTTTCCACCAAATTTTTTTACGCTGCTCGACTTTGCATCTACCTCTTCTTCATTGGTATCAAAGGTTTTTTCGAATGTTTGTTTATAATTTATGTAAGAGTAAAGTAGAATCACCAAAGCGCTTTTGTGCCCACATATGCTTGTTGAAATGCGGAATGAAAGGTATGTCTATATATGCATGCTACCTCGGCTTTTGAAAAAAATTGCGGGGCTAGATAGAATATTATTCTCCATAATTTCCATGATAAGGAAAGATTAATTGGATATAGTTCCTCCATTGCCCCAAATAGAGCAACCTCCCATATTTAGATATTAAAGCAACCAATATTATGGTTCATTTGGTGAAAAAGTGTTGAATGGTTTTTAGCCTTGGAATCTAGTGTTGATGGGTCCTCAATATCCTATGAGATGGGAGAGTTATGCACAACTGTGGTGGTTTGCAACTTTCGTGGTTTGGGAAGAAACCAATGGGAATTTTGATGTGGTAAGAAAATTTGCGAGGATTAGATGGAGAATTTTCTTATCAATATCATCAGCATGACGTAGAATAAGGAGAGTTTGAATCCATGTGGAAGGAGTGATGCTACCTTCATTGATACAGCGAAAGGTCGAGGTGTTGTGGTTAGGGAGCTTTTGGGTGAGTGTGAAACAAAGCATGGGAACATTCTCATTGAGGCGGGATATGGTGGGTGGTTGCTCCACCCAACTATTTGCTTACTCTGTGGAGATGTTGAGTTGGTCGGGTATCTATTGAGAAGAGGGAGCCATTTTTGGTATTGGGAGTATGCAAGTATGGGGTTTGAGACATGTATGCATCCTACCGCAGTAAAAATGCTAAAAATATTCAAGGAAATCCTTGGGCTTGCCAATGATCTCAAGTGTCTCACATGCGGTTGGGAAAATGATGCGGCGATATATGATCCTTCCCTTTCATTTCAAATGATGAACAAATCTATCCATGAGTGCGCTGCTGGAGGAGGGTGTGAGTGCTGGAGATATTGAGAGAGTTGTTGAAAGCATTTGTCTTGGCGTTACCTCATACGAGATAGTCAGGGATCAAGCTTTACATTGCATTCTTACTGTAAGCGAAAGGCTATCACTGTGAGCTCTTAAGATTTTAACATTTGATCTGCTCTCGAGGGTCTTTTCATTATATCGATAAAATTCTATGTTCAATCTGTGGACTTGCCCGATAATTCAACCAATGCCTTATTGAAAGGACGACTATTATCGAGAGCATAGCCACTAATCTAGAAGTTATAGGTAATTTTTATAGTAGTTTGGGAAGCATTGAGCATTAGATATCGATATAAGCCGAAGGACACTCTTGTTTTCAATTCTATCTGTGCCATTGTTCTTTTCCTATTATTTTTTGTGTGTTTTCTCATCTTTCAAGTGGTTGTTGTTGACTTGGAGATGCTTTCAATTGTGTGACTATATTTTCTCAATATGCACTAAACTATAAAGAGATTCTTCCTGGATTCTTTTAGTTCTAAAGTATCAAAGGAGAGATGTATAGTGAGAGTTAAGGGGATTGATGTACTAGCTCAGCATAAATAAAGATGACTACCTTATTAAGTTTTATTAGTTCTTAAGCATTAATGTAGCCACATAAATCATTATTAACTTAGCGAGTTTATTAATATCACTTCATCGCGGTCCACCATTGTATTAGCTCAAAGTTATTAATCTTACATCATTTGTCATCATGTTTTTTTAAAGGAGTCCACATTAAATTGCCTTAGTCTGTGATGGAAGTTTTAACAATGTTAAATTATTGCTAAAACTAGTAATATTCATTGTTGCCTTCATTAGAAGGCATTATACCTTGTACTGCGGTTAGCAAAGTGCTTCCATTTTATCACGTAAAGTGAGACAATGTACATCCCTATCATTTGGAAGTAGTGTGAATGTATTTATCTTTCCATATATTGTAATTCAATCTTTCTACTAATTTAGTATCATTTTATGGTGTTTTCGTGAATAATTCCTAATGGTTTTGTTAGTTGAGCTATGTACTGCTGCGCACCATGCATCCTTGTACATTTTGGAGGGTATAGAGAATCACTTCCCGATCGTCTGCGAGTAACAATATTATCCTCGAGATAGGAAAATATTCAAAACTATCAAGCTAATATGCATGAGTAGGTGACAAAAATTAGACCTGTGTCCAACTAAAGGTGCAGAGACTAAAGGCCCCAATGTTGGAGGGAAGAATTATACGTCCCGAAATTGCATAATGTTTTCAATATAGGATTATGTGAGAGCACTGGTCGAATCTGGATGTCCCACGGTGTTTTATCCCTCGCGGAGCAACTCCAATCCTCAATCCCTCCCATGAGATTTGAAAAAATGACACGATGGGGGACTAAACCAAATGAGTCTATAAGTAAGAATATAAGCCATCGAAACATATGTATGAATGTGGCCATTGTAGAGGAAAAAAGAGGTAAGCCACAAACATTTATATAGCTTTCATTAAATGGTAGAGTCGATGCATAAATGGGTAGAGGTGTTGTGTTCAAAATTTATCGAGATATTTTCATTTTCACTCCCATTACTTCAATAAATTTTTTGTATGTGGTACTAAGTTAATTTTATTGGAAAGGCTAATGGTTATATATGAATCTTTAATTCGGGACTTGGATTCTATTTTCTCTCCCTTGTTTTATCTTTTTGTAGGCCTCTTTAAAGGCTGAAAATTTGTCTTCTTCACTATAAGCAAATTACACACACGGAAGGTGTTTGCTTCACTCTCTCTTGTATGTGCTCAAGGTTTCTAGTTTCACTTTCCAATGTTGGCGAGGGTATTCCCCATATTTATGATAATTATATAAAGCCTCTCTGCTTGACTTGATGGAAGTTTGCATCTCCTGCACTTTAGCAGCAATCCAATTTGGGGTGGAAAGCTTGATGAGATGAATTTATTCATGGTTCTTCTTTTAGTGGGTTGCTTCTTCTAAGTGGTTTTATTATCCATAGATGTCGAAGAAATGCTAGTCCTCCTCCGGCTACACTAGTCCAACATATATATAAAAAAATGTTCATACTACTTGCTTTTTGTCTACTTGGATTCAACCCTGTAATTCCCTGTACAAAGTTTTCATTTTATAAAATAGCTCACTTTACTATTTTTAACGGGGTTGGAAATTTTAGTACCAAAGTGAGGATTTGTCCCATTGAATTCGAGGGACTTGCAACTCAAAAGATAATTGTGGATTGCAAAACTCATGGAGGTGATAAGGCTTCATGAGATAACATGTGTCATAATTGTTATCCATTTGAATTATTCACAATACACATGCCCAACACATACAATCGGAAGAGAAATTGGCTATTTGAATATTTCATCATTTAAGCCCAAGTTCTTAAGCTGTAATTCGTTTGTTAGTTTTTACAAATTATTTTCTACTTGGAACCTAGACTTTCACCTTATGCTTTCCTTTTGTTTTATCCAACATAATGTTTGGTAGCATCTTGCTCTTGTTTCTCACCTTATGGGAGACATCCGATTCTTATAAGACCTTTTTAGAGGTGGAGATGAAGCATACTTAGATAAGGTTCTAACCCAAGGGTTGTTTTTCGAGGTAATGTTTAGATGGAAAATGTCTTTAAATAACAATGTCGTTTGTCTTGATATTGCGCTCTTTTCACAAGAGTTTATCTCGATAGTTGTTGTTAATGGACATTATTGAGCATGTATGTCTACTTAAAAATAAAAAAGATGTCTTGAAATGATTCAAATTATGTCCGAAACAATGCACGTAAATATTGAGAACATTGTTATCAAATCAGCAGAAATACACGCTCTCCAAAAAGATTAAATAACATGTTTCAAACATGTAACATTCCATGCACCTCGGTGATGAGGCACTTAAGAAACATTATGATTTTTATTTTGAGTGGGCAAGAATTGGTCTTAAAATATAAATCCTTGCTTATTAGGTGCCAAATGTGGTTGTGGCTCACTGCTTTTACATTTTCGCTCAATTCACAACACACTTTTGGTTTTTCTACTCCAATTCATAATAAATTCTTGGTTTTGAAATGCGAGGTGAGTAGCGAGAGTTTCCTTCTATCATCTCCAAATATTTTAGTGTCCACGGATGCTCGAGGAAATACGAGAACCTACATGTAGCAACTTATGAGAGGTCACTTGGCCATTTGTTAAGGAGATTTTACTATCTTTTCCATCACTACTACTTGCAAACAAAATAATGATGGAAACACCATCTCACACATGGTTATCAGCTACATTTAGAGCTTCTAGGATGCTTGATAAGCAACTCGATCTTACGAGATATTTAGTCTTGGATACAACTATAGATTTTCCAATCATTTTCAATTACAAGAGAGAGGAAGGAATAATCTATAATGCATGTAGCTGTCCTTGGGAGGTCGTTCTTGAAAAACTTGTGGAAGTACTCTTGTACGGCTCCAGGGTTAGATATCAATGCCCATGAGAAAAATGAAATGATTGTTGTTGATATCGTGGGCGGTCTACTCTCTGGCATAACATTAGAGGCATTGCTTAAACACATGGATTTAGCAAGTGGAAAAGCAATGAGGTCCGGGACTCATCTTTAAGTATCACCAATGTTTATTATTATGGAAAGTTTGTTTCTCACCGAATGGGAGCATTACGGTTGTTATGCATGCCTTTTTCGAGGGCGTGAGATGAAGCATACTTAAGATAAGGTTCTAAGCCAAGGTTGTTGTTTTCATGTAATAGTTAGATGGATAATGTCTTTAACATTAAAAATTTCATGCTGTCTTGATATTGTGCACTTTTTCTTGAGAGTTTATCTCAATAGTTATTGTTAATGGACATTATTGAGCATATTAATTAATTAAAAATAAAAATTGATGTCTTGAAATGATTTAAATTTTGTCAGTATCTGTAAATGTTGAGAATATTGTTATCAAATCACAAAATACATGCTCTACTAAAAGAGTAAATAACATGTTTCAAACATATGATGTCCCGTGCACCTCGAAAGCATGAGGCATAAGAAACATTATGATTTTGATTTTGAGTGGGAAAAACTTGGTATTAAAATATAACTCCCTTGCTTATTGTCGATTACAAGAAGAAGGAAGGAAGAAGCTGTAATGCATATGGTTGTCTTCGGAAGGTCATTCTTGAAAAACTTGTGGAAGTACTCTTTTCCAAGTCCGGGTTAGATATCAATGCCCTTGAAAAAATGGAATGAGCCGATGTTGATATCACTTTGGAACTAAACCTAATCTCTAGTATAACATCATAGGGATAGCTGAAGTAGATGCCTTTAGCAAGTGGAAAAAGAAATGAGGTCCGAGGCTCATATTATTTAAGCATCGCCAATGTTTATTATGGAAATTATGTTTCTCACCTATTGGGAGCATTTTGATTCTTAGACCTTTTCAAAGGTGAGATGGAAAGCACTCTTTGCGCAGTAAGGTTCTAAGCCAGAGGATTGTTTTTTTGCATGTAATAGCTAAAATGGAAAATGTGACTTTAAAGAACAATGTCGTCCATCTTGATATTATGCTCTTGTCATAAAGGATTTATCTCAATAGCTATTTTTAATGGACATTATTGAGCTATATTTATTCAAATTCAAAAATAAAGCGATTTCTTCAAATGATTCAAATTCTTTCCGAAACAATTGTAAATCTCGAAATCTTGTTATCAAATCAACTGTGCATTACATGCTTTCCAAAAGAGTAAATAACATGCTTCAAACTGTGTAATGTTCCATGCCCATAAGAAACATTATGATTTTTATTTTTGAGTGGGAAAAAATTGGACTTCAAATATAAATCCTTGCTTGATTAGGTACCCAAATGTGGATAGTGGCTTAGTAGGCTACTACTTTTGTACTACTCATCAAGTCACAACACACTTTTGGTTTTCTACTCCAATTTATAATAAAAACTTGGTTTTGTAATGCAAGTGGTGCAAGATTTGCTTACTATCATCTCGAAATATTGTGGTGTCCACAATTGATCGGGAAACGCAGATGCTACATGTAGCGATCTTCACAGTGAGAGTCACTTAGCCATTGTTAAGAGCGCTGCTTTGTCGTTTTCCATCACTATTACTGGCAACAAATAATTATGGAAACACCATCTTACACATGGCTCTCGCTTTGGATTTAGAACTTACGGTTTTAGTATGTTTGATAAGCAACTAGATCTTGTGAGATGTTTAGTCTTAGATACTGTTGTGGATTTTCCATGGCATTGTCATTCTACAAGGACAGGAAGGAATAAGCACGCAATGCATTTGGCTACCCTTGGGAAGAGTGCATTCTTGAAAAACTTGTGAAAGTACTCTTGTCGGCTCTCGGGTTAGATATCGATGCCCATGACAAAAATGGAATGAATGTTTTTGATATCTTGGGCCCGAACCTACTCTTTTCGTATATCATCATAAGCATTGCTTAAGCGGATGCGCTTGAGCGGAGTTGAGAAAGAAATGAGGTCCGAGACTCATCTTCAAGCATCACCAAAGATTTTATTATGGAAAGGTTCATGGTTCAAATAACCGGTCTATGCACATCCTTAATATCTATGGATACAAATATGTGCGACCAGGGTGAAAGCTATTGAGGTGATACGGAAAATGTATACATCCCACGAGGCTTATTCCATATGAATTTTTTTATTACTATAGCAGGAGAATATGATTATGTAGAGAATCGGTGGAATATTGCACGGAGAAAATCGGGCCAAACAATGCCTTACAACTCTTCTAGGATGGTACGAGGAAGAAGGGTTGCCAAAAATAAAGAAAGAAACAGAGAATTCATAAAGAAAAACGAAGACAGCGAAATTCAAGTCTAAGACATCCACGAGAAGAGGAAGCAAGTCTCCAAAAAATGCACACTAAGGAAGGTGGCTTAATCATAGGAGAGCATCAGAGATTCCATTGTCCTTTCGAGGAAAAAATTCTCAAAAAATTCAATAATCAGGCAATCAGAGTTTTTCATTCACAAGGAGAAAACACCTAGCCCATCAATGAAGCACATGCTTGGAGTGCTTTGTGGCAATGACTTTAATGATGCGGTTTCACACGAGTTTCATCATTTGCATCATCATCAAGGTCATTTTCACAATCCACTGCTGACATCCCCATGTGGTCAAAGTACCACACGACTTAAATGCTTCATTCACGATGGGTCACTAAATTCGTCACACGGGACCTCTGTAAAGATGAGTTCGAGAAGATGTTCACTAATGTTCTAGATGATTTTGGTTCAAGTCCATTACATGATGCAATGAACCGGTGTTGTCACTTTGACATCGAGTGGATTGCCTGGTGAGACTCATAAATCAAAACACATAATAGGAGCCTCAGAGTCATAGTGACTTGTGTCAGAAGCGAGCAAAATTGAGCTAGAAATCCCACAAAGTGGTTTCTTCCATGATTTGAATGCGATACCCGGGTTGAGATAAATTGATACGTCAAGCTATATACACTCCTATCATAAGCATCACAATTGAAGCATCATAGAAGAGAATTTGTCTAGTGACACCCTTAGAGTCCAATATCCCACATCAGGCACACACTTATGCACCAGTATCCTCATGGAATTTACGCCAAAAGCATTGGCCTCGACAACAACTTGACTTGCAAAGTTCCCTAGTGGGACAAATTACAAGAGCAGAATAGGAAACTTTTTATGATTTTTGGAGGAATGGTGACTTCACTAATACGGCTCAATAGCGAGGAAACATTAACACTATTGTATTGTCGGTGCAAATTTTCGCCTGTAGCCAACATTTCCTTGCCTTTGTGAATAGAGGGAAGAGTTTCTTCTTGCACGATGGTCATAGACTCATATCCCAATGTGTTTGTTTCCTTGAGTGTCAATGGTGAGATGTGTGTTCTGTCAAATCTTAATTGGCTCAAATAATTAGCTTATCCCCGAGTAACCTTCACACTACTTGTTTTTTTGGATCTTCTTTTTCCATCGTGACTCATCATTGGTGCTTGCACACGAGCTTCAGCAGAATCCAAATCCATCATTTCAATACTCATATTTAGACTCGTCTTCTATCATCATCGATATTGTGCTTGGATACCGGAGAGGGATTTAGAGCCTCTTTTTTTCAACAAGTCACCTTCTCCCTTGGGTGCGCCTCTTACAAAGACCCCATTACTTCTAGGGTGTACACACAGCAACAATCCATCATTATCATTATTTCTACCATGCTTTAGCCAACCAAACATATATATACACTTACTAAACTAGTTATCCATATCAATTCCTCTTCAACCGGATGCTTGAATTAGGCACCGACGTTTGGTGCTGGGTTTACCCAATGAAATCCCAAGGACAGAGTATTTACCAAATTTCAAAATTCAAAGCTAAGAAAGTAGATAACCTCACATAAATAAGAATTAAGATATTGTATCGTATGATAATGGAGGGAGAATATACGTCCATGTGTCAAATTATAGCTTTCTATAAGGAATGCTTTGGATTAAGAGGAAGCGATAGTCCCATATAATCTTGAACAAAATGGAGTTGCAAAATGAAAGAATCGATGCATTGAATAAAGTGTAAAAGCTATGCTACATGATTGAAATTCTATTGTAGAAAGGGAAACTAAGACGCGGAGGCTCTCTCACAGCTCCAACTTGACCTTTTAGTCGAGATCAATTATAAAAAATGATTTAGTTGTCTTCGGGAGTGGGTGATTGAAATCATTTCAATCAGCAAATTTTGAATTCTAGATAATGTAGTTTTTTTGCCTCTCATACTAGTGAGAGTCTCTTAGATTTTTCAAGTTGCTACCATGTATAAGAGTTTGGGTGAATGTAGAAGGTATGGAACTTTAAATTATCAACAGATTCCTAATCAAGGAGAAATCTTGAGAGTTTGTTCCACTGGCATAGGATTAGCACCAATAATTACCATGCCACACCTGATCGGTCATACATGAAAAGACGTTGAATCTATAGTAAAGCTGTGCTAAGCAACGGTTGTGTTGCCTGCTAATGAGGGAGGGCCACATTGCATATCAGCACCAACACTATTTATCTAAACCTTCAAACATTGGAGACTCCCGGTTTCAATTATTCCTAGTAAATGTAGTGTCACACGCTCATTCCTGGCATGTAGATATTACTCAAGCTTGCATCTTCCCATTTGCAAGGCTTTTAACCACTACCTAAACAGATTCACTTCTGTGTTTTAGTATTCTGTGAATTTATATCAATGGTGTTCTTTTTGTTTATTCTTTGTAGTTTGAGAAAGGGTTTTATGATTCTTTATGAAGTCTAAGTCAATTCATGCTAGAAAAAGTTGTAATTGTGTTGACATTCATTTTCAATGATGTTGTGCTAGCATGAGGAATTTGCAATAATATGCTTCTCATAAAGGCAGCCTGGTTATATTTAAGGTCTTCTACGTCACTATTTTACTAGTGAGTTAAATAATAGAAATGAATACTTTCAAATTTGAAGACATCATGTGAATATCTTTATTCTTCCTAAACCCAAATTATTATTATGTTGAGCTACTGAGGACAAAGATGAGATTGATAACCTAGAAGAAGGGAAGGATCAATACCTTGAGTAAAGAGAAAGGTTAAGCCGGCAACTCGGTTGATGTAGCAACTAATTCCTCCAATACCTATCGTGCTTGTTCATGGAAAATAAAGTGTGGAATATGAGAATGCAGCATATGCTCTTTCTAAAAGCGACCTTGTGAGATGCATGCAAGTTAACTTCCAACACCAATAAAGATATGGGAAATAAAGTTGGAAATGAAAACTTGTATGTATCTAGTTGGATGCACTTAGAATAATCGATCAATTGTGTTATAATTAGGATTTTGTTAGTTCTACTGTAGTTTTATATCTAGTATATTTTTTTGTACATTGACCATCTCCTATTAAGCTTCTTTTTCTATCCGAAATATGAAAGTGTTCCTTTTAACATGAAGTCTTCTAAGAAATATTGTACACAATTTTTTACTTTCTTGAATTGTACCCATCACATGTTCAAACTATATTTTTGTTACCAAAAGCATTTTATGAAAATCAATGATATTCACTTCTTCATTTGGGAAGGAGGCCTTTGGGAAAAGCATCGGAAAAGCCTAAAATATTGAATGTGAATTGTGGTTTTGAGGATAGAAAAAGCACTTCATGGATAGAGAAAAGAATTTGGAAGATGAGTTCTCCGTGCAGGTATTTCTTTTTTAAACAAACACCACTAGTTGTAGTGGATTATCAATATTTATAGTTATTTATCGTAGCTTCAACAAAAGCGGTTATCATTTTTTTGATTGATTATTAATTGATGAATTTTTATTTATACTTGTTTCTCTTTCTTGAAGTTTTTTTGCTAATTATTTTGAACCAATTAATGATCAAACACTGATGGTATTTTTGTAATATGTTAAAATTCTTGTTTGTATTGAATCGATTATTTGCTATAAAACCATCATCATTGTATTATATCTTGGAAATGAAAATTATGGTAAATATGGGAAAAGCTGTTGGTCCCTTTGGAAAGTAAATATGTAAAAAATATCAAAAACTACTCTTATTTTATCTTGTTCATTATAATGATCCTTTGATGTTTTGAGTTTAAGTGATTGAGGGATGGCCACAAGTGTTTCCTCAAATTGGAAGTTGGTGTTGGAATTCGGTGTGTATTTTCAATTCCAAGAGATCGTCTATGGCCTTTGGAATCTGAAAAGATTACGTCCAAAATAATCCTTTTTTGGGGATTACGATGTGAGTGACTACTCTGTATTTTCGATGTTGTAAATTTTCTCCAAATCACGGCTAATATATTGTAAAGATGGGTGAGGAACACAATGGGAAGGTAATTGTTTTTGAAATTTATCCACTTATATTGTAGTGATCCATAAATATAAAGAAAAACAGTTAATAATTTGATATAGACTAGTTGCCTTATTCATGTGTGATAATGCGCGAAATAGTGAGTTCCTTATGCGGAGAAATTCTCATCATACTTGGACATTCTTGACATCATGGGCCTCTAGCCCCGGGACTTATTCACTTAGACTTCTACATTGTACTGGTTATATACATGTGTACAAGGCTATCATATTATTGTATAATTTTTACTTCATTTCATTTTATTTCTAGACCTTTCTTTGGCATTTTATAGGAATTTTGTTTTGCACTCCCACATTGTATAAGTAATCTACAACATGATATATTTAGCATGTAACCTAAAGTTGGCGCGATTGTGCCTAATCTTTCTTTGAATGTTGAATATTAATTTTTACTAAGGCTTTATTTTCTATAGTGATGTTTTATTTCCTGTGTTTATACGGAGCCCATTTTGCCACATAGAAAGCCACTGTTGCCCAAAAGTGACAGAAAACTTGTTCAGAGTTTTCTTGCTTTTATAGGGAAAAATGGCATTGCCAATATTTTTGATGTTTAGGTATATATCATATAAATCCTTTATAGTCTACCTTGCTTTATATTCCAATGTTCATTGTCTTTCATGTCTTATACTGCTTGCATTGTATATTCTTTCTTTTTTCGGAAAATGAACTTAATATTGATTGTAAGAAGCAAGAATGGAGCATTAGGAGAATAATATCATCTGGAGATGCAAATTAAATAGAGAGAGAAGAGAATTGTTCTGGTGGTATGCTGTGGAAGTCGATATCCCACATAAAAGAAACACACACATAGAGATTCATGGTCAAATCTTTTAGAGTTGGTGGAATTCACTTGCAATGCCTCGGCAACCCAATGATAATGTTTTCAAGTGATGAAACAATATTTCATGTGTAAATTGTACTCCAAGCAATATTAAGTTAAGAACCTCATATTGTAATACTTGATATCTTATATAATATAGTTTATGTGGTTGAAATTATTTATAGTTACACTTGATATTATTTAGTATTGTAATTAACATATGTAACTTTGTGTTTTCATATTAGATGAACATGTACATTGTATGCTATTTTTTAAAATTTAGTTGCAAAAATGCGTACTAATTAATTTATGTTGATATATAATGAACAAATAAAATCAATATAAAATTACTAAATTAGTATTTTACACAACTTCATTAATGATTAATACAAGTACGAAAATGAATATACGACTAGGTGTAGTTGCTTATAATGATTGTTAATGAGAAAGTAAATGAAATGAATATAAACTATTAAAGTGGTCATTTATATAATGAATATGAAACTACCAAAAAAGATAAATTACTACTACAAACAATAGTATTTATTACAAATGCGACTAAAGTACATATATACGACTATTAGTAGCTAGTTTACAATATCTTCCTAACACGACCAAAATTTAGTAATATTTCTTTGGTCATTAATTGGTTTCAAATGATGACTAAAATTTTCATATATATGACTATTAGTAGCTAATTTATAGTATCTTATAACACTACTTGAAAATTTAGTCATGTTTCTTTGTTCATTAATTGGTTTTCTAGCGATGACTAAAATTTGTATATGTGTGACTATTAGTAGCTAATTCTACGAGTATCTTATAATATGACCAACATTTTGGTCATATTTCTTTGCTCATTAATTGGTTTTTCGGGTGATCATTTAGTAATATATTTTGTTGTATATTTTGTCATTAATTGTGTCAATTAATGACTAAATCAATGATTAAATTAATGACCAAATTTAGGACTAAATATACTACTAGAAAGTAAAGTTGAGACAATCAATTAATGACTAAGAAGTTCAAAATTACTAAAAGGTACTGTCACGTTATAAGATACGCAAATTGGCTACTATTGGGTCATGATTGAAAAATGATCGTTTATATGTAACTTTTACTCCTTTTTTTAGTAACTAATTAGTCATTTTGTACTAGTCATCTGTTGTAAGAATTCAAGAATGGAAAGAGAAAGTAAAATTTGAACTAATGGTGCATGGTACTAATGTACGGGAGGCTAGTGTGTGATGGATACAACAGAGACTACCCCTATAACCAAGAAAAATAGTGGAGTGATCAAGAAAAATGTGTAGTGTATAACAACCTTCACATTATGGATCTTGAGATACTTAGTAGATTTCATTTTTGTAAAACAAATTTGGGAAAGGGCTGCATCTCATTCATGAAGGAGATACTTGTAGCAGGTAGTGTATAAAAGGAGAAGAAAAAGATGAAGAGAAGAAAAATGCCTTTCATATGGAAAATTTTCAATAAAATGAGACATGTTTTACTAGTGTGAGTGTACCGTACATCTGCATGAACAAAAGACGGAAGAACAAGAGAAACTTGACTTAGCCTTGGTTGAAATGGAAAGAATGAGGAGATAGAGGTGGAGATAAAATAAGTTGTTGCATATGTGTGATGGAAGAGAGCATGAGTTCAAGGAGGAGAATTATTAGCTCGGGGACACGCGGAAGAAGCCATACAGAAGCTTGTAGAAATGATGAGAAATTGGATGAAGGAGAGAGATACCTATAATGTGAAATATTAGAGGTTCATACTTTTTCAACTAGAAGTGAAATAGATGAAAATAATAGGATGTGTAAAAATATAGAAGACATGTTTGCTTCCATGAAAAACTCATATAAAGGAACCCATTAAAGAGAATACAACAACATCAAAAAGGCATATAGGGAGAAATGGACGAGCATGTGATTAGAAAGTAAAAAAAGCAAAGGCGAGTATAAAAAACCAAAATGGAAAGAATATGAGGTGAAGAAAGTGTCATTTTGCAAGAAGTTCATTTTTCTCTTGATGATGATTTAAGAAAATTTGGAAGATCCCAAAGGAGATTCTTTGCTCCCTTGAAAGATATAAAGTTTTAATATTGCCATGAACTTAGACATGTTGTGGCACGAAATTAAGAGAAATAAAATCAAGACCAATTAGCGAAGTTGGGTGATCGAGAAGGTTCCCTCGAGTAATCAAATAAAGAACAGCAATTATCCATGAGGTACACAAATCATTTCTATGGTTATTTTTATTTGTGAAATGGATTTGGACATGAAATTATTGAATTAAAATGGTATGAAAAGAATAATATGAGCACTGAAAGACGACACACCATTTACAACATTTCTTGGTCATATGAGGTGTTATTTTTGTAGCAGCCGCGGCCACTGAAAGCTAAAAGTGCATGAGATTATTTTGTACCCTAAAGAATTCGAGAGAGATGAGTGGAATCCAACTGCAAGTAGACGAAAAAATGAGCCAAAAATAAATGTAAATAGTAGAAAGGGAAGCCCATTAAAGTGTGGAAGAGAGAAAGAAAAGGGAGTAGCATTTGACTTCAATGAAAAATTGAAGTCAACGCGGCACACCTCGAGGGAGCTACTCATGAAAGTAATGAATAATATTTTTAATGACAATATTAGAGGAGTGACAATCATGAAATGAGAAACATGTGGCGAGAGAGAAATCCTATTAGTTTAAAATAATGCTGAGGAATAAAAGAAGAGCATCCTTGTGTGAAATGAAAATTTTGAGATTATTTTCAACGAGGAACAATGTCTACAACAATGAGAAATATTACTAGTACAACCATCTACCAAAGACTCCTCCAATATTCAAATCATGTGCGGGATGTCTTGCTAGCATTTCTAAAAATGGTGTTACGATGGCAAAAAATACACAAATTTGCCAAACTTTTGGTAGATTCTCAACCTTTGTTTCCCGGAGCTTAGTGTGATAGCAATAGATGATATGCTATGATGCGAGATATGTAGATTAAAATAGATAAACATTTAAATGATGACTTTTGAGATTTTTTGAGTATGTGAATAAAGAAAATGAAGAAGTAAAGAAAATAAGTGTTCAATATCAACCAGGTCAAAATGACGAGAGAATATATATTTTGAGGTGCCAAAATAAATCTCAAATATAGCAATAAATGATCAATCTACAACAAATATATACCATACACTAAATATTGAGGAAATTTCATCATACATAGAAATATAAATTTAGCTCTATATGAAAGAAAGAAATGAAAAGTTTTGCATTCTGCATCGTGGTGTATCCTTGCCTCTCTGCCTTGAAAATAGAAAAGAATTTTTCTCAAAACTTCAAACTCTTATGCACACTGAAACAAGTCAAAGTGAAGTCATCAAAACTATGAGTGCAAAGGGATATTTTTAAAAGCTTGGAAGGAAAATGTGCTTAAAAAAGACTGAAATGTAAACCTCTAATGTATCCTCACTCCTATCATAGCGAGGTCATTGTTAGTGCGTCAATGAAGCAAGAGGCTGTAAGCTCCTAGTTGCAGACTACAATATCTAATGGATAAAGCCTAAATTTCGTGATGAGGTAAAGAAATTATCTCCTCCATTTGTATATATGTAGTAATAAGGGTCTAAAGGTAGTAAATAATATTATGATGACAGTGAGGACTACCATGTAGAGGTTGAGGAAAATGAAGATAACCCTAATGATGTTGATTTCAATCCTATATACGTGGGTTATGATATGAGGTATACATAAAAATCAGAAGGTTCCAACATTCTAAAAGTGAAGGTTATGTAGAAGAAAAAGATGAGGACGAAGATGTCGATTCTTCGAGAGGGTGATGAGGAGTATACTAGGCGTACCTATTTTAAAAAGCCATTGAAAGGATTCAAAGTGTCAATGAAAGAAAATACATTCACATCCAAGTTATGTGTGTGTAAATAAAATGCATCCAATCATTTATGCTCTTAATTTCATAATAGGAAGGGTTTTGATTCATTTTAAGAAGTGAATTTATTGTTAAAGTCCCATATTGAAGAGCATCTTAGTAACTAATTCAAAAATGTAAGACTAAATATATCTTAATACTGCATAGGATATATAACAAATATTTGAGTCAACCTTGGAGGGGATGAAGGAAGCTAGCATTCGTGTGTGCGAAATCCTAAAACTAAAACAAGAAACTATGATTCTCATTTATCTATATTGTGATTCAAACATAAAGAGACCAAAAATTGCAAAATATTATATGCTAAAAATAAAACAAAGTAAAGATGAAGAAAGAGGAAGAGGACCAAGAAACAAGTTAATATAGAAGAGGTCAAGGAAGATGATGTAAATTAAATTGAGAGGGGCATTCAAAAGAGTTAAAAGATGTAGATCATAGCTAGACTATTACATATGTTACATGTCAGTTGTGTGTGAGACTAATAGGTACTGAAGAAACAAACACGAATTATCATCAATGGTGAAAGAAATGTGGAGGTAATGAACTTGAGAAAGGGACATCGGGATTTACTTAGTCATTATATACGAGAGAAACGTAATTTTGTATTTGGTTAAAATTTTGCAATTTTGAGGGAAAAAAGGTGTGCAGTATACTCGAGAGGCCACCAAAGAAGTCTACCAATTTTGAAAATCATTCCAAATAACCTATATCTAACCTAAGAGAAATAATGGCGAGAGATACGGAAGGGTCGTTAAAAAACACCCAACAATAGAAGATTCAAACGTCACGAAAATTCATAGAATATTTGATTTGTTACTTTGCGGTCATATTTGTAGTCGTATTTGATGCATTGTAGATGTAAAACAAATTATAGGGAAATTGAGAATGGTATTCCCTCATATGTATCATGACATAAGTCAACATAGACAATGTTAGCTAGATTCCATAAACAAAAATAAGGTTTTCTTGAAACTTTCACTCTCAAAGATATACATTCCTATGGTTTGAAAAAATCATTGGAAAGAGGATAACTTAAATAATGTGTAAGTTCACATGGTGATCACTTACGGAATAATATGCATTAGAGTGTGTTATCCTAAGTTCCATGTTGACATGCATATCAGAAGTTTGGCACATGTACTCTAGCCTGATGTACATCAACATTTACATTTGAAAGACTATGGCCTTTATGTAACTTTTATAAAAATAGACTCATGTCTCAATCGAGGTTGCAAAGAATTATGTGTTTGTTCTAGGCAATGGTGGCAAGAGAATGATTTGAGGTTTGGCAATTGTGAAAGAGTTGTGAATATGTGATTGACTCGAGAGAATGAGTGAATTTCACCAATGGGAAAATATACCAATCAATCATTGAAAAATAAGGGAGAGGATACTTCTTGGGAAAAGTCTATCCAAGATGTGTGTCAAACTATGGTGTTGTTATCCAATGTAATGAGTCGGTGAGGTTTTGCGAGGGAGCAAAAACGGTGACATGATGATCGTCATCTATCTACTCTTTAGAGGGAATTTGAACCATGAAAGATGAACCATAAATTTGATTGTGTCCTATCATGTGCAGGTGAGTTGATGGCAAGTGACTACTCATATGCTAAAAAGAATGTCATTGTTGGAAAGAGTTGTTAATCGTGTGATACGTTTAAAAAGTCATCTAAGTAACATTATATTAACTAGTGAGGAGAGAAGTGTGTATAAGATGAAATGTAAACCAATTACAACTAATTCTTTTTTCCAAACACTATATCTTGTGATCATCTTGCTAATATTCATCGCACCTTGTCATTTATGTCAAAGGGGGTAGGTAAAGTAAGAGCTCTATAGCAATAGAGAAGAAATCATTCTTAGAATAAAAGGGAGGATCATAGTGTTCCCATCAATGCCATAGGGGGATATTGTTGGAAATGTTGGCATTGGTGTCAAATGATCATAGATGATGTTGATGAGTTTTTCATGTTTATGAGGTTGCTTGATGTTAATGAATTTTCATGTGAACGATTTCGTCATGTTGATGTTGTTTATTGATGTGAAAATGGTGATCAAAGTGATGTGAGCTACGAGGTTCTGATTAAGTGAGTGTGATCTACAAAGGCGTTGATGTGTGTCCATTGAATATTATTTTTATAATAGGCTTGGAGGCAGCGACGAGGTTGATGATTTCTTTGATGTTTATCCTTGCAAAAAAATGAATACATGACACATAAGAGCTAGAGAACAAAAAATCGAAGAACCGGAGAACTAGAGAACAAAGGTTGAAGAACATAATGTTGTGATTAAAACAAAATAAGTTGTACGAAAATATTGTATATTTTTGGCTTATTTACAACAATAACACTCTTGTTTCTCTTAGGAAAAATGTTGTAATGAAGGTCATTTGAGTGTACTGAATTGTGTTACCATAGATAGTAATGCACCCCCATCCTCAACCAACCTTTGCATTACAAAATATTTGTCCATGTGTGAGCCTTGTCTTATGTAATAATGAATGCTTGACCATAACTTTCCGAGATGAGAAAAAAATATAAATAGATTTTCCTAATTTGAGACTTAATTGAAAATGAAATGTATGAGAATCGCGAAATAGTATTGGAATACCAAAGAGATAAATCCTCATTTTTGAATTCCTACATAAAATGCAAATAGTCGAGAGAACCATGTTTATAAAAAGAAAAAAATTTGAATGAGAATTAAGTTTTATGAGATTGAACATTTGTATGAAAAGGAGTTATTTAAAAACCTCATAAGGAGAAAATAGAAAGAGAAAGAGAGAAGCGAGTAAGAAAGACGGAGACTCAAAAGTGTGAAGCAAAACAGGTATAAGAGGAGGGGGATTGTAACAGGGGGGACTCTGAGTAACTGGTAAATCTAGTTTTGTAATTTGATTGGGGGATTGTAGTCTACGTTTCAAAGTTGTATCTTGATAAAAAAAATAGGTTGTATTTTGTTGAGGTGGGAGCCTCCTACTGGTTTGAGCTTGCGAGAAAATTTGTGGGAGTTTGAACTTCCTTGCAATTTTAAGCTTGCAAAAGTGAGGTCGCGACCTCTTGTAGGTTGGATCCTACAAAATTAATGTTATAAAGGAAGTAGGAGCTTTCCTTCGATCCATATTGGATCATTTTATTTTTTTCGTCCATCTGCGATGCATTTTGGAGTAGAAAAAGTGGAGGAATCAACTCATGGGACCATGTTTTACTACAGGGACCCGAGTTTTTGAAAAACGAGATCTTAAACCTTCCGAGTGTTTTGAGGGCATCGAGCATGACTTTTTAGGAGTAAAATTTTCGGTTAGCATAAAACCATTTAAATTATAGTTAAATTAACAAATCTTAAAGTTGAATAAAACTCTAATAGTGTAGAAATTCATAATTTTAATATAATATTTATCATATATGTTGTGACGAACTATCCGAGTGGAATATCCATGGTATTTTACGGATCTCATTAGGTATCACGATAGGTTTCTTTGGGCATTTTTGTGGAGATTGCGAGGATACTAGATACGACGGGACAAAAAATCATAAAACCCACAACCATGGATGATAAATATGTAAACAAACCTCGTGATCCTACATAGGTGAGGTTTACGTGGCTAGAACAACAAGTCGAAGATATCAACCACTGAAAGTTAAATAAGGTATGGTTGATTGTATTCAATACTATAATGTCATGTCATATGGTTGTGAGGTAACATGGATCACTACTTCTATCTTGAGTAGCAAGATCAAAGGAAAAAGGATATCTTCCTGCGAAAAGATGCGGGGAAAGTTGAGGAAAGTTGTGAGCTCACAACTGGGGTTGGATTTGGATTCCTCTTTACTTGTCATCATATTTTTTATTTTACTTTTTGGATATTTATACTTCCCATTCAAGGAATTTTTAGTTTGGAAATTTTCCCTTCAAGAATGATGTTTTGATAAAGTAAATTAATCGTTTAGTAAAGTCTTGATTAAAAAAGTATCTTTCAATAACACGATTATGTTAAAAAATTTCACATATTTATCATGAGATTACCATAACACACCGAATGACTTATTGAATCCGGAATCTTGTTATTTCTTTATAATTGGGTTTTATGGCATATGAATTTCCGAATGGGAGTTGAGATGCATTTCCACTAATTCAAAAACAACATCAAAAAGGTTTGAGAATTCGGCCTAGATGAGATATTACAACTAGAGAAATCCTCAACACTATTCGGAGGCAAAATGACGAGGCTAATACTACACATCCATATACCTTCAATAATCAGCGAAGCATATTTACTCTCTTGAAAAAAATTGAAAAATATTTTTGCGAAATTTGGGTAGCTAGGGGAACCATCCTAAGAGGCTTCTAAGACTTCTTAATTCCAAGCTATAACCATAGTTTCCACGAACTACCCAGGAAAGATAACATAACTGGGTGTTTGCGCCTAGGCCATCACAAATAGTAACATATTCACTAACATGAATTTCAATATAATTTTACCAAATGGAAAGTTATTACTTTGTGGAATACCTTCGAGACAAAATTCCAATAAACCAAATCGGTGCTACCATGGTTTTTTATTGTTAAGAACAACAATAAATAGACCTTTTGTAAATAAATTAAGTGTATGAAAAACCAAATGTCTCTCTCTAATTTTATGATGTTGATCAACCTAAAGACTATCAACTCAAAAGATAGTAATAAAGCCTATCAAGATGGGAGAACTCTAACTACATCACTAGTAATCTTGATTAATAGAGAAAAATTGTTTAAAAAAATCAAATTTCTAATTTATAAAATTACTAACAAACACTTAACTATTAAGTTAAGTTTGTTTAAGCATTAAAAAAAATTATTTAAAATATACATATTTATTGAAATGGCAGTAATAATGTGATTTAGGGTATTCGATTAAAATATGCTTTACATATAATGAGGCTCCTTTGAATCCAAAGGAAACTGAGAAAGAAGAAACATAGGTTCAGTAACGAGACTCCTTTTCGTAGACTTTGGTTTAGGTACCCATATCTTGACCATGGAAGATCATTTCAAGATCCATTTATCTAGTGTTAGTGTTACGCTAACATCCACTGTCAAAAGCTTTGTTGGAATTTACATTTTTAATTACCATGTTTAATATTTTGCAAAATAGTTGTATCAAGAAGTTGTTAGGGTTTCGTGCAGAGTTGCAACTACTAAGTTTTATACGATATGAAATGCAATCTTACGGAAGAGGAAGAGGCATGAATTTTTTTCTCTGTTAATATCGTTCGAATGTTTTATTTTTCCATACATGCATTTTAGGGAGTCATTGTCTTCCCATCGAAGTTGAATAGTCCTCGATATGCGTCTTCGCATGTTTCCTACCTCAAACTCCATTATAGTTGTGTTACTATGTTACGGTAAGCACTAACTTTCGAAGAAAAGGGATGGTTGTTTGGTTTTTTATTTTTGATGGTCGACGGATGGAGAGAATTAAGAGGAAATCTTGAATACCATGTGTAGGTTTTTCACGAGCGGTGAAAGAGGGCTACACGTAACGATCGGAGGCGGCCCTTTTAACGCAGAAATATTTGCATCAATGCGGCCAAGAACTCGGGTTTTGGAAAGATAAGTTATCCTATTAATTGTCTTAAAATTTTACACGAGTTATCTTTAGTTATATGGATAGTGGATAATCACTCATAGTATGTTTTGGGAAGAGAGTTAAGTATTTAATACTTGAAATGTGTAGATGGTTCAAAGATAATTAATGTGTTTTATGGAAAATAATTCTTGATTTTTTGTGCATATAGAGAACTTATGCTATCTTTTTCTTATTAGAGAGAGATATTTTCTGTATGTAGACAAAGATAATAGTATGTTAACCTTTTATAAGAAAATATATCTATCTAAAACGGTAAGAGATCATTTTATGTTAAACTTTTAGAAAAGCTATTGTTCTTAGTGATATACTGGTGGCAAAAGACATAACAAAAGTTACTATGTTAATTTTCTTAAAAAAAATAATCTCTTGAAAAGATTGGTATTATGTTAATATTTTCCTTAAAATAGTATTTCATGATGATAGGAATTCTAAGAAGAGAATATTTGTTGCCTACATTAGGAAAATCTGTCTCTCTTGCATACACAAAGTGGGAGGAGTTATCTCTCTTGCATGCACCAATAATAGCCATTGTGTTATAGATGTATGTTCTTTGCATGGATAAAGAAATATTGAGCTATCTTAATCTTTAGGAAAAACATGTGATTTGTACCTTTATTTCTAACAAAGCCCATTTGTTATGTTATTTTATGTTAGATTCTTTTTGGAAAAGATACTTTTTGGAAAAAGAAACATAACTTGTATGCATAAGGAGTCAACTATGATTTTGGCTTTTCTTGGGGAGGAAAACTACCTTGTACTTTCCTTTGGGAGGAGCTTCATGTAGAGAGGCAAAGAGGCTGAGTTATATTGACTTCCTTTTGAGGAGGAATTATGTATTTGTTTACAAGAAAAGAATAGTTAGTGATTTAGCCATTGTGTTATGGAGATATATTCTTTGCATGGATAGAAGAAATATTGAGTTATATTGTTTCTTTAGGAAGAACTGTGTGTGGTTGTTTTTGTGTTATCATAACCATTATGTGAGTTTCATTTGGAATAATATCATTTCATATGCATGCGATATTTGTATTATCTTTCATTGGAAGGAATATACATTTGTATGTGGGAAATGATACTTTGTTTAGTTAGCCTACATGAGTGAAAATATTCTTTGGAAAAGAAGATGGTTACATGCATAAAACCGATATTAATGTGTTGTAGTTTCCTTGGAATATATATATACATGTAATTGTATGCTTTACTATAAACGAGGTGTTTGGATACTCATTGCGTTAAGCATTATATTTTGGGAAGAATCCTCGGGAAAATATATATATTGGCTTTCTTTACGTGCACAGGCTGATAGATTAAAGGGTTAGTTATTTTGGTTAACTTTATATGTCTTGCATGTACGAAGACTATAGCTGATATATTAAAGGATTGTAGCAATTTTCTTTGCAAGAATGTGTGTTAATGCGAAGGAAATATTAGTTAATATTTTTATAGAAATCCTTTGATGGTTCCATGCTTATAGCTAGCACATGCACGGTGTTGGTAAGGGAGGCTTGTGCAAGTAATATTATGCTTGCATGTCATGACTCTACATGAGTAGATGGAGAAGCGTCACGAGAAGTGTAGATTGTGAATGTGTTGATTGGTACTTTATGAATCTTGACATCAATGTATGTTGAAAACAACATTAACAAGAAATGTTGGTGACTAGTACAAAGGAAATATTATGCTTAACTCTGGTGGCGGGTAAATGATTATGGTTCATGCGGATGAGTGCGAGTTTGTAGGATGATTCAATGTATGATGGTACATTGTAGGTACATCCACACCACCAAGATATGAAGATATGAGGAATTAGTGGATAAATGCTATCATATTTATTGTGATGGCTTTAAGCTAGATATTTGTATATTTCTTTGTAAGATTTATAACTTATTGGTTAAGGGATGGTCTCCCTTATAAGCCATTGAGTGAGGATGAACACCCTCACGAGTGTTTAATAATAAAATTAAACGTTTGCTAGTTTTCACCCTACGTGGTTTCCGGGGTATATTAGTGTTCAATGATGTGATTGAGTATTGTGTCAAGATGATGATGTTGGTTCCTTTCTTGTTGTGATGTTCATAATTCCAGAGTATGTGATGACTACATGAATAATGAAATGAATGCAAGAGTTACATCATACGGTTTTATGTTAATGTACTACAATAGAGGTTGCTAATGGTTAAGAAACTTACTATTCTTATGCACAGGTTACACTATATTTGGTGAACATTCTATCTAATGATGAGTAAGGACTATTTAATAGTGATTTGGATAGTTACCAGTGGGTAACTTGTATAAAAATTTAACACCTTGAATTTCCATGCGAAGTTATCGGTGTATCGTTACGGTTACCCCACGACCTTTTGTTTTGTTTTTTTCCATCCAAATATTGATTAGTAGGCTTTCTACAATTTTGTGTCAAAAAATATTCCGGAGGAATTATTGAATTTGAATTACTCGGCGATGTGGTGGAATTGAATGCATATTAGTTTATTTGGATCATGTGAAAGTCGGAAGAGTGAATTGCTTGAGCATGTAGGAGCTTTGGAGGCACTGGAGCTTGCTTGAGTCTCATGAGGGCACTGGGTGGGAGGCCTAGATGCTAACGCAAGAAATCTCGGTGAATCCATGGCTATGTACAAGAGTATTAATGGCGTTCTTAATAAAAAACATTTTGTAAAATTTAATAAACATTAAAACAAACAATGGCCTATGTCAAATTCCAACCATTGAAAAAATAAATAATTTTTAATTGATTGAATTTGTAATTGAAACCCGGGTCATTCAAAATTATTAGATTGTTGGACTATTATTAGATTGATTGTTTAGGTGGTAGTTTAATAAATTTATTGTTTTTATTATAAATTTCATTAAAAAATAAATAATTTTTAATTGATTGAATTTGTAAATGAAACCAAGTCATTTCAAAATTATTAGATTGTTGGACTATTAATAGATTGATTGTTTGATTGGTAGTTTAATAAATTTATTGTGTATTACAAATTTATTAGATTAGAGAGTTCAGAATAAAAGGTTAGTTAAAGTTTATCTTGTAATTATATTTTATTAGTAGAAAAGAATTGTAATAAAAATTGAAGTAAAATTATCATAGTCAAAATTATATAAATTAAAAGATGAATGAATATAGATAGAGGTTAGAATGAATAGAAAGAAAAAAGCAAATGTGGCAACAAGATTGTAGTAGAAATTCAAAACTTAGAGTTGGAAGTTAATTCTTGAGAAATTGTAATTAATATAATAATTTAATCACAATTATATAGTAAAAATAAACTTATATAAAATATTTGTATTTGTAATTTAATTTATAATCAAAATGAATTGAGTTGAACTTTGAATTGAAACAGAAATTATTAGACAACTCTAACTATTTCAAAATCGGTTTTAAATTTTTCAATTATTAAAACTATTAAACTAATTCTATTGTCAAAATAGCCATCTCATCTTTGGCATTGTCTAACTGGGTAACAAAATTTCCCGGGACGACTTCCATTTTTCTGCGAGAATTTGGATAATTTTTTTCCAAAAAAATTCTCAAACTAGGGATGGTTTGAATCTTATTTTTGATGGTAGAAATAGATTCGTGCATCAATTTCCATAATGAGGAATTCAATACCATTAGTACCATCGATTTCCATAGTAAAATTTGTTTGAATCTTGCTTTTGCACGTTCCATTGTTTCCTAACCAAATTTGTATGGAAATTGAGACTATGACTATCCTTTTATGGTGAGACTATTAGGTGTAATTCATTATTATCATTTTTAAAAGTGACTTTGAATTGAAAAATTGAGGGGGATATGTGTTTGTCAAGTAGGTATGTGTGGACAAAGGGTTGTCTAGTTGTATAGTTCTCATTGAGGTTGTCTAGCTATATAGTTCTCATTGATTAATCATGCGTTTCAACATCGTGCGGAACAATTTTTTTCTAGTATTCGATATTCTTTGTGCATGTTCTCAACTTTGTCTATTGGCAATAAAAGTTGTAACAAATATCGAAGTTACATCGAAGAGAGCGATTACACGCAGCTCTCTTGATCAACCAATATCTATTCGCTATTCTACTCCACCATTTTTGTTTTGACCTTCATCAACACATTACCCTTCACGAGACGGATTTTGCAACGCGATGACGACGGGTAAATGGACAGCTAAATGCGACGGAAACGAGGGTATGCATCGAGGGCATTACATTTTGAGAAAAATGCTGAACATAGTCTTTGATCGTCTTGTTCAAGGGGCAGAAAAAATGGGTTTAATGTATATACTTGTGTGTGGCCAATGTCACTGAAAGAATGTATGGCCTCCTCCAATGCGAGGAGAAGACATGACATCCCGGTGACTAGTTGTGCTTCGAGTGTGCACCTGTTTGCAACCACTAACATTCAAAAAAATTGTGGGAATGTTGTTGGCGGTAGCGATATACGGCCTTTTCAATGCTTCTTATAGGTTATAACACTATGGAAACTATAATTTCATCGAGACAACTTTGGATACGGATTTGGGGTCTAATGAAGATGGAGACCTTTCGGTGGGAACACGGTTGTCTTTCTACCCATCTGACTTTGGAAAGGTGCGCAAAGAATTTGTTAAATCAATTGTCGAAGTGAAAGCGGCAAGTGAAAGCAGAAATGAATATGGAATACAATTGTTGGGGAGACTTCAAAAAGAAATAGAATTTGAAGAAACATTTGCACATGTAGCTAGACTTGAAGTCATAAGAAATGTTTCTTGCATTTTCAAGCTTTCACACTTTGTGAGTATATCGAAATGGATGTTAAACATGCATTTCCTAAATGGGGATCTAGAATAAGTTTTTATTGAACAACCTAAAGGGCTTCATTCTATGCAATAATAAAATCTTGTTTGCAAACTTAAGAGAGGCTACTGCATGGTTTAAACAAGCTCCTCGTGCATGGTATTATCATCTTGACAAGTATCTTCAGCAACAAGGTTTCACAAAATGGTACACTTGAGATAGCAACCTATAAATATAATTTTGATAGTTGTTGTTTATATAGACGACATCATATTTGGAAGTAATGTATAATCTATTAGTCGGAGTTTTTCTTTCGAGGTATGCGAGAAATAATTTGAGATGTCTCTACTTGGTGAATTAACATATTTTCTTAGCATTCAAGTTTAATAAACGAAATAATTGTATCTTTCTCTCTCAAACCAAGTTCCTCGAGCTTTATTTTGAAGAAATATGGAATGGAGGAGGCCTGCAATATTGTATGCATACCAATGGTAATAGGATGTAATCACATAGTCAAAATGATGATTCTCCTCTAGTTAATCAACTAGAATACAAGTCTATGAGTCATAAAGCTTGCTCTAACTTATAGACATGAGACCATATATTATGCATGCGGTTAGGATTGTTGGGCCGATTTCAAAGAAAACCTACAGAAACCAATCTCGAGCGGCTAAGAGAATATTCCAAGTATACTGCAAGAGAGAGTCAAAGATTTTTTAGTCTATGGCACCCCAAAAATGTAGACTTTTCACTTTATGCTTACAGAGACGCGTGATTGGGCAAGTAATATTGAAGATCAAAGAGAGTATTAGTGGAGAAGCATTTTATTTGGGACCTCGCTTGGTATCAAAGGTTCGAGTAAGAAACAAAGCTCCATCGAGATTTATCTCTTTTGTTGAGGCAAAATATGTTGTTTTTGCATCTTGCTATACTCAACTTCTATGGATGATGCAAACTTTGCAAAGACATTCAAATCACATGTCCTCGACATGTACCTATTCTTTGTGGAAATACTAGTGCCATAAGTATATGCAAAAATTCATTCATGCACTCAAAAAACCAAGCATATTCCAGTCAAATATCATTTTATGAGAGAATAGGTGCTTTAGCGAGCAGGTCAAAGGCGTGAATATGTTCCTTCAAAGGAACAAGTTGCAAATATATTTACAAAGCCACTTCCACTTGATTCCTTTTTAATATCTCAAATAAAAATTAGGAATGATTTTTGCTTCATCACTCTATTAATTATTTTTACTAGTATTTCATGTGAGTTGAGACTATAAAATACTACAATTTACTTTTTTTACATGGATTACGGGAAGGATAGTTGCGTGTATACGCGAGTTTTGATCTATACAATCACGTGTGTTTCTTTGAGATAGAGAAGAAATAGTGGGAGCGAGACTCGGGGATATTTTATGATATTCCTTCGGTCAGGCTATTATTTATCTTTACGGTTACGACATTGCAGTTGGTTACGGTCTTGTTGATGATGCTCATATTTTACTTAGAAATGATATTGGTTTATGAAGTTGTTGCAATATGTCATTATTGCTTTGGTTATTTTGTAACCAAGCCTGCGATTTATGAGTTGGATATGATCAACTACGCGATGGTAGAAATAGTTGGCACGGAGTTGAGGAGAGAGAATTTTTTATGCTTCTAATAGCACATTGTTGGCCGAGTCTAGCGCTTTAGCAGGCCCTACTTTCTAAATATTGATGTTTTCATGGTTCATTCATTGCTTGATGACATTGATGAAGAAATATGTTAAAGATATTGGTTATGAAGTTGTTGCTCGGTCCTATGTCTTGTGATGCGAAGTTGTTTGGTGATGCTTGAAAGCATTGGTCATATATTGATGTTGTGGAAAGATTTATGTTACATCTTACTTGAGGATGATAATGATGAAGATGTTCACATTGCAAGTTCCTAAATGGTGTATGTTGGTTGTTGATGACAATCATGGTTTTGCTACCTCACTATTGAGATCTCTAACTTTGGTTACAAATGACATATATGTCTCTTGATGTAAATATCATGTAAAGGAGCCCATATTTTGAAATGTTGTAAAATTCATTTAAGTATGGAATATTAGGGTCTAAAGTCATTTTTGTATACAATCCCATTACTTTGGGAATTTTATGTAATGTTTAGTCAAATATGTAAGCCCACTATGTTGGGTGATTGATGTAAAGCATGATTCCTTGGTGATAGGAAAGGTGGGTATATAGTCTCCATACTCCACGAGTCCACCCTACGGTGAGTCCTCTCTACACGAGGGAGTGATGTCTTCATTCAAAATTGGTCGGCCCTTTGCCCTTGATGTCAAAGGAGAAAACTTGGTGTTTCGAGAGATGTGTTTTGGAGAGAAGCTTGGTGTTTAGCTTGATATGTTTGGCAACATACGTGGGTGCAAGTATTTGCGAGGTGGTGGTGATCAAACACCAAAGTGGTTTTCCATCGAAGTCCCAAAGGGGAGATTGTTGGCATTGTGGCTAATGTGTTGTCCTTGATGAAACCTACATGAGAGAGATGTCAACATGATTGTTATGCGGATGTTACGGGTGATATGAACAAAATAATATTGGTTGGAGAGATATATGGATGGAAAAGACAAAAGTGTGAGAAATTATATGTGGGTTACGCATGAAGCGAGACTGAGTGTACATACATACGAGGTATGAGTGAAGAGAAGTCGCATATAGTTTCCACACCGTGGTATTATAAATACACGGAAAGTGTATTTTCCATGGTATTGGCCCGATGATATTTGGAGTGACAACAAATATTTGATCCCATAAAAACAGAGTACTAAGGGAGTTGGCCTAAGGTATTTGGCTAAGGCTAATGCTATATAAAGTGAGATGAATATCAAAGTGTTAGGCATGCAAGTTTTATGTTCTCTATGAATGATTTAATCTGAACTAGGTGTGCACCAAGGAGCAAGGAGAAGCACACACACACATACGCAGTATGCCGCGAGGATAATGTAATGTATATCTTCGACATATGTTTGACCAAGGTTTTTGGTGACAACATATGGTTTATGTGATAAGAAAAGTACATGGTATCAATGGTTGTTCAATGATTAGGTTGTTCAATAATTGGGTAAGTTGATTCAGCGATTGGCTTCAAAATTGTTGCTTTGATATTGGGGATTTAATGTTGTAAATGGATCCAATTTGAAACATTTTGAAAATTGATCCACGAGGAGATGATGATAGAAGTCTTCGAGAAGAGGGGGTTGTAGCCTCCTTCCGGTAGGTTCTAGAAAAAGCAAAGAAGGTTGTATCCTGGGGTAGGTGCCTCTATACTAGTTAGAGTCTGCACCAATACAAGATCATGAGAAGTTTTTATTTTAATAAAAGAAAGAAGACATAGACGACATCGATGAGTGGTTTTTCTCCCGTATTGGGTTTCCACCTAAAATCTTGGTGTTCATGTGTGTTGATGTGGTTCTTGTGTGTTTATGATCTATCTCCTTAGCTCTTTGCTCATGATTATTGCTAGATTGATTAATAATGAATTAATGATGCATTGATTTAAGTTTAGCATATGATGAAATTAATGATTATTTAGTTATACGTATGTATGTGGGTTTGTATTAATAACAAACTTTGGGTACATACGCTAATTTATTTTATAATAGTGGCATACATAAAGCATAACAAGAGATTGAAAAATTTAAGTGGGTAAAGTAATAGTTCACTTCCCCCACCTCTCAACATTTTTTCTTAACACCCACATGGCCACATTAGGTCATCGTGGTACCTACCACCTCATATCCACGCGAGACCCAATAGGCCTACCCCACCATGTAATTTTATAGTTCCTCATTATATACGAGCTAAGGGAAAAATCGGGGTGCTGCTTTGAAAATCATAATAATGCAACCCTCGGTCCCCCTTTGTATTGCGAATACCTCCTCCAAAGTGGAGCCTACCCTCCAAATAACTTTACACTCCACGGGGAAATATAGCCCTTGTGCAATATTCACCCCAAGTGGCCCCACACTTCGATGTCTTTTTCATGCATATTAACAAAATCATGTGATGTTGGGTCTTGGGGAAAATATGGTGTGCAAACTTTCCAATGTGGCATCCTCCTTGGATTCTGGAATGACCCTAATACAAACCTACTTTTTGCAAGAGTAATTGAACTCACACAATAAACTCCAAATGGCTTGATCTAGATATCATGGTATTAATTTATTGCTTCCATGAAATTATGTCCCATTCTAAATCTCATGTTACAAACATTTGCATTATGCACAAACACCCAAATCACGGATCAACTAGATGACTAAAGCCTAAAAAACATATTTGGCCCAAAAATAATATCCTATCAATAACCCATTCGGCTAGATACAAAATCCTTCTAATAACTTATCTAACCCCATATACAATATCCTACCGAATAACTCACTCCAACTCTAAATACAAATATACTTCAAAAACACTTCAACTTATAAATTCTAAGGAGTTTGACGGACTTAGTTAGAGTTCTCCTTGAAACTACGACATTTCCTAGAACACTAAAATCTACGGGGAATGAGACCCTTATTCAAATGCTTTGAGACATTCAAATATTATACATAGCTATAATACAATTAGTGGACCTATCAACATACCTACTATTAGGCACTAAAAGAACATAGTGAATATTATTACAGTAAACTCAAATGCTAGCAACATCACATTATACCATAGAATGGATCCCAATCAAACACTTTTCAGATCTATTAACATAAAATATATTTTCACTAAACAATGCCTTGTATCACGAAAAATATAATCAACAACCTTAAACAATCAAAGATCAATGATATTCACTACATATTAGATAGTGAAATTCACACTTGTAATAGTTCTAGCTAAGCACATCAACATCCATGCATATTTATGTAAAATAACTTTTTTAAATCATGAGGATATTAACAAAAACCTTGATCCATAAGCTAAATAATGACCATGAAGCCATCTAAAATAGAAACATTCACCATGAACATACAAATATCTTAGCAACCTTCTTGAGATAGAGTCATTCCATTTACAACACATAAATTTAACTCTTAATAAGATAACCCACCATCATGGTTATGGTAGCGATCTACCCAAACTTATAACTATATAAAGATCATTGAATTTTTTGAAATCATAGTTAATCTTAAGTGATTTCGAGATCACCAATCGAGGACATATTAGGAAACCTACAAATTATTGAGAAGGTTGCAAATACATAACTCAAATAGCTCACAATTACGTAGATATGCAAGTTATTTGGTCAACAATGGTTCTAAAATGAGTCGGGCATTCTTTTGTAAATGATACATGATTAATCATTATACATAAGTACAAGAAGGCATATTATAGCATATAATACAACATGCATAACCAAAGAAATACTTACGAATTCCTCGAAATGTATGACAAGCTGGAGGAGGGACTTCCACTCTCCACCCAACCATGAGCCAACTACACTCAAGGAAAATTTTAGGGGCTAATATTCACAGTGGAGTTGGTACTCACAATTTGTTCAAAAAAAAGATTCACCAATTTCCATTTTTTCTAAAAATTATTCGTCCTAATTTTATAGTATAAAATTATTTTAACATCATGCTAAAGTTTTATATAGACTATATATAAAATTACTAAAAAATTACATATGTGTACAAGGATGTTAAAAAACATTTTACCGGATAGCATATTTGGGACTAGTGAGATTTACCCTGAGTTTTTTAAACTTTAAGAAAAAATTCCCATCCTTAAAATTTTCCCTGGCTGCAGCCTTCATTGCAACTCACCAGATAGAGACGTATCAAGGTGCGGGAAATTCTTGCATAAAGGAAAGGGGTTCACCCCAATGGGTTCAACATGATTTCCAGAAGATGAGTCCCCTTTGTTCCAATGCTTCACCAACTCAACAACTAGCAATTAGTGTTCCATTCCCTCACATAACTTCACATAGGCCACATACGCATAGACAAGAACTCAGTGGTTTGCAAAACATGGCCACGTTGATGATCACCAAGGTAACGCAGAGATTAGGTCGTCAATTCAATAGAAAAAATATTTATAAAACAAGGGAATGCGAGCTAGCTAAGGCCCACCATTATACTCCATTTCAAAGGATCCAACACCCCTTCTCTTTTCTTTGCGGCTACCATAGCCAAAATTGGCTCTTGAGCTCATCCTCTCTTCCAATCGCGAGAGAAGCCAGAGGTGTCTACCTTCCCCTTTGTACTACCCTAGTCTAATCACATCTCTTCATACATTTGGGAGGTGGTTTGGAGTACTATTATAGCACCTCCTCACTCTTTAAGTGAGGCGTCGGTTCCACTTCTTCACCTTGTAATGCTCGTAAATGAGTTCTTGTAGCTTCAGTTCAAACCCCACTCGCATCGCATAACACTATGCAAGCCACGTGACCCAGGTATACAAGCCCCCTTGGCATTTAATTCGGTTGGTATGGGTCGTGGCTTTTCGAAAAGCAATATAAGCGAGAAAGTAGGACTTTTGGACATTAAAGTGGCTTCAAATAAAGTTGGTGAGCAAGCAAGTTTCTATGAGGCAAAGCATCTGTACCAACTAGTCCCTGGCACGAAATGTAACATTCTAAGCATTGTATAGCTTGTGCAAAAGGGCTACAATGTGTTTTAAAATTATGTGTGCACAATCATGGATATACCTCTAAGTACATAGCTCATTGCAAAAGTGTATATGACAAAGCAATAGGATGTTTCACTCTCAAGATCGGATCAAACTTGAAGGAAGGAGGTGTTGTAGTAGCTATCACACAAGAAGTCTTTCAAGAAGAAAGTGAAATATGAGAAGCTGGTTATGGCATTTGAGATTCGAACATCTCAATTTCGGAGGTTTGAACTTGTTGCATAGAAAATGCATCGTAAAAGGTATTACCACTCGTAGAGAAACCGGATAGCCTCTGTGAAGGCTGCATCTTGGGAAAGCTTAACCACAGAGAGAATCATTTCTAGTAGGAAAGAAGTATAAGGGCAAAGGCACCTTTGGAGATTGCGCCTCGGTTATGTGGACCAATGAAAATGCCATCATTAGTTGGCGGCCAGTATGTTTTGACATTTATAAATGATTTCACGAGGAAGACATGGGTCTATTTTCTAAAACATAAAGTGAAGTGTTTGAGCGAGTTCTACCACTTCAAATCTCTTGTTGAGAAGAAAAGTGGACACTACATAAAAGTGTTGAGAAGCCGCGAGGAGGTGGAGAATATATCTCCAAATACTTCCTACGTTTCTACAAGGACCATGGAATACCACAGAGTAGTTTACCACAAGGTATACACCTTAGAAAAATGGTGTAAGAAGAAAAGAAAGAATAGGACCATCATGGACATGTTAAGAAGTATGTTAAAGGAAAATAATTTGCCAAATGAGTATTGGGCGAGAAAAGTTTATCCAATTTGCAGCTTATATCTTAAATATATGTCCAACCAAAGTTGGTATGAACGAGAGTTCCGGAAAAAGTATGGAGTGGAAAAAAGTAAGTTGTCACTCGATGTGTGGCATGTGCACATGTCGCGGGATCGGTGAGGAAGAATTTGGATTAGCAAAAGGGGAGAAGTGTATATTCATTGGATACAATGATGAATCCAAGGCTTACAAGCTATATAATCCATCAACCAAGAAAGTGATAATAGCGAGATATTCGGTTCATAGAAAAAGAAAGCTTGTCGTGGAAGTTTAGAGAAGGCGGTAAATGTGAATACATGCAGCTCACATGAAGACAAAGAGGAATTGATTGCAAAAAATAATTCCTCAACGGTGGCTCCTCCTCCACCTACACAACCTTAACAAGAGCACACCACAAGCAAACAATATAACATCATTGAAAAACCAATGAAAGTGCTTCTCCAAGCACACCACGAGGGATCAACAACTCCCTCTAGTTAGGGTGCAACTCTAAGGACATCTTTACGCAAATACAAGAAGACCAAGATTTAGAAATTTAAGTGAAATTTATGAGCAAGAAGTTGAAAATAATGCCGGTGCGAATTCTTTATTTGCTTTATTTTTCATGTTGATGATCCAATCCATTTTGAAGATGTATTTCAAGAATAGAAATGGATTGAAGCAATGAAGATGAAGAGATATGAGCAATAGAAAAAGAAGATGACACATGGGATTTCAATGGACCTCCCACGAGGAAAAGAAGTTATTGGAGTGAAATGGTTCTATGAGACCAAGAGCAACATTGAAGGCAAGATAGAAAGGCACAAAACATGAGCTAGTTGTCAAAGGATACAAAGCGACGACAAGGAAGAGACTATAGCCAGAAACCTTTTCACCAATTGCAAGGATGGAGACATTGCGGACAATGATGTCAGTAGAAACACAACAAAAATGGAAAGTTTATCAAATGGATGTGAAGTCAACATTCTTGAATGGAGTGTTGAAAGAGGAGGTGTATGTTGAACAACCTCACGGCTATGAGATAGAGAGGCCAAGAGCGAGAAGGTGTATGTAAGTTGAAGAAAGCTCTTTATGGGCAGAAGAAAGCACCATGAGCATGGTACATCAGGGATTGATGCTTACACTGGTGGAAAATGGGTTCGAAACAAGTGTGATGGTGAACCCACACTCTACAACAAATAAAATGGCGTAAGATTATTATTGTTGTTTTGTATGTAAATGATTTGATTTTTACAGAGCAATGATGTTTCTCTCATTGTTGATTTCAAAGCGAGTCATGAAAACTAGTTGAAATGAATGAATTAGGTTTGTTAAGATATTTTTTGGGCATAGAAGTAAAGCAAACGAGAAAAGGGTATTTTTATCTCCCCAAGCAAAGTATATGCGAAGTTTTAAAAAGGTTCAATATGTAGAACAACAAGGCATCATCAACTTCAACTTTCATGAGGTTGAAGTTGAGCAAGGAATATTTCACGGCAAAGAATGTCGATCCGACATTGTACAAGAGCACGGGGATTGGCGATCTAATGTATTTGATTGCAACTAGGCCTAATATAATGTATTCCGTAAGCTTGATATCCCGATTCATGGAGACAACCAAGGAGACACATTGACAAGCAGCCAAGAGAATATTGAGGTATGTGAATGGAACAAAGGGAGTATGGTGTTCTATGCCTAGAAACGCTAATAATTTTAAGCTGATTCGGTTTACGCCCGACAATGATTGGGCTGGAAGTGTTGATGACGAGGAAAAAGAGCACATCGAGGTATGTTTTTCATTTGGGATTGGGAGCCATTTCATGGGCTTCAGAAGCGAACAATAGTTTCATTATCAACAACGAAGCTCAATATGTAGAAGCAATAGCGAGCAAACATGCCAAGCAATTTGGATGAGAAAGATGTTGAGGGATTTATGTCATCAACAAGACAAATGAACCACAATTTTTACGTGATAACAACTTAGCAATTGCAATGTAAAATAATTATGTTTTCCACAAGAGAACAAAGCATATTGATGCCAAATACCATTTTATAAGGGAATTACTTAACAATGGTGAAAATTGCTTTATGTGTCGTTACTGCCTTAGAGAAATAGTTTGTTGATATCCTCACGAAAGCCATTAGGATAGAAGAGCTTTTTTATCTCGGACAATGTCCGGGAATGATTGATGAGCGACATTTGTGATTAGGAGTGTTGAAATAGTCCTAACCATGCCATGAATAAAGCAGTGTGCTGCACCACACCTTCATTGAATTTTTGTTGCGGGGAAGGACAAGTCCGAAAACTCAAATCCACGGTTTTTTGTTACGTAATCCACACAAAAATCAAAACAAAGTACCCAAACCCATTACTCTACATTTATTTCCTTTTTTCGTCGTTGACTTACCTGTTTCCCCGCACTTTGTTGCCCGCAACATTTAAGTTTTACCCTTAAGCCTTTCGCAAAAGTTATTTCCCCAGCGATGCGATATCGGTGGGATCCACTTACCTTTACCACATTTGCAACTATGCACAAACCTTTGTTTTTCACCTTTCCTTACCTTTTTCCGCCTTACCACACTTCCGGGTGCTTTACACACACGGCGCACTTCACAACATTTAGCATTTAGTTTCTAAGCCCTTAGAAACTTATTTCACCGTCGATGCGATCCGATGGGATCCTCAACCTTACCTCATTGCAAACCCGAACAAACCTTTTTCTCGCCTTATTTCCTTACCTTTTCGTATTTCGCACTTACGCTTTTAAGCGCCCGCGCACTTCGGAAAGTTTAAGTTTTACCTTTTCGGTCGCCTACGGGATAAGTTATTTGTGATGTGATACGATTGCAAGAGGGCACGTGTCAAGCTTAGGAGGATAGCATAAAGCACACATCGCAAGCTCGGGAGTTTAAATGGAGAAGTGCCCACAAGTTAAATGGTTTACATTGTGATGCGATATGTGCCACGTCACGATCTCACATCGCAAGTTTTAAGTTTTGTCTGTATCACGCATATGTTAAATTTTAAGATCGCGATGTACGATGGAGCACTGGACGCGATGTGTTTCGGAGCCGGAACTCATAATACTTTCGGGCCCGCCATTTGTAGTTTCTCTACGCATTTTCGTGTAAAAAACGAGAGGAACATGCGAGAAAGGACGAGTTTGCGTTGTTAATAGTCCGATCAACATTAAAATGCATTCAATTCTCGGGCTCGGCCAATTTTGTATAAACCTATGTAATCTCATATGTTTTCGGAGTGAGAGAATTGAATTGAAACTAAGAGACGAGTTGAATAAATTGAAAAATGTATTCCTCTCGTGTGTTTAACGCTTTGCACGTTCATGTGCATGATGGTTATTTCCACAATTTGTGTATTCTCTATGTTGAAAGTGGAACACATTCCTATGTGTTAGTGTTTATTTACAATTTCTAACAAATATTACATTTCAAGGACATATTTGCAACAAAACAACAACTAGATGTGGCGGCGATAACTATACGAGTAGGTAGTACATTTGACAAAAATATGAACATACTCTTTGATCGTCTTGCACAAGGGGCCAACAATAGTGGGTTTAATATATATATGTATGGCCAAAGTCCTAACAAAATATATGGCCTCCTCCAATGCATGAAGACATGAGTGCCCGACCGAGTGCTGAGTTGTTGGCAATGAGTAGGTTTGAACGAGGAGGATGTTACATCTATATATAAAGGAGGCCAATGTACATATATTATATATTAATATTGTCAAGGATGAATACATCTGTAGAATATGGATCAATCCTAGCATAGAAACAAGACCTAACTACACATAGGCATTGGAAGCACTAAGTTAACTAATTATGTGAAATATTCTTAAAGAAAAAATATTCTATGATCTCATAAATTAAAGGCACTAAAAATTCCCACACCCAAAACTAAAAGCCTAGACACCTAAAATTATTGTTACAAAAAGTATAAATGATAAAAAAGGCTAGGAAAACTAATTTGCAAAGACTTAGTGAAATTCATAGCAAGGTGATGAGTGAAATTCCCAAGCATAGTATCCAATCTGTGTTAGATGTTTTGTTATTATAGTATATCAAACAACCTTACATGGAAGTTGTGCAACCTAAACAACAAACAAACAAACAAAAATAAAGAAAAATACAACACACTACCTAGCTTATTCCATATTTTATACTATGTGAGAAAGAATATACAAGTAAAATGGCATGCATCTAAAATATAAGGCATAAGACAAAGTAAAGAATGAACACACTACCTAACTTATTCCATATTTTATACTATGTGAGAAAAAAGAATATACAAGTAAAATGTCATGCATCTAAAATCTAAGGCATAAGACAAAGTAAAGAATGAAGACTATTTTTTATGACAATTGAAATGATGACTTACAAATAATATCTCAATAGTGGTTGTTGTAGCAGTCCCAATATTTGTCCTAGAATCCCAATATTGATTATCATTGTAAAAGAGTAACTATCTCAATATTTGTCCTACCAAAAGGTTTTCCATGGTTGTTGTAGCAATCTCAATAATGTAAGTTTGGTAGTACCTTTCATTTTTTCACTTTTTTTCACTACTCATTTCCATCAACATGTCCGGATACATCACCGTGAGAAGGGAATTGAACTCCGTGATGAGTGCTATAACGACCCACTCATCACCATTGTAGCAATCTCAATATTGATTATCGCATTAAAAAGTTATTTCAAAGTCATTTGGGAAAAAAAATCTCAAATTCAATATTTAAATTACATTTTGATTATTTAATATAAAAAAATTATACAAATTCAATAACTTAAAATTATTATTTTTCCAATTTTAAATCAGTGTAAAATTGGGTAGATAATATCAATATCGACTATCAATATCAGACTCGAGTAAGGTTGATATGATATGATATATTTTAATAACCTCCATTAGACCCAGCGGTCTAAAGACCCACATTCCACCTCCAAACAAGACATCACATTCTCAAATTTTCGTCTAGAACAGTTCACAAAGTTAAAAATAAATAAAAAATAAAAATAACCTCTAACATACATCCACGTGATGCATGTACCATCACACACATCAATATCGAATCAGATGGTCTTTAGTGCGACTTTTTGAATGCTTTTTACTTTGGTGGATTTTTCCGATCTAATTTCTGAAAATCTGGCCGTAATTCATTGAAAACATAAGTTTGATGGGTAACTTTGCTAATCGAAGTGCCCTAGAGGTTTTTTTAAGGCACTGAATCCATATATACAGTGAAAAAACCAATTTAAATAACAGAAATGAAGATTTTACCTCAATTTTTTTCACTAAATTCGGAACCAGAAACTCCAAAAAATAGCACTTAAAACAACTATAAGAATCACCACAGTCAGTGATTTGCAGAAAAAGTTCAAGATGAAAAAGCTGTGAATGGACGACTTTGAATTTACTGGGGTACATAAATGTTGAAGTTTGGTAAAGACTTTTTCAAGTCAGGATATGGCCCACGTGACGGCCGCTGCCAGGCAACCAATAAACGCAGAGCAACCCAAGTTGCATTTAATGATGTAAATCTGGCAACATAATATTTTCCTCCCTGCCCTTCTCGATGACGTGCATTATATAGATTACTTTGACTGTTTGATAATTAGGTTTGCCTAATTTGCACAAAAAATCAAGTCAATAATTGATTTTAAAGTTAAGATGTTGTTTAAAGAGGTGAGAATTTTCTGGGTTTGGAAATTTCTTGAAATTTTTTAAAAGAAATTTAATCATGAGAGTGTTTGATTTGGTTTTTTTTATAGTGGAAATAGATTGAATTTGAAAAAGCACTTAAAATTATGAAGTTTGATAGTTATAACTAAATTTCCATTGCAAAATATCATTAACATCTTGCTAATATTTTTATGCTTATCCAAACAAAAAATCTAAGCTCCTTAAACTACTATTTTTTTTCTGTGCAAAATATCATTAAAATCTTGCCAAACAAAAATATAATCTCCTTAAACTACTATTTTTTCAAATTAATACGATAAATTTTAAATTCAAAAAATATAATAAACCAAATCAATAATTGATTTCAAATTCAAAAATATAATCAAACCAAATCAATAGTTGATTTCAAGTATTTAAATATTTTTGCGATTTGGCAAAGAATTTTCAAGCAGCTCACATGACCGCTGCTGCGAGGCCACCCTATAAACACCGAGCAGCCCCATGTATGTCAACATATGCTTTTAAATACTGCATTCAAACACACAACTATTTCCCATCGTCCTTTCTATTGCCGATTATGCACAAAACTACTGCCCATCCTCCTCCTATTGCATATTTTTTTTATTGAGAGAGATTAATGTTGATTTTTTTACCTCTGAAATTTGTTACGGTAATAGGTTCAGGTAAAGTTATTAGATTGTTTGACTGGTAATTTAATAAACTAGTTAAATTCAAACTATTGCCCATCTTCATTTTTATGGTAAATGTTGATTTTTTTTACTGCTGGGAATAGGTCCAGGTAAAGTTATTAGGTTGTTTGATTGGTAATTTAATAAAATTTGTTAAATTCAAAATGATTGTCCATCTTTTTTTTCATGCTAAATTTCTTTTGAATGAAAAAGTTAAAGTATAAAGCAATGTTGAGTTTTTACAGTTTTTTATTTTGGGAATCTGGAATAGTAATAAGTTTAGAAAAAAACATTAGACAGTTTGATTGGTAGTTTTATAAAATTATTGTTTATTTGTAAATTTAAAATTACTATCTTTCTTTTATCTCCAAATTTTTTTGATTGTGAAGCACGAAATGTAGAGTCAATGTCAATGTTGATTTCTGTGAAGCATTTATTGATGATATGTTCAATTTATTATGATAATATGTTAGGTTAAATTGCTTTTGGTAATTTAATGAAACTATTGTTTATTGTAAATTGAAAATTATTGCGCATGTGCAATTCTCTGAATGGAGAGATGAAAATTACAAAAGTCGATGTCAATTTTCTATCATTATCTTCTTATTTTGAGAATCTCTTATGATAATAAGATTAGGGAAAACTATACATAGCTAAAATTATTAAATTGTTTGATTAGTAATTTAATAAAATGATGAGTTTATTACACATTTCATTGAAATTATTATTTAAAATTATTAAATAGTTTTCATTGGTAGTTTGATAAAGTTACTATCTGTTATGATAATAAGGTCGAGGTAAAATTATTAGATTATTTGATGAGTAATTTAATAAAATGATGGTTTATTACTTATTCATTGAATTTATTATTTAAAATTATTAAATAGTTTCATTGGTAGTTTTAAAATTATTACTTAAAATTATTAAATAGTTTCATTAGTCATTTGAAAATTGTTACTTAAAATTATTAAATAATTTCATTGGTAGTTTGAAAATTATTACTTAAAATTATTAAATAGTTTCATTGGTAATTTGATAAAGTTACTTTGTTTATTGTAGTTTCATTCAATCTTTTATTAGAATAAAGTCATCTAAAATTATTAGATACTTCACGACTAGTTTAATAAAATTATTATTTATTAGATATTCATTAGACCTAAATATTAAAGTAAATAAGTTAATGTTGATTTTGTAATTATATTTTTTATTAAAAATTTGTAATAAAATTAAATAAAATTAACAAATCAAATCCACTTTTGTGTTCAAATAAAATTACTAAATTATTTTAGCCCTAGGGTGGTGCTAGTTGGCCACCCTAGAGTAAGATTAGGGGTTGGGAGAATCGTGTGTCGTTTACACATTCAAACCTTGATTTACCAATGTGACTTTTTGGGGAGGGTGTAGTTGTATTTGGAGGTTATAGTGATAGGCTGTGAAGATGTCGAGATAATAAACTTTGTTGTTAAAATAAAAACAAAAATTTACTAAATCATTTTAACTTTCTCAAATAAAATTAAAATAAAAAATAGTAATATGGTAAGACTCGTAGGTTTAATTCATTATCGATCAATTTTCAAAGTGACTTTAGGTTGAAAATTGAGCGGATGTGTGTTGGCCAAGGTGATACGAGGATAGGGGCTCTATAGCCCTATCGTTCTCATTTATCAACAACATGTACGGAAACGAGAATAATTTATTTAGTATTATCGGTATAATGTGCGCAGCTTTTTCCACTATTCGATGACACCGGAGTTGTAACGAACATGAACTTCCATGGAAGGATTATGTACGCTCTCTCTTGATGGGCCAAAGTATTACACTATTCTACTTAATCATTGTTGTTCCAACATTGATGAATATTGTGAAATACTCCCAACCACCGCTATGAATAAGCGATGGCGGCAACCCACACCTTCATTGAATTTTTGTTGCCGGGGAAGGACGAGGCTTAGAACTCAAATCGTGTTTCAAAATCCACGCAAGAATTGAAACGAGTACTCGAGTCCATTACTCGCTTTTATCTCCTTTTGCGTCATTGACTTGCTGCTTGCCCGCACTTCGCTGCCCACAACATTTAATTTTTTACCCTTAAGCCTTTCTCCAAAGTTATTTCCCCGCCGATGTGATATCGGTGGGACCCCTTACCTTTCCCTCATTTGCAACCGCGCAAAAACCTTTGTTTTCCTTTCCTTACCTTTTCCGCCTCATCGCACTTCTCGACGCTTTTACACGCATGACCCACACTTCGCAACATTTAGCATTTAGTTTCTAAGCCCCACACCAAAACTTATTTCCCCACGTACGATCCGGTGGGACCCTCAACTGCTACACTCATTGCAAACCCGCACAAACCTTTGTCTCGCCTTATTTCCTTACCTTTTTTCGTATTTCGCTCTAACCGCTTTTAAGCCGCTCATGACCACTTCCCAGAGTTTAAGTTTTTACCTTGTCTGACCTCACTGCAAAGATATGTTATTTGCGATGCGATGCGATCGTAAAGGGTACGTGTCAAACTGCGGGAGGATAGTGCAAAGTGCACATCGCAAGCTCTAGGTTTAAATGGATAAGCGCCCACAAGTTAAATGGTTTACACTACGATGCGATATGTGCCACGTCACAATCGCACATCGCAGTTTTAAGTTATGTCCGTATGCGCATATGTTAAATGTTAAGATCGCCGATGTGCGATGGAGCACTAGAACGTGATGTGTTTTCAAAGCCAAAACTCATAATATTTCAAGTTCGCCATTGAGTTTACGTACACGTTTTTCGTGTAGAAAACGAGACAGAGTAGAAGGACGAGTTTGGTTTTTAACGAGTCAGGGTTAGCATTAAAATGCATTCAATTCTCGAGCTACGGCTTATTTTGTATAAACCTATGTAATCTCATATGTTTTTTAGAGTGAGACAATTGAATCGAATTAAGAGAAGAGTTTAATAAATTGAAAATGTATTTCTCTCTTGTGTTTAACGCTACTGCCTATCTATGTATGACGGTTATTTCCACAATTTTTTGCATTCTCTATGTTGAAAAGGGAACACATTCCTTTGTGTTGTGTTTATTTACAATTCCAACATGATATCGAGACAAGTCTAGGCTCTCGATGAAAGAATGAGTCTTTACTAAAGAGCGAAATATTGTTTTGTGGTGATTCTCCCGAGTAGTGAGAAGGTTTTGTTTATGTAGTCAAGATGGCGAGCGGCAGCACAAGCTCTCGAATAATCCCCAACTACCACGAGTTCAATGGGAAGAATTATGACTATTGGGCTATTACAATGAAGGCCGCATTCTCCTCACAAGATATTTGGGAGCTAGTAGAAAATGGTTTCCAAGAACGTGAGATGCAATAGAATATAATGCTTTGACACAAGCACAAAGAGATTTCTTGAGATAAAATAAGAAGAAGGAATCCAAAGCCCTCTTATATATTTTCCAAGCAGTACATGAGAGTATTTTCCCAAGGATTACGAGCGAGAAAACGAAGTCTAAGGAGGCATGGGATACCCTCTAGACAACCTATCAAGGCATGGAAAAAGTGAAGACAACAAAAAATTCAAATCCGAGAAGAGATTTTGAAACTCTTTGTATGAAAGAGTCTCATAACATAGACTCATTATTTACACATGTGATTGGGTTGGTTACCCAAATCAGGTCTCATTGAGAGATACTTGAAGAAAGGAGAATAGTGGATAAATTCTTAAGAAGTCTACCATCAAGGTTTGATGCCATAGTAGTGGTCATAGAAGAGACAAATGATCTCTCATGGGTTTCAATGGATGAGCTTCATGCATCACCGATGTCTCATGAGCACGGATTGAACATAGCAACAAACTCCTCTTTGGAGCATGCATTTAATACAAAAATGTCTTTTGGTCAAGGTAGAGGTCGAGGGAAGATCAAACTACCGAGGAAAGAGGAAGAAGCCCACGAGAGGTGGAAGAAGTAGCCTCACAAGCACAAGTGGAAGGGGCAATAATAAAAATCCAAGCCAAGGCTCAAGCTAGAATCAAGCACAAGGACAGGTATGATAAATCTCAATTCCAATGTCATTATTGCAAAAAAGTATGGTCAATGCAAATGAATTTAGAAAGAAACAAATGACATGGGTAGTAAACCAAGTGTAAACTTTACAAAAGAAAATCGGAGGCATGGTAATGTGCTTTTAGCTTGTAACGTAGCACGAAAAGAAAAAACAAGAAGATGTATGGTTCTTAGATTCAGGGGTGTAGTAACCATATGACTGGAAACATAACAATGCTTTCCATTCTAGATGAAAGTGTAAACGCCGAAGTGACAACGGGGATCGATAAGAAGATCCCTATCATGGGGAAAGGAAGAGTAAACATATTGCCAAAGAAGGGAGATAAGAAGTTCGTGTGCGGATGTCTATTATGTCCCCGGCCCGAAATGTAACATTCTAAGCATTGTATAGCTGTCAAAAGGGCTACAATGTGTTTTTTTTAAAAATTATGTGTGCACAATCATGGATATACCTCTAAGTACACAGCTCATTGCAAAAGTGTATATGACAAGCAATAGGATGTTTCCTCTCAAGATCAGATCAAACTTGAAGGAAGGAGGTGTTGTAGTAGCCGCGTCACACAAAAGTTTTTCAAGAAGAAGTGAAATATGAGAACTAGTTATGGCATTTGAGATTCAAACATCTCAATTTCGGAGGTTTGAACTTGTTGCATAGAAAATGCATCGTAAAGGTATTACCACTCGTAGAGAAACCCGGATAGCCTATGTGAAGGCTGCATCTTGGGAAAGCAACACGAGAGAATCATTTCTAGTAGGAAAGAGTATAAGGGCAAAGGCACCTTTGGAGATTGTCCACTCGCATTTATGTGGACCAATGCAAATGCCATCATTAGTTGGCGACCATTATGTTTTGACATTTATAAATGATTTCACAAGGAAGACATGGGTCTATTTTTCTAAAACATAAAGTGAAGTGTTTGAGCAGTTCTACCACTTCAAATCTCTTGTTGAGAAGAAAAAGTGGACACTACATAAAAGTGTTGAGAAGCGATAGAGGTGGAGAATATATCTCCAAATACTTCCTACGTTTCGCAAGGAGCATGGAATACGTAAGTAGTTTACCACAAGGGATACACCTTAGAAAAAATGGTGTAGAAGAAATAAAGAATAGGACCATCATGGACATGTTAAGAAGTATGTTGAAGGAAAATAATTTTCCAAATGAGTATTGGGCGAAGCTATCAATTTTGTAGCTTATATCTTAAATAGATGTCCAACCAAAAGTCTGTTATGAAACGAGAGTTCCGAGAAGAAGTATGGAGTGGAAAAAATTAAGTTTTCACTCGATGTGTGGCATGTGCACATGTCCAGGATCAGTTAAGGAAGAATTTGGATAGCAAGGGGAGAAGTGTATATTCATTGGATATAGTGATGAATCCAAGGCTTACAAGCTATATAATCCATCAACCAAGAAAGTAATAATAAGAAGAGATATTTAGTTCATAGAAGAAGAAGCTTGTCATGGAAGTTTAGAGAGAGACAAGATGTGAAGACATGTATTTCACATGAAGACAAAGAGGAATTGATTGCAAAAAAATAATTCCTCAACGGCGGCTCCTCCTCCACCTACACAAGCTTAACAGGCACACCACAAGAAAACAATATAACATCATTGAAAAACCAATGAAGTGCTTCTCCAAGCACACCACGAGGATCAACAACTCCCTCGAGTTCAAGTGCAACTCTAAGAACATCTTCGACAGAAATACAAGAAGACCAAGATTTAGAAATTTGATGAAATTTATGAGCAGAGAAGAAGTTGAAAATAATGCTCGTCGAATTCTTTATTTGCTTTATTTTCATGTTGATGATCCAATCCATTTTGAAGATGTATTTAAAGAATAGAAATGGATTGAAGCAATGAATGAAGAGATATGAGCAATAGAAAAGAATGACACATGGGATTTAATGGACCTCCCACAAGGAAAAGAAGTTATTGGAGTGAAATGGTTCTATAAGACCAAGAGCAACATTGAAGGCAAGATAGAAAGGCACAAAGCAAGGCTAGGCTGTCAAAGGCTACAAGCGGCAGCAAGGAAGAGACTATGATGAAACCTTTTCACCAATTGCAAGGATGGAGACATTGCGGACAATGATGTCAATAGAAACACAACAAAAATGGAAAGTTTATCAAATGGATGTGAAGTCAACATTCTTGAATGGAGTGTTGAAAGAGGAGGTGTATGTTGAACAACCTCCGGCTATGAGATAGAAGGCCAAGAACGAGAAGGTGTGTAAGTTGAAGAAAGCTCTTTATGGGCAAGAAAGCACCATGAGCATGGTACATCGGGATTGATGCTTACACGGTGGAAAATGGGTTCGACAAGTGTGATGGTGAACCCACACTCTACAACAAATAAAATGACGGTGAAGATTCTTATTGTTGTTTGTATGTAGATGATTTGATTTTACAAAAGGCGGTGATGTTTCTCTCATTGTTGATTTCACTGATCTAAGCGAGTTTGAAATGAATGAATTGGGTTTGTTAAGATATTTTTGGGCATAGAAGTAAAGCAAACGAAAAGGGTATTTTTTATCTCCCAAGCAAAGTATGTTGCGAAGTTTTAAAAAGGTTCAATATGTAGAACAACGAGGCATCATCAACTTCAACTTTCATGAGGTTGAAGTTGAGCAAGAATATTGCGCCCAGAATGTCGATCCGACATTGTACAAGAGCACGGTTGGCGATCCAATGTATTTGATTGCAACTAGGCCTAATATAATGTATTCGATAGAAGCCGATATCCCGATTCATGGAGACAACCAAGGAGACACATTGCGACGCACCAAGAGAATATTGAGGTATGTGAATGGAACAAAGGAGGTATGTGTGTTCTATACTACGAAACTAATAATTTTAAGTCTGATTGGTTACAGCGACAATGATTGGGCTGGGAAGTGTTGATGACGAAAAGAACACATCGGGGTATGTTTTTCATTTGGGATTGGGAGCCATTTCATGGGCTTCAAGAAGCGAGCAATAGTTTCATTATCAACAACGAAGCTCAATATGTAGAAGCAATGCGAAACATGCCAAGCAATTTGGATGAGGAAAGATGTTGAGGGATTTATGTCATCAACAAGACAAAGGAACCACAATTTTCAGTGATAACAACTTAGCAATTGCAATGTCAAATAATTATGTTTTCCACAAGAGAACAAAGCATATTGATGTCAAATACCATTTTATAAGGGAATTACTTAACAATGGTGAAATTGTTTTGCGATGTTGACGGCTTTAGAGAAATAGTTTGTTGATATCCTCACAAAGCCATTAGGACGAGAAGGCTTTTTTTATCTCGGACAATGTTTGAGAATGATTGATGGCGACATTTGTGATTAAGGGGGAGTGTTGGAAATACTCCTAACCACTGCCATGAATAAACGGTGTGGCAGTGCACCACACCTTCATTGAATTTTTGTTGCGGGGAAGGACGAGTCTCAAAACTCAAATCCGTGATTTTTTTGTTCGCAATCCACACAAAAAATCAAAAAAAAGTACCCGAACCCATTACTCTACATTTATTTCCTTTTTCGTCGTTGACTTACTCCGTTTCCCCCGCACTTTGTTGCCCGCAACATTTAAGTTTTACCCTTAAGCCTTTCGCAAAAAGTTATTTCCCCACTGATGCGATATCGGTGGGAATCCACTTACCTTTACCACATTTGCAACTATGCACAAACCTTTGTTTTTCACCTTTCCTTACCTTTTCCGCCTTACCACACTTCAAGATGCTTTACCACCCGTGCACCGCACTTCACAACATTTAGCATTTAGTTTCTAAGCCCGCTTTGCGAAACTTATTTCCGTCGATGCGATCCGGTGGGATCCTCAACCTTACCTCTCATTGCAAACCCGCACAAACCTTTTTCTCGCCTTATTTCCTTACCTTTTTCGTATTTCGCACTTACCACTTTTAAGCCCCCCGCAGCCCGCACCTCGCAGTTTAATTTTTACGTTTTCGCCGCCCACAAGATAAGTTATTTGTGATGTGATACGATTGCAAAGGGCACGTGTCAAGCTTAGGAGGATAGCATAAAGCACACATCGCAAGCTCGGGAGTTTAAATGGAGAAGTGCCCACAAGTTAAATGGTTTACATTGTGATGCGATATGTGCCACATCACAATCTCACATCGCAAGTTTTAAGTTTTTGTCTCGTATCACGCATATGTTAAATTTTAAGATCACCGATGTATGATGGAGCACCGGGACGCAATGATCCGGTGGATATTGGTGGCCACCCGCCTATTCCACTTGGGCCCCCACCATTGTCTCTTTCGCGTTTTCGGTTTGGCGTAACTTACTATTTTTTGTGAGTTTTTTGGGTCTCGAACTTCCGGAGCCGTTTTGAGGCCCTAACGACGTTTTTGGTATGAAAATTTGATTTTGATCATCAAAATCGTCACAAAAGTTGTAGTCCTCGGATAGAGCTTTCTAATGATGTATCATGTGCGTCAAACGGAGATAGTATGCCAAAGTTACGTCCCTGGGAGTTGAAACACCAATTTACCCAAACGGGGCCCATAGTTTTGGCGCTTCATCTCCTAGGGTTAGGCTTTTTGGGATGTTGAGGGGCTCTCCATTGTTTCTCAATAATAAATAGGCCCTCGAGCCTCATTGTAACTCGGTTCGAGGTGCTGTAGCCACCACATCTCTTCTCGGAGATTCGCTACCGACACCTAGCTATTTTATTTCCATTATGTGCCGTAAGCATCTTTACGTTATCTGATATTAATGAAATGAAGTGTTATTTCAGTTTGCATCTCCGTATTTATGGTTATGTGTTTATTATTTGCGTTCGTATAAATCCGGATCGATGGTATCGGAGGGGGACTTGCTCTTTCTTTGTTTTTCTTTGCATGTCCCCAACGCGGTCGGGGGTATAAGGAGTTAGGGCTCGATGCGGTCTGAACCCTTGCAGAGATCGATACAACTCGACGACCTCCCATGGCGGAAGAAAAGAAAGACGAGGGAGCAGGAGATCCTATCAAAAATGCGCTCGAGGAGGCTCTCCAGAAAACCAAAGGAGCGTGATGATGGATAACTTTGCTCAAATCCTTCAACGGCGCACATATGGCGCATCTGCATCCACCGACCACTGCGGAGGCGCCACTCCCTTCAAAGGTACGGGTAAACTTTGACATTCCTATATTTGAAGGAAAAAATAGATGCGGAATATGTTTTGAACGGATGGTTAAATTTGTTGGAAGGGTATTTCTCGGTCCATGACTTCTCCGACCAAGAAAAGATTATTTTTGCACTCCTCGAAAGCCGCCCCCCATGTCAAAGGCGGTGGGAAACCTACCGTGAGCGAGAGGGCAAAGGGGAACCCTCTCTCCGTTCTCCAGCCACACCCACTTGGAATTCGTTCCGAGATGGCATCAAGAACAATATTACCCTACAGCGGGGAGCTGTGAGGACAACACATCCAATGGACCACGCATGCCGGCAACAAAAGGATCAAGATGTGCACGAGCGACTGAATCTGCTCCATACCCTACGCACAAAGTTGGGTATTAAAGATTCGAGAGACATTTGGTGCTCAAGTACCGCTACTTTGTCCGCACAAACACATTCAGAGGAAATGGAATTCCTCGACATTACATCGCTTGGCACTGACATGTCGCTATGTCGCCAAGATCGAGCAAATTTAAGCAAAGAAGCGAGACTTTGGATCCGTGATCCGAAAGGTGCCCCCGAACCGAAGAACAAGGGGCAAGGCCAAAGCAATGCGACTCAGGAACAATACCACAAATCCAAAGAAGGACACAGCGGGAAGTGGTGTGAATTTCATATGACCCCACTCGCCACAAGACTAAACGCAGTGCTCGGGCCAAACAATCTTTGGTGGGCCGAACTAAAGGCACCCGAATCGGATGCATTTTCCGATCACGAGTTAGAACCAGACAAAGGTAATGACAAAGGGAAGCGATGATCATTGATGCGGATCCCGGTGCCATTGTTGCCACCACCAAGATCCGAAGGAGGGTCCGAGAGGATCCCAGGAGGAGGGAGCGCCTCTTCCCAGATCGCGAGATGTGGGTGAAGGGTTCTCCATTGCCGTTTGCTCGTCGATAGCTGAAGCCAAAAGAACCTCATTTCAAAGAGACGTCGTGAAGCGGCTCCTACCTACCAACCATAGCACACCCGCAACCGTATGCCATTGGGTGGCTCCACCCGTGGAGAGATCTCCGCATCCGCCGGCAAATGCACGACTTCCATACAGTATCAAAGCCATTCACGGATGAGGTATCGTGTGATGTTGCTCCTCTTGATGTAGTCGATGTATTACTGCGGGCCAACCATACTTATGGAGACGACATGCGTGTGTGAGTCTGGGCCTCGTGCCGTTATTGCACTTTGGGAAATAACTGTGTACGGGGATGCGGAGGTAGTACGCCTCTGCCATCTCTTTGACTACTGCAAAACAACGCAGTAAGATTGTTTCCTAGGACCGAGAAATTCATTTTCCTTACGACTCGCTCACGGGGAAAGAAGAATATTGTGGCCACAACCTTGAAACGAAATGGCTCCCTTTCACGGTACCGGCAGCAGATGGACAAAGTCATGGAGGAATACGATGACAATTTCTCCTCACTCATAGAGGTTCCTCTACTATCGTCGGACAAGCACCCATTGATCCGACTCCCAATGCACCACCACCCGATGTTTCCATACATCTCGCAACTACACATACAGAATCCAAACATGTACTGTATGAGGCTGATAAAGACCAAATTTACTAAACGCATCCGGCATGTCCACCCGCAGGTCCATGACATCTTCAACACATCTAATACTCAGCTCAATAGAATTTTCCTCATCTCATGGAGGATCTCAACGTCAATGGGGGACCATTGCTTCCTAAGAAGGAGGAATGATCCGAGTGGATATTGGTGGCCACCCTGCCTATTCCACTTGGGCCCCACCATTGTCTCTTTCAGCTTTTTCGGCTTTTGGCATAACTCACTATTTTTAGCAGCTTTTTTGGGTCCCGAACTTCCGGAGCCGTTTTGAGGCCCCAAACGACGTTTTTTGGTATGAAAATTTGATTTTGATCATCAAAATCGTCACAAAAGGTTGTAGTCCTCGGATGAGAGCTTTCTACGATGTATCATGTGCGTCAAAGCGAGAGATAGTATGCCAAAGTTACGTCCTATGGGAAGTTGAAACACCAATTTACCCAAGCCGGGCCCATAGTTTTGGCGCTTCATCTCCTAGGGTTAGGTTTTGGGATGTTGAGGAGCTCTCCATTGTTTCTCAATAATAAATAGGCCCTCGAGCCCTCATTGTAACTCGGTCCGCAGGTCCGTAGCCACCACATCTCTTCTCGGAGATTCGGCTACCGACGACCCTAGCTATTTTATTTCCATTATGTCTGCAAAGCATCTTTCTGTTATTTGATATTAATGAAATGAAGTGTTATTTCCACTGCATCTCTGTATTTATGGTTATGTGTTTATTCTGTTGCGTTCCTGCATAAAATCCGGATCACGCAATGTGTTTTCAGAGTTGGAACTCATAATATTTCAGGCCCGCCATTTTGTGTTTCTCTACGCATTTTCGTGTAAAAACAGAGGAACATGCAGAAGGACGAGTTTGGCTGTTAATAGTCCGATCAACATTAAAATGCATTCAATTCTCGATGCTCACGACCAATTTTGTATAAACCTATGTAATCTCATATGTTTTCGAGTGAGAGAATTGAATCGACTAAGGAGACGAGTTGAATAAATTGAAAATGTATTCCTCTCGTGTGTTTAACGCTTTGCTCGTCTACGTATGATGGTTATTTCCGCAATTTGTGCATTCTCTATGTTGAAAGTGGAACACATTCCTATGTGTTGTGTTTATTTACAATTTCTAACAAATATTACATTTCAAGGACATATTTGCAATAGAACAACAACTAGATGTAGCGGCTGGTAACTATACTGATGGGTAGTACGTTTGACAAAAAATATGAACATACTCTTTGATCGTCTTGCTCAAGGGGAGCCAACAATAGTGGGTTTAATATATATATGTATGGCCAAAGTCCTAACAAAATATATGGCCTCCTCCAATGCATAGAAGACATGACGACGCGACCCGGTGCTCAGTTGTTGGCAATGAGTAGGTTTGAACAGGGAGGATGTTACATCTATATATAAAGGAGGCCAAATACATATATTATATATTAATATTATCAAGGATGAATACATCTATAGAATATGGATCAATCCTAGCATAGAAACAAGACCTAACTACACATAGGCATTGGAAGCACTAAGTTAACTAATTATGTGAAATATTCTTAAAGAAAAATATTCTATGATCTCATAAATTAAAGGCACTAAAAATTCCCACACCCAAAACTAAAAGCCTAGACACCTAAAATTATTGTTACAAAAAGTAGAAATGATAAAAAAAGGCTAGGAAAACTAATTTACCAAAGACTTGATGAAATTCATAGCAAGGTGATGAGTGAAATTCCCAAGCATAGTATCCAATCTATGTTAGATGTTTTGTTATTATAGTATATCAAACAACCTTTACATGGAAGTTGTGCAACCTAAACAACAAACAAACAAACAAAAATAAAGAAAAAATACAACACACTACCTAGCTTATTCCATATTTTTATACTATGTGAGAAAGAATATACAAGTAAAATGGCATGCATCTAAAATATACGGCATAAGACAAAGTAAAGAATGAACACACTACCTAACTTATTCCATATTTTATACTATGTGAGAAAAAGAATATACAAGTAAAATGTCATGCATCTAAAATCTAAGGCATAAGACAAAGTAAAGAATGAAGATTATTTTTTATGACAATTGAAATGATGACTTACAAATAATATCTCAATAGTGGTTGTTGTAGCAGTCCCAATATTTGTCCTAGAATCCCAATACACGATTATCATTGTAAAAGAGTAACTATCTCAATATTTGTCCCGGCAAAAGGTTTTCCATGGTTGTTGTAGCAATCTCAATATATATATTTTTTTTGTAAGTTTGGTAGTACCTTTCATTTTTTTCACTTTTTTTTCACTTACTCCATTTCCATCAACATGTCCGGATATATCACCCCGATCGCACTCTGTGATGAGTGCTATAACAACCCGCCTCATCACCGTTGTAGCAATCTCAATATTGATTATTGCATTAAAAGTTATTTCAAAGTCATTTGGGAAAAAAATCTCTAAATTCAATATTTAAATTACATTTTGAAAAAAAATAAATTATTTAATATAAAAAAAATTATACAAATTCAATAACTTAAAATTATTATTTTCCAATTTTAAATCAGCTGTAAAATTGGGTAGACCCCACCAGTCTAAAGACCCACATTCCACCTCAAACAAGACATCACATTCTCAAATTTTCGTCCAGAACAGACTCACAAAGTTAGAAGATAAACATCCACTTGATGCATGTACCATCATCACGATCCAATATCGGAATCCGATGGTCTTTAGTGCGACTTTTTGAATGTTTTTCTCGGTGGATTTTTCGATCTAATTTCTCGAAAATCACTGTTTCGTAATTCATTGAAAACATAAATTTGATGAGTAACTTTGCACAATCGAAATGCCCTAGAGGTTTTTTTAAGGTACCGAATCCATATATACATTGAAAAAGCCAATTTAAATAACAGAAAATGAAGATTTTACCTCAATTTTTTTCACTAAATTCTGTAACTGGAAAACTCCAAAAAATAGCACTTAAGACAACTATAAGAATCACCGCAATCGACGAGATTTAGAAAAAGTTTAAGATGAAAAAAGCTTTGAATGGGACGACTTTGAATTTATTGGGGTACATAAATGTTGAAGTTTGGTAAAGACTTTTCAAGTCGAGATATGGCCCACGTGAGGGCCGCCGCCGTGCAACCAATAAACGCAGAGCAACCCAAGTTGCATTTAATGATGTAAATACGGCAACATAATATTTTCCTCCCGCCTTCTAGATGACGTGCATTATATAGTTGACTTTGATTGCTTTGATAATTAAGTTGGCCTAATTTACAAAATCAAGTCAATAGTTGATTTTAAATTAAGGCGTTGTTTAAAGACGTGGATTTCTAGTTGGAATTTTTTGAATTTTTTTAAGGAATTTAATTATGAGAGTGTTTGATTTGGTTTTTTTTAATAGTGGAAATAGATTGAATTTGAAAGTCACTCAAAATTATGAAGTTTGATAGTTATAGCTAAATTTCCATTGCAAAATATCATTAACATCTTGCTAATTTTTTTTATGCTTATCCAAACAAAAAATCTAAGCTCCTTAAACTACTATTTTTTTTCCGTGCAAAATATCATTAAATTCTTGCTAATTTTTTTATTCTTATCCAAACAAAAATATAATCTCCTTAAACTACTATTTTTTTCAAATTAATACGATAAATTTTAAATTCAAAAAATATAATAAACCAAATCAATAATTGATTTCAAATTCAAAAATATAATCAAACCAAATCAATAGTTGATTTCAAGTATTTAATATATTTTACGATTTGTCAAAAGAATTTTCAAGCGACACATGATCTCGTCTGCGAGGCCACACTCTATAAACACCGAGCGACCCCCATGTATGTCAACATATGCTTTTTAAATACGCATTCAAAAACACAACTATTTCCCATCGTCCTTTCTATTATGGATTATGCACAAAACTATTGCATATTTTTTTTATTGAGAGAGATTAATGTTGATTTTTTTTACCTCTGGGGAATTTGTTACTGTAATAGGTTCGGTGTAAAGTTATTAGATTGTTTGACTCGGGTAATTTAATAAACTTGTTAAATTCAAAATTATCGCCCTATCTTTATTCCGATAGGGGGTTACGCCTATCGGCGTAAAAATTTATTATGTCAGTGGAGAATTGAATCTTCACTGGAGAATTGAATCTGAGTGAAGGATAGCAAATATTTTTCCGATTATTTTTAGATAACTTTAATTTATTTCTAGTTCTTTATTTTACTTAATTTAATTGATTCCAGAATATAATAGAAATCTAATTAACTAGGGGGGTTACGCCCGATAGGCGTAACCCCCTATCGAAAGGAGCATGTTTTGTGATTAGGCTAATTAATTTTTTTTGATCCCGATAGTCCTGATTGAAAGATGCCGGTATATTCTCGGGTCGTCGCCACTCAATCAATGGATCAAATCCACCCCACTAAATTCCTTGCATATGTAAATCACATGTTTAAACTCGTACTTAAATTAATTTTTTACAAATCTTGATTAAAAATTTATTGTGCCATTTATCAATTGCCACCTATCAAGATTAACAACTAGACATTAAATCTTCTCCAAGTGTTGAAATCTTTCTACGCAACGTGTCCCATGCCTTTCGTACAAGCCATAGTGGCAGTAGCGGTGCATGTTGGGGCATGTTGAAATCATTGTGCAACGTGTCCACGAGCCATAGTGGTGGCAAGGAAATGTTTTCTTTCGCTCGCTCAAGTCCCCTCGGGTCCGTTGCGGCTTGGTTCATATGACTTAGCGATGAATCTGCTAATCGTGCTGAAGTCGCTTCAAAGCAAGGTCGATGGGAGGGACAGGGGAAGCGCTCGAAGGTAATTTGGTTGCGTGAACGTGCCTCCTCTAAGACTTCGATTGGTGCCCCCTCTCACTCCGGTTGGTTTTAGTTTTCGAATCCGTCACAACCCCTTTTTGTCATAGATTTATCCCATAGCGCAGGGTTCCTCTGTCTGCTCGTATTGTTGTGAGATTTTTTTCAATTTCGTGAACATACGGATTTAGCGTTTCATAATAATAATGACGGTTTAGAAAATTGTAGTGGGCTCGTCTTTCCGTGTCGCTCCACGAAAAATTTGAGGAAGCGCTAGAAGCTAATATAGATGTGGAACGTGCCCCCTCTCGGATTCCGGTTGGTTTTAGTTTTCGTAATCCGTCACAACCCTTTTTTCTCATAGATTTATCCCATAGCGTGTGATTCCTCCTCTCGTTCGGATTGTTGTGAGATTTTTTTCAATTTCATGAACATACAGATTTAAGGTTTGATAATAATAGTAATGAGAGTTAGAAAATTTTGTATAAATGAACTGCCGTGTGTGTAGGCCGAAAGTTGCAAGTATTTACCGTGCAAGATGTTGGGTACGCGAATAAAAACATAAAATGGTAAGGCAAATTCGCTCGTCGTCGCATGCTTAACCTTCATATTCAACTATGAAATTTAAATTAGAGAACTCCCGCAATGAGTCCCCACAATGATCTAGTGATGACACAAATGGGCGTTACATGTAATAGATCTATGTTATAGCACTCGGACGTGGATTCTTCCCTGCTTCTTCGATTGTTGTGAGATTTTTTCAATTTCTTGTACATATGGATTTAGGGTTTCATAATAATAAACATCGTTATTCTGAGTTTTGTATAAATGAACAGCTTGTGTGTAGGGCCAACAAGTGGATGGGAGGACAGGGAGTTAATTCTGCTTCACCATCTAAGAAATTAAATCTAATGGTTTCTGAGTATTCGATGATTAAGCCTAATTTAGGAATTGATATATTGTTTCTCGTACCTTTTAATTAAGTTTTATGTTGTTTACTGAAATGCTTTACGTTCCATCAATCCCGTTGGAATTGGCAATAGATTATAGTTTGCATGATTTTGGAATGGCAGGTGTATGTTTCCGTTTTGATAATGTAAATACAAATTGCAATAGTTACGGATTGCTGGTTTACCAATTTCACTGCGTAAGTGATTTCATATTTACTAATTTCAATGCAGAAGTAGAGCCAATTCCGACTTTCACCGAATTTGGGGAACGAGAATTTATGGTTGCTCATGATCGAGGTTATGAATTTGTTGTCCATAAATTCGCCGAAGACTTCATCAAATATTCTACGACAGCATGACATGTGGTAGATGAGAGATTAAAATTTAAGAAGGTAACGCGAAGCCGTGTGGATTAGCTTTACCCGAGTTTTGAATTGATTAGTGAATGGGTGTTTTGTTAAGATTGTGAATGGGTGTTTTTGTTAAATCTATTTTATATACGCCTATTTGGCGTATATCAACCACATTAGTTTTTACTAATGTGGTTGTGCTAGTTTAATTGATTCCAGAATATAATAGAAATCTAATTAACTATAATGAAATCAACTATGAGTATTTCAGAAATTTGATAGTGACACAGTTAAACAACTGAATTCATTTCTGTTTTCTGTTTGTCGTATTTCTGAAATTTCTGATCGATTTCTGAATTTGCAATATAATCCATCTATTCACAATTAGGCAACTCAAACATAATCAGATTTCTAAAATATTTCAAAATTTTCATGAATTTGAAACAGAACCCCTCAAATTTCACTACAAGATTGCGTATCTCTACCCATATATGTATCTTCTCGGAATGATAAACCCACAATCTCTACCCATATATGTATCTTCTCGTAATGATAAACCTGTTGTATTTATGCAGGTATGGAACTCATATGATAGAGGAAATATTATGCGGATAATTGATCCAGCTATAATTGAAACTTGCGACGAGAAACTAGCGCTGAGATGCATTCAGATTGGTCTTTTGTGTACACAGGTAGAATCCCAACTTCGTCCGCTGATGGATACGGTCAGTTTGGTGCTTTCACCCTGATTCCGTGACTTACTTTACCGGATCCGACAAAGCCTGCTTTTGTTTCCCCAAACCACCAATTCTCGGTTATCATCCTCTCACACTCGTGCATCTCCTCGTATCTAACAACACTGCTTCCATTAGTGACTTGGTACCTAGATAATGTAACTAACAACACTGTTTCGATTAGTTACTGGGTATTTAGATAATGTTAAATCTGCTATAAATAAGAGAAAGATAAGTTGGGAGGATGTACTAGTGGTCCAATGGTTAGGTTGGGTCTGTGTAGTTTTTTGTGGTACAATTAAACCAGTACTATATAGAGATTTAGTCCCACTGATCTTGTGATCCCACATGATATTGAGTACTGCAGCTTTAAGAGAAAATTTTGGTACAAGGTAATGCTAAAGCTGCAGTATAAAGAAGGGAAAGATTTCGTTATTGTTTTAATATCTATTAGAGGAATGAACTAAAGAGCGTAACATATCCGAATGTATGGTGCCAAGATGCTTTGGTGCATAATTTTATGGAGTTGTCTTTTAGTGTGACTTTTTGGAGTTTCAGGTGTCTGAATCAGGTGAAAAATATTGAGGTAAAATCTTGATTTCTGTTATTTAAACTGGTTTTTTTGACTATATATATGGATTCAGCATCCTAAAAAAACCCCTAGGGCATTTCAATTGTGCAAGATTACTCATCAAACTTCTATTTTCACTAAATTCCCTGCGAGAATTTAGAGAAATTAGACCGGGAAAAAACTACCGTAAAAGCCTTCAAAAAGTCGCTAGACTAGTAATTTTATTTGTAAAATATGATGACATGGGAGTGTTTTTTTAATATATTTATTAATATATAAGAACGAGCAATTGAGGTTTTATGTTTAATATTAAATTTTATTATTATTATTATTATTATTATTATTTCCCTTCTTCTTTGATGTTCATTTTTATTTTTTTAGTATTTTACAATAAGGGTATATATATATATATATTTATATATATTTTAATAATATTGATCTAGTTGATGTTTGTTATTTTCAAAATTTATAATGAATAGAATCTATAAATAGTAATCAGAATATTACATAATTAAGTTCAAATTTTTTATCAAGTTATATTTAATATTATTATGGGTAAAGTGTATTTAAAGAAATTAATGTTTATTTTAAATTTCATGGGAAAACTTATAAATTTGTCCATCCTAAAGAGTTGTTGGATTAACTTAATTATCAATTTCAGTTTGGAACTCTGTATTGGTTTTAATGTTGAATGTAATCATTCTGTTTTATTGAAAAAAATAGTTTTGATTAGACAAATTAAGATATATAAAACCTTTTAGTGTTTCAACTTACATTTATTAGTGATTTCATTATGGTTATGGATCATATCTTTACTTTCATAAAGAAAAGATAAAACTTTTATAAAAATATATAATTTTGTAGATCAAGAATATCTTTAATTTTACAAAGAAAAGATGGAATTTCCTAGTGTGAAAAAACAAGAACTATAAGTGAGTTTTTTAGTTGAGTAATTTTTAGAAAAATGTTTATGTAAACATTTTATCCATTATTATATCAAAATTGAGAATGCAATGTTCTTATTGGATGGTGCAAGTATAAAGTAAAAGGAATGTTGTTAAACTAATGCAATCGAAAACATAAATTAGTGAATGATAAAGGAAATCCAAACATGAACAAACAAAGAAAAAAGAAATGAATTTATTTATTGGATATACCACTTTAAGAACTTGTTTCCTTTAATGTCATGACATTACAAAGTAAGTCTAAACCTTGTAGCCATATACAAAGAATATTTCCTTGATATTCATCATCTTAAAAACTATTACTATTTCGAAATAGGAACTTTTTTTAATGACAAAATCATCTCTATGAAGTATAATGATGAGTAGGCGCCACCCTACACCCCAATTCTATCGTTGAAAACTAACAAAGGCCTTGACCGAGTGTCAATGTGTGCATGCGTGTCACCATTGAATAGTGATAGGGTTTGTTATTATAAATGACAACGTGTCATTACGTGGCATTTCAATAAATCTCTCAGCATCGTGGATAAAAAACACAATGAATATGTAAATCTCGAACTTTGGTCTCCGTATGCTTTGGTTGTTCCGCCGGTAGCTCGGCATTCACTCCATCGCAAATGCTCCAGCTCGGTGTTTATGCCTTCGTGTTTCTCGCCCAAGGGTTCGATAGTCGGCTCATTTTGCGGTCATGTCGTTGGGTTATGCCTCCGCTGGAAGTCCGAGTTCTTTCCCGTGCCGAAGTCTCGATTTGTCCGTGCACCGTTGGCGATGGTGGTCGATTTTTTCCGTTGCAACCTCTCGCTCTAGCTATTCCATTGTTTTGACAGGTGGCTTAAACTTGCCCACTATAACATTCTTGTTCCCCCGTTTCTGAAAACCCTCGTTTCGGCTTTTTTTGGATTTTCTTCCTCCACGTTATATGTGTCACATGGATAATTCTTGTGCCGGGTTTGTTACAGAGGTGTTCTTCCTCCGAACGCTCCGTCTACAAGTTCTCCTCGACTCCGCCGATGAACAATTGGTAAGTTATCTTTCTCTCGCTACACTTATTGTCTCATTTATTTCACGCCCTAACGACTCGCTCCTTGTGAGCAGCTCAACTAGCCCGTGGCACAATGGCGTTCGTTCATCCGTGGACCTTTGGCCTCCGTCACCGTTTCCCTGTGTTTGCTCTCAAACCCTTTCTCAACTACGGTTTCGGTAAATACACGTTTTGGAGTGTACAGCGAGTTGAAATCGTTCTTGGTTACTCTACGGGCAGTGCGCGATGGCTCTCGGCCGTCCGACGTCCCGGTTGGCTTTCTCATCGCCCTCTCCACGGTAGCATCATACCATATTTCTTTTTATCGTCTTCTGTTGTGTCCGGCCGAGGTTTCGCCGGCTTCTTCTTTACTCGTTGAGTCTCTGGGTTTGTCCTTCCGAGGGCAACCCGTGGTTGCTACGCTTTACTCGTTAGGTTTTGCTTTGTTCGAGGCTTGAGAGAGTTTTCCATTGTAGTTTTTTGTATGAACCGTGAGGGTTTCGACCCTCTCGACTCCGAAGGGTTTTCAACGTTTAAAACCCTAGCTATATGTTTTGTATGACCCGAGGGTTTTGATATTTTGTAAATATGATCAAACAATCTCAAGAAGATTTTGGGATCGTAAATATATGCCTCTTGTCTATTCGGTAGCATTTCACTTATTTTGGCTTTCGACTTGCACGAGAAAGAAAGAAATGTCATTACGTAGAAATGTGGTTTACTCGTGGTTTTAGTTTGCGTTCTTATCTCGCATGTCTCCGTTCGCTCTTTGTTCAACGTTTCCTTCTCTTGAAACGCTCCGACTTCTTCGTCGAATGATTTCGGAACGCCTCGTTTGATAAGGGAATAATAAAGCACTTTGATAGTTCGTTATTTTGTTACTGACTTACTCACTTAATAACTCGATATCTCCGTTATTGCATGTCCGAATCAAAGTTAAACAACAATTTGTATGTTATACATAAATGAAATTCTATAACTCGTAAGAATTTTTAATAACACGATGATAGTCGACTTTAAAACTGTACTTTTGTCTATTACTCCTCTATGTTGACAGATATGCGGAACCCTCGTAATGTTGCTCCTCCGTCCTTTTGTATTCCAGACCCCAGCTAATTGCATTTACGCTGTTAGTAGCTTGCTCTTTGTTGGTTACACAGTTTACATTATTCACCTTTTTACTATTTTTTACTTTATGCATAACGAATTTAAAAGACAACCTAGTGACCTATCACGAGCTTTCTTGATGATAATAAAAATAAAAGTAATTAACTAAAACAGACTCCTACCGATAGCTAATCTCCTAATCAAAAACAAATTAAACCCGGACGAGTGCAAAGACCCGTAAAATAACACATCACCGAAAAAAACATAAAAACCTCGCCGATTGTTTGCCTCCCTAGTCGGATGCTCCCGCATCGTGCTCCCTGGGGTAGCAAAAATTCATGGCTCCGCTCCATGAGGTCATCCACCGAATAGCCAATTTTCCGAATTCTGTGATGCGTCAAGCCAGGAACTCGTCCTCTATAGGACGGCTCTTCCACTTCGACCGTGTATCGTAAATAGTCCTTTCGCGTGTTCTTTTGGCTACTTCGTGTATCGAGGATATTCTCGATCTCAAGGGGTTAGCGTCTGCAGACATCTCGCTTTAACCAAACATCCTTGTCATTCGGGGTATTCTGCTTTCTAGCCTTGTTGCCTCTTCGTCTTCGGACTAGTAGTGTAAGGAAACAAGTCCGCCACGTTAAAAATGGGCGAAATGCCTATTCCCAGGGGCGATTGTACTCTCATAGGCATTGGCTGAAAACTTGCGGAGAATTCCGTAGGGGGCCAATTTTTTTTAAATTTCAACTTGTTATACCGCCCTCTTGGAAACCGTTCCTTGCGCAGTGGGCAAGGACTTCGTCTCCAATGTTAAATCGAACATCACGCCTTTTCAAATCGCCTCGTTGTTTGTACCTTTGATCGCTCGTCTACCAACTTCAATTTCACTCGTTCATGCGGATCACTCATCGCTGAGCGAAATCTTCTCCATCTGCGCTTTCTCTCTCAAGCTTTCCCAAATCCCGTAGTTCATGCACTCCGCGAGGATGCATACCGTACGTAACCCGAAAAGGACCGTATCCCGCATCTGCGATTTGGAGAATCATTATATGCAAATTTCACGTCAGGCAAGTACGCGATCCCACATCCGCGAATTTTCCCCGATTAAACTTCGTAGCAGTTTCCCGTACTCCTATTTACCACCTTTGTTTGCCCGTTGGTCTGTGGGTGATAAGCGTAGCTGAAATTTAGTTGAGTGTCCAGCCTTCTTCCACGTGGTACGCGAAGTGTCCCGCGAATCGTACATCCCGGGTCCGAAATAATGGACCTTGGCAAGCCATGCAGTCGAACAATTTCGTGAAGAATAGGTGGGCTACGTGAGTAGCATCAACGGTTTTTCGACAGTATAAAATGCGCCATCTTCGAGAATCTATCCACCACTACCATCACGGAATCAAATCCTCGCTGTTCTAGGTAAACCCAGGACAAAATCCAACCGACCGAGTCCCATGGCCTACTTGGTGTGGGCAATGGCGTATAGAGTCCTCGCATTGTCGTCGTGGCCTTTTTGCCAACCGACACATTTTGCACCCGCTCACATATCTCTCGCACATCTCGCCGCAACTTTGGCCAAAAATAGAAAATGATGTACCTAAGATAATGTCTTGTCTATACCGAAATGTCCCGGCTAGACCTCCGCTATGTTTCCCCCGTATGATGTTTTCCTCGCATTGAACAATCGGGAATGCATAATCGTCCTCCCTTAAACAAAGAATCCCTCTTGGGAGATTGTAGTCCAACCATGGATCGTGATTCCGCAGATAGAGGGTTTTGACATGCTTCATGTGCTTCCTTAAAGTCTCGTATCCGTTTGATATAGATCCCTCAAGTGTTCAAAACCCGGACTCGCACCGTACTCTCTTGCAAAAGCGAGCTCTTCGCTTTAATGCGTCCGCCACCTTGTTGGATTTCCCGCTCGATATGCTTCAATACAAAGTAAAGCTTGCGTGATATTCCACCCACTCGCATGCTTGTGATTTAACTTGTGTTGCTCGCATAACATACCGTGTAGCGTGAATTGTCGTAAAATAATACAAACTCATTACCTAACAAATAGTGCCTCCAGCTGCTTCAAGGCTTGAACGACCGCATAAAATTCTTTGTCGTAAGACGAATACTGTCTCGCTTTCGCTCAATTTCTCACCGAAATAAGAAACCGTGTCCGTCTCTCCCGGCTAAGTACGCTCTCAATGATCGTACTGATGGCATCACAACAAACTTGAAAAAGTTTGTTGAAATCTGGGTAATCTCAAGATCGGCCTTTCGTTGATCTTTTTCTTAAGAGTCCGAAATCTGTCATTGCCTTCATCCAACAAAAAGGCCGATTTGCCTTCTTAATTGTATCCAACATGGGCGCACAGATTCTCGCTGAAATTTTTGATAAACTTCCTGTAAAAGCTTGCTAAACCATGGAAGCTTCGAACTTCAAATAAGTTCTTTGGAGATGGCCACTACGATTGCGCAATGTTTTCCGGATCCATCTTCAGCCTCATTCTCCGCAATCACAAAACCCAAATAAACTAGTTCCTTCTGGAAAAGGTACACTTTTTCAGATTTATCACACCTTGTTCAGCCCGTAAACTTCTTAATACACTTCGAACATGTCGGAAGTGTTCCTCCTTTGTTCTGCTCGAAAATTAGTATATCATCCAAATACACTATCACAAATTCTTTCCAATAAACTCTTTCGCGACTTCATTCATCGGGAGCATAGTATCGGGGAGCGTTGTCTCAATCCGAATGGCATCACCGACCATTCATACAACTCCTTCATTTGTCTTGAAAGCTGTCTTCCACTCATCCCCTTCTCGATTCGAATTTGGTGGTAGCCACTTTTCAATTCAATCTTCGAAAGTAGGCCGCCTCCACTCAAACGATCCATCATGTCATCCATTCTTGGTAATGGAAACCTGTACCGAATCGTAATCTTGTTGATAGCTCTCGAATCTATACACATCCGCCATTCGCCACCCTTCTTAGGAGCTAATACCGTTTAGGCACCCGCATGAGGACTCATACTCTCTCTAATCAGTCCTTTATCAAGCAATTCTTGCACTCGTTTCGAATCTCTTCATGATCTTTCGGACTCATACGATAAGTCGCCTTGTTTGGCAAGCTAGCTCACGGTATAAAATCAATGCGATGGCTAATACCTCTCTTTGGGGGGTAGCTCGTCCCGGGAAGATCATCCACTACGATATCTCCAAAATCTTGCAGCATGTCTTGAATTTCCTCGGGTAAATCTGAAATCGTGGTGTGCGACTACCACCGTTCTTGGCCTTCTCACGACAAACGGGAATTCACCTCACTCGTCTTCAATCCGCTTCAAAAAACTCTTTTCCCCCAACGGCAGCCGTTTACTCACTCGCTCGTCATGCCTTCCTCTTTGATGGGTACAAGTGTGTGCTTGACCCCATCTTTAACAAACTTGTAACGACTCGTTCTTCCGTCATGTACCACTTTTCTCGTCAAACTACCAGGGCCTTTCCCTAACGAAAGATGTGACGTACATCCATTGGCATAACATCGCAGCACAATCTTGTCTTTATATCTCGCCTATTTGGAACTACACTTCGCACCGTTCATCAACTAACAATTGATGTCCCTTCTGCAGACCCACGACACTTTGTATGGAGTGGGATGTTTCAGACTTTTTCAATCCCAACTTCTCCACCATTTCCGTGGCCACTAAATTATCGATGCTTCCATCGTCAATGATTAGCTTAGCAAAGACTTTCCCCGTGATTTGCAAACTCGTCGTCCCGAACAAAGCCTTACTTTGATCTAGGGTCCATAACCTCCTTTGCTGGTTTTAACAGGCACCTTGTTCAACACCGGGGCTTCCCCCTGTCTCCGGTGCATTTTCCACTTCCCGAGGAGGTGCTTCCGCTTCCCTCGGGCGTGAGCAACATAAGCTCCTCTTCCACTCGTCGGTTCGCCTTCGGGACATTCATACGATTTGTGCCCCCACTTTTGGCACCCTGTAGCACCGACGCTCCTCTCGCCCCCGACCATTTCCTCTCCCTCGTCGGGCCGGTCGTCCTCCTCTAGTGTCGTTGTCCTTCTCTGCTCCCGTTCAGCGTTTTGGAACTCGTTGCCTTCCTCATTGAACCTCGTTCCTCCCGCCTTTACCAAAGGCCTTCCCTTTCCTCTCGCCGCATCCGCCTCCTCTCCCCGGCATTCCGTTTCCCTGTTTATTTTCTCTTCAGACCTTTAGTGCAAACTAATATGCTTCTTCCAAGGTTCTCGGGTGAAAGGATACCAATTTCATCTAATATCTCCCCCCTCAGCCCATTTACGAACCTTCTGTCGTCTTTTTCTCCGGGGGTGTCTTCCACATAACTCCGCTCAAATTCAGCTTTATAAAATTCTTCAAGTATATTCCTTAATCGTCATTCCCCTTTGTCTCGGGTTTTGTACTTGTCTATACAAAGATAATTTGATAATCTTTAGGCAAAAACTTCTCCTTCGCTCGCCTCCATTCCGGACCACTTCCTTATAGGTCTGTTTATGTAGCCTTTTCCTTTCCGCTCAGTAGTGTTGTCCCCACCACAAGGACGCATGTCCTTTCGACTTGGTGGCGACAAACTTCACACCGTTTGTCCTCGCCGGTTTCCTCAAATTCGAAGTATTTGTTTACTTCACTCAACCACTCCCAAGAACACATTCGCCGACCAAATGCCGTCATAAGTGGAAAGCTCATGCTTCGGCTTTTATGATCGGACAACGAACCCGATTTCAATAATCTAAGTTCAAGTGTCACTCCTTCAAATTCATCTTCCGGTTCTCGCAATATCTCGTCATCTGTCATCTCGCTGGTCTCTCCTTCCCCCGACTTCTATCGTCGCCAATCTTTGATTCAGAATCCGAATTTCATCTCGCAGTCCCTCCTCCGCCACTCTTCGGATTGCTCTACCTCTCCCTCTTCCTCTTCGACCAACTTCCATCTTCTCGCAACTTCAAACTTGCTCCGATACCACTTGATGAGTAGGCGCCACCCACACCCCAATTCTATCGTTGAAAACTAACAAAGGCCTCGACCGAGTGTCAATGTGTGCATGCGTGTCACTGTTGAATAGTGATAGGGTTTGTTATTATAAATGACAACGTGTCATTACGTGGCATTTCAATAAATCTCTCGATATCGTGGATAAAAAAAACAATGAATATGTAAATCTCGAACATTGGTCTCTCGTATGCTTTGGTTGTTCCGTGTCGGTAGCTCGGCATTCACTCCATCGCAAATTTCCTCCAGACTCGGTGTTTATGCCTTCGTGTTTCTCGCCCTAAGGGTTCGATAGCCTGCTCATTTGGCGGTCATCGTCGTTGGGTTATGCTCTCCGCCGGAGGTCCGGTTCTTTCGTGCCGAAGTCTCGATTTGTTCGTGCAATCGTTGGCAATGGTGGTCGATTTTTTCTAGTGCAACCTTTGCTCGGCTATTCCATTGTTTTCGATCATGGCTTAAACTTGCCCACCTGTAACATTCTTGTTCCCCCGTTTCTAAAAACCTCGTTTCGGCTTTTTTTGGATTTTCTTCCTCCACGTTATATGTGTCACATGGATAATTCTTGTGTTGGTTTGTTACACGGGTGTTCTTCCTCCGAACGCTCCGTCTCACTGTGTTCTCCTCGACTCGCCGATGAACAATTGGTAAGTTCTCTTTCTCTCGCTACACTTATCGTCTCATTTCTTTCACGCCCTAACGACTCGACTCCTTGTGAGCAGTCCCAACCAGCCGTGGCACAATGGCATTCGTTCATCCGTGGACCTTTGGCCTCTGTCACCGTTTCCGGGTTTGCTCTCAAACCCTTTCTCAACTCGGTTTCGGTAAATACACGTTTTGGAGTGTATACGAGCTGAAATCGTTCTTGGTTACTCTCCGTGCGTGTGCGCGATGGCTCTCGGCTGACCCGACGTCCCGGTTAGCTTTCTCGTCGCCCTCTCCACTGGGTAGCATCATACCATATTTCTTTTACCGCCTTCTCGTTGTGTCCGGCCGAGGTTTCACCGGCTCTCGCTCTACTCTGTTGAGTCTCGGGGTTTGTCCTTCCGAGGGCAACCCGTGGTTGCTACGCTTTACTCTGTTAGGTTTGTTGTTCGTGCTTGAGAGAGTTTTCCATTGTAGTTTTTTGTATGAACCGTGAGGGTTTCGACCCTCCGACTCCTGAAGGGTTTTCAACGTTTAAAACCCTAGCTATATGTTTTGTATGACCCGAGGGTTTTGATATTTTGTAAATATGATCAAACAATCTCAAGAAGATTTTGGACTCGTAAATATATGCCTCTTGTCTATTCAAGAGCATTTCACTTATTTTGGCTTTCGACTTGCACAGAAAGAAAGAAATGTCATTACAGAGAAATTGGTTTACCCTGTGGTTTTTAGTTTGCGTTCTTATCTTGCATGTCCCGTTCGCTTCTTTGTTCAACGTTTCCTTCTCTTGAAACGCCCGACTTCTTCGCGGGAATGATTTCCGGAACGCCCGTTTGATAAGGGAATAATACAGATACTTTGATAGTTTGTTATTTTGTTATGAGTTACTCACTTAATAACTCGATATCCTCGTTATTGCATGTCCGAATCAAAGTTAAACAACAATTTTTATGTTATACATAAATGAAATTCTATAACTCGTAAGAATTTTTAATAACTACGGATAGTCGACTTTAAAACTGGTACTTTTGTCTGTTACTCCTCTATGTTGATAGTTTGCAGTAACCCTCGTAATGTTGCTCTCTCTGTCCTTTTGTATTCCAGGGCCCCGAGCTAGTTCGTTACTCCGTTGGTAATCGCTCTTTATTAGTTACACAGCTTACATTATTCACCTTTTACTATTTTTTAACTTTATGCATAACGAATTTAAAAGACAACCTAGTGACCTATCACAGCTTTCTTGATGATAATAAAAATAAAAGTAATTAACTAAAACACCTCCCATCGACAGACTAATCTCCTAATCAAAAACAAATTAAACTCCGGGACATGTGCAAAGACCCGTAAAATAACACATCACCGAAAAAAAAACATAAAAACCTCGTCGATCGTTTGCCTCCCTAGTCGGATGCTCCCGCATCATATAACACATTAAAGGTGAGGAATGAAGAAATTAACTATCTCACTTAACCTATGGGAATGGTGTGTTTCTTGGAGTTCTTAGGGGAGTCTAAAAATCCCCTTGAGAAATTTGTAGGGTTAATCCTTCAAATGGGAATGTCATGGATGGGATAGTCATTTATACCAAGGAATATTAGCTTTTAGGGTTAGTCCAAAAGTTTGTTCACCTTATTAGGAGAGCATTAGTTTCTCCTACTCCCTTAACGATGACTAGTGATATATTGATGTTTAAGTATGGGTAAATACTTGAATGGGTTCTATTACTTGTATGGTGTCCTCTCTTTGGAGGTTGCACCATAATTAACATTATGAATAACCCATTGGGTGCACATAGTGAGGAAGTTTATTTTGTGATTAAGAGATGTACCTAGCTAAGAGGTGGAACATTGGGAACTTAGCCCTTAAACCTTGGGATGATGTTAGTGTGCACCATTGAAGAGGGAATTGACCTGGGGGTGGATAAAGGGAATTCGACCGTGTGGGTTGGATAAACCTTTGTATTATAGAGTATAAAATTTTGTATTATTATAAACCTTCGGATAAACCCCCTAAGATCATTGCCCTTAATTCTTGGGACAATGTCAATTGTGCATCATTAATGAGGGCATCTAATCTTGGGGGTTGCATAAACCTTTGTATTATTATATGGTAAAGTGCTCCATATGGGGTTTCCTTGATGGTTACTTATACAAACTTATGTATTTGTTTTATGTTAGCCTCCCTCACCTAGTGTATGTTTAGAATAACATTAGGACTCATGAAGAAACTCTAGGAGAAGAGAAGGAGAAAGAGAGACAACTTGTATGTTCAAGGAGATATTTATCTTGTGTGATGATAGGACTTGTTCTTGGGATGCTATGGTATGTTTCATGCATGCAAACCATCAAGAAGAACATGGCATTGGAGATGATGATTATTTTTTATGGATCATGTTTTAGTGCTAGGTTTTATTCCCTAAGAGAGGTCATGGAGATTGGTGGTAACACCCTATGTGCTTTTGGAGCCTTGTTCTTATGGGATGTGAGCCTATGGAAATATGATGGATAGAGTAGCTTGATGAGACTTGAGATTCATGTGAAGCCTTGCACAAAAGAAGATGTAGTTATTATGTCCTTCATGTTCCATTAAAATTAGAAAATGGTGTTTCTATTGTTGCAAGGGTTGATAACCCTATTGTTTCAAGACACAAAACATACGGTGAACATGTAACATTTAAAGATATCACTATATGTTTCTTTCCATATGCCTATGCCATGGAACATGGTTAGGCTTTTGCAAACCCTCGAGGAAGACAATAATGCTTGGATAGAGAAATTGTGTGATACAAGGTCGAGTATCTACCAAGAAGGGCTCACTAGTGTTCTTGATAGCATATTGAGTATATTTGGTGGAGTGGAAATTTTTAATTGGTAGTGATTCATATATAGGATGATTTGGTAACTAGGATTTTTCCTAAATGGTCTTCCCAACTAGGAATTGGAGAGTTTTACATGCTATTAACTTTGTGAAAAAGTTGTGGTGTGTTTTACTTGATATTTTACATCAATATTGACTTTGTAGCTATAAAAAATATTTTGTCCTTGTAAATTCAATTTATATGTTGTGTTATGTTCTTAAACCTATAGATATCAAACTTTGTGGTCGACAATTTGACATAACATACAAATGAATTTGTTAAATAATTCACATATATCTTGAAGATTAAGGATCAAATCTATTTCTTTATAAACTTCTACAATAAGATATTTAAAATTTATTACTTGCCTTAAAAAGTTGTATGATTGTGGTATTGAAGTACACCCTCATATTATTTATGGTTTCAGTATTATAGTGTGAAATTGGGTTGAAGGGAAGTGAAATATCAATTTTCTAATTTAGTATTTCAAACTAAACATTTCATAGAGTAAAAATTTAAAAACCTCAAGAAAATGATGGGAAATTTCTAAATTACATTAATTGCTTGATTATTGAAATTTCTACATGTTATCAAAGTTTATTTGGAATCATATTTTCTTCATATTTATTTGGATACTTGATATTTTAGTTGTTATATCAGATATTATTTATATCATCCTTGGTTTTTTAGTGGTTTCAAACTTCAACAAGAAGTAGTGATCTAGGGTTTTGTTACTTCAATGTCACAAATGGTCACTATTTTTTGGATCCCCCTAGTAGAGAGAAGATGGAGTAGCATGGTTTGCTATTTAAACCAACTAAATTTGTTGTATTCTCCTTATATGCTAACCATTCTATTGATGGTGATGGACCCGCCAACATTCAAGGGATCTCCTCGATATGAAGTCCCAACTAGAACTCACATCGTTTGGAGTAGGAGTCCCTAGCGATGGGGGTGTTAATGATTTTCATTAGTTTGCAAAACGCATATTGTGGTGCATGGTGTATTTGGTGAGAAAAAAGTGTGTGACCTATAGAGAGTCAAGAGTGATGCATGAATGTTCCAACACATGAAGGGAAAAGAAAGTATGCCCCTTAGAAGCCTCGCAATAATACTCATCTTGGAAGGAACACATGAGCATAATGACATCACACGAACTAACAATCATAATAGTCCACAAGTTAAGGTGATGAATTAATACATCAACACGCATCCAACAAGATTCATACAAATGTAAATGAAATAGTTCATAACAATATGCATAAGCTAAATAACAAACATTGCAAATACAACAAGAATAGTCCTACTATATTCACAATATGTGCATGAAAGTGTGTTGACTCATAGTTTTATTAAAAGTGAAAGTTCCATTCATGCATACAACATTAAAGAACCACTTGCCCCAATAGTGGAATGTGAAGTAAACAACACCTACTCCTCCAAATAAGTATACTCCCTCTACGCTACTGAGAAGCCAAGGCTCTCAAAAAAACTCCCAAGCTCTGCCTAAGCCTAAGCCTAGCTAAAATATTAGCTCCCAAAATCTCATTACATGAGTTATGAGGATATATTTATAACAAAGGGGAGTGACCCTTCACATGCCCCCCTTTGTGACTCTTGGACTCCCCTCGTGACTCTTCAAATTCTTTACAATATGACTCATTACATTACAATATAAATCTTCACGTTCCAATATGGACACTTGGAATTTCACTTTTACAAATAATTACAAATAATATTACATTTTCCACTCATACCCATTTGAGACAAAATAGGGTAGATAAAACTTGACAACCTAACAAGAAAAAACACTATGATGTTGGTGTTTGGGCGAACTCTAGCTCAAGGAATTCTACTTTATGCTTCTCGGTCACATATTGATGCCAAGCCTCGGTACTTTGTGATGAAATCCCCAAAACTACATGATGGTGTTAGGTTCTAAGCAGAATCCAACCACCATATCATCTGAATACAATGAATTGGAGCCAATATTAACTTCTTTCTCAACCAGAGAGCAATAGTGTTCGATCCGAACAGGGACCACCAATGTACTTTTTTCATGTTTTGTCTGCGTTCAACTCCAAATCTTCCTTAGTGGAAATTTGTTTCGACTTACTCCAAATAATCTTCAATCTCCTACCTAACTTGATTTTTTGACTTAGCTTCAGTGAGTGAACCGATCGATGGGATCTTGTGGGTTCTCACCATGAAATCAAAACTATTTTACAACCATACATATGAGGCTCCGAATGCTTTCAATGAATGAGGCGAGTTGCTTGTTGTTTTCGATCAACCTGTCCGAACTCTCGCTTTCTCCAGCTTCTTCTTGCGACTTCATTTTATTTACCAAACCGAGCAGTGCTCCCTTTTGTATTCCATTGTCCACTCTTGCACGACAAGTAATAGTAGTTTTAAAATTCTTGAGAATATTGAAAAAATGATTTGTTTTTCTATTGTAGGCCATGCAAGTGAGAAACTACCTTATGTACGACCATGAGCTCCTCATATAAGTCCAAAATGGTCTCTCCAAGTGTGTATGCTTTAGCAAGTAATGTTACTCTCATTTCCCCCAAGTAGACTTATGCAAAAGCTACATTCTGTTGTCGCTGCATGGATTTGTTCTATGTCTTGCCAGGGAAAAAAGTAGATTATATAACAATTGCTCATTCTTGGCCGTAAAATACCGAGTGTTTGAACTTGTTGTACCCGAGAAGGCCAAGTTGGCTTTAGAAATATCATTTGGATTCTTGCTAGTGTCCGCCACTATAATCCTTTCGATCACGAATGCATGTGATGCATGATCATCCGTAAAATGCTTTCTCCTCACTTGTATAATCCTCTTCTATAGCTTTTTCATATGATAGATTATACACATCCATTACCAAATCATCATCAAGAGGAACTATGTCCCTCTTCCTTGCTTGGGGATAAATATGTGGCTAGAGGTGGTGGATATTGAACGGTGACATATGGTGCACTAAGCATTAGAGAAACATCTTCATCCTACGGCTCCGGTCCCAACTCCATGTGTGCCACCTCAATCAAGTCTTCAATCTGTTGAGTAGGCTCTCGATCCAAACGATATGTTCACTCTCTCCCTCTACTACTCGTTGGTTTTGTTCTTACTCTTTGAATTGAATTGGTGATGTTTCTTCTCCCGTTGTGCCTTGCCTTCCTTCTTCTTATTGTTTTTCTTCTCCTCTATTTCTCTTCTTCTCTACTCCCATTATTCCCTATGTTCTTGTTCTTCTTTCTACACTCTCATTTATGATTCCTCCAAAGCTCTACTTTTCTCTCTTCCTCCGCTCTTCTCTTTGTAACCTCTACTTAATATTTTATTTTGTTGTCAAATTTGCTTGTGCAAGGATTGAATCTCGCTTTCATCTTCCATATTTTTTTCTTCCTCTCGCACTTTCAACTATCTTCCTCTTTCTCTTGTCTTGTACCAAAGGTTGTTGCCTTCTAGTACTTTTTTTGTTCTCGTGTTTTTCTCGTATGTGGAGTGGTCTTTGAAGTCCCAACTATACTAATCGACTCACAAGGTTTTGAGGCATTATAGAAATTCTTCCATGGATCCTCCTCCAACCAATGAAATTCCCCGCTGACCCAATTGTAGTAGATCCTCACACAACGGTCCTTGCGAATTCCCCTTGGATCATACCGATAGAAGTATTTTGTACCGAACTCAAACTTTACTATGGATTTTTTCTTCAATATCTACAACTTTGAGATTCTTAATCTCGTATAATCCAATTTTCAAAGGAAGAGTGGACCATGGTGTTAGCTTCTTCCTATGCAATGTTGCTGACAACCCTTTGGCAAGATGATATGGCACTTCTTGCATGAAAAGCTTGTCAAGTGGCATACCTTCGAAAAAATATGCAACTGAATTCTTGTTCATCAAACACTCTAATAGGTGTGCCATTTGGTAAGGAAAACCAATCTATAATCTCCGATATTGCCTCCATTTCTCCTCATGACATGCAAGGTGGGTCCTCCTAAAAGATAAGATTGTATAGTGGAATGATGAAGTGATCAGCTAGTTGTTCCATAACTCCTCGATGAATGTAGTTCGAAAGAACCTTACAATAGATATGCACAATAATTTATCATGGTGACCATGTCCAGTTCATGAAGTGAAAATAATTTTGTGCATAGATTGCATCCAGTAAGTATGCATACATATAAAATCACACTTACTCGCCTCTTAGGAGGATCCCTGTGTTTATGCTACATGGGATTTCAATCGATGAGCTAACAAATGCGACCCGCTGAACATCTTCCCTCGGTTCACTACCCGATTCAATAAGATAGCCCACCCTTCAAGAAAGGTCTCCATGCTTGGATGATCATGTATTCTTGAAAGCTAAGATGACCAAGAGTTGTTAGGCCTTCCCGAGAAACTTTGTCTTGTATGTATGGGTGGGTGATTGTTGAAAAATTCAATGGATCTTTCGCCCTGCCTTTGACAATATATCTTGTGTTCATATAGTTGTGGGTGTCATAAAAGTATGATTCCATGAGCTTTATTGGCTTGGGAAGATGATACATGCGCCGATAATCCATTCCAAAAAAGGTAGCAAGATTTTTTTCTTCTTGTATTTGCTCAATGTCATAGTCTTCTCATCAATGTGTGAAACAATCTAGATGATAACATCCCTCATACGGAAGGCTAGATACGCATGAAATCTTGTATAACCCTCACCCCCGATGCCGAGATATACCCGCTGCCCTCTAGATCTTCCTTAAAATATTTTACGAAAGCATATTCAACCTATCTCCATGTCGTTGATGATTCCTTTTCTACAAACAGCTTCAATGTTCGTATATACTAGCAAGTTAGCCGGTGCTTGCTCAACCGCCTCCCTAGTACGTCTTTTAGTGGTCTCTTTTGAAGAAACTCTCTTTGATGCCATGGTAACGATGACTTTTGGAGACAAGTTCTCAACAACTGTGGTACCTATGTGATAGAAAATATACTCATGGCAAGCAAACACCAGCCTTTATAAAATCTACTTTGCAAGGCAAGATCAAGCAAACACACTAAGCATCTAGAGAGAATAATTACACAATTTTCATTAAAAATAGGGATTTGTTTTCTGTGGTAACTCGCGACTCGTGTAGTCCCGATAGCTGATGAAGCTTTTGTCTTAAGACTCGTGCAATGAATAGTTCATCCCGAGCAATGGTATGGGAGAGACTATGCATTGCACCATATCAGTGGTCGAGAAGTAGGCTGAGCCATGGAACTACGCAATGCACAGCTTGGTCCACTCGTACTACGCACCGCAAAGTTCCGAGACTTGATTCTTAGGATTGTGCAGTCCTCCGTTGGGAAAAAGTGAAAACCGACCAAAGAAATTGTAGATTTTCCCAAGGGAAGTGTGAAAACGAGCAGATGTGAGAGATGGTGTGAGCTTGAGTGAAAATATGACTAAGTGTGGGTGAATCATGATAGATCAAGTGCAAAAACTGAAATAAATGGGAAGATAATCAAATCGGTGAGGAGAGTCGCCATTGTTGACGCTGGAATCGGCACTTTGATCGCATCAAGCGCCCGACCAAAAACATATTTTTGGTACGTACGTCAGGGAGACAAAGGCATTGAAATGAAGTATTCTCCCCAATTCTCTTGTTTTAATCGCTCGAATATCGATTCTTGAAGGTGAACATGAATTAATAACTTGAATAGGACTACATTTTTTTCACCCTCGGCGACTCCATTGTTTTGGATCTAGTGGAAACTTCACAGGGGATGGACGGATCATATTTTTAGTGGAAGTTTTGGATAAACAACTACACCTTTTCGAATTTCCGGAAAGGGACATCATTACGTAGCTAGAATTTAATGTTTTTTTCTCATTCAGAGAGTCGATGATTTAGAGTCTTCTTATAATGCGTACATTCAATGCTTTATGAGTATCCCGCGTTGTGATTATTCTAATCATGAGTTGCACTATGTTATGATATGGATTATTTCAATTTTAATCTTAAGATTCGTAATCCATATGAGGTTTTTTTCATCCATTTTAATGGTTGTACGTAAAAATTCCATTTTTGCATGAAGATTTCCATTCAAATCGGATTAGAAGTAGAAGAATGAATAAGCTCGTTGTTTCAAGCATTTTTTAGAAAAGATAGATTTCAAATTTCAGCTTTGAATCTAGCTTCAATTTGGAGAAATAAGTTGCAGAATCGAAATGATTATTTTGACTCCATTACCCAATGGCTAGTCATGCTAGTATTTTTTCGGTCAATGAGCAGTAATTTTAGGTTGAAGAAATAAGAGCCTGGATAAGGCACTACGGAACTATGGTTCTTGATAGGTCGCATGGGGCATATCATCCCCAATTAGATCCCACTGTTAGCACTAGTTTTGATTCCTTTCAAATCCCCCTCTTTGTCATTTTTTTTGGCCTATAGCTCCTTATGATTCAATTCTTTCTAAAATAGTTAAAAAGCAGACTTCACCCACTCCACAACAAACCTTTTAAATATATCATATATTATATATGTGATATCACTTACTCGCACACCCAAATCACTTATCACTATCGTTATTTTGCAAAGTTACTCATCTTTCCCATTCACTTCTGCCTTTCCTTTTTCTCGATTGCGATATAAATTGCAACCCTTCCCACCACATCACCCTCCATCATCGCCCATCGCACTTCGTAGGTTTTAGCACTTACCTATTTTTCCCCAATCCCAAGCTTTGTGATTTGTGATAAACTTTAAACCTTGTGATATGCAAATATTGAAGTGGATGCAATGTAATTCGGAGCTGAAATCTAAATGAATTGAAGTCTCGGTTTGGTGGGACCCAAATCGCATATCGTCGATCGCAATCTCAAGAGGATAAGCGCTAAGGTATATGTTGAAAATGTTGAATTGCGATTTGCGATATTGGTGCAGACGCGATGCGAGTCGTTGATGAAGCCTAAAAGACTTCATGTCCGGGTGTATAAGGTTTTTTTATGTTGTTTATGAAGAAAATGGCAAAGCATCGCAAGGAATCGGATAGCCACCAAGTCAAAGGTTTTCCACCATTTACCAAAGAAAGGGAATTTTTGCCAATTATTAAAGGAATTAAGGGTTTTATGTTTTAAACTCCACCAAAGCTACCCTGGATCGAAGATTCTATTCAAAGATCCCTAGCGTAAGAGGTCGAGTCGAGAAAAGGGCGTTTCTACAGAACTTTGTAATAACATCAAGAACGGAAAAAGAATAGTAAACACGGCCAGCACAACAATCATATCTATTGAATCATCCAACGCAACACCGCATTTAATTATCGAGCAATAGTTTTTCTCGAAGATAGTTAGGGTAGGTGGTAGAAAGAAGCTTATCTCGGTAGTCAAAAAACTTCATTCTTCGCATTTCTAAGCCTCGAATCATTCAACGAGTTCTTAATTCATGCAACAGCTTTGATTTGTTTACTATTTTTTATTTTGTTTTATTTAATTTCATTCCTAAGAGTTGTTTGTTTTTTTTGCAACTCTATTTAAGAGTTGAGTTTTATGTAAATAAGGCGGAGATGGTTGGTGCCATAGGGCCTAGTGCCCTAGCCCTATTGCTGATCCCTCATGCTATTCCCGAAAGCTGTGTATTGTTGAACACATAATATATTCCAATTACACCCTTGAGGATTCACCAAATCATATGGTGTGTGTATTGTTTTTCCCTTCTATTTTTTTACATACTTTATTTGTCTTTCTAGGTTTTTCATAAAAGTTCCATCTTATGTTTTTATAAGTCTTGTGAACCTACGGACATATGGATCTATTTTTGTAAGTCTTGTTCCAAGCTTTCCTAATTCAGAGATGAATTGAAGATTGTTCATAAGAATTCCTTGAGGTGGAATTAAACCATGTTTCATGTTTTTGTAAGTCTTTTGATCTAGAATACATGTTAATTTGTTTTTTGTCAATCTTGATTCATCAAGAATTCATGATTCATGAGGTCATGTTAGTCGAAGCATTCCTTGTAATGGGATTCTTTAAATGTAAAGTGAGATTATTGTAAGTATTTTAAAAGCATTCTTTCACTATATGTTTCGGATCCGGAATTTGTGTCATTTGTTCTTTCCAAAGAGTAGGTTTCTATCCTACGAAACCCATTGTATTTCTTCCATTATTCTAACCATCAAAGCTACGAAACTCAATTTTTCTACCACATCATACACTAGTGCCCTCATATGTGTTAGAAATTTTTTATCCGTTCAACATTCCTTCCGTAATGCTTGAGATCCAACCACTTTCCAAGAAACCCAATCAAATCATAAGAATAGCCCTCAAGCTTAAGATGTGTCCGGTCAAGCGCTTGTCTGCAGCCCAAGTGTCGATTCCAGTGCCAACAAGGCGCAATTTCGAAAAGTTTCATTTTGTCTTCTCGCCCAAAATTTCCCCCAATTTTTTGCATGGAATGGATCATAACTAAGCCTATGGTGTGATTTCGACTTTGATCGAATCGAGTGTGGATTACATGGTGAGAAAGAGAATATGAACGACAAGATATGGTTGCCTTAAATGATACTAGCACCGTGAGAGCCCTCATATATTTTTGGGTTACACAAAGCACTTACGATTGTCGGGGATGAGGCAACACATGGAACTATTGCGGGTCTTGATTCATTCATGGGACCCCAGCACTACATGCATTTCACATTGGGGACAAATTACTCTCAATATTGGTTGATGAAATTCAACTTTCGACGAGTTTGTTGAGACGTGGTGCCCCCATTTCCCTTGCGGGCTCCATCACTAGAGGTGAAACGATGAAGGACTACATCTGAGAGTTTTATCGACCCGAGAATTGAGCCTAGCAAAGATGGAAAGATAACTATCAAAGATGTACGTGATATGCCTTTGCGAACGCTCCTATTCACTATCTGAAAGATAGTCGGCAAGCGTGACACTACATTTCACGAACAAATAATATATGGAGTATGCGCTTGAGTGTCTCGAGCCAACCGTGTTCAATTGGGTCGAAGTAGTACTCCTTCGGATGAAAGAACAACTCGACCAAGGTAAAAATTGGAAAGACCAAAAATTTCGGTTATGGGATCGATTTTGATCATTTTTGTTTTGGAGCGAGTTCCATTGATGCAACCACAAAATGTGATGCTAGGATTACCTAGTCCTAGAGATCCATGGATGCAGTGGTGGGTCGAGTTGATGGCTAGACATGTCTGGTCGATCATCGATCTCATTTTCCATTTGCATTCTTTAGTTGGCTCCAAAGACTATATATCTTCATGAGGAGCATCCATATGCAAGGATGGATTTCCATGAAGATCCGGATTTGATTTTACTAGTCGGTGCTCAATGGGGTGCTATAGGTAAAATGTTGACCATGTTTTTTATTTTTTTGGGGATTTTTACATATTTTTTTGTTTTTTTGATGTTTCCAAGACTAAAACTAAAAATGTTTATGTATGCAAATGTAGGTACCATTCGACCGTGGTTTGTGCACAACAGTGGGAGAACTAGCAGAGAGGACTATCAAAAGAGAAGTACTACAGATTTGGATTTAGCTAAGACTCTTGTTGAGTTGTAGCAACACGTGGAGGGATTGAATCTTTGGGATACGGATGCCTCGATCAAGGAGTTACCTATGAGGCTACAATGTCATACCATTGGTGTGCCTAGTTTGTTTGGATGAGGCTATTGTGCATGATAGCCCAAACAGTGACCTGCTATCATGAGCATCACTAGGTTTACTTAGATTATGCTATGTCCGTATACATTTTGAGGTCGTATGACAAAATGTGTCTTGGACACAATTTTGTAAAAAACTCGATATAAATATATTTTACTTTCAGTGTTTTTTCTATGATTATGTGCAATCCTATTCAATTGTATTATGTGAATTGAAAAATCTATCTTTACATATGTTGCAAATGTCTATTTAACACATAATTTGCCAATGAATCGACCGGAGTGTTAAATTTTCTAGAAAGATGTTGATATTGAATGTAATCAAAATGTCTTTCCAAAAGATGAACTCTAAGGAACATGTAATGAATTGTTGGATTTCAAAAAATATAGACGCCAAGAAGCTTTGTAGTATGACAAGTTGTGAGTCCAAACTGATGATGATGCGGTGAATACAAAGTGAAATGGCATCAGAGAGTAGTTCATTCAACCCTCTATACTCAACGATATTGTTGGTCGATCGACAAAATACAAATCCCTTGTAAGCTCACTAACTCACCACTTGGAGCAAAGATGGCCCATGTTGGAGAGGATAAATTTTGAGTACCACAACTAGCACCATCGGCATATCCAACAAATGGTTCGAAGATTCCGACATCCGCAAAAAATGCACGGCGGATTACTAACCACATGAAAAAACTCTAAAAGACACACTGCTACACACACTCAATCAAAGCATATAATACAGATGTTTACTACACAAAAATCGAGCATAGTAACGTTTAAGATACAACCCATTTCAAGGCTAGCGACAATGGAATCCCATCATAATCTATCAACTCGTAGGAACTCTTAGCCGAATGCGCTTGACAATATAGGGGTCATGCCATAATGGTTCAAATTTTCTCGTTCCTATCTTATCGACTTCATGATCATAAAGCAAAACCAGTTCTCCTTCTAAGAAGGTGTGAGGCTTACCATTGCGGTCATATTGCACATTGATTTGTCTCTTATGCGCTTCATTGGCCAATGCGGCTTCACGACATGTTTCATCTAGATGGATGAGATATAAAATACATGCCTCTTCTTCTGAAGTGTCGTAGCAAGTCAATCATAAGTTTCAAACGATGGTATTTCGCATTGTATCGGTAAGATAGCTTCCGGACCAGTAAACTAGCCGAAAGGGAGTGATTCCGGTCTCATTTCTCACTAAGGTTCAATATGCCCTCAAAGACGAGTACGGGATCAAATTACAGCTTTCATTTTATGAACATGAATAATGCATTGAAGCATACGCTTAAGAATCTTGTTGATAGCTTCAACTTGTCCATTAGCTTGCGGATAATAAGGGGTAGAACTATCATGTGACAATCCTAACTTGGCAGTCAACTCATCCATCGTGTGATTGCGAAAAATGTTTTCCATGATCTATTACTATGGCTTGTGGCACACCAAACCGTGAAACCACATGGTTTAAAAAAGAAAAAATGAAGTTGTACTGTCCCATGTTGTTGAATGTAGGCATTGCCTTGGCCCACTTGGTAAAATAATCAACGACGACAATAATATACCCATGCCCCCTAGCTAAGCTGAGGGTTACATGTCATGAATTCAATGCCCCCATTTTTTCAAATGGCCCAACAACGACGACATGATGCATTGGTGCTTGCTACAAGCAAGTTTTACGATCAAATATCCGGCAAGCATGACAACTTCTAACCGTGATAATGCAATCACTGAAATTTTGTATGGCAAAAGTAACCAACACATGAGAATCTTCTCGCATGGTTGCATAAACATAAAAAATTTCCCACCACATAAACCGGAATGGAAATCATTTAGAAATTTTTTCAGCTTACTCATGCGTGAGGAAAATCGTATCGATACCACGATGATAAAGTGTATCACCGACGATTACATAATATTTGGCTTTGTATTGAATACGTCGTTGTTGCGAGCGAGAGGTATTGGGCCGAAAAATTTTGGGTCTCGGAGATAGATGATGAAATTTCCATACCATGGGTCGGATGACTCGATCATAAACAAAGACTCATCCGAAATTGATGGTTTCATAGTAGGATCGGTACTACTCGAAGGAAGGTCACAAATAAGCTCAAGAAAACACCAAAGAATTCTTTGACTTTGATTTGATGAATTCCAAATCAAACTCCTCAAAATGACGATCCATTTTGAATATTTTCCCCCTAGCAATTGACGTGATGAATTGTATGTCATAGGGTTGCAATCCAAAATGAAAATGGTCTTTCCGAGCAGGATATAATGGTGAAATATTTGTATAGATTGAATGGTTTCCAAAGCGAGATTCTCAATGTATGTGTACTTAACTTCGTATCATTGAGATTATGACTAAAGTAATATATTAGATGTTCAATCCCATCTTATTCTTGTTCTAAAACCTTAGCGATGGTTGTATCTACAAACGAAGAGATACAAGAAATAGTCACTCCGATAATTTGGGGGATATATTAATGATGCTCGGATAAGGGAATCTCTAAGAGCACCAAAGGAAGCTTTGAAACCTCATCCCAATGGAAGGGTACCCCCTTTTTCAAGAGTTGAGTAAATCCTTTAGCCATTTCAACGTAGTTAGGAATGAACCTCCTTATAAATTTAGCCTTTCCTTGGAGTCTCCGTAACTAAAGTAGATTGGAAGGAGTAGGAAAAATCAAGAATATCCCTGGACCTTCAATGGATCAAGCCAAATTTCCTTCTTTTGACACAAACGAAATCCAAGAAAATGACCGTAACCAACACCAAACACACATTTGTGTGGATTGAGGCATATTTTTATAGTGACGCCATCATAGAAAGATCACTCTAAGATGAAAGCGGGTGGTCAGCTTCGTTTCCGTGAATGTGCGTGTAAGTCATCTAGATTTGGTTGAACAATCTACTTAATCCATAGTATGTGACGCTGGGGATTAGTCTGGGTCATAGAGATCCATGGATGCAACGGTGGGATCGAGTGATGGCTAGACATGCTCTGGTGAGGCATCTATCTCATTTTCCACTACATTCTTCAGTTTGCTCGAAGACATAATATCTTCATAAAGGAGAATCCATATGCAGGGGATGGATTTCTACAGTAGATCCGGGTGTATAAGTTTTTTTACGTTGTTTATGAAGAAAATGGAAAAGCATTGCGTAAGGAATCGGATAGCCACCAAGTCAAAGGTTTTCCACCATTTACCAAAGAAAGGGAATTTCGCCAATTATTAAAGGAATTAAGGGTTTTATGTTTTAAACTCCACCAAAGCTACCCGGACCGAAGATTCATTCAAAGATCCCTAGCAGAAGAGGCCGAGTCGCAAAGTGCAAGTTTCTACAGAATCGTAATAACGATGAGAATGGAAAAGAATAGTAAACACGGCCGACACAACAATCATATCCGTTGAATCATCCAATGCAACACCGATTTAATTATCGAGCAATAGTTTTCTCAAGATAGTTAGGGTAGGTGGTAGAAAGAAGCTTATCCGAGTAGTCAAAAAACTTCATTCTTCATATTTCTAAGCCTAGAATCATTCAACAGTTCTTAGTTCATGCAATAGTTTGATTTGTTTACTATTTTTATTTTGTTTTATTTAATTTCATTCCCTAAGAGTTGTTTGTTTTTTTGCAGAACTCTATTTAAGAGTTGAGTATTATGTAGAAAGAAGGTGGAGATGGTTGGTGCCATAGGGCCTAGTGCCCCTAGCCCCCGTTGTCGATCCTCATGCTATTCCTAAAGTTGTGTATTGTTGAACACATAATATATTCCAATTACACCCTTGAGGATTCACCAAATCATATGGTGTGTTTATTGTTTTCCCTTCTATTTTTACATACTTTATTTGTCTTTCTAGGTTTTTCATAAAAGTTCCATCTTATGTTTTTATAAGTCTTGTGAACCCTTGCGCACATATGGATCTGTTTTTGTAAGTCTTGTTCCAAGCTTTCCTAATTCAGTATGAATTGAAGGTTGTTCATAAGAATTCCTTGAGGTGGAATTAAACCATGTTTCATGTTTTTTGTAAGTCTTTTGATCTAGAACGCATGTTAATTTTGTTTTTTGTTAGTCTTGATTCACCAAGCATTCATGATTCATGAGGTCATGTTAGTCGAAGCATTCCTTGTAATGGGATTCTTTAAATGTAAAGTGAGATTATTGTAAGTATTTTAAAAGCATTATTTCACTATATGTTTCGGATCCTAGAATTTGTAACACATATTTCATTAAATTTGATGTTTTCTATTACAAGGCCTTCAACAACATTCATTCTTTTGTAAATCATTATATTAACTTAATTTAAGATAAAAAATAATTTAGGAATGTCAAACGTAATTAGGAGGCCATGAATAGGTCAAACATGGGGTTGTTAGGTACATAGTATAAATTCACAATAAGAGTGTAAAACATAAATCTTAGAAACAATTTATTTAAGGTAAATCATTTTAGTATGCCTAACATCCAAGAAATATATTATAGTTATGGATAACATAATAGAGCCATCGATGTTTGAATTTTGTGTTAGACGCACTCTAACCCCCTTTCCCACAACGTATTGTACTTTCACCAAGAGGAGAAAATTATAAGAATTGTTAATGGGGAATAATTAAGTGTGAAACACAACTTAATATGGATCTTTGTTGAAATTTATATAGTCTTCATGCTCTTTGATTATTAAATACTTAATGTAACTACTAATAATTTATCATTAAAATATTAATTTTGAATATTAAATATGTACTAAAAGTCATTTATCTATTGCACATGATTTTCCGTGTCACGATCTAAGTAAACCACTTAAAACCCATTATCAATAAATTCTAATTAGTTTTGTAAAAGATGTATCTTTGCTTACATTAAGAGATTTATTTCAAAAAATATAATATTACATTTATAAACTTATATCAATACATTAACTAAAATGTCATACAATAAATAGCTTCACACCTTGTTAGCTTCTATGAGAGTTATTTTAATTACAAATAGTTTATTTAATAATTGATTTTTACAAAATGTTAATCTTAATGGGAAAATCATGTCATGTGGTGGAAAAAAGTTTAAAGATGTTCATTTGTGACGCAACTCTTGAATGAGCCCTGAATGGACTACTTAATGTTCGACATTATGAATTAATTAATCCAATGATGTTTTAATAGAAAATATTTTTTTTACAAAGAGTTTTCTTTTAGAAATAACAATGTCACATTTATACATTCATATTAAACCACATGAGAGGTAATGAAGATGTTCATTTGAGATGAAACTCTTGAATGATCCTGCATATTCTACTTAATGCATGACATTATGAATTAATCAATCCATGTTTTAATAAAAAAAAAAAATTTCTACATAGATTTTTCTTTTAGAAATAACAATGTCACATTTATACATTCATATTAAACCACATGATAAATAAATACAAATCAATCAATTGTTTCTTGACTTATCGACTAATATGGCATGATGGTATATAAAAGTAATTGATTTAAAAATGCATATTTATAAAAATTTATCGATTGAAGATATCATAAACCACTTAGAACTCATCATCGATTGATTTTAAATTATTATTTTTTTCTAATAAATGTATCTTTAATTACATTAAGAGCTTTATTTCAAAAATATAATACATTTATAACCTTGTATCAATGCATATAACAAAATAGAATTTAATATGTCATACTTTATGTCTAGTTGGCTTTTATTATTTCAATTATAAATGATTTATTTACGAATGGAAATTTACAAAATGCTAATAGGAATGAGAAAATCAAATGGTGTATGTTGTAAAAAGTTGAAATATCATTTATTTATGACCAATATCTTAAGAGAACTTGAGGAATCTACTCACTATTCATTATCAATTAATTATTTCATGTTTTGTTAGGAAAAACATTTCATTTTACATGGAGTTTTATTTCAAAAAAACAATGTCGCATTTATACACTTATATTAAACTTCATGATAAGCAAATCAAAGTTGGCAAATGGCTTTATATAGACCACTTATAACTTAGTATCCATTACTTTTAATTTGTTTTATAAAAATATATATATTTGTTTACATTAGGAGCTACATTTCAAAAATATATCACATTTATAAACTTCCATTAATGCATATAACCAAAAGAGATTACAATAAATAGCTTCGAGTCATGGTGGATTCTATGAGATTGTTTAAATTACAAGTAAATTATTTAAGAATTGAAAATGAAAATATGTTAAAATGGATGGGAAAATAAATGTCTTACAGTGCTAAAAAGTTTAAATACAAACATTTATCATCTATCTCTTTTAATTAATCTAGATGGCCCACTTAACACGTTTTTTAATTAATTTTTTCCATGTTTTATTAAGAAGAGCTTTTTTGTTTTACATGGATTTTTATTTATACAATATGAAACTAAGACTCATTAGGGTAGACAAATAAAGGACAATAAATGGATTCATTATTAACTTATATGGGATAGATGATTACATACGCAAATAGTTGATTTTAAAAAAAAATAATAATAATAAAAATTATGGCTCATATGATATGATTTCAATTTATTTAAAATACAGGTTCAAAGACATAATTATCTATGATATTGTCCAATCAAACCTTGATAGTCCACTTAGCAATCATTATCATTAATTATATGTTTTTATTTACAAATGCAAAATTATTTATAATAGATTTTTATCTCAAACAATAAATATCACATTTATGCACTCATATTAATGCATTTTATAGGTAAAAGATCAATAATCGAACTTTGAGTGTTGTTGATTTTCTATATGATATATGATTTTAATTACAACCATTAATTGATTGAAGTATACAAATTTATGTAAAATATGGATTGAGAAATCAGATATCTTATGCTTCAAACATTTCAAATCATTTTCTTATGACACATTTTCCCATTACCCCGAATAGCCAATAGTGCTTGTAGCATTTATCATTTAAATTATTATAATTATTCAATAAGAATTGCACTTTTGTTTGTAATGAGCTCTATTTCAAAACTTATTTCACATTTATATATGAGTATTATGCATATAAGTAAATACAAGTCAATAAAAAATACAATCATGCCTTGATGGTTCGTGTAAGATGATTTCAATGGAAAATAATTCATTTAAGAACACACATACACACACACATATTAGCAAAAAAAAATTGATACAACAACGTCATTGCAAAAATAACTATAAATAATAATAGAAATATATAATAATATAATTGACAATTCCCATTGCAATTTTTTTTATTAATAGAAAGTTCGATTTTTTTCCTAAAAAAAATTAAAATTGAAACTTCCCATATAAGATTCCAAAAGATATAAAATCATACAAATTGATTCATAAAAACTACGTTCAAATTGCATTCAAAAATTGGAATGTACTTGTGATCAAATTTATAAAGAAAAAATATCTTCATCCACTACAATGAAGTACATGTTCTATTGAGCATTTGAATGTACTCACGTTTCTCTTTCATACGATGAAAGGTCTTAAGAAAAGGGGAATAAAATATGCATAAGCCAAGTATCTTGCTCTTTTCCTATATAGGCTTTTATCAAGATGTGGTTTGATCGATATCCGATGAATTGAGAAGTATGCTTTGTTGTATCTATTAGCAATACATTCGATTCTTCATAATTATCTCCATATTGGGACCACACATCGACCAACCTTTTCTCATAAAATTCTATTATACTCCCCCTGCTAATTTTGTTTGCAAATGACAATGAGACCTATTCCACGTGAATTTAAAGTCCTCTATATCAATATTTGAAATTTCAAATACTCGTCGCGATGTACTTGTCGGTGACATTTAATGTCCATATTGCAACATCATAATTTTTTAAGCAATATTTTAACAAAGTTTTGAATGAAATGGCCTTAAAAAATAGGACCTATCACCGAATCGCTTAATCTGCTTCTCTTTGAATATAACAATTTTGTTCGTCTTAGGTGTACGATTGGAAGAAAACTCATTCCATTTCAAATATCAACAATATCTTTTGACTTATAGTGATACCCATTTGCGTGCGCAACCGCACCGCAAACCACACGTATGATATAAAAACCTAACATTTCAAAAATGATGTTAATATTTATTATGAATTAACGGTAATCACAAATTATAATTACTCGCCCCAGTGAAGTGAACAAACTAATGATATGTTTACTTTATACGTACAACCTAATACCTTTATTTAATTTGTTTGGAATAAGCAAGTCTTATAGGATCACATTGACCCACCATTTTAATCATTGATTTTAAGTCTTATAGTGATTTGTTTAATTTGAATTGAAAGATATAATTACAATGGTTGCAATTAAACAAAATAACTATATATTAGTTTCCATATGTAATATAATACAATTTTTAAATTTCAAACTTACTTAATTATACGCTCTAGAGTCTCTACTTTAGTTTCTTTTGGTGCTTCTTTTAGTAAAGATTCTATGTCTATTGTTGGGGCTACATACATCCTAATATATTTTTTCAACTTATATGAAATAAAAAAAATTATAACAATGCAATGAATCATCATTTGCATTACTAATTTCAAAGCCTGTATAATGATAACTTGAACCACAATTGAAAAAAATAATTGTAATGTTTCAATACAAATAGAACAATTATCTATTAATTTTTACATACAATCTAATCCATTGTAAAAATTTCTATAGCATGAGAAATTTTGACACGAAAACATTAAACAACCATTCAAATCAATAATTGTTATCAATACAATTATATCTCACAAAAATAAAGAACATAAAATTATTGTATTCTACTTTTGACAAACCCAATCAACAATTCTTTTATTAGTATTGTGAAATAGAAGTCAACTTAAATTTAAAAGGGCTACAAAATATAGTAATAATTCATGATGTCATACATATTATGACATGAAATAGACACCAATCATCTTAAGGTACTATTAGATGTTATTGAACATCCTTCAAAATAGCCCGCACATCTGTTGCCTTGTTGCATTTAATCAACATTCTCCATAGCTTTTCAATCAACCAAACATCCTCTTTATTTGTTCCAATGAATTGAGGGGCAAGAATCACATTTTCTTTTGGATTTCTTTGCATTCTCTCAAGTGAACAATCCACTATAATAGGATTGGTTGCATCATATTGGGTATGCATTTCCCATACTTTTTTCAATGATTTAGTGTGTATACCGTTTTTTGGATTGTCAATGGCATTATTGGCCTTATGTCCCTTTTTTGGTTTACACTCTGAAGTAGTCCACATAAACACAAGTTTATCTTGTATTTTTTCTAAAAATGACTGTTTTAGAACTCTTGTTGTGTTTTGTTTTGAAGCTGTCGTCCAAATTGCAACTTCAAAATATTCATTTTTGAAACACATTTCAAAAAATGTATTTGCATGTGGATGAATCCAAAATAACTTTTTCTCTATTTTGTGATCTGCATCAGTTCCCATTTTCTCAATATGTCCTTTGTTTTTTGCTTCATCATCGATTCTATGGTAAACAGTCCACATAAACACAAGTTTATCTTGTATTTTTTTTCTGAAAATGACTTTTTTAGAACTCTTGTTGTGTTTTGTTTTGAAGCTGTCGTCCAAATTGCAACTTCAAAATATTCATTTTTGAAACACATTTCAAAAAATGCATTTGCATGTGGATGAATCCAAAATAACTTTTTCTCTATTTTTTGATCTGCATCAGTTCCCATTTTCTCAATATGTCCTTTGTTTGTTGCTTCATCATCGATTCTATGGTAAAAAATGTCCCTTAATTCAAGAATAACTAATTTCTTTTCAGTTTTTTGGGTTGCAATACAATAAAAAATAGTCTTGTCAAACCATTTTATTCTTGTTACAAAAATTACTAAAAAAAATATCGAAACAATACACTTACCATGAGTGTTCTTTTGACTACTTATAGATGAAACAATCTTCTCTTTTATCATCTTAACGGAACCTGGAGTTAAAAATATTAAATCTTCAATTAAATATGATCAAATTATGTAATAAAATATATATTCAATACAAAATTCGAAATTAGAGAAAAGCCTTATCAATGTAACCTACGAAATACACACCCGCACACTTTTAACATTATTTTGATTGTTAGTTTTGTTATTTTTATTTGTTCCTATAATAAACATATATAGTGTTACGGTATAGAAGCATTAGAATTTGAAGAATAAAAAAAAAACAAACAAAAAGACAAGTAATAAGTACTTGATATCGCATTATCTTCATAATTATAACTTTGCACCTCATCATCGTTTTTGTTCTCTTTATTTGTCTCTACATTAAACATATAAAATAGTTTGAACTGTGAAAATGAATAAAAATCATTAAATAATAAGGAAAACAAATGGGAAAATTTCCAACAACATTGCATTGTGAAAAAAAGCATTCTATATTACCCTCTATCTCAAACACAAGCACATTGTGAATAAAAATGTTGCAAGGTGAAATAAATCTAATGCATGTTAAATTTCATTTTAGCATAAAAACAAACACTTTAAGAACATTGTACGGTAAAATAAATCTAGCATTTGGTAGAATTACTTCTAGAAAAAGCATGAGCACATTGCCAACAACAATATTGCGAACAAAATTAAATGAAGCGCATGCTAGATTTGTTTCTAATAAAGACATGAGCACATTGCGACTAACAACATTGCTAGGTGAAAGAACTTTACGCATGCCACATTTCCTTCTAGAATAAATAAAAGCTCACGTCAACATTGCAAGGTGAAATAAATTTCGCATGTGCTAGATTTACTTCTAGCACAAACATAAGCACCTTTCCAACATAAACATTGCAACAGGGTAAAAGGAATTATGGCACATGCAACATATCCTTACAGCACAAACATAAGAAAATAACAACATTGTACGGTTAAAGAAACCTAATACATGTTAGATTTACTTCTAGCATAAACACGGGGATATTACCAATAACCTCATTGTATGGAAAAAGAAATGTAGCACCCACAAGTTTTTCTTCTAGCACAAAAAAAGTCACATTTCCAATAATAACATTGTATGGTGAAAGAAATCTAACGCGCGCTATATTTCATTCTATCATAAACAAAAGTGCATAACAACATTGCAAGGTGAAAGAAATGTAGCATATGTTAGATTTACTTCTATCACAAACACAACCATATTTTCAACCATGCAAGAAAAAATAAATCTAGTGTCTGCAAAATTTCCTTCTAGCATAGACATAAATACATTTTCAAATAAAAACAATGCAAAGCATTAGATTTCCTTCTAGCATAAATAACTAGATTGTCAAAAATAAGATGCCATTGTGAAGACAATATAACACATAGTAGATTTCCTTCTTGTACAAATTCAGAAACATATTGTCAACAACAACATTGTTGGGCAAAACAAATCTAACACAAGTTAGATTTCTTCGTATCAGAAACAAAAGCACATTGGAAATAATAACATTGCAAGGTGAAAGAAATTTAATGCATACTAGATTTCCTTCTAATGGAAACATTATCACATAACAACATTGTAGGTTGAGAAAAATTTAGCTTGTGTTATATTTACTTCTAACACAAACATATAAATATTTCTAACAACAACAATGCAGGACAAAAAAAAATAAAAATCTAGCACATGCCAGATTTCCTTTTAGCCTAAACACAAAGATGTTACTAATAACAACATTACAATGTAAAAGAAATCTAACATGTGCTAGATTTTCTTTTAGCGCAAAAACAAGCACATAGCAACATTGTAGAGTGAATGAAATTTAGCAAGTGCTAGACTTATGTCTACCATAAATACAAACATGTTTCCAACAACAACATTGTGGAGTATAATAAATCTAACATGTGATCAATTTTATTCCAACACAAACATAAACATGTTTCACATTGAAATAAATCTAACACGTGCTATATTTCCTTCTAGCACATAACAACATTGAAAGACAGAAGAAATCTAGTGCATGTTATAGATTTATTTCTATCACAAACATAATGACATTCAAAGGTGAGGGAAACATAATGTGTGCTATATTTCCTTCTAGCCCCACCATAAGTGTGTTGCTAATAACAAAAGTATAAGGTGAAAGAAATCTAATGTGTGTAAGATTTCCTTCTAGCATAAAGACAAGCACACAAGCCCATTATAAGGTGAGACAAGCACACAAGCCCATTATAAGGTGAAAGAATTCTAGTGCATGCTAGATTTACTTCTAGCAAAAAACAAACATGTTGACAACAACAACATTATAGGGCAAAGGAAATCTAACATGTGCTAGATTTCCTTACAGCACAACACAAGCACATTATAAGATGAAACAAATCTAGGACGTGCTAGATTTCCTTCTAGCACACACAGAAGAACATAACAACATTGTAGGGTTAAATAAATATGACAAATGCAAAATTTACTTCTGGCACAAGCTAAAGCACATTGCCAATAACAACATTGCAAGAAAAGAAATCTAACGTGTTAAGTTTCCTTCTAACGTAGTCACATGCATAGTTCCAATAATAACATTGCAAGGTCAAAGAATCTAGCATATTTCCTTTAGCACAAACAACCAGATTGCCAACCACAACATGGAATTCTGAAACAAATCTACCGCGTGCTGAATTTCCTTCTAGCTCAAACCCAAACATAATAACATTGTAGGGTTAAATAAATCTAACACATGAAAAATTTACTTCTAGAAAAAGCTAAAGCACATTGCCAATAACAACATTGCAAGAAAAGAAATCTAACATGTGCTAAATTTCCTTCTATCATAGTCACATGATATTTCCAATAACAACATTGCAAGGTCAAAGAATCTAGCATATTTCCTTCTAGCACAAACAACCAGATTGCCAACCACAACATGGCATTCTGAAACAAATCTAGCGCGTGCTAAATTTCATTCTAGCTCAAACCCAAACATAACAACATTGTAAGGTTAAATCAATCTAACACATGCAAAATTTACTTCTAGAACAAGCTAAAGCACATTGCCAATAACAACATTGCAAGAAAAGAAATCTAACATGTGCTAAATTTCCCTCTAACATAGTCACATGCATATTTCCAATAACAACATTGCAAGGTCAAAGAATCTAGCATAAACAACCAGATTTGCAACCACAACATGGCATTCTGAAACAAATCTAGCGCGTGCTAAATTTCCTTCTAGCTCAAACCCAAACATAACAACATTGTAGGGTTAAATAAATCTAACACATGCAAAATTTACTTCTAGCACAAGATAAAGCACATTGCCAATAACAACATTGCAAGAAAAGAAATCTAACATGTGCTAAATTTCCTTCTAACATAGTCACATGCATATTTCCAATAACAACATTGCAAGGTCAAAGAATCTAGCATATTTCCTTCTAGCACAAACAACCAGATTGCCAACCACAACATGGCATTCTGAAACAAATCTTGTGCGTGCTAAATTTCTTTCTAGCTCAAACCCAAACATAACAACATTGTAGGGTTAAATAAATCTAACACATGCAAAATTTACTTCTAGACAAGCTAAAGCACATTGACAATAACAACATTGCAAGAAAAGAAATCTAACATGTGCTAAATTTCCTTCTAACATAGTCAATGTGACCACAAATCTAACATGTCTACCACAAATACAAACATGTTTCCAACAACAACATTGTAGAGTATAATAAATCTAATGTGTGATCAATTTTCTTCCAACACAAACACAAACATGTTTCAAATTGAAATAAATCTAACACGTGCTATATTTCCTTCTAGCCCCACCATAAGCGTGTTGCCAATATCAAAATTATAAGGTGAAAGAAATCTAATGTTTGTAAGATTTCCTTCTATCATAAAGACAAGCACACAAGCCCATTATAAGGTGAAAGAATTCTAGTGCATGCTAGATTTACTTCTAGAAGAAAAACAAGCATGTTGACAACAACGACATTATAGGGCAAAAGAAATCTAACATGTGCTAGATTTCCTTACAGCACAACACAAGCACATTATAATATGAAACAAATCTAAGACATGCTAGATTTCCTTCTAGTACACACATAAGAACATAACAACATTGTAGGGTTAAATAAATCTAACACATGCAAAATTTACTTCTAGCACAAGCTAAAGCACATTGCCAGTGGAAACATTACAAGAAAATAAATCTAACATGTGCTAAATTTCCTTCTAACATAGGAACATGCATATTTCCAATAACAACATTGCAAGGTCAAATAATCTAGCATATTTCCTTCTAGCACAAACAACCATATTGCCAACCACAACATGGAATTCTGAAAGAAATCTAGCGCGTGCTAAATTTCCTTCTAGCTCAAACCCAAACACATTGTCAATAAAAAATTTACAAGTTGAATTCTGACGCATGCTAAATTTCCTTGTAGCACAAACACAAGCACATAACAAACATTGTAAGGCAAAAAATATCTAGCATGTGATATATTTACTTTCATCAAAAACTCAAGCTTATTTCTAACAACAACATTATCAAGCAAAAGAAATTTAACACGTGCTAGATTTCATTTTGTCATAAATGAAAATGCATTGCTAATAACAACATTGTAAGATGAAAAAATTATAATGAGTGATATATTTCCTTCTAGCATAAATAAGAGCACATTGTCGACAACACCATTGTAAGGTGAAGGAAATCTAACCCATGCTAAGTTTTCCTATAGAAAAAACATAAGCACATAACAACATGGCAGGGTTAAAGAAATCTAGCTCATGCTAGATTTACTTTTAGCAAAAACACAAGTATATTTCCAAAAGCAATATTGCAGGGCAAAAAGAAATCTATTTTGTGCTAGATTTTCTTCTATCATAGACACAAGGCATTCTCAATAGCAACATTGAAAGGTGAAAGAAATCTAACATGTGCTAGATTTACTTTTAGTAGAAAGACAAGCATATTACCAGAAACAAAGGCGCATGCCAAAAGAAAACTAGGACCTGTTAAATTTTCTTCTAGGACAAACACAAACACAATGGAAATAATAACATTACAAGGGGAATGAAATCTAACGTGTGCTACATTTCATTTTAGCACAAACAACCAGATTGTCAACAACAATATGAAATTAGAAAACTTTCCAGGCTTTGTAGATTTTTCTCCATGAAGCCGCATAGAAAATGTAGTAACAATTGTTTTGAAAAGGCAACCAACCATGCCAATTTACTCATATGTAACTCAAGGTTGGGTTCTAGTGGCTTGGTAGAGCACTAACTCATTTAACACAGGGGTCTGGCCAGATAATGTTGGACCGCTTTCATGGATGTCTAAATCTGATCTTGAGAGGACAATGTAAATATTATGCATTTAGTAAAAAATTTGAACCAACATAATATGAAGTTGGAGTAGGTGCTTGTATATTTAACACTGGTTTTGTTGGGTAGCAGTGTAGTGCAGATAAGCCCTTGTTAATATGGATTTTTTGAGTATGCAGAGCTATTGCTTCTCCATTTTGGCTCTGTGCATCTCAAATTCCAGAGAGGTGAATACATTTCAGCTATGTGAAGGGGTTGATGTAGAGGAAGATGGGTAAACATGTCGGTATATTGGTCTTGCATTATTGTTGCATATAATGGTAATTTGATACCTATAATACTAATGGCCCAAATAATATTTCAGCTACTTCAAATAATTAGTAACTATTGGGTGACGTGGGCAACCCCTACAAAAGAAAATGAGAGTTCCCCTGTTAGAAACTCCCTTCTCATTCTCGTTTATGTTGGTTTGAAATTAAGCAGCTCTTCATGTGTTCTTGTGAGATTTGTGCTTCTTTCACTAGTTGGACTTAAAACTGGCAATCAGCTTTTCAGCAATCTACACAATTGATGCAACTCCATTTGGGTGAATACTGAATCATGCATCAACTAATCAGAGTGCAATGGACACACTGATTCCTACACAACTAGGAGCTTTGGTTTTTGCATTTATACAACTTTTGGGGATCATTGTAGTTATGTCTCAGATTTCTTGGCAGGTATTCATTGTGTTTATACCAGTGGGTTCAACTTGTATATGGTATCATCAATATTACATATCATCAACTAGGGAAGTGGCTCAGTTGTCATTAGTTTCTAGAGCTCCAATCGTACAAAATTTTGGAGAATCAATCTCTGGAGCAGCCACCATTAGAAGTTTTGACCAGGAGTCTGGGTTCATGGAGAGAAATCTCTAGTTGATTTATTTGTATACTAGACCTAGTCTCCACAATGTTGGGGCCAATGCATGGATTTGTATTCTGATGGATTTACTATCAAATCTTGCATTTTCATTCTCTATAATATTCCTAATGGAAATTTACAATGATAAGCAAAGCATGCATAGTAAATAAAACAAACACACAAAATTTACAACACATTAAACACCCAAAAATCTCCATAAACTGCGTGAGCTAAGCCATTCTATTAATATAAATGTTGGGTACAAAGGTAAGATGAAAAAACATGCACCTAGGCTTGCCCAAGGCAAGCTAACAATGCCCAGGTGATGAAATCGACTACTCTAACATGCAATGTGTTTGTCCCCACAATCTCTCCACTAACCAAGTGAAAAATTGCATTGTTGGCTGCAAACAATGGTTGTTAGGGTCTCCTCTAGTGCTCAGAAAATTCCGAGAAATTAACCTCAGGCTCTCCTCCAATAACCCACAAAAACCCACGAAGGAATCGGCCAAATGTTGACCTCGGAATTTCAGCCCAGTTTCCCCTTAGCTCCTCTAGTTGTTGGCTGAGTTGGGACTTCTATTTGACCAAGTGAATCTACCCAAAAAATTCTGCCAAATTATTTATGAGCTCCTTGTCAAAAAACCAAAAAAAACCAGAAAGGGCTTGCTCTAGTTTTGACGCTCCAAAATTGACCTCAAAATGCTTGGCCCTCCTCCACAACCAGATGCTCGGCTTGCTCCTCCACCAAAATGCTGGAAAATCACCCATGATTTCTGCCAATCCAATTTCAAACAACCCCAGCTCCTCAATCCCTTTCACAAGCCAATTATTGGCTTTGCCTCGGAATTTCGGCCCAATTTCCCCTAGCTCTTTCAGTTGTTGGTTGAATTGGGACCCCTATTTGACCCCACGAATCTACCCAAAAAATTATGCCAAATTATTTCTGAGATCCTTGTCAAAAACCCAGAAAAACCCAAAAAGGGCTTGCTCTAGTTTTTCTGCTCCAAAATTGATCTCAAAATCCTTAGCCCTCCTCCACAAGCAGAAATTGTAACCTGTAGTAGATGTTGGGCTTACTCCTCCAGCAAAATGTTAGAAAATCACCCACGATTTCCCCAATCTAAAATTCCAAACAACCCTAGCTCCTTAATCCCTTTCACAATGTAATATCCCAAATGGGATATTTTAACTAAAAATGTAAAAATAGACTTGAGCAGCAAAATAAATGGAAATAAACACACAACCACCAATATGACACAATGGATGCCAATAAAATCACTGAGCCATTTTATTAATCCATGGTAAAAAGTACATCAACATAAAGGAACAACGAAACCTGAGCTTACCAAGCAAGCGGAGAAAAACCCAGAAAGATCTCTGGCCCAACTGATGAATGACTCTGGCAATGATGTAGATGGCTCAGCAAGAAGGCTGCTACAAATCGGCTATGGCAAAAGTTGCCACTGAACCCACTGAAGAACAAGTTAAAAATCCGAATGATCCTCACACCAATCCTGAAGCTCTGCGAAACTTCTAAATGAAGTCTCCTCAAGAGAGTTGGGTTTTCATCCAACACTCACAAATCACCCGAGGGTTACCGTCCTGGGGCTACGACTGAAGTAGAGAACCACGTCTCACACCTCTCATACAATAAAATAACATGATCCAAAGATATCTCTCAATGCCCTCCTCCTTTCTTTTATAGATCTCTTGGAGCCTTATAGAGCATTATTTTATTATTATTTTGTTCATGGAGCACTTTTCCCTCTTATTAAAATATTCCTTTTTAATGCAGAAAACGGTAAATCGGCTACCACACCTCCTCCGGTCACTGAAACACGTGTCCAAACATCCCATCATGTAGGTATCCTCGTCCCAGTTCCAATGAGCTATTACACTAAGGTGTTCCATCATATATTCCTCCCAGAATACCACCTTGAGCGTAATCAACTGAGTTAAGCCCAGAAATAACTCAAATTTCTGAAAGTTGTCGAAATGCACCGGAACGAAAGCCAAACTGCTCGGATGATGGAATATATCAAGCGAATGCCATCCGATCACATAGAAACCCCTCAAATCTCCTCCAAAAATCCCTAGGCCCGCTAATGACACCAACCTGTACATGTGACCGGTTTGCTTCTAACTCTGGAAGTCCATCCTAGCCCTGTCATAGGTGACACCAAAAAAGGGAATATTATAGACCTTCCACCCCAAGATTGCTTGCCCTCAAGCAATCCAAATATTTGGGCCACCCTGTTGGCCTGCTGCAACTGAGACCCAATGCCTGGATCCCATACAAACCCATGGGTGTTGCTATGCACCTGTGTCAAGCCACTCATAATAGAACCTTCAATGCCGGGACCCCAAATTGATCTCTCACTGTACCAGTCAACAAACAATCCTCCCAGACCCCAACGCCACCATGGCCAATCATCGCCCAAGTCCCACGGCTCGAACTGCAAACTGCCTCTGGCTATAGATGATGCCCCATGAAGTGAAGTCCGCCAACAATCATCAATGCTACCTAGCTCATGCTTTGTTGTACCTCTAACTGTATAAGTTTCACCACCAATTGTGTACCAACTCATCACCTCTCTCCAATCCAAGTCCTGACTCAATCCCACGTTGATACTTCTCTCCTGAAATTGGGATAGAGTGCTGAAGAAAGAACGACCTGTGCCCCACTGCCAGCTGGAATCTGTAACATCTGCTATGTCTAAGGGCCTCTGCTCTGCTGTGCTCCCTACGAAGAATATCGTACCATCAAGAGGGTACCAACTCATGATCTCCCGCCAATCTATCTTGGAATAAGAATCCAATGTAGTGCCAACTGCATACGGAATATGCCCAGAGAACTATCACCAGCTCATAATCAACTCACACTTCTTTGTCCCGTCTGCCAACGAAATCTACTTGTAGAAGAAGGCCCCTCCCTCTATAATGGGCCAAAGTGGGCAAGATATTCTGCAAGCCCCATCGATGTACTCCTGGAGGGTGCTACTCCCTGGAAATACTGCAGCTCTGCTGACTGCATGTGCATCTATTTGTACCTCATCAGTGTGTCGGCCCAACGATGGATGCTCCACCATCTCCAACAGCTCATCCCCCTCATGATCGGGAATGTAATGCTCCTGCTGTCTACTAGCCCCCTGCAGAACTATCCCATCAACCTCCAACATCTCCAGAGGATATGGATCTGCAACTCCTATCACTGTACTCGGTGTCTATGCATTTGACTGCTCCTCCTCAATGGCTAACCCCAAGGTTAGCCGCATATCCATCATAGACTCAATGTAAGCCTCCATCTGGCTCTCCTCGAAAGGACTATCATGCATGATGTGCATAGTATCCTCCTCTGCTAACTCAGGCTCCGCCATATGCTGCTCTGGCTGAATCATCACAAGTGACTCATCACCCAGAGTATCTCTCGTAGAGTCTCCTAACTGCTCACCCTGCATACTGGAATGCAGGTCCAGCATACTGCCATCAACTCCGCATGACTGCTCTTGCTCCCTAGTAGCATCATCATCTGATCCCATGGACTCATCTAGAGAAGAGTCCTCATCCTAACATACATAAGGAACGTCTACTTGCTCTACCTCTGCCACCTCATCTGCATCTCTCAAACATGAGTGATCAGGCCCCCATGGTCCTTTGCAAATGAAGCAAAGTCCCTTCCTCCTCAGTTCATTTCTGCTGCATGATCCACCAAACTGAAACAACTCCTCCCTGGTCAACTGTCTCCTGAAAAGCTCAATGTTCTACTCAACCAGCCCTTGGGCTAGTTCATAAGCAGCAGGTGAGACCAACTTCTCTCTCCTCCAAATGCTCAACAACCTAGTCTGCAACTCCTAGCAAATGGCCTCACGGATTCCCATACATGACGACAGGATGGACTTCATGTGTGCTATGACTGTGTCAAAATGATGTCTCCTAATGTTGAAGAAGCATTGGAACATTTGTAGAATCAAGCCATCACACTCAAAATCAAACATCATCTCATGAGTCCGTGTGATGGCCATGACTTCTAAAACCTTAAGCTTCCTCCCAAATGTAAAGCCTACACAATTGTCCAAATCCCAAAAGGTTCCTACTATCAATCTGAAATATCTTTTCATAATGTCATCATTGTAGGGAGGGAATGGTGATGTTATCCTCAAAATATCACTGAAACAAAAGGCAATTATAAGCTTGACTCTCTCACTTGGATGTTCCAAGAATCTAGCTTGTACCAATGCAAGCATAGATGGCTCCAAGGCCCAATTTAAACTCCAATCAGATTGCTCTATCTTTGGAAGATAGGATTCCAGTTTCTCCAACATGGGAAAGTCATTTTCTGATCTTCCACACTTTAACTCCATCCCAAGTACATAAAGCCAATTTCCCACTTCTCTCTCCTTTTGTAAATTTCTCAGGTGCCCTTGTTGGAGAAAATTATGCACCTCCTTGGAGAAGGGTCTATTGTTTTGTTTCAAGGAACTAACTTCTGGATTGTTTAATCTTTCTGGTCTTTGGTTTAGATCGCAACCCACTGAGGCATTGCTATGTTGATTTAGGAGTTGTTTTAAAAACTTCATTGTTTCAACAACATGTATGGAAGTAACAGTGGTTTAGCCGAACTTGCACAAGGCAAGCTACAAGCACCAGGTGATGAGTGCAAGCAAATCCAACCGCTCCAATAGCAAGCTCCTCCAGAAACTACATTGCTGCTTCAAGACTACATTGTTGCCTAACTTCGGCCTCTGATTTACCCACTGAAAAATACTCAGAAAATTCTAGGAATTTGGGAAGGTGATCCTTGGACAAAACCCAAAAGAACCCAGAAAGGGTTTCCTCTAATTCCAACCTTCAAAATCTGACCCTTTGTAGTTTGGCCCTCTTCCAATTTCGTTTTCTGGCACTGCAGCTGCTACTGTCAATCATTGCTCTCCAAAATCCCAACCAACCTCCTCAAATGGCTCTCCTATCAATCTCCCAACACCCCAGCTCTAAAATCCCACCAATGCAGCTCCCACAAATGAGCCTTCTCCAATGACTGCGTAGGCCCTTCTAACCAAAATAGCTGCAACTGAAAACTGGAAACCCGCAGGCTGATCCAAGATTGAAGCTTTGATACCACTATAATATCCCAAATGGGATATTTTAACTAAAAATGCAGAAATATACTTCAGCAGCAAAATAAATGGAAATAAACACACAACCACAAATATGACACAATGGATGCCGGTAAAATCACTGAGCCATTTTATTAATCCATGGTAAAAAGTACATCAACATAAAGGAACAACGGAACCTGAGCTTGCTAAGATGGTGGAGCAAAACCCAGAAAGAACTCTGGCCCAACTGATGAAGGACTCTAGCAATGATGTAGATGGCTCGGCAAGAAGACTGCTGCAAATCGGCTACGGCAAACGCTGTCACTGAACCCGCTGAAGCAAAAGTTGAAGATCTGAATGATCCTCACACCAATCCGTGAAGCTCTGCAAAAATTTTGAATGAAGTCTCCTCAAGAGAGTTGGGTTTTTGTCCAACACTCACAAATCACCCGAGGGTTTCCATCTTGGGGCTACGGCTGAAGTAGAGAACCACGTCTCACACCTCTCATACAATAAAATAACATGATCCAAAGATATCTCTCAATTCCCTCCTCATTTCTTTTATAGATCTCTTGGAGCCTTCTAGAGCATTATTTTATTATTATTTTATTCATGGAGCACTTTTCCCGCTTATTAAAATATTCATTTTTAATGCGAAAAAGGGTAAATCGGCTACCACACCTCCTCCGATCACTGAAACCCGTGTCGAACCTTCCCATCATGTAGGTATCCTTGTCCCAGTTTCAATGAGCTATTACACTAAGGTGTTCCATCATATATTCCTCCTAGAATGCCACCTTGAGCGTAATCAGCTGAGTTAAGCCCAGAAATAACTCAAATTTCTAAAAGTTGTCGGAATGCACTAGAATGAAAGCCAAACTGCTTGGATGATGGAATATATCAAGCGAATGCCATCTGACCGCATAGAAAACCCTCAAAGCTCCTCCAAAAAGCCCCTGGGCCCGCTGTTGACACTGACCTGTACCTATGACCGGTCTACTTCTAACTCTGGAAGTCCATCCTAGCCCTGTCATAGGTGACACCAAAAAAGGGAATATTATAGTCACGTTGATCCAGCCACTACACCAAAAGCTCAAACTATTAGTGAGGGTGGCATCCCAGGATGTTAAGGGTGGGCTAAACAACCCACCGTAGCATCTAAGGGCGACAAGTAAACAACCCCTCATTACGCATACCCCGAACACGTGGCAAGGCCCACCCTAAACAGGGCTGCCCTAAACAGGGATATTACAACCCACCACACTCTGCGAGTCTTGACCTCGAGACCTCTCCTCTGATACCACGTTGATCCAACCACTACACCAAAAGCTCAAACTATTAGTGAGGGTGGCATCCCAGGATGTTAAGGGTGGGCTAAACAACCCACTGGAGCATCTGAGGACGGCAGCTAAACAACCCCTCATTACACAGACCCTTGACACGTGGCAGGGCCCACCCTAAACAGGGATATTACACACAAGCCAATTGTTGGCTTTGCCTCATCAACTCCTCCAAGAGCCCTTGTTTACTTTCCCCTTTTTGCATCATTGGAGTGTCTATAAGCTCACTAATCACTATGCATGTGAGTCTAACACCTTCATGATCTTGGTAGCTTCCCCGCAGCTGGTCAAGATTATGCTTTGATACCATTGTAGTATTCCTAATGGAAATTTACAATGATAAGCAAACCAAGCATAGTAAAAAAACCAAACACGCATAATTTACAACACATTAAACACCAAGAAATATCCATTAATTGTGCTGAGCGGAGCCATTTTATTAATATAAATGTTGGATACAAAGGTAAGATCAGAAAGCATGCACTTGGTCTTGCCCAAGGAAACCTAACAATGCCCATGTGATGAAATTGGCTACTCTAACATGCAATGTGGTTGTCCCCAACAATCTCTATGTTGAACCAGTGAAAAACTGCACTGTTGACTGCGAACAATGGCTGTTAGGGCCTCATTCGGTGCCCAGAAAATTTCGGGAAATTAACCTTAGGTTCTGCTCCAATAACCCACAAAAACCCATGAAGGAATTGGCCAAATGTTGACCTCAAACATTTTGGCCCAATTTCCCCCTAGCTCCTCCAGCTACTGGCTGCGCTGGCACCAAAATGGTAGAAAACCCCCCACAATTTCCTTTCTTGCGTCCCAACTGAACCATAAATGTGTGGTATCCTCCCAACTACCAAATATGAGTAGAATTTTCCTCCCTGGGGTGGCACTCGTGGTCCACCGAAGAAGAGGATGACTTGGCCCCCACGAAAGACTACGTAGTTCCTGGGCAAGATTATGCAAGCCCCTGCTCCAAAAATTCGTATTGTTGTGGAAATATCTCCTGCTCTTGTAAATCCTTCTCTTTTTTCTTGGAATTTGGTCAAGGAATGCTTCAACGATAGTGTAGCCCCTATCTCCAACACCACTCTCCAACAAGAACTGTGTGGGTCCTTTCTTGCATCCCAACTAAACCTGAAATGTGTGGTATCCTCCAAACTACCAAATATTAGTAGAATTTGCCTCCCTAGAGTGGCACTTGTGGTTCGCCGAAGAAGATGGTGAGATTTCCCTTTGGAAACCTCTAGTGTTAAACAACACCTGTGACTCAGTTGAACAGATTGAGCAACAATATGTAAAATGACAAATTATCAAAAGGTACTCAATGTTGCCTTCAACCCTCTATTTATAATTGTTGCTTCGCCTTTCCTTGGGGGTCCCTCATCAAAATATTTTGATCTCCTTTCCACAAAATCAATTATTCCTTGAGGGGTGGCCCCCACATTCCACAAAGGTTGATATTTTCTATTTCTACTAAGTCCCATGAACCAAAAATGTCTCAAATGCCCAGATTACAAAATTGTGCTATGCTTGGCACTCCCCTAGTAAACTTCATTAATCCTGTTAAATGAAAAATCAAAATTGGTGATATTACATTCTCTTTGGTGTTCCTCATTCGCTTGCCTGGAGATGTAATTAGACCAAGCATTGCAAGGTTGACAATAACATATGGTCTAAATCCGAACATGATACAAACATGGGTAACATGATGTCTTTGTTTTGTGGAGACCAAGATTATCTGAATGGAGAGAATAATTCAATATTCACGTATTCCCACCGAGCCACCAGTGATCATGGAGAATTGTAGACCAAATCCAACTGTCGATCTAGAGGAACAATAGATATATCTGATTTGCAGGTGCATTATGGGCCACATCTTCTGTTTCTCTTGAAAGGCGTTACATGCACTTTCCCTGGAGGTACAAAGGAGGTAGTTGTGGGGCAGACAGAAAGTGACAAATCTACTCTCATTCAATCCATTTTTGGCATTGTGGAACCAACAAAGGGATTGATGGAATCAACATCTCAACAATAGGCCTCCATGAGCTAAGATCCAAAATTAAGCATTATTCCCCAAGAACCAACAATGTTTGGGGCAATAAAGAAATAATTTGGATCCTTCGGAAGACTGCTCGGATGATGAGATTTGGGAGGCTTTGGACAAGTGCCAATTTGGTGAAATTATACAATAAATTAGATTCCTCAGTGCTTGAGAATGGAGGAAACTAGAGTGTGGGTCAATGCCAGCTTGTCTGTTTGTTTTATTATGGTGGAGGTGGGTCCCTTGTCCCACAAACAAGGAAGTCTCATACACCAATTTGGTGTCTGGTTTAGTCGTGACCTTAAAATTGGATAATAATAATAATAATTTACATGCTTCAAATCACCAATTCATCCAATAAAATTTTCCAAACCCTTTTATCTTCTGAACACATAAATAACCATGAAAATTTTAATCCACTCTTACATAAATCCATTAGAAGCAGCCCCTCTTCCAAAAAGTAACTCTGCTATCCATCCATCTATAAAATTCAAATCCACAGGTTTTAATCCATTGCAATTTAAATATCTCAGCAAGAGGTTACAACCTTAGATGTGCTTTACAACGTGATATGTTTATCCATCCCCAAAGGAACTTTTGTAAACTCCATGACACCATAAATGTCTTCTCCAACCAGCTCTAGAAATTCTCCTCTTACTTAGAGGACACAATATTGTTTCAAATGCTATTGCAATTACATTTTTGAAAACTATTTGGATTTGTTTGTGGTATGGGAGGCAAGCGATGCTTAATCCATAGGTTCAATAAATTGCATGTATTCATCCTCAAATCCTGCAAGAACTATCCTCATTCTTCTTGAAAATGGTGTTGTATTGCCTTAGATGGTAGTGCTTTAATTGCTAGGGACAAAATGATTTATAAAAATGAATATTCAAAGCCTGTATGTGCTGATATACATCCAACGTTGCTGTTGGAAGAATTGATTTCATACCTTATTCACCATGCTATATACCTATGACTTCAACCTTTTTACAAACTCACATTCCAAACTCTTTCTACTAGCAGTTTGCAGGATGAGACAAAATTCTTGTGGCCATGCATAATAGTTCTATAGTTCTTTCCTGTCTTCCTTAGCATACTCACAGCAATATCCATATTTATGCACCTTATCAAACAATGGAAATCTGGGATGATGTGTGATAGGAAACTTGTCCATCATTACTCAACACCCGGAAAACATTTTTAGTTTGCAATTCTTCCAAAGGATGCACATCGTTGAATAGCATGCAACAACTTGTGAGGCAACTCTCATTTGTACATGCATAAGCAAGCATTATAAAGTATATAGGAGGACCAGCTGATGAATTGATAGATTACCCATGAATATCAAAGGGTAACATTTGATTGGATATTCTCTTCTAGGTTTCCATCTTCTAGTGCTAGTGGTGCTTCTCATTACTCATAAGTAAAACAAGAGAGCGAGGGATTTTTTTTTTTTGGAATGCCTTAATGCCCTCTCTAGAGAATGACCAATACAGTAAATTTTTCACAACTCATCAACCTAACCTTCATTGTTTTCCTTGAGTTCTCTTACCTCTGTCAAGACTTTTATAAGACTTTTGTCACCTCATCAATACATGATGCATGCTTTGAAATCGATTGACTGTTCTTCCTACCATTTGTCTCTAACAAATTACGTTAAATCTTCTCATCATCACGAACTTGAGGATTTTAATTATTGTTCCCTTTATTATTCTGCTCCACAATTGATACGTATACACAACATCTGGCATGATGTCCTTTCCGATGGTTTCCTGCCACATGATGCCCTTCTTCATGTCTCAGTAGACCACCAAATTTTTCAACCTTTGAATTCTGCCTGAGTGGTCTCTTCATTTTTTGTCTATCTAAAAAGAATCAAACCCTCAAGCTTTCTCCCCAAATTACCCTGTATTTGTTTATTAATAAACAAATATGTTGAGAAATTGTCATCCATTGCATAGTGCACATGTCATCCATCCTGTCTTTTATAATTAAACACCACGTCTAGGGATAAAAGGCCCTTGCAATAGCTTGCACTCACTGTAATTGTACAGGAGATAGGTGACATCCCATTTAAATATTAGTGGTGGATAGAAATTGCGGCACTAGAAGGAATATCAAATGATCTATGCTTAATCCATATATAATAAATGACATATATTCATCCTCAAATCCTGCAAAGACTATTCTCATCCTTCTTGCAAAATGGTGTTGTATTGCCGTGGATGGTAGTACTTTAATTGTTGGGGACAAAATGACTTAAAAAAATGAATCTTTAAAGTCTGTATGTGCTGATATACATCCAATGTTGTTGTTGGAGGAATTGATTTCATACCTTATTCACCACACTATATACCTATGACTTCAGCCTTTATACAAACTCGCATTCCAAACTCTTTCTACTAGCAGTTTGCAGGACGAGACCAAATGCTTGTGGCCATGCATAATAGGCACATTGGTCAGCATCTCTAGCCCAACATCAGATAAAGTTTTCTTTGACTTCTAAATCCATGTGATATCCAAAATAAATCCATCATGTCACTTCCAATATCTCTTCATTAGATTCTTCCTAATATGCATGTGATCTCCAACATACTAAATATGGGGAAAGACCTATAACTAAAGCCTGCCAAGATCTATCTGCAAATCTGAAACACTTTCACCAGCCTCCTTTAATACCTTCAACATGTTTTGATCAACCCAGAGATGTGATTAGTTGATAGATTTACTGCCACAAGGGCAACACCATAAAGGCCACCTCGAATTAATTTCCTCCAGGTTCTATAATTCTGCTTTTGACACATTAAATTCGCTGTTGTTCTTGTTTATTTGTTGATGAGAAAGGAACTGCCTCTATAGTTCTTTCCTATCTTCCTTAGCAAACTCATAGAAATATCCATATTTATGCACCTTATCAAACAATGGAAATCTGGGATGATGTGGGATGGGAAACTTGTCAACAAAAAAATTCGAATGGATTTTCCATCAAATCTTCTATTTGCATTCTTTTTGGTGTTCCTCATTCACTCTCCCAAATATGTAACGTCTTCAAGATAATAATGAAGGAACAAGGATCTGTGGAATTATTACAGGACCTGTGCATTTCAGTTTTGATTCTTATGTATTCTTGTAGCAAGAACAGATATGTGGGAGAATACTAGATTCAGACCTGGTCTTCAGATTTTTGACCTCTCTAGAGAATAAACTTATTGTAACTATCATCCCTGGTTTCTGTATCATTCATATTTTCTTAAAATCAAGTCTCATTGGGTGGATAATGGAAGCAACATTGCAGACCTATTACAAACTGTCAGTCCTCGGTTCATTGTCCCTGTGCAATTACAGTCGACCTTATCTCCTGAAGAAACCTTGGAAGCTCATTAGTAGCATCAGTTTACTGACCTTGGAAGCTCATATTGATCTTTACTTTGCTTCCCTTCTACAAGTCTGCATTACGTCAAACATTAAGCACCCTTGGAGCTTTCGTTTAAAGTCATCGTTATTAATGACTTGAAATATCATGTAGCAGCATTGAGACTTGTTGAAACATTGCTGAAGCAGGTGTTTTAGAACTGCTCCTACGTGGACTTCTACATCATGGAGGATTCTGGAATGATCTAACCATAATGACAATGTTATCAATCTTTTGAATAACCTCATCATAGTGGAATTTGGTATCTGTATCGTCTCAATAATGTGATTCCAGTATTGTTGCATTCATTGATCTCAGCGTCATCTCAGCTGTATACTCTCGACATTCAAGTCTATATGAAATGATCTCGGCACACCAAGATTGATTCAATTCTCAGCTTTATGACACTTTATTCTTGTCAAGTTATTCAATATTTGATATGACACAATCATAGTATATCATATCGTTGTTGCAGCTGCTTAAGGGATGGCTCAGTTATACTTCTATCATCTATACTCTGGGAATAAGCCTCTTGCTGAGGACAGATGGCAGTACTGAGCATTGAATGATGACAAATTCAACCTTGGCACTGTTGTATCCTCTCATGATGGCTCGATGATGGTTTGCCTATCCCTCAGAGACATGCTCTTGCACATCTTGTTGGAATCTATAGTTATCATCCTGCTTCTAGGCATAGTCATTTGACACTATGACTTATATATGTGATTTATGGGTACTATGGTCTTATTTCTTGATGCGGGATCCTTAGCAAAATGATTTATGATTCCCGATACTGTAAGTGCAGCAATGGTATCTACTCTAGAACATTATGACTCAGATGTGATCTTATGTAATTTCAACAGTGCCATCTATGCTAGAACAGTATGATTCATCTATCATCCTCTGAATGTGCAGGAGTGGCATCTATGTGATGTATGCTCTAACCTAGAATTTGATAAGCAACCATGTTTATGTAACCTGAATATATATATATATATATATATATATATATATATATATATATATATTGCAGTGGTTGGCAGAAAGTAAAAAATAGTATTGGCAAACATTGCAGTAATGGGATTGTATATGTATTGATAAGGTTGTATGATATCTTAAGCACAGTAATAGCAGAACATCATAGATATCAGTTTTGATGTGCAATGGCAGCATCATTAGAGAAGCTCTGACTCTAAGCAGGAAGATTTATTCTTGTATCTTGTATTGTTACTTCATTAGCACAACAGTAGTATGGTTGACATTTCAGTTGAGCGATCTGTACTTTCCATCAACACATCAAGCATGGAAGGCCTTCAATGACAGAAGCATTAACATTGGTTCTTGTTCACAATCGAAGTTATGAACAAGATGTGTAAGTTCTAAGTCAGTCTAATGTATTTAAAGGCAGATATATTCCAGCACTATGTTTTTGGCATCTTGCACCAAGGCCTTTTGATGAAGTACAAAAGTAACTGGTCTATTAGCAAGGAAAATTTACCATCTCATAGAGTCTCTGGAGGAATTTAACATAAAGGAATTTCTTAGTACTTACGACATGGCTTCATCAGCTTCTGATGTCTCTGGACTGTCCTAAACTATCACCATTATGACAAAGAAGTAGGATTTATGTTGTTCCTGAGCAGGTCAGTAAAGGTTCTGGTAAATTTCCCATCATTGTAACCTACAACATTCTTCTTAGGGCTTATGTTGAAGCCTGCTAGGTGGATAAGGTTAATGCACTGTTTAAGGATGTTGAAACAAATGATATTGGGACATGTTTAAGGAGGACTGTTTGGAGGCACCTTAAGACTTCAGATGCCCTTCTACATCAGACCGCAATTCAGAGAAGCATTTCTGTGTTTCTTACTTCAGTTTGGGCCGCAGTAAGGGTTTCTACTACAGCATGTTGCAGACACTTATGAAAAGGTTTAATGGGCTTGTTAGCATCCATCATCTCAGCTTCAGTTATGGAGGGTAGGCGGCAGTAAATTCAGTGGCTGCAACCCTTGTATCACTGCTGCTGGACTGTAGTCTCAAACCCTAGGTTGCAGACATTTTTCATAAGAATTTTGACTGTCCTAAGCTCATTCCATTCAGCATAGAAGGTTGCATCATATGATCAAGGACCAAGTTCCTTGTGCACATTATTCTGCCACCACTTTAGCTTCTCTTGATCTCTGGTTAGGGTTTGTCTGCTGATATTTGAGGGCTTCTCTGTATACTTGATTGGGCTGCCTAATTGGCATTTGGATAGTGACTCAAAACATCATTCATGGCCAGTCAATCCTGCATGACTCAAAACATCATTCATTTGGAACCAGTTCTCGAAGACCTTATGGGTCGTTCCAATGTTGCTGCACACGGAAATAGATTTCATTTCACATTAACATTACATTTCTCAATGTATTCTACTATGAGTGTGAATGACGAGGGAAAACATAAATACTAGCATTTGCCAAGGTGTAAATATACCCTAAAGGAAATAAATACTATATAACTAGCAATTGCACCGAGAGGTGCAAAGGAACGCTGGTAAGAGGAATAGGGACAATCGTTTAAAGCTGATGCGTGCAAGGATATGGAAGCAGCCATAAAAGTCAAGATAGGGACTCTATATGATGAAAAAGAAAGGAGGTTGGTTTGCTTATTAGTTACAGAAGCGAGCGACACCTTGTATGCTTGAATCACGGGCCATTTCATTTTTTCCATGCGAGCGTTGAATGAGTATCCCAGAGAATATACTGACCACTCGGAGGAAAAATTTGAATTCCTGAGCGCTTTGGCAATGAAAGGCTCAGGAAGGGCAGAGCAGGGGCGGTAGAAAACTTGGTGGCAAATCTCAGGGACGAAGCTGCTCTGAATAGTGGAAGGGTGGTCATTGAGGAAAAGCTTCGCACCGCAGGTTTGTCAATCGTGTTTTATATTTGCTTCTGGATCAAGCCGAATGAAGAGATCCTGACGAACGTCGTTAGCATACTGCGGGAGGTATTCCTGGCAAGCATTTCCTTTGAAGAATATTTTCCGCTTTCGAGGTTCTTGCTCCGGCAGTGGACGTCGCAGATCGCTGACTTCCATTGAAGCAGGGTTGGAATTTAGATTTCTCTTTACTCGTCATACCCCTTTTTTTTTACGTTTTGGGTCCTTATGCTTATCGTCAATAAAATATTAAAACCAAATGAAATCTTACCAAACTAAAATTACAAAATCTCATCTATCATCAAGCCTTTTTAATAACTATTTAGATTTGAAAATAATACTATATGTTAATAACTATTTAGATTTGAAAATAATACTATATGTTATGACCTTTCTACAAAAGCATGCAAGAATAAAAAAAATTAAAAATATACTCAAAATTATGAGTGCAAACAAACTAAAAAACGATATTGTACAACCATAAAATTGAAATAGCCATCTAAAAATACCTAAAATGCCATATTTTATCTTGAAACGTTACATAATATTCTACCAACCTTTCCATCTTCAGTTATTTGAGGGTAAACTCTCCACTTGGGATGTTCTGAAGCTTTCCATAAGAGAATATAAAAGTTAAATTTTTTGCAACACCGTTCATGCCACGTGGCAATGGAACTTAGAATAATATTTGACTTAGTCGTAGACGAGAGCGTAGTAACCGCGTTCCTTATTTATATGAAGGACTATAATGCCAAGTTTCCAACAACTCCTGGACGTTGGAACTTCATCGGTAGGCAAAGCATTTACAACATATCATCGGTATTAATGACATCTTGGTAAAAAAATTAACCACTGTTAATACGTTTTCCAATATTACAAGCCCGTGAAGAAAAATGGGCATTGAAATTTTGAAAACGTTAAATACGGTCAAAATGGGTTATGATGGACAAAAAGCCCACCAAATTCCATCTCTATGTCAAAGGCACAAGGAAACGTTACTCCTTTTCATAAACAATCGCCGTGCTAATGGGCGGCTGCAGGCTGGTGGCGCTTACGTGGACTCGCTGCTCCGCATGTGTGTGGAAGATGGTAGGAGCCTTGAAGACGACCAGCTCGTGAGCCTCTATTCAGATATTTTGATCGCCCGAAGCGACACAAATTCGACTTTTGCAAATTCGAATTTTATCATGTTGGAACTGAAATTCGCAGAGGAAGGGAAGTGCATTTATGTCGCTCTTCGTGGACTTGCTACTTCGCCTGCACCACCTGTACTCGCTTCAGGGTTCATTGGTATTATCGTAGGACGAACTCGTTGGACGAACCCAATGGTTACATGTGTCAATTTTTTACTAGACAGAAGGGCAATGGATAAACGTTTTGATTGCATGGGGTGAAAGGTGTTTGCTCACCCCACTCCAACAAAGATAACGCCTTCGGCATAATTATGGATAAATGGGAAAAATATGTGAACAAATGGGAAAGCAGTATCTTATGGGAAGTAGTTAAGCTTGTTTAAAGTATCCAGTTCTGTCTGTTTTACTCTATGAGTTGTGCTTGATAGATACTTGATCTTATCCTAATCTTACTAAGGTCACAACACGCCTCGGGTGAGACTCTCTACTCCTTAGAGTAGAGTGAAAATGCCGGCGTTGTGCTAGACTACTGCGGAAACCTTGTTGGAATCCATTCCAAACCTAGGTCTTGCCCATGAGACCTTCTTTCTTGCCAAAATCAATGGTTGTGGACTCATTGATGATTAGCACTAGAACCTATGTGGGATTTGTTGTCTTTCATCTAGTAGACCGTCTTCAAAAGATGGCTTGAGATAGACCTTCATATCCGGATAGGTACCTGAATTACCACATAAGGAATTTAACAAGTCCTTCAATTCCACTTATATGGAAATCCTATATGGTAACTTTAGGTTTTTGAAGACAAAGAAGTTGGATCTAGTACTGTATATAGGTACCTAAGCAAGGCATATGTTGATAGGGATTCATAATTTTTTTTTAGGTAGTTGATTACTTGTTTAAAACCTATTCTTTATTATCGCTACCATGCTTAACTTTTGTGAAATGGAAAGAGAAGAGATGACTATGACCTATACGAATTTCTCCATGGTCAGGTTATACATTCTATGAATATAGTAAACCTGTTGATTAACCATTATTGCAGATTTTTTTTATTATTCTTCTCCTGAGTTCTCTCACTTGATCAAATTCCCAGGCTGATGGATCACAGTATGTTACTCCATGAGTGAGCTACTCAGTTGATATATTTTCTGACAGATTTAGCTAAATGGAATATGTTTCCATGGTTAGAAGAAAAGGGAAAAAAAAGGTTGAGCTTACTTTAATTTTATTGAGGTTTTCTGATCAAATTCCCGTTAATTTTATTGAGGTTCTCTGGTCAAATTCCCGTTAACATGCCATGTCAAGGCAATCATATCATGTTTCTAACTTTTAAGGCTAATGTACTCCATTCTTTCAAAGATATCCAGGAATATTGTTCTTTTTGGTAGTTAAAAGGTCCGGACCTCCATCCAAAATCTGCCTTCAATCGAATCATGACAAAGGGTATCTACTCAATTAAAGTTACCCAGGAATTGCATCATCCCATGGAAAGCTATCATTATCTAGTGGAAAGCTATATTTGGCTAAGAGCCACAACTGAGGGTAATCTATTCTATCAAAGTTACTTAAGAATTGCCTTTGGCCTCATCCCATGGAAGACCCTATTAGGAAGCAGAGTGAGCCCATCGGTTTCGAACTTCCATCATTGTTAATGCAAGTACTCCAACTTGCTACTAAACCACAACCCAATATGCTTGTTTTTCAACACTAGGCTCTTGTGAATTCCAAAATTCCGTGGCAGAATCAGTGCATAGTTGAGATAAGTCTATAACAGTCGCCAGTAAAAATTGACATTAAACACAGTGTTAGTCACAACCAGGATTAGAGTGGTATTGGCACCGCTACTACATCAAACCATGGGTTGAATCAATGGGATTTGAACTAAGGACCACCTTGAGATAACACACGTTTAAAACGCAGCTTAGAAAAATCCAGAACCATTGTATTTCTTAAATCTGAAGGATGCAATTAAACAAAGAAAACAAGTTACAGTAACTGTACAAGAAACTGTAGAGAAAGTAGTAGGTGGGAAGTTCGAAGAATTGCGTTGGGTGGTGGAGTTTGAAATCGAACGAAAGCTGATCTGAGTGCTGTCACATAGCGAGGCGATGCATCCAGTAGTTCGTCAATCCTCTCCACCCAACTTCGAATATCTACCTTATTATTATTCCTCGCTTCTTCGCCCATTAGTCCTGTTTGATCACCCACCAATATATTTCGCTAAAATATACAGAGGCAATTTAAATAATTAATATTGTTTCTCTTACAGGACAATCTTACAGAAGCTCCTCCTCATTTGAATCATTCACCCTAACCTATCTAAATATACATGACCCGTACCATTTGGCCCTCGTTACATTTGTTATTTTCCAACCTATCTAAATATATGACTTGTAACAAGCCGAACGGGTAGCCAGATCGGTCGAATTCCCCTGCCAGTCCATTGGCCCTCTCTCACGAAGGCATAGGTTCGAGATCGCGTCCACTAAGACACAAATTCGAATTTTGCGAATTCGAATTTTATCGTTATCGTGTTGGAACTGAAATTCGCAGAGGAAGGAAAGTGCATTTATGCCGCTCTCCCTGGACTCGCTGCTTCCGTGCACCGCTTGTACTAGCTGCAGGGTTCATTGGTATTATAGTAGGACGAACTCAGTGGTTACACATGTCAATTTTCTACTGGACACAAGTGCGATGGACAAAAGTTTTGATTGGGTGGGGTGAATAGTGTTTGTTCACCCCATTCCAACAAATATAAACCCTCGGGCATAAAAATGGAGTGAAGAATATTATATAAAATGGAGACAAGTGCGATTAAGGTGTAAAGATATTTTAAAAATAAAAATAAAAATATTATATAAAAATGGAGAGAAGAATGCGGCATGAAAAAATGGAGGGAAATGCAATATGAAATAGACATTGAAAAAAATCAATATTTTAAATATAATGTATAACAAAATTAATTTTAAAAAACGTGAAATTAATAAAATAATGTAATAAATAAATTTAATAAATAAATAATTTTTTTAATTTAAAACAACAATTTTATGCTAAATATATTTTTTATTTAAAATATAGTTTTTTTCTTATAAATCACATCATTGATATACAATATATATTGGACATATGTGCCTGTATTTTCAATAGGTTGCACCAACATCTATGTTGCTCGTTGTGCTAGTTTAATCGTTGAGAAGTGCAAATCTTCCAAATTTGAAGCTAAGGAAAAGTAAATTTCCAATCTGTTTTAATTGTTGCCTACCCTGCAGTTGACGCAGACTACTCAAAACATTAATATGTCCCAGTTGGTTGCTAGTTAATACACTAACATCTCCCATTTTTATAATTTCGGCAATAATTTGTTTTTGCCATCTAACCAAGTTAAGGCCTGAGTTTGCAGTCACACTAGATTTGGTGTTTGGATCTGTAAGCAGAGTTGCATCTGATGTAAACAGACCATTGTTAGCTATAACGTCGTTGTAATACAAGTTGTCCAGGATCAGTGGTATTTGAGGATCCATGACCACAGTCGTGTTGACGTTAATGGGGTTGCTTTGGGGACAACTCTGCTTCAGTATTTGAGCATACGTTGGATCAAGGGACATGTCCGTCGTATTTGTGCCATTGAAATTGTAACACCTGTTGATGAATGAAGTATAGTGAGAGACACCAATTGTGTGTGCTCCTACATTCGCCCAAACAACACAAACATGATTATAATCATGGTTTTGCTCAACCATTATTGTCATCTACAAGAATTGACACATTGATGAGTTGCAAGTCTCAGAAAATACATGAAAATTAACCATCTCGTCCTAGGATAGACCTTTAGCTGCAAATATCTGAGTTAGATGGGTTACATTGAAGGGAGGGGGTGGTAGATTTCCCTATATATTGGAAGCTACTGTAATATTTCCATCCTTTCTTCCAGTAGAGGGGGATGGGAGATGCCTGCGATCAATCATTAGAAATCATTGAGCGTTGTTGTTATCCCATGCTATACTTAACACAGTGGTATTCTTATGGATAAATTTTAAGAAAAATACAAATGATGCACTATCTCTAGCCGCAAATGTGATTATATCTGCACAGGACACCTTCTTTGGGAAAATCGTCTCTATTTACAATTTCGCTTCATTAATAACATCAATTCCTCTAACACTCAAATTGTTAATTGAAGAGTCTTTCTCCGCTACGAACTGACTAGGAATAAAGTTGATGAGAATAGAACCCTCACATCCCAAAAAGTGCAGGAGCTCCACATCAGTATTTCAAAAACCTATTGAATGTGCAGGCACAGGCTGCACGAACATTATGTGTTTATTTTAAGGGAACACGCCACATATATTATGGAATTTCATGGACCGACATTGATCTCAAATGGTACTTCTTAGAGCTATAACGACGCCTTCAATTTCTCCAGACTAACATGCACGTGGGTTCTCTCGTGTACCACGTTGTAATCCCAAGGGGCACTGTTCAGATTCTGTCAGGGACGACGAATTTGAAATGTGTCACAAAGATAAACCTCATAGTAGAAAAGCCTTCAACTTAATCATAAGTTGCGTTAGCCACATTTTGTTCCATGTGGGTGTGAATGCCAATGATGAAGAAGAGTTTCAATGTTGAGAAGTTGGAGTGTTTGTTATAAGATTCCATAGAAAAAGGGCTGAATATAAGAATAAGATGGAGAATCAACTTGTTCTACATGTTATTTTTAGCCTCTCGTATTTCTTTGTGTCCTTCTTCTTTCCCCATTTAAAGGGAAAATTGAGTTGGTTGTTAATGACGAGGGTGAGTAAAAATGTTGTAAACTAAAAAGATATAAAGAAATTATTCTAATGTTAAAGAGATTAAAAATAGTTTATTATTTTAACTTTAAAGAGGTTAAAGATAGCTTATGGGACAAATTGATTTACTATCCTTATTCGGCCATTTTCATGTAAAACATCACAATAAACGCTCCTAACTTCTCGACAAACCCCTCGTGCAATAAATTATCCCAAAAAGCTAGTTGTCATAGTATCTGCATAACTTTTTGTGCTGTCTTTGAAGGCCTTGCATTCTAAAATGAATTTTTTTTTTATTTCCACTTTTCCAGAACAGCAAAAAACAAACTTTTTCTTCCCACATTTCTTTTAGCCTTTTCCAGCACCCTGTTTCACCAGAGAGACTCATTTCACAACGGAGTTTATGAGAATTAGTCTATAACTGAGCAATAAGAATTTTGGCTCTCCAAGAAATATTGGTCCATGTGTATGCTTTTTGTTAATGATATGAGTGGGATTAAACTCTTCAGTACAATATTGTTTCTTTCTCCCTCACTCTTTATCCCAAGTACGCTTGTGGAACTTATCCATAACAAAAGTTTTTAGGTGATGGTTCAGTTGTTGGAAGGAAATTGGGAGAGGGTTAACCAATGATAATTTAAATTTGATTAAATTTGATTAATTTCATTAATAAATGTTTATTTGATTTAAATCATACAACGTAATTCTAACTATGATGAATTTAAGACCACCTAAATGAGATTGATCTTTAAAATTATTAAAATCCAAAGGAGTATATGATGATTGGCAATGCAACTCCCTTAGTGGGCCATGTCTTACTATGTGTTTGAATTTAAGACCACCTACATGTTAAAGATCATAGAAGAATTTAAATGGGATTGATCCTAAAACTTATTAGAATAATGGGATTGGTCATAAAACTTATTAGAATCCAAAGGAGTAGAGGAGGATTAACAAGCCAACTTCCCTAGCGGGCCATGCCCTACTATGTTTATTAATTTCCTTGTCAAATAATGGTAGGAATATTGTTATAGTTTTGTCACAATGTGCTCGATAGATGTCACAGGGAATTGAGTGTAAAATGTCACATGACAAGATTACACAAGAATGTCATTTCTCCCTACAAGCAATGTCATCTATGTGTGACCCATGAGGTGTATACTTGTTGGTTTGAGTGGGGTTTAGTCTCCACCAGGTCTTAGGTTCAAACCTCATGGGGATTCAGGGTTAAGGATGGAAACCACTTTTGGGGAAATTAAACTATCCCAAGGGGTGTCCACGCTTAATTGTGCTTCGTACAATCATGGTGATAGCATCCCATTGTGGGTAGATCGTTCTTCCGTCTAATAAACAGGTTGGCCCTGCCCTAGGCTCAACCTAGTTACAAAAACAAAACAAAAGAGTCATCTATGTGTGTATAATGCAAGGCCACATAATGCACTCCATGCAGCTTCCTCTCCTTATTGGACAATGTTTATTTTTGCTAAAATAATAACTAGCAATTACTCTAAATGGTGCAAATGAAAGCAATAAAAATACAAAGTGTAAAAGTCGAACACTCATAATGGATGCTTTAGAAAATGGAGAAGAAGATTAGTAATGTTCCACACTTTCATGGTCAAGACATAAGCCATCAATGTCACACAATTAAAACATGGAATTTTGCACTTTCCACGCATCATAGAAGAGGACGAGCTAAAAAAAAATCATTTTTTCAAACCTCGAATACCCAATTTCAAACGGGGATTTGCAAGGAACAATCAAGAGAGGGGCTAGGGTGGCTAACCCAAAAACTTGCATTATGTTTAATCTAGTGAATGATAAATTTCTTGCAAATTACTCTTTCAATGGAAAAAAAGGTGGAGAAGTGCAAGTTGCTACTAGACAAGGATAGTGGCCGCATGCCTTCCAACAAATTAAGAATCTCTAGAAAATTAGAAAAATAAGATCCTCATTCACAACATCGTGGAGGTTTAGAAAAGCATATCAAATGGTAGAATATCATTTTCTCTTGTCAATCGATGACCAAGGTGCAATTCCCATTAGCACTCAATTCCTTATGTCACAAGATGGCAGCTCGACGATTTGTGAAAAGGGAAGAAGTTAGGAAACAACCAAAAACAATTAAAAATTGAGGCATGTAACAATGTCAAACCATCTAAAATGATGGAGGGTGTGAACTCTTGTTGATAATCCATGCCAATCGTAACTACCCAAGCCCATGCTACAAAGAAGGAAGTTCTCTGACAATAATCAAAAATTTCATAAACCATGAATTCCAACAACAACATTATCCTCGAGGCCATTGATGTGGACCCTTCCTTCTTCATAACCCATTTTAGATAGCATCTCCATACCAATGCCTTTGTTATGTTGCTCAAATGCTACAAAAGAGGTGTTATGAACATTAACATAAGGAATTGTACTTGAAATGCTTATTACCTCCTTGAACTTGTCATTCATCTTTTCAACTTCTGATGATGATGACGACATAGATGACTTTAGCCACCCACTTTTACCAACTGACATATGATGAGAACCTTGGAGATGCTTACAAAATGCACATGCATCATTTTCCTCATATGGTCCATAAATACTATTTGAACCATGCCCACATATTGGCTTTCCTTTTGATGTTTCTTTTGCTATCACTAGAGTGGAACTTTCAGCAACTTGTTCCTCAAGCACATGTTGCAAATGAAGGCAAATATGCCTCTTCTCCTCTTCGACCATTTATAGAATTCTTTTCAATTCAATGTTCTCCCTCTCCTTTTCATCCATCATCATCCTATCATAATGATATAGAGTACCTGCAACTGAAAACCATTCACGACAATATGACATCAGTCTAAAAAACCCATAATCTAATATCTTTCATGAAATCACTTGTTAGGGCTGGAACTGGTGACTAACTTAGGGATTGCGCAGTTCTAGAGGTCAAGGTTTTGGATTGAAGCTCGAGATTACGTAATGCGTAGTTAAGGATGGCCAGGGTCAAAGGATAAGAGCTCATGATTGGGGCTTGAGGCTTGAGTTTTCCCAATGCGAAGTTCTCGAATGATAGACTCAAGGAACTGTGCAATTGAGGGATTCAGGAGGTCAAGCTTGAGGCTTGAGGCTTGAGGTTGCCCAATGCAAAGTTTTGAGAGGCCTAGCTAGGTGATTGTGCAGTTGAGGAGCTCAAGAGCTGAAGGTTGATGCCTGAGGCTTGGAGTTGCCAAATGTGAAATTTTGGAAGGAGAACAAGCTGGGAGATTGCATAGTTGAGGGTTTCAAGGGCTCAGGCTTGAGGCTTAAAGTTTCCCAGTGCACAATTATGGAGGGAGGAAAATCTAATGGATTGTGCAATTGCGCAACTCAAGGTGTCAGGCTGGAAGCGTGAGGCTTGGCACTGCGCAATGCACAATTAAGGTTGACTGAAAGGCATAAATTACGTAGTTCTGGAGCTCAAGGATCAAATTTGAACATTGTGACTACACAATGCACAATTTCAAGAGGTAAGGTCGGCGCTTGAGGGCTGAGACTGTGAAATTTTGCAGTTCAGGAAGGTTGAGTGAGGTCAAGTTGATCATGAGTGAAATTTTCTAGACGAGGCTAAGTGTGGAATCAATGAGACCAAAGTGAACAAGGAAAAAACTTGGGCGTGATCTAGATTGCAATTTTTGTTTGTGATGGTAGTTTATAAGTTGAGTATCTAATCAACTAACAAAAATAGGTATTTTGATAAAAAGAAAATGTTCGAGACCATATTAGGGTTCCTTTTTTATGAAATTAAAAGCAAAGGTGATGCTATACTCTAATGGGATGTTACGAAAAATGATAAAATAAAGAGATAGTAAGAAAAGATCAAGACTTGGAAGAAAAAAATGAGTTAGTTCAAGGAGAACTTCTTACGAATTTATTATCAATAGAGTTTATATACACAAGAACAAAATTTGAGATATCCACTTAAGAGTATATACGAAAGAATTATTCAAGTTATCACCTAGTTAAGACTTAAATATATAATACAAAAGGGTAGTAACGTATGCTAATAGTTTTAAGTTATAGATTGAAGAGGAGACAAGCTTATCCGATTTCTTTGAAGGTGGAGGAAAAGTTGTATACCCTACAACAACAAAACTTCGTAGGAAGAGGTTCTATGGGTACGGGGAATACCAAGTTATGCAAGAGGACATCCCAACAATAGTAATGATGACAAATTCACCAATATACATAATATTGTGGGAATTCAAAATGTTGGTAGATGTAGAGAATATAAAATATGACAAGGAATTAAGTCTGTAGCTATTTTCTATAGATGTAAAGTAGAATGAAAAACACATCAAAATCTACAAGAATCACAATCAAGGAAAAATAACTACCCTTCTTATTTCATGACAAGACTATCCTACAAGCCAACAAATTTCTATCATATCCATGAGGTCAACAACAATTTGTGGTTTAAAATATAGTTATGTTGGAATGAACTTAACTTTAGAACCAAGGACATTTTTCCACCTCTAACATTTATGGACAAAAATATATCAATTTTCTAAAGCACATGAGAGCCAAATTATCACCTTTCCCATATTAACTCCCTCTATTGAACATTATAGAAAATCTCCATAAATTAATTATCCTTACTAACTAAACATTTCATTCAAAATAATCATCAATCCATAACATTAATACGTCACTCCATTTTTTTAACTACACAACTATCATATCACGATTAAATTAAAAAATCAACCAAAATCCGCTAGAATAATATGACATAAAGAACTCAAACAATTTTTATATAATTAATAATGGTTTATATTAAAAAATACCTTTAAACAAATAGAAAACACACATACATTTAATGGAATCTATTTCCCGCTGACATAGCTTCACGTTTCGTTTAAGTTGTCTTCCAAGATTTCTGTCTTTCAGAAATATATATATATATATATATATATATATATATATATATATATATTAATTTACATCGCTTATTTCCCTATCACGGTTTTTCCTAGTTTTTCCTTTTACAAGGAAGGAGGAAGGGTGCTGCCATGTAGTAACAGGTCTCACATTAGGGGGCTGCGGAGCTTGTTTATTCTTACGAAGGAGGAAGGGCATTTGTAACGTTGTGGGTGGGGTTCGTAATGTTCGTGTTAGTAATATATCGGGTCCCCACACCCTCGATGACTCCAAAACCACCAGGCACTCCACCACCCATCTGCCCACCCAGCCACGCACCCACCCATCTGCCAGCCGGGCTTTCATCGACAAGCAAGTTTCTTGTTCCAGCGAGGAGTAAAATAATCTCCAGTACTGGGGCTTTGCAGGCGTGAATGGTGGATATTGGTTCGTAACCAGCTGCAAGTCTTCATTGTTCCTTTCCCCAACCACTAGGCACCCCGCTCCTCCCCCCCCCAAAAAAAAAAAAAAAAAACCGCGAAACTGATTCACTGATACATCTTGCGATGTCAGAGAGCACTACAGAGTTGAAAATATAGGGTATTAAGGTAGGTGAATTTTCTTTCAACAGGGCCGATGATGGAGCAGACACATTGGTACATGCTAAAATCCCTCCTAGAATTGTTTATATATTTTTTAGAAATTTTCCGAGTTTATATTGAATTTTCAGTGGTGTCTTTTGTCAAACAGTTTGGTTACACACTGCTGTAGGTACATTTTCACAACTTCAACTGAAGTAAATATGCACAATAATCGATATGTATTCAACTGAAGTATTCAAAAATTTCAAGTTGACATTTTATCATACTTTTGGTTGAATTCAAAAAAATGGATTCTGTATTGGCGACATCTAAATGGGCAGACAATTGTATTCCTATCCTATTTGAGCAGGCAAAACAATATTTTAGTTTGTAACAGATTCTTACTAATGAAGAATAAACGAAGAAAAGAGGTCAAATGGTAGTGCTATCATCTGCGATACATGACTCTGAAGCTACAGCTGATGGATCCCATACAAGGCAGTTTGGCCGTAATTGTTATGGTGATTTAGAAGAACTCGAGTGTTCCTTTTCAAGGAGAAGCTACAACTGATGGATACCATACAAGGCAGTCTGGCCGTAATTGTTATGGTGATTTAGAAGAACTGGAGGAAGACTGCACTCGAAGTTCGCATTCACACAATCTACATCATGTGCCTGGACCAGTAGGAACTATGGGTTCAGTTCTTGGTTGCCCACCAAATGGCTCGAAACAACAAATCCAAGTATGCATTTTATTTCCTTGAGGATATATTTTATATTTATAAATATATGTTCGAGACTTACGTTGTCAGTGCATTTATAGAGGTAATGGTGGCATTTATAAAGGTAATGGGATTAATGAACCATGGATTGCATAAGCAAATAAGGCTTAGAATCATCACACTCAGTGTTTAATGGGAACTGGATGTTGTAAGAAGAAAATGTCTCTACTTAATATGTCAGATGCAGTTGGTCCTGGAACTCTTGAAATTGCACTTTTTATATGTTTTCTTCCTTTTTTCTCTTAAAATTTTCATATGTATCAAGGTGAATGAACCATCTTAGCCAGCATTAAGTGTTAATAAGTGCTATACTCATTGGATTTTCCAGTTCTACGTAGCCTAGGAGAGCCTTATCAGAACAAAGTTGCACAATTTGTTTCACTAATTTTTTCTGTTGGTGTGCTAAAAGGTGAGTTGACCCAACTCTTTCAATCAAGTTGGCTAAACGAAGGCTCAAGCTTCTTATCCAAAGCAAAAATAACCAAATCCTCGCTAAGGGAAAGGGGAAATAGGTCCAAGTCCCACGTTTGGATGAAAATTCTTACCAAAACCAAACCCTGCCGAAGAGTCTTAATGAAAGGTTCAGGAGAATCTCTTTCAGTAGTAGCAGTAGCACTAAATAGAAACAATATTTGCAAGCAAGCACATCCCACTATAAGAGAAAATGAGATGAGTATTTAAAAGTAGATTCAATATTTAATTTGATTGCACCTTATATATATATGTATAGATATATATATCTCGGTGTGTGTGTGTGTTCAGGGCTACTTTATCATCGAGTCAATGTTCTTGAGATGCGTAGGGTTCATATTCTCATCATTAAATACTTTTGATAACCAAGATGTTGAAATTGTTGGATTTGGGAATCCTAATTCCAAAATTTCTATACCTAGAGGTGTATTTTGCTGGCTTGGATTGCCATAGAAAATTTCTTTTGTGCTCATCTTCTTCATCATCATAGTCGTCAACCATAGGTTGACTATCTTTGCGAGAGGAAGAATGCTGACTTGAATTTGTTACACTGTCTAATATTGACATCTTATCCTCAAAAAAGAGCATTGGTTTCATACTATATCCCCCATGATATTATTGGCTGGAAATATCTACATGAGACCTATCATCCTTTGACCTCGAAACTGCCCGAACTACCATTGGAAATGACATTTTCTCCATTTCTCTCCCTGAACTTTAAATGTCAAACAAATGATTATTCATTCTAGATCTAATATTTTTATAAAAACTTTCCAATCCATTCACTTATATTCCCCTTCATTTTGATCATTAAAAGTGATGCATGAATCTTATCTTCACCTTCAGAGATAATTTCTCTCGATTTATCTAATTTTTTATTTATGTTTGTATTCCCAGATTCACGTTTTGTAAGATCGATAGCAGCTCATACATCCGTTGTTGCATAAACATCTCACTCAAAAATTTCTTGAGCTGCATCAATGACATCCATGTTCACATTTTCTTATTTTATACCCATGAATACCCAAACAATAAATTTTATGGCCATATGATGGCTATTCATCCTACCTTCCATTAGTTCACGAGCATGTAGATCATCTTCACACATGTCAGAATCATAATCTTTTGTATGATGTGGACTCAATCCTTTGATTTGGAGATTACTACGAGGAGGAAGTCAAAATTTCAAGTATAAATGCTAAATACTAAATAGATATATCAATTTTTGTTGTCTGTCAAAATTTTCATTTTTTTGTAAGCAGATATGTTTTATTAGATTATGGAAAAAATATACAGGCAAACAATACAGACAAGAAAAGATTCAAAGCTAGCATGTCTAAAGGAAACCAAGCTAGTTTAGATGACTTGGGAATGAGTCTAGAAAGTTTTTTTCTCCCGAAAGGCCACTTGCAATATGAAAATGGAACTGGGCCTACACTTAGGGAAACCAAGCCGTACCAGTCCTTTAAGCAGCAGGGATTTATCTTGACTACTAGATTAAAGGATTTCTCCCATATGGAAACCATGTCTAAAGGAAACCAAGCTAGTTTAGATGACTTGGGAATGAGTCCAGAAATTTTTTGGCTCCCGAGAGGGAATTTGCAAGATGAAAATGGGATTGGGCCTACCCTTAGGGAAACCAAGCCATACCAGTCCTTTAAGCAGTAGGGACTTATCTTGACTACTAGATTAAAGGATTTCTCCCATATGGAAACTAGAAACAATAATAGCATATAAAGGAAGTAGACCTATAGAAAAGCAATACTAAATTAGAGGGCATGACTATAGGAAATTGGTATGTGGCCATTAGTAATGTCCTTGGACACATGAATTGTGAAATGGTTGTATGTGAAAGCACTAATCTGAACTGATTACAGGGTTCCACCATTCTTGCAAATTAACTAGGAGCAGAGATTTACCAATAGATGGTTTTTCCTTTCTAGAGTGTCTAACCAGTGGCAACTTTTCTGATGGTCTATATCTTTAGCTAGCAGAACATGTGCTACAAAGGTATTAGAATTCCAGTATAATTTTACAGTGTGATAGAGAGATTGTACTAGCTTTCATTGTTGATCTTATTACAGACTCTTGTACTAGCTTTCATTGTTAATCATGCAACAGAATCTAGACTCCCTTCACTGGGTGGAGTTACTGTGGAAGCAACTTCAGAGTGAGAAGAAATACATTTGGAGTCCTTGGTGTGGATTGAGGGTGGGGTTTGTTGAGATTTTGGGTAGCATCGGATGTGCTCTAGCTCCGAAACTTTGTGGAGGGGCTAGAACACATGAGATCTCCAAGACCCAAAAATCGTTTGGAGAAATTCCACCCGGTGTAAAAGTTATTCAAATAATTATTTTTTAATGGGGACCCTAAGTCTAACTTAGGGAAATTGAAAAAATAAAGTGAATTAATTTACACATGTGGTGAGAATTTTCTAAGTTACGTGGATCAAGCATTCTCTAATCTTAGCCGTTGATTAGTGATTAGATCACGATCGTTGATTTCTCAATGAAAAAAATATTAAATGAAGGCTTGGGGTCAGTTGGAGGATACACACAGAGTAGCAACACTTAAGCTAAGTCGAAATTTTGGGGCGTGGTTTGGTGAGAATTTTCGAGTGAGCTTGCAGTGCTAGTGAGCGACAGATCGGAAAGGGATATTCAGATTTGAGGCCGAGAATACATATATCAGAGAGGAAAATTTGTACCAGGCAGTGCAGAGGCTAGCAGGAGGGACGCAACCCAGCCAAACTGGCACAGAGACAATGCAGAGGGTGACAGAGAGGCAGCGCAGAGGCCTTTAGGGTGACGTAGGCACAGCCTGTGCTGTGCAGAGGCTGTGCTGGCCAGGAGAGGTTGACGCAGTAGCCGGAAGAGATGCACTAGGGGTTCCAGTGGGCTAGAAATGGCTTGAATTCAGTAATTCCTGAAGGGTTTGAATCAGCCATATTTTTTGTCTCCGAGTGATAAGGTACAACTGCTGTGAAATTATTTGTCGAGCAAACCACTCCTTGTGCCCTTGATGTATTCAGATTCTGCTTAATAATAAAACCCTCAAAGAGCTGCTGCATCGGTTTTCCTTCATTGGTTTTTTCCGCGGAAATTTGTCTGAAAAATCATGTGTGTCCTTTGTCATATGTGTGCTATGTTTTAGTAAATGATTTTTATATGTGTAGTTTTCACGTTTTGTTTAATTCATTGTTTTCTGAATATTTCTGAAAATAATTTGTATAATTAAAACACAATTAGGAGAAGTAAATCAAGGCACTGTAGTAGGGAGCTGCAGTAAAGATGTGGCAGTGCCAGTGGAAATGACATGGGAAACATTACAGAAAGCAATAGTGCAGTGGATGGAGGGCAGCAGTTCAAGCATCAGCAACATGGAGACCAATTCTAGAGATAAGGGGATGCTTTAGTGGTGGAGTGTTGCTAGAGCACATTCCTCGCTAAGAGGGAGTGTTGAGATTTTGTGTAGCATCAGATGTTCTCTAGCTCTGACTTGACCAAAATCAGATCTGAAGATCTCTGTGTCCAAGTTGACTCAAGAAGTGCGTGTTAAAGGGGCCTGTGCATCAGTTGGGAAAGTTACATAAGCCTCGTGATTGTTGAGCGTATTGTAAGATTAGAAGTCGAATCTGATAAATTGGTTGACGCCTTGTTATTCTCCAATTTGGATCAGGCTCCATCAGTCTATGCAGAAGCGAGTGAACAGTTTGTACGCAGAGAGAAGGGCCTCATATTATTTGTCTCCGTAGCAATCTCCAAGAGGAATTATTGAATGTTATAAAAGGCTGAATCGTTGTGTATTCTAGCAGGGGTTTCAAGGTCGAATTATGCTCAATATAAAAAAGAAAAGAAAAGAAAAAGTTTGAAATTTCCCTTTGCTGTACAAGATATCATTTTGTGACTCTTATTCCTGCGCTGCATAGAGACTGGAAGAATTGATATGGCCTTTGTCACAAATAGAAGATGTTGTGTTGAACATTCATAATTTTGGGTATGCTTAGAGGACCATAAAATATCTTTACTAGTTGTACGTTTTATTTCTTCACAGGAGTTCGAAGCTATTTCATAGCCATATATTGTCGTCTAAATATCGGAGGTGCTCTGGGAGAATTCTATTTCTTATGGATAAGTCATGCCAGACTCCCTCGAGTTGCCTTGTTGACTATGCTCTCATTTTTCACCTATTTAAAGGCCATCAACGAGTTCATTCTTAAGCGTGGGGTTTAAGATATAGATCAAAGGAAAGGAGATGGATGTAGCTGTTAGGCCTGAGCTAAAAATGACATTCCTCTGAAAAATCAAAGGAAGTAGAAGTATCTCCTCTTTCCCATTGATTATTTAAAAATTGTTCATGTAACTAGGACTGATAACCAGTCGCAAATGTCTCTTTGGGGAAGATATCTTCTCAAATATTCAGGGGGAGCTGATGTTTTCTTTAGCTTTAAGTTGAAGTTGCTGATCCAGACATCTTGCAGGTACTCTGAGGTACACTATCAAAATGCTGAAACACAAGTATAATGAACAGTAAATCTATAATTCATCTCAAGACTAAAGTCTGGAAGAATTGTTTAGGTTGTGCATCGAAAACAGTAAGCCATGTGAGGTAGCTCTTTAGTGAATCCTATTGCAGAAGAATATTATGAGAATCTTGTACTTCTCACAGCTATGGCATGGCTCAGATCAATAGGAATGGAATCGTACTTGAAGAAAAGGTTAATCACAACTTTGGAGAAGGATTGAAGATCATGGCCTTGAGATATGTCTGTGATTCTATGATCAATTTTCCTCTATCGTATATGCCTCATTTTTTCAGTCTCAGAGGGAGTAAGATCAACATCTTCTTCGTCAAGATATAGAAGAAGCTGAGGACTGTTAAAGTGCTTCTATAATATCAAAAGGAAGGTGTAGACTATGATAATATACTTGCACCTGTGATCCGATATACTACCATCCGATCTATTATTTCCCTTACTGCTATGCAAGGATATAGTCTACATCAGATGGATGTGAAGATTGTTTTTCTGCATGGTTCGATAAAGGAAGTGGTGTATGTGGAGCAACCTCTGGGGTTCGAAGTCCAGGATGGAGATGCCCATGTATGCAGGTTGACGAAATCCCTCTATGGGTTGAAGCAAGCCCCCAGGGCTTGGTACGAGAGAATATATAGCTACTTGATGAAGCTGGGATTCACTCAAAGTAATGTTGATCCGAACCTTTACTTCAAGGTTGATAAAGAAAAGCCTCTCATTCTAATTCTCTATTTGGAAAATCTCTTCCTGATAGGTGCTGACCCTCTCATTCATCAGTGTAAGAGGGAGATCGCTTCCGAGTTCGAAATGAAAGACCTAGGACTGAGGCATTACTTCCTAAGGTTGGAGGTTTGGCATAGACTTGGAAATATTTTCCTCTCTCAAGGAAAATATATTATGAAGTTGCTAGGCCCGTACTAGCAAATCCTACTAAGTATCATCAACTCGTAGGGGCCCTGATGTTCTTAGGGAACATCCATTCGGACGTAAGTTGTGCAGTGAACACCTTGAGTCAATACATGGTTGATCCTCATAACATTCACTGGGTTGGTGCCAAGAAACTCTTGAGATATCTCTGGGTCACGATAAACCATGGGCTTATATGCACTGCCGGGAGTTTGAGACTCTGTGTATATGCTGATGCCGATTGGGCAGGCAGTGTGGTGGATCACAAGAGCACATATGGAGGCTGCTTCACACTTAGGTCGGCTTCATGCAGGAAGTAGAAGTCGGTAGCTTTGAGCACTACTGAGGCTGAGTACATTGCAACATGTATGGCATGTTGTGAAGCCACCTAGTTGTGAAAGCTCTTCACTGAGTTGTTCGAGCATCTGCCAGATGCTACCCTTATCCTTCGTGATAACCAGAGGGGGATTCATTTGTCAGAGAGTCTCGTATTCCATGATCGATCCAAGCAGGTACCACTTTGTCCGAGACATGGTATATCAAGGCGCCATAAGGCTCATAGGAACTGATGAGCTGTTCACTGATATTCTCACTAAGCCCTTGGGGAAGGTCAAGTTCCTAACCTTCCATGAGAATCTTGGAATCGTGGAACGACCCTATTTGGAGGAACTTGTTGGACGATGAGCTCTAGGAGCTCCAGGGGGGCTTTGGGGATAGCTTCTTGATGCTATAAACAACCACAGGGTTAGGCTTCCTGAACCTAGTTGGTGTGCTTCCACCCCACTGTGATGATATTGAGTTGGTTTACCTCTCTCTGATCTGTGCCCCATATGCATCGTACCCATGGAGTTTCAGACTCATGGGAAGTACCTCGCATTTGGCTAATGGTGGGAAATGTGAATAGAGACCATAGCAAGACCGATGGAAGCATCAAAGATTTCCGTACTCTCTATGTCTAGGATGGCACGGTCCAACCACTTGATCTGGGATCAAGTATAGTGAGGTTTCAGACCTGCAGTTAACTTCGAGTTAGTATATGACTCTCTTGAGTCCTAGTGAGGTTTCAGACTTCCAACTGACTTCGGGTCAGGTAAACCAACTTCGGGTTGGTATGAGACTCTTTGTGAGTCTTATAAAGGTTTCGGACCTCTGGGCTGAATCTGTCAGCCGAGAAGGATGTCTTGGTGACTGACCCACTTTTGTTCTGAAATAAAAAAGCTAGCAAATCAAGTTATGGCAAGATGGCGCAGAATGTTTGGATGGCACTGGTGGATGGAGTTCTCTCTAGTTGAGAGGGAGTGTTAATTTTGGGCAACTAGGTCCAAACTCCATGTTGTGATGCTCAGATGACGATGCCAATATTTTTATTGGATTCCTCTTTCGGAGAGGTGCAATATCGATCTAAAGATCATCTTAATCGGATGAGAAAAACATGTATTTTTAATTTATTCCACATGTGCAAGGTCGGCCTGATTTATCCCACATGCATAAGAGATGTGTCACACACCCCCACAGATGCCTATATATTGGAGAGACTTGGAGTTCATTTTACACACACATTTTGGAGGCATTCTCTTCTCTCACGGATGGTGCTGCGATTAGGGCTTCTCATGGTGATGCGGTTAGGGCTTCTTGGTGCAGCATCTTGGTGGAGTGTATTTTATTAGAAGTCTTGAAGTTGTGAGACACATTGGGTTGGTTGACCTTATGGAGACTTCATTGGTTGAAGCATCCTGCTGATCGCCGTAATGCCACCATTCTTTATCTCTATTTTTGGCTTGTCTTCCATCGATCTATTGGTATGTTCTATCTGCATCTTACTTTCATGTGATTGAGCCCTATAAGTTTAAAGTAAATTTGCATCTAGCATAGAACATATTCAGAAATTAACAATGTTCCAGTAAATGATCTGTATATGTGTAGGCTGCAAGTTGTGTTTACTTCGTTGTTTTCTGAATATTTCTAAAAATAACTTGTATAATTCAAACACAATTAAGAGAATTAAATCAAGGCACTGTAGTAGGGTTTTTGTAATTTTGTATTTAGAAATTTTCAGAGGGTTTATATCTCTATATTTCCTCAATGGCTTGTGGGTGGAAGTTGCATACCTATGGAGCTCTAGACTAGACTTTTTTGTTGGCATATCAATTTTCAGTAGATTCTGGACTCCCTTCACTTGGTGGGTTTATTGTGGAAGCAAGGTGGAAGAAATGCCTTTGGAGACCTTGTTGTAGATTGAAGGTGGGGTTTATATCTCTGGATTCCCTTAGTGGCTGGTGGGTAGAGGTTGCATATCTCTGGAGCCCTCCACTAGCTTGTACTTGAGTATTCTCTACTTGAATGGTGGAGATAGGATAATCCTATAGAATCCCAGGATATCTGGCAATGGAGGTGTACTGTCCCAAGTTCAATCACCCATGTGATTTTAAATAAATAAAATCTTCTATACAATTCTTGCTAAATCTAATCATGCTGAATTAATATAGGTAATAAGTTGCTCATGAATGACCATGCATAAATAACTGCGAATTCTAAAATTTTAGGTGCATATGAGGTAGTATGTCTGGTTATGCATGCCTACAAAACATGGTTATCTAAATATGATATTGGTATAAAATGGTGCATAGGTTCATAATGTTCCTATCTGTAGTTATCTTAATGCAATATGACAAAGACTAGTCCCAACCTGAACTTGATATTGACCTGTTGGAGGGACACATTCTTAGTTATCAATGTATCACTTAGAATTCAACATATGATTGTTTTGGAATATATTATGCTACTGTAAATCTCATACCATAATAGCATGTACTTGAGTATTCTCTACTTGAATGGTGGAGATAGGATAAGCCTTTAGAATCCCTGGATATATGGCAACTTCAATGGCTTGTGGGTGGCAGTTGCATACCTCTAGAGCTCTGGACTAGCCTTTTTTGCTAGCATATCAATTTGCAGTAGACTCTGGACTCCCTTCACCGGGTGGGGTTGCTGTGGTAGCAACTTCAGGGTGGAAGAAATACCTTTGGAGACCCAGTTGTAGATTGAAGGTGGGGCTTATCTCTGGCTCTGGATTCCCTTAGTGGCTGGTGGGCAAAGGTTGCATATCTCTGGAGCCCTCGACTAGCCCGTACTTGAGTATTCTTTGTTTGAATGGTGGACATAGGATAAGCCTTTATAATCCCTAGATTTCTGGAAACTTCAATGGCTTGTGGGTGGAAGCTGCATACCTTTGGAGCTCTGGACTAGCCTTTTTTGCTAGCATATCAATTTGTGGTAAACTTTGGATTCTCTTCACCAGGTGGGGTTACTGTGGCATCAATTTCAGTGTGGAAGAATACCTTTGGAGACCCTACTGTAGATTGAAGGTGGGGTTTATATCTCTGGATTCCCTTAGTGGCTGGTGGGTAGAATTTGCATATCTCTAGAGCCCTCAACTAGCCTGTACTTGAGTATTCTCTGCGTGAATGGTGGAGATAGGATAAGCCTCTAGACTCCCTGGATATTTGGCAACTTCAATGGTTTGTGGGTGGAAGTTGCATACCTCTAGAGCTATTGACTAGCCTTTTTTGCTTGCTTATCAATTTGCAGTAGACTCTGGACTCCCTTCACCAGGTGGGATTACTATGGTAACAACTTCATTGTGGAAGAAATACCTTTGGAGACCCTGCTATAGATTGAATGTGGGGTTTATATCTCTAGATTCCCTTAGTGGTTGGTGCGTAGAGGTTGCATATCTTTGGAGCCCTCGACTAGCCTGTACTTGAGTATTCTTTGCTCGAATGGTGGAGATAGGATAAGCCTCTAGAATCCCTGGATATTTGGAAACTTGTTTCTTGAACAATATTCTCAATCCTTGGAATTAAGCTCAGTGGTGACAGATGCACGAGAAGCTGGGTTGCAACAAGTCTATGGTTTATAGGTGTACTATCCCAAGCTCAATAGCCAATGTGAATTTAAATAAATAAAATCTTGTGTACAGTCCTTTCTAAATCTAATCATGCTGAATTAATATAGGTAATAAGTTGTTCATGAATGACCATGCATAAATAACCGCGGATGCTGAAATTTTAGGTGCATATGAGGTAGTATGCCTGGTTATGCATGCCTGAAAAACATGGTTATCTTAATATGATATTGGTATAACATGTGTATAGGTTCATATGATTCCTATTTGTAGTTATCTTAATGCAATATGGCGAAGACTAGTCCCAGCCAGAACTTGATATTGACATGTTGGAGGGACACATACTTAGTTATTAATGTATCACTTATATTCCTATTTGTAGTTATCTTAATGCAATATGGCAAAGACTAGTCCAAACTTGAACTTGATATTGACCCATTGGAGGGACACATTCTTAGTTATCAATGTATCACATATATTCCTATTTGTAGTTATCTTAATGCAACATGGCGAAGACTAGTCCAAACCTGAACTTGATATTGACCTGTTGGAGGGACACATTCTTAGTTATCAATGTATCACTTAGAATTCAACATATGATTTCTCTGGAATATATTCTGCTACTATAAATCTCATACCATAATAGTTTGTACTTGAGTATTCTCTGCTTGAATGGTGGAGATAGGATAAGCCTCTAGAATCCCTGGATATCTGGAAAATTCAACGGCTCGTGGTTGGAAGTTGCATACCTCTAGAGCTCTCGACTAGCCTTTTTTGCTGGCATATCAATTTATAGTTGACTCTGGACTCCCTTCACCGAGTGGGGTTACTATGGAAACAACTTCAAGATGGAATAAATACCTTTGGAGACCCTGCTGTAGATTGAAGGTGGGGCTTATATCTCTGGATTCCCTTAGTGGCTGGTGGGTAGAGGTTGCATATCTCTAGAGTCGTCGACTAGCCTGTACTTGAGTATTCTCTGCTTGAATGGTCGAGATAGGATAAGCCTCTAGAATCCTTGGATATCTAGCAACTTCAATGGCTTGTGGGTGGAAGTTGCATACCTCTGGAGCTTTGGACTAGCCTTTTTTGCTGGCATATCAATTTGTAGTAAACTCTGGACTCCCTTCACCAGGTGGGGTTACTATGGCAACAACTTCAAGGTGGATGAAATACCTTTGGATACCCCGCTGTAGATTGAAGGTGGGGTTTATATCTCTGGATTCCTTTAGTGGCTAGTGGGTATAGGTTGCATATCTTTGGATTCCTAGACTAGTCTATAATTGAGTATTCTATGCTTCAATGGTGGAGATAGGATAAGCCTCTAGAATCCCTGGATATCTTGAAACTTCAATGGCTTGTGGGTGGAAGTTGCATACCTCTAGAGCTCTGGAGTCTGGACTAGCCTTTTTTTCTGGCATATCAATTTGCAGTAGACTCAGGACTCCCTTCACTGGGTGGAGTTACTGTGGTAGCAACTTCAGGGTGGAAGAAATTCCTTTGGAGACCCTGTTGTAGATTGAAGGTGGGGTTTATATCTTTGGATTCCCTTAGTGGTTGGTGGGTAGAGGTTGCATATCTCTGAAGCCCTCAACTAGCCTGTACTTGAGTATTCTCTGCTTGAATGATGGAGATAGGATAAGCCTCTAGAATCCCTAGATATCTGGAAACTTGGTTCTTGAACAATATTCTCAATCCTTGAAATTAAGTTCAGTGGTGACAGATGCACGAGAAGCTGGGTTGCAGCAAGTCTACAATTTGGAGGTGTACTGTCCAAAGCTCAATCGCCCATGTGCATTTAAATAAAGAAAATATTGTGTGCAGTTCTTGCTAAATCTAATCATGTTGAATTAATATAGGTAATAAGTTGCTCATGAATGACCTTGCATAAATAACTACGGATGCTGAAATTTTAGGTGCATATGAGGTAGTATGTTTGGTTATGCATCATCAAGAAGGAATTTAGTGGAAGAATTCATCATTGAAGAAGCATCTTCACTTGGCAAGTAAGTATTCTATATTTTATGTCTCAATCTACAATGACTTCTTTCTGAAAGGAGAACAAAGAACTCGTTGGGTCATTGAATTACCTTGCATGGATGAAGAGAATAGATTTGATCCTCAAGAGAAAATGAAGTTAGTGAATATGTCACAGGCTCAATCACCAAACCTCCTAAAGAGAAATCTCAAGCTCTATCGAAATATATGAAAGAGAGATGAGGGCTCAAATAATCCTTGTTGAATCAATCAAGGATTCTCTCATTCCTTATGTAGCAAAGTTGAAGACATCAAAAAAGATCTATGAAAAATTGGTGGAATTGTTCTCTGTAAGTACTACAGGAGAAATTATATCATTAAAAACCGAACTATACTAGATAAAGGTATCAAAGGAAGAATGGGTAGCCTCATACCTTATGAGGGTATCTAAAATAAGAGACCAACTACAAGACCTAGGAGAAGTAATGTTTGGTTGAGAGATGACCACCATTGTGCTCAATGCACTACCTAATGAATTGGGAAACTTTGTATCAAGTATCTATGGAAAGAAAGAAACTACTCCATTCAATGATCTACGGTCATTATGAAAAATTGAAGAAACCAGATTGAAGGAAATGAACGAAGTTAGATCAAGTGAACAAACTCAAGCATATGCAACAATGGCAAGGAAGAAAGGGATGTCTCGAAAAAAATTTCAAAAGAAAATCGACATGTCTAAGATTCTATGTTATGAAAGTATGAATATGGGAATTTCAAAAGTAATTGTCCTAAACTCAAGAAGAAAAATTGTTAAAATAGGCAAGTAGGTCCAAATTCCACTTTGGACAACTCCTTTGGAGAATATAATTATGGCATTGAATTCCTTTTTTCAAGATGACAAAATAAACCTAAAGATCGTCATATTTGGATAAGGAAAAGTGGGTTTTTTAATTTATGTTTCCTCACATGTAAATTATCAAGGTTGGCCTCACCTATATGTCGGCTCACCTAGTCCAATGGTCACGTCTCTTGACCCCCACCGAATGGTATATATAAAAGTGTTTTCTCGCTCATTTTACACACATCAACTTGCTTGAATATGTGTCTAAGGCAGCCGAGGTCTTCAAGGATTGTTTAATTTTTTCGGTTCTCTTCTGTCACAGGGCTAAGAGTCTTTTGAGAGATAGTCGCACCTCTTAGGGTAATTTTGGGCATCGTTGAATTTTTTTGGAGGCTGAATAGGAACAAAAGGGAGCCACTATGATTTAGGGCTGCCATTAGCCTAGATCAAGAGCTATATGGAGGCCGAGTTTCATACATAAGAGAGCCATTGTGATTTAGGGTTGTCGCAGGCCTAGATCGAGTGCTATATGGAGGTCGAGTTTGAAACTGGAGAGCCGAAGGTCTTCTTTAGGGCTTGTACCAGCTCAGTCTAACAGTATCATACCGCAGACATTGTTTGAATGTTGGCCGTAGCTGTAGAGATGTTTTTGATCAAATGGAAGAGGGCTAGAATAGCTCCTTGTATGTCAAGCTCAGCAGCAGTCACGAGGAGGGTTCTTGATGCAGTTAACCGTAATTTTTAAGCAGCCCTAATCAGTGTAATCCTCTTCAGTAGCATGTATGCAGTTCATACTAGATTACAGTTCCGGATAGGTCATTCATTTTCTAAAGCAATGTGATGATTAGATATTCAAATTGGAAAGTCAGTATTGACTTAGAATAATTGTACTCTATCTCTCTCTATCTTGAACATTTGATAATAAGAAGATTTGATCAAGGGTTTTCCCATATTGGGGTTTTTCCCTGGCTTGAGCCATACTCTTGTGTTCTACTGTCTTGGCTTGTCTTCAACTTTTATCATTTATGTTCTTTCATTAGTTATAGTCATGATTAATTTGATTGCTAATGGATTAATGAGAAAATGAACCTAAGCAAAGCAAAGAACATGTTAACTCAAAATTAATATGGCATCAAAGCTCGGGTGAGGACAAGCCCAAGCTTAATAGATTGCAATCACTAAGAAGCATCTAAGGAATTTCAGTAAGTAACCTTCAGCCCTTTGTGGTAGGACAAGTCTAGGTTCAAGAATGAAAAATCTATGATATTGTCTTAAGGCCTTCTATAGACCCTAATCAGTGAACATGGGCACCAATTCAATAGAAACTCAATCATTACGAGCAAAGGTTGGAAGTCATCAAGGTATGTTTCAGTATTTATAAGGTGTGTTTAAAGTAATTTCAAGATATTTTCAGAGGAATATTTAGCAGTTCTATCCAATCAAGCTTTAGACTGTATCATCATCACTAGCATATGGAAGGAGATGTTTCCCTTTAAGATCCTTGCCTTGACTCTGAGGTGTCATAGTGACATAAAATGATTTATATGTCAGAATAAGAACTCAAATCCTTTGGCCTGGTGGAGTTTCGGAATTTATTATGATCTGCGTTCATCAGTGTTGTGGAAGATTGGTTGACTTTATTGCTATTCTCTGAAAAACAGTGAGAAGAATTGCTAGAATTATTGTAATATCACTCTAAGAATGAAATGCTAATCGTGGCCGTTGTCCTACAACAGTCATTCTAGCAAAACTCTGAGCATTCTATTCCCTAATTGGATATGTGGAGCTATAGAAGATTCTAAGAAAAATAGTGACCTTATTTGTGATGTGTCTGAGCTTCGAAGAAGTCTTCCTGATATGATAAACCGTGATGGTTATTTCACCTAGATCATCATTAAAGAAGGGTACCTAAAGTCCAACAAATAGTTTCGATGATCTTTCTCTGAGATTGGATCAAGCTTTAAGAATACCTTCATCTCATTTCTGCTCTACTTAAATATCAATGGTATGTTCTATAGAATAACAATGGGTGAGTCTGTTACTTTGTTTGGAGAAGTCGAAGTCTATCCATTCTATAATACTAAGTTTAAAAGGGGCTTCCACTTTAAAGAGGTTTTGGTTGCCACAGCGGCAGGATTTGTACCTAATGATTAAGGCAGCCCATAAATCATATATAATCAAGCTCCTTATCTACTCCAGTAGCAGTGAATGATTTTATGATCAGTCTCTGTGTTCTGAGCAACAATCAGTGATGCAACATCTTAGAATCCAGTTCACAGTAACATGGGAATTATGAGCATTTTTTTTTGGTCCTGATACACTGTAGTGACATATTCACGTAAACGAGTGGTTCAGATTATTTAACAATGATACTTGGTCAATATCTCTATTGAAGCCAAAATTTAGAACCTCTGTTGATGCATCCTACATATAAGAGGAAAAGTATCCTATCAGTTGTCATTAAATGGTTTCCTTTTAACAAAGCATGTTATCTATAATTCGTTCTTGAAGAAGGGCTTGTTTGATGACGCACTTGAACCTCTGTCTAAGGGCATCAAGTCAGAGCAGAAGGATTTTGGTCCCTCTTCTGGAACCACAAGGTCTATTTTGAAAAATCTATTATCAACTATAAGGATTGAGATCAATTCGTGTTTGGAAACCTTATCCAAGGCTATCCTCATATGCACCGGTGGAACAATTGCAAATACATGATCATCTTAACGTTGATTTCACTCCACATTATCTTCATGTGAAAATTTGATCTAAGGTTTTCCAAGCGTTTTTGAAGTCTGATCGAATATCTTCAAGTTGTAAGAAACATTGGCTCTATACAAACATATTTATGTGGAAATCAAAACTGTTGAGGTATCAATCTGTCCTAAATATGAACTTGCACAACAAACTGTCTGTAATCAATCTCATAAATGGGCTCCTGCTTTCAGGAAACCTGTAAGAGATTTCTAGTAGTTTGGTTATCTGACTATCTCTAGAGCCTTGGATCTGACTTAATATCTACGCCATTATATTTGGCATAATTTCCAGAGAAACGAATTTGGCATTGCTACCTCTATTTGAAGCGGCATCACCACATTACACAAAATACCTTATTATGAAATGCTATCTCTGTAACGGTCATCGCATTATCCTCACTCTTCCACACTCTCGCTCATATGTGGCTACAGGTCTCTCTCATGTTCAAGTCTACTCATTCTCATGCCATGAGAATCAATCTAATGGTAATGGCATCATATCTTTGGTAGTTTGTATCAGTATACGCTCTTACACTATATCCTCTCTTCTATATATATGGCATATCTAGCTCAGCATCATTTACTGCATTATTGTTTCAGTCCAGAAGCCATGATCATATGTTGAAGCTCCTATAAATTTCCAACTGTGTTATAGTCTTGTTGTGAACAAGACAGTAGAATAGTTCATCTTTTGAAGAAGCTCCTAGGATCTTCTAGTAAAAGAAAATACAACACTTTTGATAAATGCAGCACACCTGGAGCCCTTATTTTAAAGATCATCTAAGAGAAAAATTGCATGGCACTATGGAACAATGTCTTTTGGGAGACACTCATCAACTCAAAATCAAAGGTGTCCTAAAGAAGGTACATGACAAATTCTATGTCTTCTCGAGCATGATAAGCTGAAGATCCTGATTTAAGCCAAGATATTATAAGGAATAGTCTTATAGAAATAGTCACCTCAATGCAAAGGAACCTTCCCCGTCATGGATCAGTTGCCTCATGGAAGTCGCATCTCTCGTATGGATAGCACATGATTAAAGGCTAGATGATCATCCAAAACAAAGATTCTGAGGGAGCTATAAAATCCCAGGATTAATAGCAGATTGTAGATGGTTACATTATAGGAAAGGTTACCTTCTCGATATTCAGTGGGAGCTATGATGTTCGGATTCAGCTATTGATGTTGATAATAATCCTCTCCTCTATCAATTGTTTTCCTTGATACGAAGATGGATAGTTGTTCATTAAGATAGTATGATCTGAAGTACATTGCAGAGAGAGGTTGGATCAATAGTATGGTAGATGGTAAGAACACATTTAAGTATTGCATCTCTTGAGGTCCACCTTTATTTCTTAAAGACTGAAATCTGTTACTCTGAAGAACTATTAAAGAAAGAGTGCATAAGGTGGAAAGCATGGCCATTTGAGGAAACTCTCCAACAGTCATTTATACACATGATCACCATTGTTGTATATTTCAGAAGAGGATTCAAAGAATCCTGCATTTCACATACCACTTTACATGGCACAGCAAATGACATACCTATTTTATGGCATGTTTAAGTGGAATTATCTCATGATAAGCAGGTTGTCTGATAGTCACTGCGTACCTTGGAAAGACAAGTTTAGGTTGTGGTCTCTTTGAGTAAGAGGGAGTAAGATCAGTGAAATATTCTCTTTATCAAGAGATGCAAGAAGCAGAGGTATTTTTGAGTGCTGCTAAAGATCTCTGTTAGTAGATATGTTGAGAGGAGCTATTAAGGCTTCCATTGGCAATTCGGTCAACAATATCTTTAATTTTCAAAAAGCGCCTGGCTTTATCCCCTATATGAAGGGATCTTTTGTTAAGATGGAACATTGAGATCTGAGAGTTCCTGAAGGCTTGGGGTACTTATTGAACTATGAGCGACCATAGGGTGAGTGGTTCACATTCCCCTACGATTGCAGACACATGTATGTATGGTGAGTGATTCACCTTCCCGTATTGCTGATGACATAAGCATAGGATGAGTGGTTCACCTTCTCCTATGGCATATGAGCAGGATGAGTGGTTCACCTTTTCCTGCGGATACCCCAGTGAGAGATGCATATAGGCATCTGTTGACATGTTGGTGGGACGTAGTTCGTCCTTTCCCCACATTTAGGAAGCCCATTCCCTACATAAATGGAGAGAAGTGCGGTTAAGGTGTAAAGATATTTTAAAAATAAAAAAATATTATATAAAAATGGAGAGAAGAATGCAGCATGAAAAAATGGAGGGAAATGCAATATGAAATAGACATTGAAAAAAATCAATATTTTAAATATAATGTATAAAAAAATTAATTTAAAAAAAAGTGAAATTAATAAAATAAGGTAATAAATAAATTTAATAAATAAATAAATTTTTTTATTTAAAACAACAATTTTATGCTAAATATATTTTTTATTTAAAATATAGTTTTTTCCTATAAATCACATCATTGATATACAATATATATTAGACATATGTGCCTGCATTTTCAATAGGTTGCACCAACGTCTATGTTGCTCGTTGTGCTAGTTTAATCGTTGAGAAGTGCAAATCTTCCAAATTTGAAGCTAAGGAAAAGTAAATTTCCAATCTGTTTTAATTGTTGGCAACCCTGCAGTTGACGCAGACTACTCAAAACATTAATATGTCCTAGTTGGTTGCTATTTAATACACTAACATCTCCCATTTTTATAATTTCGGCAATAATTTGTTTTTGCCATCTGACCAAGTTAAGGCCTAAGTTTGCAGTCACACTAGATTTGGTGTTTGGATCTGTAAGCAGAGTTGCATCCGATGTAAACAGACCACTGTTAGCTATAACGTCGTTGTAATACAAGTTATCCAGGATCAGTGGCATTTGAGGATCCATGACCACAGTCGTGTTGACGTTAATGGGGTTGCTTTGGGGACAGCTCTGCTTCAGTATCTGAGCATACGTTGGATCAAGGGACATGTCCGTCGTATTTGTGCCATTGAAATTGTAACACCTGTTGATGAATGAAGTATAGTGAGAGACACCAATTGTGTGTGCTCCTACATTCGCCCAAACAACACAAACATGATTATAATCATGGTTTTTCTCAACCATTATTTTCATCTACAAGAATTAACACAGTGGTATTCTTATGGATAAATTTTAAGAAAAATACAAATGATGCACTATCTCTAGCCGCAAATGTGATTATATCTGCATAGGACACCTTCTTTGGGAAAATCGTCTCTATTTACAATTTTGCTTCATTAATAACATCAATTCCTCTAACACTCAAATTGTTAACTGAAGAGTCTTTCTCCGCTATGAACTGACTAGGAATAAAGTTGATGAGAATAGAACCCTCACATCCCCAAAAGTGCAGGAGCTCCACATCAGTATTTCAAAAACCTATTGAATGTGCAGGCACAGGCTGCACAAACATTATGTGTTTATTTTAAGGGAACACGCCACATATATTATGGAATATCATGGACCGAAATTGATCTCAAATGGTACTTCTTAGAGCTATAACAACGCCTTCAATTTCTCTAGAATAACATGCACGTGGGTTCTCTCGTGTACCACGCTGTAATCCCAAGGGGCACTGTTTAGATTCTGTCAGGGACGACGAATTTGAAATGTGTCACAAAGATAAACCTCATAGTAGAAAAGCCTTCAGCTTAATCATAAGTTGCGTTAGCCACATTTTGTTCCATGTGGGTGTGAATGCCAATGATGAAGAAGAGTTTCAATGATGAGAAGTTGGAGTGTTTGTTATAAGATTCCATAGAAAAAGGGCTGAATATAAGAATAAGATGGAGAATCAACCTGTTCTACATGTTATTTTTAGCCTCTCGTATTTCTTTGTGTTTTCCTCTTTCCCCATTTAAAGGGAAAATTGGGTTGGTTGTTAATGACGAGGGTGAGTAAAAATGTTGTAAACTAAAAAGATATAAAGAAATTATTCTAATGTTAAAGAGATTAAAAATAGTTTATTATTTTAACTTTAAAGAGGTTAAAGATAGCTTATGGGACAAATTGATTTACTATCCTTATTTGGCCATTTTCATGTAAAACATCACAATAAACGCTCCTAACTTCTCGACAAACCCCTCGTGCAATAAATTATCCCAAAAAGCTAGTTGTCATAGTATCTGCATAACTTTTTGTGCTGTCTTTGAAGGCCTTGCATTCTAAAATGTTTTTTTTTTTTTTTTTCCACTTTTCCGAAACAGCAAAAAACACACTTTTTCTTCCCACATTTCTTTTAGCCTTTTCCAGCACCCTGTTTCACAACAGAGACTCGTTTCACAATGGAGTTTATGAGAATTAGTCTATAACTGAGAAATAAGAATTTTGGCTCTCCAAGAAATATTGGCCCCTGTGTATGCTTTTTGTTATTGATATGAGTGGGATTAAACTCTTCAATACAATATTGTTTCTTTCTCCCTCGCTCTTTATCCCAAGTACGCTTGTGGAACTTATCCATAACAAAAGTTTTTTTTTGATGGTTCAGTTGTTGGAAGGAAATTGGGAGAGGGTTAACCAATGATAATTTAAATTTGATTAAATTTGATTAATTTCATTAATAAATGTTTATTTGATTTAAATCATACAACGTAATTTTAACTATGATGAATTTAAGACCACCTAAATGAGATTGATCTTTAAAATTATTAAAATTCAAAGGAGTATATGATGATTGGCAATGCAACTCCCTTAGTGGGCCATGTCTTACTATGTGTATTGAATTTAAGACCACCTACATGTTAAAGATCATAGAATAATTTAAATGGGATTGATCCTAAAACTTATTAGAATAATGGGATTGGTCATAAAACTTATTAGAATCCAAAGGAGTAGAGGAGGATTAACAAGCCAACTTCCCTAGCGGGCCATGCCCTACTATGTTTATTAATTTCCTTGTCAAATAATGGTAGGAATATTGTTATAGTTTTGTCACAATGTGCTCGATAGATGTCACAGGGAATTGAGTGTAAAATGTCACATGACAAGATTACACAAGAATGTCATTTCTCCCTACAAGCAATGTCATCTATGTGTGACCCATGAGGTCTATACTTGTTGGTTTGAGTGGGGTTTAGTCCCCACCAGGTCTTAGGTTCAAACCTCATGGGGATTCAGGGTTAAGGATGGAAACCACTTTTGGGGAAATTAAACTATCCCAAGGGTTGTCCACGCTTAATTGTGCTTCGTACAATCATGGTGATAGCATCCCATTGTGGGTAGATCATTCTTCCGTCCAATAAACAGGTTGGCCCTGCCCTAGGCTCAACATAGTTACAAAAACAAAACAAAAGAGTCATCTATGTGTGTATAATGCAAGGCCACACAATGCACTCCATGCAGCTTCCTCTCCTTATTGGACAATGTTTATTTTTGCTAAAATAATAACTAGCAATTACTCTAAATGGTGCAAATGAAAGCAATAAAAATACAAAGTGTAAAAGTCAAACACTCATAATGGATGCTTTAGAAAATGGAGAAGAAGATTAGTAATGTTCCACAATTTCCTGGTCAAGACATAAGCCATCAATGTCACACAATTAAAACATGGAATTTTTCACTTTCCACGCATCATAGAAGAGGACGAGCTAAAAAAAATATCATTTTTTCAAACCTCGAATGCCCAATTTCAAACGGGGATTTGCAAGGAACAATCAAGAGAGGGGCTAGGGTGGCTAACCCAACAACTTGCATTATGTTTCATCTAGTGAATGATCAATTTCTTGCAAATTACTCTTTCAATGGAAAAAAAGGTGGAGAAGTGCAAGTTGCTACTAGACAAGGATAGTGGCCGCATGCCTTCCAACAAATTAAGAATCTCTAGAAAATTAGAAAAATAAGATCCTCATTCACAACATCCTGGAGGTTTAGAAAAGCATATCGAATGGTAGAATACCATTTTCTCTTATCAATCGATGACCAAGGTGCAATTCCCATTAGCACTCAATTCCTAATGTCACAAGATGGCAGCTCGACGATTTGTGAAAAGGGAAGAAGTTAGGAAACAACCAAAAACAATTAAAAATTGAGGCATGTAACAATGTCAAACCATCTAAAATGATGGAGGGTGTGAACTCTTGTTGATAATCCACGCCAATCGTGACTACCCAAGCCCATGCTACAAAGAAGGAAGTTCTCTGACAATAATCAACAATTTCATAAACCATGAATTCCAACAACAACATTATCCTCGAGGCCATTGATGTTGACACCTCCTTCTTCATAACCCATTTTAGATAGCATCTTCATACCAATGCCTTTGTTATGTTGCTCAAATTCTACAAAAGAGGTGTTATGAACATTAACATAAGGAATTGTACTTGAAATGCTTATTACCTCCTTGAACTTGTCATTCATCTTTTCAACTTCTGATGATGATGACGACATTGTGTTGAAATCTTAGTTAAACTGAGGGGGGGGGGGGGTGAATCAGTTTAACACATTCATGGACTTTTAAAACTTTTCCTTTAAAAATTATTTTACTTTATTAACACCTTCATTTCATGATCAACATAATGTGAGAGCAATCTTTATTTATGAGCAGCAATTAATAAGCAGATTAGATAATGTACCAGCAGTCTTAATATGTTAGCAGCAAGTATTAGCATAATAGATATATCGTATCAACACATAGACATCATGCACATAGACACCAGATATACGTGGAAACCCATAAAGGGAGAAAACCACATCTTATTATTGTTGTGATGCAAAGGCAATCTCCAACTCCCTCTCACCACTGATTTTCTGCAGGCACCAACCTACAGGAGGCTCCAACCTCGATCGGCTACAGGCGACATCTATCAAGCTACAAATTGATAGGGAAGCTCCAACTTCCTTACTCTTTCAAAAGAAAAACACTTGCTGATTTACCTTGGATATCAGCTCTATTCTGTACCTTCTTCTCTGCTGTTCATCAACTCTTATATCAGACCTGCATCATCTTTGCTCAGCCCCTTCTTCTTCTTTGCTCAGCTCCTTCTTATTCAAATTCTTTGTGCAGCTTGCTTAATCTCTTCAACTCTCTTTAATTCTGCTGCATACTCTCTTCTTCTCTCACTCCTTTTTCGTCAACCCACTCCCCTTGGATATTACCCAGTTTTATACAAAAATAGCTTCATGGTTGTTTGTATTCCACTGGGAATTCGAAATGGACAGCCATGTCTCTTTGGCTTCTGCCTTCTCATCTCTTTTCAGCTCACTCAGAAAAATGTAACTGTAGGTACTTATTTTAATATTACAGTGGGATATTTTCTCTCTTCCGGAGACTTGCCAATGCATCACAAACAATAAAAACAATTAAAAAATTTACATTCGAATTACAAAGTGAATTCCAGCTCACTCATTCAGTCTTTTGAATCGATGCGCATTTGTCTTTTCTTTGGCTGTCTTTTTCCTTTTTGTGACTGTGTTTTATCTCCTCTCGGCTCTATTTGCTTTTCTATCCTCTGTGGGGGTGTAACAGCTGCATACGTGTAACTTTTCCTTTTAAATAAATGAAATGCAATTGCTGATTTTTTTTTTTTTAAATCAGGGCAATTCCAACCCTTTTCATGCCATGAGTGTCTTGTTGATGTGGAAGTTCCACAAGCGGAACAAACATAGATCACAGTCGTTGTATATTAATAATCGCCCTCCCATTAAGTCGAGGCCCGAGGGTTCACAGCCCATGTGGCATATTTTAATACAACTGCAACCGTGTTTTAGATATCTAACAACAATCCTTTTATATATAAACAATCGCCCTCCACCTTAAGCCTTTGGTCTTATATTACAATCCAATAAGTCGAATCATAACCACTAATATATGAAAGGGTCGGGCCCCACATCTCTGTCGGCGGATCGGCGGTGTCAAACGAAAACTTGCGATTGCGATTGATCAAATGGACGCGATGACCACATAAAACATGTCTCATAGCGCAATCGGGTCCGAACTTTGAACAAATGCAATCGGGGCGCATAATAGAAAAGTTCTGATTGCGATCAGAACACGGATGCGATTTGCACATATTAACTCCCGCATATAACAGGATCGGGTCCGCCACTTCAATCGCAGCATATTACAAAAGTCGTCCGATCAATCGGAAAGTTCCGATTGTGATTAAGATCCCGGACGCGATTGAACTGATTAACTCCATCGTATAACGCCATCGGGTCTGCCACTTGATCGGAGCATATTAAAAAAGACTTGCGATCAATTGGAAAGTTCCGATTGCAATTAAGATCCCGAACGTGATTGAACCGATTAACTCCATCGTATAATCGCCATCGGGTCCGCCACTTGATCGGAGCATATTACAAAACTCCGCCAATTGAACCTTTTCTCCGATTGCGATTGGGTGAGGGGTCCCACCTTATAAGCCATTTCGTTTTGATAGAACCTTTGATTATATAGATATAAAGCGCTCCGCTTGTATATAACTGATATATATGTTTATATATATATTTTTCCGCTGGAGTGAAGCGATTCCCGGAATTATGTTCGTATATGTTATATGTGCTCCGCTTGTATATAACTAATATATATGTTTATATATATATTTTTCCGCTGGAGTGAAGCGATTCCCGGAATAATGTTTGTATAAGTTATATGTATAATGCCGGTTGGAGAGTGCGATTCCCGGAATTTTATAACAGCTCTCTGCCTCTGTCTCTGCCTCTGCTGCTTCTGTCGCTCTGCCTCTGTCTCTATCTTCCGATAACGGTTCTTCACTGTGCTTCTATGACTGTTACATTTTGACATTCTTCTTGCTGCCTCTATTGCTTTCACTGTGCTTATTTTGCCTTCCTCTGCTTCAGCGCTGCCTTCTTTTGCCTGAGTGCTGCCTCCTTTGCCATCAATGACAATATTTCCAATAGTCTCCCCCTTTGGCATTGATGGCAATCCACTTTCTCTGTTTGCTTTCTCTTTCTCTTGTTGCTTGCTCTTCCTGTTTACCTGCTCTTCCTCTTGTTGTTTGTTCTTCCTCCCCCTTTGACATCAATGGCAAAGGACGATGCCTCATCTCTCTGTATGGGTTCTGTCGTTGCATTTCCTTTCTCTGAGTTACGTTTAGGTCCTCTTCTGCTGAAATTGGACTATGCTGCTCCAGAGTGATGTATGAAACTTGTTGAGAGAACACTTTGGTATAGTGAGCCGATATATGTTTTATAGCTATGATTCATTTGTAGTGCCTGTAATATGTGCTAGATTGCAGACAGAGATGATGCATTTTACGATTGAAAGGTTCTTGTTGCTTCTGAATGCTGATAATATTGATAATGTTGATCCTGTGGACTTGTTTTATGCTTATCTTGCTGGTTGTTCTCCCCCTGGAATGATATCTTCGTTTTGTTCTCCCCCTGAGACTGTACTTTCTCTTCATATTAGAGAATAGTATCTACAGATACTACCCCTAGTTTGTCTTTCAAGTATTCGAATGGTTCTCTGGCAAGTGGTATGGTAAATATATCTGCTATCTATTCTTTCGTTGATACATAGTCCATTTTAACTATCTTCTGAGCCACTTGTTCTCGGAGAAAATGATACTTGATTGGTATATGTTTAGTTTTTGAATGAAGCACGGGATTTTTAGATATACTTATAGCACTTGTATTATCACATTTGATTGAGATAGGTTCATTAATGCTTACCTTCATGTCTTGAAGTGTCTGCTTCATCCACATGACTTGTGTGCAACATGCTGCTACTGCTATATATTCTGCTTCAGCTGTAGACAGAGAGATGGATGTTTGTTTCTTGCTTAGCCATGCCACCAGACTTTCTCCTAGATAGAATGCACCTCCACTTGTACTCTTCCTATCATCCACACAGCTGGCCCAATCTACATCTGTGTATGCTGTTAAGGTGAAGTTTTTTCTTTTAGGATACCAAAGCCCATATTGTGTTGTTCCTTGTAGATATCTGAGTATTCTTTTTACTGCCAGAAGATGGTTTTGTTTAGGTGCTGCTTGATATCTAGCCACTAGTCGTACTGCTAGCATGATGTCTGGTCTTGATGTAGTCAGATATAATAGACTTCCAATCATGGATCTGTAGAGTTTTTGATCTACATCAGCAGATCCATCATCAGCACACAGCTTGCAACTTGTGGTCATGGGAGTTGATACCGATTTGCATTCTTCCATTTTGAACTTCTTCAGCATTTCCTTTAAGTATTTTTCTTGTGAGATGAATGTACCTGTGCTCCTTTGCTGAATTTGAAGTCCTAAATAGAAACTTAGCTCTCCAATCATGGACATTTCAAACTCTGTTTTCATCTCATCAGCAAACCTTTTTGCTAATTCATCTGTGTTGCTTCCAAACATAATCTCATCAACATATATAACAACAATCAGGAGTTCATTTTCATGGGCTTTTATGTATAGATTGCTGTCTACTCCACCTCTTTTAAAACCCTGTTTTTGCAAATATTTATCTAGTCTTGAATACCAAGCACAAGGGGCCTGTTTTAGTCCATATTGGGCCTTCTTTAGTGTGCATACATAGTCTTCTTTGTCTGTCAATGAGAAGCCTTCTGGTTGTTCCATGTATACTTCTTCTTCTAGATCTCCATTAAGAAAGGCAGATTTTACATCCATTTGATATACTTTGAAGTTTTGGTAGCATGCAAATGCCAGAAACATTCTGATAGCTTCCATTCTGGCTACAGGAGAAAATGTTTCATCGTAATCTAGTCCTTCAATTTGTGAATATCCTTTGCAGACAAGTCTGGCTTTATTCCTGATTACCTGTCCTTCCTCGTTCATTTAATTTTTGAATACCCATTTTGAGCCTATGACATTTTTCTCAGCAGGTCTAGGAACTAGTTCCCAGGTATTGTTTTTCTCAATTTGGTCCAATTCTTCATTCATTGCATTTACCCAAGACTTGTCCTTGCTGGCTTCTTCAAATTTATTTGGTTCTATTTGTGACAACATGGCTATGTATACTTCTTCTGTTTGTTCAGTTAGCTGCCTTCTTGTTTTCACTCCTACATTCTTGTCTCCTATGATTTGATCTTCTGGATGGTTCTTTTGAGTGTATCTTGAGGGGGTTTTTGAGTTCAATATAGCATCTTCTGATGTCTTGCTGGTTTCATCATCATTCTGACCTTCTTCTTCATGATTATCTGATGGACTGCAGCAGTCTGTATTTCTTGTATTGTTTGGAAATTCTTCATAAAATCTCACATCAATACTTTCAACTATTTTCCGAAGAGTCTTATTGTAGCACCTATACCCTTTACTTTTGGAAGCATATCCTAGAAAAATCCCTTCATCTGCTCTTGCATCAAATTTCCCAAGGTTTTCATCATTATTCTTTATGTAACACTTGCTACCAAAGATTCTGAAATGTTTGATTGAGGCTGGCTTTCCATGCCATAGTTCATAGGGAGTCTTGTCATTGCTTGGCCTTAAGTGAGCTTTATTAAGGATATGTACTGCTGTGTGCACTGCTTCTGCCCAGAAGGTTTGAGAAATATTATTCTCTTGCATCATGGCTCTGGAAATTTGTTGAACAGATCTGTTTTGTCTCTCTGCTACTCCATTCTGCTGAGGTGTCCCTGCAATAGTAAATTGTTGTTTTATGCCATGTTCATTGCATAGGTCTACAAAGTCATAATTAGTGAATTCACCTCCTCTGTCTGATCTGATGCATTTCAGCTTGCATCCTGTCTGATTTTCTGCTAATGCTTTAAATGTTTTGAATTTGTCCAAAGCTTCTGATTTATTCTTGAGAAAATCAACCCATGTCATTCTGGAGAAATCATCTATTATCAACATAAAGTAGGACTCTCCACTTGGTGTTTTAGTTCTTGCGGGTCCACACAGATCCATGTGCACAAGTTGCAGTGGTCTTCTTGTTGATAACTCTTCTTTAGATTTAAAGGATGTGCGAGTTTGTTTCCCCAACTGACAAGATTTGCATATTGTGTTTGAGGGCCTTTTTATTTCTGGCATATCTCTAACAGCTTTCTTCTTGCTCAGTCTAATAATATGGTCAAAGCTGAGATGTCCCAATCTCCTATGCCATAACCATGACTCCTCGAGTTTGCTAAGATGGCAGGCTTCATCCTCCTCTTTCACTATGTACACATTACTCTCTGTTCGAACACCTTTGAGTAGATTTTTTCCTGTTGTGCTTGATCTGACTACACAATCTTGTTCTCTAAAGAGAACTTCACAGCCTTTATCACACATCTGACTGACACTCAGTAAATTTGCTTTCAGCCCATCTACATATAATACATCTTGGGCCTTTCCTCTGCCATTGTCTATGCCGACTGATCCTTTTCCCTTGATCTTTCCTGATTTGTCATTTCCAAAAGTGACATTGCCCGATTTCTTTTCGTCAAGAGTTAAAAACTTGTTTTTATCTCCTGTCATGTGTTTAGAGCAGCCACTGTCCAAATACCATTGACTCTTCAAATCTTGAGAAGTTAAAGCCAAGTCACATTTATTCACCTTCTTTATCCACCGGAGGCCCCCTTTTGTTTGGTATCTTTTGTGAGGTGATGAATTATATCCCTTTAGAGAACACTTGGAAGATATATGCCCAATTTGATTGCATATACAACATTTGATTATAGTTTTTGCAAAATTGTGAGCATGAAAAAAATTGCTTTGACTCATAAACCTCCTTGAGGTATTGAACATCAGTCTTTGTCCATACTTTCTACATTCAATAATTCTATGGCCAAAATCCTTACAATAAAAGAAATAACCATAGAAATTACTTGCATACCTGATGTAAGGTTGTCTCTTCCATGCTTGCATCTTTTGTTGGTTTGAATCATTCCTCCTTGCAGGACAATATGCAGCAATGTGTCCTGGCTTGTGGCAGACATAACAGGTGGCATTCTTCATAGGAGGCAAGAATCTCCTTTGATGGCTTCCAAATTTGATATAATTAGGAATATATGATCCTTTCTCTGTTGTCTTAGTATTTGTTACAATCTTTGTTATTAGAGGTTTCTTGTGGTCTCTGTCTTTCTCATTACATGTTTCTTCCTTTGTAGGAATTATTTGAGCTGCTTCATCAGCCTTCTTTGCTTTCACAAAAATTATATTTTTGTTTTCCTTTTCTTTTCCTTTACTTGATTCTCCTTCATAGCCTATCCCAGTTTTCATTAGAGGAGATCTTTGAGCATCCAAAATTTCATTCAACTTACCAGAGCTTGTCATTTGAGAAGGGTATATAGAAACTTTCTGTTGAGCACTTTCTAATTTCCTTCTCAGACACAGAATTTCTTCTTCCAGCTTCTCTTGTTCTCGAGTTTTATCCTTGATTTGCTGAAGTAATATATCTTCTATCTTCTTGGCTTCTTCAAGCTTTACCTTCAGCTGCATGAGGACTTCTGAATTTTGTTCTTCTTTCACACATTTGAGGAGAATCTCTTTTTGTTTTCTACATTTTAGTTTGAGTCTGTCAATCTCCTCCAAAGCACTTCTTAGCTCCCCTCAAGATCGACTTCCCCTTCTTCTTCTTCTTCTAGCAAGAGTCCTTCAAGATCTTCTATGGCCATTAGTAAAAATTCAGAGGTTCCCTCTTCTCCTGAGGGTTCATCTGAGTCTTCAGATGCACTGTTGTCTTGCCGAGCATAAAAGGATTTTCTGCTGAATTTCTTTCCTTTCTGCCAATTCTTTGATGTGTCTTTCTCTGATTCTTGAGCTTGATTTCTTACTTTCTTGTGAGGACATTTAGCAGCATAATGTCCAACTCTTCCACAGTTAAAGCATTTAAAAGTAAGTTTATCTTTGTATCTACCTGATCCTCTATCCAATTTCTTGACAAATTTAGCCTCTTCTTCATCAGAGCAAGAGCATATTTCTTCCTCTTCTTCTTTCTTCTTTTTTGTTTTAAAGGCTGCTTCCCTCGAACTTGGTTTCTTCTGTGGGAGCCTCATTTCATAGGCTATTAGATTTCCAAGTAGCTGGTTCATGGTCAAAGTCTCCCAATCCGCTGTCTCTTCTATTGCAGACACCTTCGGATTAAATCTGGATGGGAGTGATCTTAGAATCTTTTGCACAACTATACTTTCTAGTATGGTTTCTCCAAGAGCTTTCATATTGTTAACAATTTCTGCAACTTTTAAGAAGAAGCTACCAACATCTTCATCATCATTCATTTTTTAGTTTTCAAACTGGACTCTATATACTTGAAGTTTGGCAGTTTTTACTTTCTGGTCTCCCTCATGTATGTCTTCAAGAGTATCCCATATTTTCTTGGCAGTGTCTTTGTGCATTACTTTAATAAACTCTGCTTCACATAATCCATTCAAGATGGCATTCATGGCTTTTGCATTAGCCACAAAATCTTGTTTTGAGTCCTTTTCTGAGTCAGTTGCCTTCGGGGCATATCCTAATTGCACAGCAGCCCAGACTTCTATTCCTAGAGACATTATGTATGTCTTCATTCTGATTTTCCAGAAAGCATAATTTTCACCAGTGAAGAAAGAGGCTTTATTGGTTGAGCATCCTTCTTTACTAGCCATCTTGGGAACCTAGGATCTCCTTTCAGTTGTTAGACTTGTACAAAGGAACTTGGCTCTGATACCAATTGTTGAACTCTTAGTTAAACTGAGAGGAGGGGGGGGGGGGGGTGAATCAGTTTAACACATTCATGGACTTTTAAAACTTTTCCTTTAAAACTTATTTTACTTTATTAACACCTTCATTTCATGATCAACATAATGTGAGAGCAATCTTTATTTATGAGCAGCAATTAATAAGAAGATTAGATAATGTACCAGCAGTCTTAATATGTTAGCAGCAAGTATTAGCAGAATAGATATATCGTATCAACACATAGACATCATGCACATAGACACCAGATATAAGTGGAAACCCATAAAGGGAGAAAACCACATCTTATTATTGTTGTGATGCAAAGGCAAGCTCCAACTCCATCTCACCACTGATTTTCTGCAGGCACCAACCTACAAGAGGCTCCAACCTCAGTCAGCTACAACTAACATCTATCAAGCTACAACTTGATAGGGAAGCTCCAACTTCCTTACTCTTTCAAAAGAAAAACACTTGCTGATTTACCTTGGATATCAGCTCTGTTATGTACCTTCTTCTCTGTTTTTCATCAACTCTTATATCAGACCTGCATCATCTCTGCTCAGCCCCTTCTTCTTCTTTGCTCAGCTCCTTCTTATTCACATTATTCGTGCAACTTGCTTAATCTCTTCAACTCTCTTTAATTCTGCTGCATACTCTCTTCTTCTCTCACTCCTTTTTCATCAACCCACTCCCCTTGGATATTACCTAGTTTTATACAAAAATAGCTTCATGGCTGTTTGTATTCCACTGGGAATTCGAAATGGACAGCCATGTCTCTTTGCCTTCTGCCTTCTCATCTCTTTCAGCTCACTCAGAAAAATGTAACTGTAGGTACTTATTTTAATATTACAGTGGGATATTTGCTCTCTTCCGGAGACTTGCCAATGCATCACAAACAATAAAAACAATTAAAAAATTTACATTCGAATTACAAAGTGAATTCCATCTCACTCATTCAGTCTTTTGAATCGATGCGCATTTGTCTTTTCTTTGGCTGTCTTTGTCCTTTTTGTGACTGTTTTTTATCTCCTCTCGGCTCTATTTGCTTTTCTGTCCTCTGTGGGGGTGTAACAGCTGCATACGTGTAACTTTGCCTTTTAAATAAATGAAATGCAATTGCTGATTTTTTTATTTTTTTTTTAAATCAGGGCAATTCCAACCCTTTTCATGCCACGAGTGTCTTGTTGATGTGGAAGTTCCGCAAGCGGAACAAACATAGATCATAGTCGTTGTATATTAATAATCGCACTCCCATTAAGTCGAGGCCCGAGGGTTCACAGCCCATGTGGCATATTTTAATACAACTGCAACCGTGTTTTATATATCTAACAACAATCCTTTTATATATAAACAATCGCCCTCCACCTTAAGCCTTTGGTCTTATATTACAATCCAATAAGTCGAATCATAACCACTAATATATGAAAGGGTCAGGCCCCACATCTCTGTCGGCGGATCGGTGGTGTCAAACGAAAACTTGCGATTGCGATTGATCAAATGGACGCGATGACCACATAAAACATGTCTCATAGCGCAATCGGGTCCGAACTTTGAACAAATGCAATCGGGGCGCATAATAGAAAAGTTCCAATTGTGATCAGAACACGGATGAGATTTGCACATATTAACTCCCGCATATAACAGGATCGGGTCTTCCACTTCAATCGCAGCATATTACAAAAGTCGTGTGATCAATCGAAAAGTTATGATTGTGATTAAGATCCCGGACGCGATTGAACCGATTAACTCCATCGTATAACACCATCGGGTCCGCCACTTGATTGGAGCATATTACAAAAGACTTGCGATCAATCGGAAAGTTCCGATTGCGATTAAGATCCCAGACGCTATTGAACCGATTAACTCCATCGTATAATCGCCATTGGGTCCGCCACTTGATCGGAGCATATTACAAAACTCCGCCGATTGAACCTTTTCTCCGATTGCGATTGGGTGAGGGGTCCCACCTTATAAGCCATTTCGTTTTGATAGAACCTTTGATTATATAGATATAAAGCGCTATGCTTGTATATAACTGATATATATGTTTATATATATATATATTGCCGCTGGAGTGAAGTGATTCCCAGAATTATGTTCGTATATGTTATATGTGCTCCGCTTGTATATAACTGATATATATGTTTATATATATATTTTGCCGCTGGAGTGAAGCGATTCCCGGAATAATGTTTGTATAAGTTATATGTATAATGCCGGTTGGAGAGTGCGATTCCCGAAATTTTATAACAACTCTCTGCCTCTGTCTCTACCTCTATCTCTGCCTCTGCTACGTCTGTCACTCTACCTCTGTCTCTATCTTCCGATAATGGTTCTTCACTGTGCTTCTATGATTGTTACATTTTGACATTCTTCTTGTTGCCTCTATTGCTTTCACTGTGCTTCTTTTGCCTTCCTCTGCTTCAGCGCTGCCTCCTTTGACATCAATGACAATATTTCCAACACATTGTAGATGACTTTAGCCACCCACTTTTACCAACTGACATATGATGAGAACCTTGGAGATGCTTACAAAATGCACATGCATCATTTTCTTCATATGGTCCATAACCACTATTTGAACCATGCCCACATATTGGCTTTACTTTTGATGTTTCTTTTGTTGTCACTAGAGTGGAACTTTCAGCAACTTGTTCCTCAAGAACATGTTGCAATTGAAGGCAGATATGCCTCTTCTCCTCTTCGACCATTTATAGCATTCTTCTCAATTCAATGTTCTCCCTCTCCTTTTCATCCATCATCATCCTATCATAATGATATAGAGTACCTGCAGCTGAAAACCATTCACGACAATATGACATCAGTCTAAAAAACCCATAATCTAACATGTTTCATGAAATCACTTGTTAGGGCTGGAACTGGTGACTAACTTAGGGATTGTGCAGTTCTAGAGGTCAAGGTTTTGGATTGAAGCTCGAGATTGCGTAATTCACAGTTAAGGATGGCCAGGGTCAAAGGATAAGAGCTCACGATTGGTGCTTGAGGCTTGAGTTTTCCCAATGCAAAGTTCTCGAATGATAGACTCAAGGAACTATGCAATTGAGCGATTCAGGAGGTCAAGCTTGAGGCTTGAGCCTTGAGGTTGCCCAATGGATAGTTTTGAGAGGCCTAGCTAGGTGATTGTGTAGTTGAGGAGCTCAAGAGCTGAAGGGTGATGCTTGAGGCCCGGAGTTGCCAAATGTGAAATTCTGGAAGGAGAACAAGCTGGGAGATTGCATAGTTGAGGGTTTCAAGGGCTCAGACTTGAGGCTTAAAGTTTCCCAATGCACAATTATGGAGGGAGGAAAATCCAATGGATTGTGCAATTGTGCAACTCAAGGTGTCAGGCTGGAAGCGTGAGGCTTGGCACTGCACAATGCATAATTAAGGTTGACTGAGAGACATAAATTACGTAGTTCTGGAGCTCAAGGGTCAAATTTGAACATTGTGACTACACAATGCACAATTTCAAGAGGTAAGGTCGGGGCTTGAGGGCTGAGACTATGCAATGCGCAGTTTAGGAAGGTTGAGTGAGGTCAAGTTGATCATGAGTGAAATTTTCTAGATGAGGCTAAGTGTGGAATCAGTGAGACCAAAGTGAACAAGAAAAAAACTTGGGCGTGATCTAGATTGCGATTTTTGTTTGTGATGATAGTTTATAAGTTGAGGATCTAATCAACTAACATAAATAGGTATTTTGATAAAAAGAAAATGTTCGAGACCATATTAGGGTTCCTTTTTTATGAAATTAAAAGCAAAGGTGATGCTATACTCTAATGGGACGTTACGCAAAATGATAAAATAAAGAGATAGTAAGAAAAGATCAAGACTTGGAAGAAAAAAATGACTTAGTTCAAGGAGAACTTCTTACGAATTTATTATCAATAGAGTTTATATACACAAGAAAAAAATTTGAGATATCCACTTAAGAGTATATACGAAAGAATTATTCAAGTTATCACCCAGTTAAGACTTAAATATATAATACAAAAGGGTAGTAACGTATGCTAATAGTTTTAAGTTATAGATTGAAGAGGAGACAAGCTTATCCGATTTCTTTGAAGGTGGAGGAAAAGTTGTATACCCTACAACAACAAAACTTCGTAGGAAGAGGTTCTATGGGTACGAGGAATACCAAGTTATGCAAGAGAACATCCCGACAATAGTAATGATGACAAATTCACCAATATACATAATATTGTGGGAATTCAAAATGTTGGTAGATGTAGAGAATATAAAATATGACAAGGAATTAAGTCTGTAGCTATTTTCTATAGATGTAAAGTAGAATGAAAAACACATCAAAATCTACAAAGAATCACAATCAAGGAAAAATAACTACCCTTCTTATTTCATGACAAGACTATCCTACAAGCCAACAAATTTCTATCATATCCATGAGGTCAACAACAATTTGTGGTTTAAAATATAGTTATGTTGGAATGAACTTAACTTTAGAACCAAGGACATTTTTCCACCTCTAACATTTATGGACAAAAATATATCAATTTTCTAAAGCACATGAGAGCCAAATTAACCTTTCCCATATTAAATCCCTCTATTGAACATTATAGAAAATCTCCATAAATTAATTATCCTTACTAAACTAAACATTTCATTCAAAATAATCATCAATCCATAACATTACTACGCCACTCCATTTTTTTAACTACACAAATATCAAATCACGATAAATTAAAAAATCAACCAAAATCTGCTAAAATAATATGACATAAAGAACTCAAACAATTTTTATATAATTAATAATGGTTTATATTAAAAAATACCTTCAAACAAATAGAAAACACACATACATTTAATGGAATCTATTTCCCGCGGACATAGATTCACTTTTCGTTTAAGTTGTCTTCCAAGATTTCTGTCTTTCAGAAATATATATATATATATATATATATATATATATATATATATATATATATATATATTAATTTCCATCGTTTATTTCCCTAGCACGGTTTTTCCTAGTTTTTCCTTTTCCAAGGAAGGAGGAAGGGTGCTGCCATGTAGTAAGAGGTCTCATATCAGGGGGCTGTGGAGCTTGTTTATTCTTACGAAGGAGGAAGGGCATCCCATGCTGCAACAGGTCTCATATCAGGGCGCTGCGGAGCTTGTTTATTCTGGCCTCCTTATTTTAGAGATATCTATTTGTAACGTTGTGGGTGGGGTTCATAATGTTCATGTCAGTAATATATCGGGTCCCCACACCCTCGATGACTCTAAAACCACCCAGCCACGCACCCACCCATCTGCCCACCCAGCCACGCACCCACCCATCTGCCGCCCGGGCTTTCATTGACAAGCAAGTTTCTTGTTCCAGCGAGCAGTAAAATAATCTCCAGTACCGGGGCTTTGCAGGCGTGGATGGTGGATATTGGTTCGTAACCAGCTGCAAGTCTTCGTTGTTCCTTTCCCAAACCACCAGGCACCTCGCTCCCCCCCTCCCAAAAAAAAAAAAAAAACCGCGAAACTGATTCACTGATACATCTTGTGATGTCAGAGAGCACTACAGAGTTGAAAATATAGGGTATTAAGGTAGGTGAATTTGCTGTCAACAGGGCCGATGATGGAGCAGACACATTGGTACATGCTAAAATCCCTCCTGGAATTGTTTATATATTTTTTAGAAATTTTTCGAGTTTATATTGAATTTTCAGTGGTGTCTTTTGTCAAACAGTTTGGTTACACACTGTTGTAGGTACATTTTCACAAGTTCAACTGAAGTAAATATGCACAATAATCGATATGTATTCAACTGAAGTATTCAAAAAGTTCAGGTTGACATTTTATCATACTTTTGGTTGAATTCAAAAAAATGGATTCTGTATTGGCAACATCTAAATGGGCAGACAATTGTATTCCTATCCTATTTGAGCAGGCAAAACAATATTTTAGTTTGTAACAGATTCTTACTAATGAAGAATAAACGAAGAAAAGAGGTCAAATGGTAGTGCTATCATCTGCGATGCATGACTCTGAAGCTACAGCTGATGGATCCCATACAAGGCAGTCTGTCCGTAATTGTTATGGTGATTTAGAAGAACTGGAGTGTTCCTTTTCAAGGAGAAGCTACAACTGATGGATACCATACAAGGCAGTTTGGCCGTAATTGTTATGGTGATTTAGAAGAACTGGAGGAAGACTGCACTCGAAGTTCGCATTCACACAATCTACATCATGTGCCTGGACCAGCAGGAACTGTGGGTTCAGTTCTTGGTTGCCCACCAAATGGCTTGAAACAACAAATCCAAGTATGCATTTGCTTTCCTTGAGGATATCTTTTATATTTATAAATATATGTTCGAGACTTATGTTGTCAGTGCATTTATAGAGGTAATGGTGGCATTTATAAAGGTAATGGGATTAATGAACCATGGATTGTATAAGCAAATAAGGCTTAGAATCATCACACTGGGTGTTTAATGGGAACTGGATGCTGTAAGAAGAAAATGTCTCTACTTAATATGTCAGATACAGTTGGTCCTGGAACTCATGAAATTGCACTTTTTATATGTTTTCTCTCTTTTTCCTCTTAAAATTTTCATACGTATCAAGGTGAATGAACCATCTTAGTCAGCATTAAGTGTTATTAAGTGCTATACTCATTGGATTTTCCAGTTTTACATAGCCTAGGAGAGCCTTATCAGAACAAAGTTGCACAATTTGTTTCACTAATTTTTTCTGTTGGTGTGCTAAAAGGTGAGTCGACCCAACTCTTTCAATCAAGTTGGCTAAACGAAGGCTCAAGCTTCTTATCCAAAGCAAAAATAACCAAATACTCGCTAAAGGAAAGGGGAAATAGGTCCAAGTCCCACGTTTGGATGAAAATGCTTACCAAAACATAACCCTGCCGAAGAGTCTTAATGAAAGGTTCAGGAGAATCCCTTTCAGTAGTAGCAGTAGCACTAAATAGCAACAATATTTGCAAGCAAGCACATCCCACTATAAGAGAAAATGAGATGAGTATTTAAAAGTAGATTCAATATTTAATTAGATTGCACCCCATATATATATATATATATATATATATATATATATATATATATATATATATGTGTGTGTGTGTGTGTGTGTGTGTGTGTGTGTGTGTATATATCTGTGTGTGTGTTCTGGGCTACTTTATCATCGAGTCAATGTTCTTGAGATGGGTAGGGTTCATATTCTCATCATTAAATACTTTTGATAACCAAGATGTTGAAATTGTTGGATTTGGGAATCCTAATTCCAAAATTTCTATACCTAGAGGTGTATTTTGCTAGCTTGGACTGCCATAGAAAATTTCTTTTGTGCTCATCTTCTTCATCGTCATAGTCATCAACCATAGGTTGACTATCTTTGCGAGAGGAAGAATGCTAACTTGAATTTGTTACACTGTCTAATATTGACATCTTATCCTCAAAAAATAGCATTGGTTTCATACTATATCCCCCATGATATTATTGGCTGGAAATATCTACACGAGACCTATCATCCTTTGACCTCGAAACTGCCCGAACTACCATTGGAAATGACATTTTCTCCATTTCTCTCCCTGAACTTTAAATGTCAAACAAATGATTATTCATTCTAGACCTGATATTTTTATAAAAACTTTCCAATCCATTCACTTATATTCCCCTTCATTTTGATCATTAAAAGTGATGCATGAATCTTATCTTCACCTTCAGAGATAATTTCTCTCGATTTATCTAATTTTTTATTTATGTTTGTATTCCCAGATTCACGTTTTGTAAGATCGATAGCAGCTCATACATCCGTTGTTGCATAAACATCTCACTCAAAAATTTCTTGAGCTGCATCAATGACATCCATGTTCACATTTTCTTATTTTATACCCATGAATACCCAAACAATAAATTTTATGGCCATATGATGGCTATTCATCCTACCTTCCATTAGTTCACGAGCATGTAGATCATCTTCACACATGTCAGAATCATAATCTTTTGTATGATGTGGACTCAATCCTTTGATTTGGAGATTACTACGAGGAGGAAGTCAAAATTTCAAGTATAAATGCTAAATACTAAATAGATATATCAATTTTTGTTGTCTGTCAAAATTTTCATTTTTTTGTAAGCAGATATGTTTTATTAGATTATGGAAAAAATATACAGGCAAACAATACAGACAAGAAAAGATTCAAAGCTAGCATGTCTAAAGGAAACCAAGCTAGTTTAGATGACTTGGGAATGAGTCTAGAAAGTTTTTTTCTCCTGAGAGGCCACTTGAAATATGAAAATGGAACTGGGCCTACACTTATGGAAACCAAGCCGTACCAGTCCTTTAAGAAGCAGGGATTTATCTTGACTACTAGATTAAAGGATTTCTCCCATATGGAAACCATGTCTAAAGGAAACCAAGCTAGTTTAGATGAATTGGGAATGAGTCCAAAAAAAATTTTGCTCCCGAAAGGGCACTTGCAAGATGAAAATGTGACTGGGCCTACCCTTAGGGAAACCAAGCCATACCAGTCCTTTAAGCAGCAGGGACTTATCTTGACTACTACATTAAAGGATTTCTCCCATATGGAAACTAGAAACAACAATAGCATATAAAGGAAGCAGACCTGTAGAAAAGCAATACTAAGTTAGAGGCCATGACTATAGGAAATTGGTATGTGGCCATTAGTAATGTCCTTGGACACATGAATTGTGAAATGGTTGTATGTGAAAGCACTCATCTGAACTGATTACAGGGTTCCACCATTCCTGCAAATTAACTAGGAGCATAGATTTACCAGTAGATGGTTTTTCCTTTCTAGAGTGTCTAACCAGTGGCAACTTTTTTGATGGTCTATATCTTTAGCTAGCAGAACATGTGCTACAAAGGTATTAGAATTCTAGTATAATTTTACAGTGTGATAGAGAAATTGTACTAGCTTTCATTGTTGATCTTATTACACACTCTTGTACTAGCTTTCATTGTTAATCATACAACAAAATCTGGACTCCCTTCACTGGGTGGAGTTACTGTGGAAGCAACTTCAGAGTGAGAAGAAATACATTTGGAGTCCTTGGTGTGGATTGAGGGTGGGGTTTGTTGAGATTTTGGGTAGCATCGGATGTGCTTTAGCTCCGAAACTTTGTGGAGGGGCTAGAACACATGAGATCTCCAAGACCCAAAAATCGTTTGGAGAAATTCCACCCGGTGTAAAAGTTATTCAAATAATTATTTTTTAATGGGGACCCTAAGTCTAACTTAGGGAAATTGAAAAAATAAAGTGAATTAATTTACACATGTGGTGAGAATGTTCTAAGTGATGTGGATCAGGCATTCTCTAATCTTAGCCGTTGATTAGTGATTAGATCACGACCGTTGATTTCTCAACAAAAAAATATTAAATGAAGGCTTGGGGTTAGTTGGAGGATACGCACAGAGTAGCAACACTTAAGCTAAGTCGAAATTTTGGGGCGTGGTTTGGTGAGAATTTTCGAGTGAGCTTGCAGTGCTAGTGAGCGGCAGATCGGGAAGGGATATTCAGATTTGAGGCTGAGAATACATATATCAGAGAGGCAAATTTGTACCAGGCAGCGTAGAGGCTAGCAGGAGGGACGCAACCCTGCCAAACTGGCACAGAGACAATGCAGAGGGTGACAGAGAGGCAGCGCAGAGGCCTTTAGGGTGATGTAGGCACAGCCTGTTCTGTGCAGAGGCTGCGCTGGCCAAGAGAGGTTCAAGCAGTAGCTGGAAGATATGCACTGGGGGTTCTAGTGGGCTAGAAATGGCTCGAGTTCAGTAATTCCTGAAGTGTTTGAATCAGACATATTTTTTGTCTCCGAGCGATAAGGTACAACTGCTGTGAAATTATCTGTCTGGCAAACCACTACTTGTGCCCTTGATGTATTCAGATTCTGCTTAATAATAAAACCCTCAAAGAGCTGCTTCACCGGTTTTCCTGCATTGGTTTTTTCCGCGGACATTTGTCCGAAAAATCATGTGTGTCCTTTGTCATATGTGTGCTATGTTTTAGTAAATGATCTTTATATGTGTAGGTTGCACGTTTTGTTTAATTCATTGTTTTCTGAATATTTTTGAAAATAATTTGTATAATTAAAACACAAGTAGGAGAAGTAAATCAAGGCACTGTAGTAAAGATGTGGCAGTGCCAGTGGAAGTGACATGGGCAACATTACAGAAAGCAACAGTGCAGTGGATGGAGGGAAACAATCCAAGCATCAGCAACGCGGAGAACAATTCTAGAGATAAGGGGATGCTTTAGTGGTGGAGTGTTGCTAGAGCACATTCCTCGCTAAGAGGGAGTGTTGAGATTTTGTGTAGCATCAAATGTTCTCTAGCTATGACTTGACCAAAATCAGATCTGAAGATCTCTGTGTCCAAGTTGACTCAAGAAGTGCATGTTAAAGGGGCCTGTGCATCAGTTGGGAAAGTTACATAAGCCTCGTGATTGTTGAGCGTCTTGTAAGATTAGAAGTCGAATCTGATAAATTGGTTGAGGCCTTGTTATTCTCCAATTTGGATCAGGCTCCACGAGTCTATGCAGAAGCGAGTGAACAATTTGTACGCAGAGAGAAGGGCCTCATATTATTTGTCTTCGTAGCAATCTCCAAGAGGAATTATTGAATGTTATAAAAGGCTGAATCGTTGTGTATTCTAGCAGGGGTTTCAAGGTCGAATTATGCTCAATATAAAAAAGAAAAGAAAAGAAAAAGTTTGAAATTTCCCTTTGCTGTACAATATATCATTTTGTGACTCTTATTCCTGCGCTGCATAGAGACTGGAAGAATTGATATGGCCTTTGTCACAAATAGAAGATGTTGTGTTGAACATTCATAATTTTGGGTATGCTTAGAGGACCGTAAAATATCTTTACTAGTTGTACATTTTATTTCTTCACAGGAGGTCGAAGCTATTTCAGAGCCATATATTGTCCTCTAAATATCGCAGGTGCTCTGGGAGAATTCTATTTCTTGTGGATAAGTCATGCCAGACTCCCTCGAGTTTCCTTGTTGGCTATGCTCTCATTTTTCACCTATTTAAAGGCCATCAACAAGTTCATTCTTAAGCGTGGGGTTTAAGATCTAGATCAAAGGAAAGGAGATGGATGTAGCTGTTATGCCTGAGCTACAAATGACATTCCTCTAAAAAATCAAAGGAAGTAGAAGTATCTCCTCTTTCCCATTGATTATTTTAAAAATTGTTCATGTAACTAGGACTGATAACCAGTCGCAAATGTCTCTTTGGGGAAGATCTCTTCTCAAATATTCAGGGGGAGCTGATGTTTTCTTTAGCTTGAAGCTGAAGTTGCTGATCCAAACATCTTGCAGGTACTCGAAGGTACACTATCAAAATGCTGAAACACAAGTATAATGAACAGTAAAGCTATAATTCATCTCAATACTAAAGTCTGGAAGAATTGTTTAGGTTGTACATCGAACACAGTCATCCATGTGAGGTAGCTCTTTAGTGAATCCTGTTGCAGAAGAATATTATGAGAATCTTGTACTTCTCACAGCTATGGCATGGCTCAGATCAATAGGAATGGAATCGTACTTGAAGAAAAGGTTAATCACAACTTTGGAGAAGGATTGAAGATCATGGCCTTGAGATATGTCTGTGATTCTATGATCAATTTTCCTCTATCGTATATGCCTCATTTTTTAAGTCTCAGAGGGAGTAAGATCAACATCTTCTTCATCAAGATATAGAAGAAGCTGAGAACTGTTAAAGTGCTTCTATAATCTCAAAAGGAAGGTGTAGAGTATGATAATATACTTGCACCTGTGATCCGATATACTACCATCCGATCTATTATTTCCATTACTGCTATGCAAGGATAGAGTCTACATCAGATGGATGTGAAGACTGTTTTTTTGCATGGTTCGATAAAGGAAGTGGTGTATGTGGAGCAACCTCTGGGGTTCGAAGTCCAAGATGGAGATGCCCATGTATGCAGGTTGAAGAAATCCCTCGATGGGTTGAAGCAAGCCCCCAGGGCTTGGTACGAGAGAATATATAGCTACTTAATGAAGCTGGGCTTCACTCAAAGTAATGTTGATCCGAACCTTTACTTCAAGGTTGATAAAGAAAAGCCTCTCATTCTGATTCTCTATTTGGACGATCTCTTCCTGACAGGTGCTGACCCTCTCATTCATCAGTGTAAGAGGGATATCGCTTCCGAGTTCGAGATGAAAGACCTAGGACTGAGGCATTACTTCCTAAGGTTGGAGGTTTGGCAGAGACTTGGAAATATTTTCCTTTCTCAAGGAAAATATATTATGAAGTTGCTAGGCCCGTACTAGCAAATCCTACTAAGTATCATCAACCGTAGGGGCCCTGATGTTCTTAGGGAACATCCATTCGGACTTAAGTTGTGTAGTGAACACGTTGAGTCAATACATGGTTGATCCTGATAACATTCACTAGGTTGGTGCCAAGAAACTCTTGAGATATCTCTGGGGCATGATAAACCATGGGCTTATATGCACTGCCGGGAGTTTGAGACTCTGTGTATATGCTGATGCCGATTGGGCAGGTAGTGTGGTGGATCACAAGAGCACATATGGATGCTGCTTCACACTTAGGTCAGCTTCATGCAGGAAGTAGAAGTCGGTAGCTTTGAGCACTACTGAGGCTGAGTACATTGCAACATGTATGGCCTGTTGTGAAGCCACCTAGTTGTGAAAGCTCTTCAGTGAGTTGTTCGAGTATCTGCCAGATGCTACTGTTATCCTTCGTGATAACCAGAGGGGGATTCATTTGTCAGAGAATCTCGTATTCCATGATCGATCCAAGCAGGTACCACTTTTTCCGGGACATGGTACAGCAAGGTGCCATAAGGCTCATAGGAACTGATGAGATGTTCACTGATATTCTCACTAAGCCCTTGGGGAAGGTCAAGTTCCTAACCTTCCATGAGAATCTTGGAATCGTGGAACGACCCTATTTGGAGGAACCTATTGGACGATGAGCTCTGGGAGCTCCAGGGGGGATTTGGGGATAGCTTCTTGATGCTATAAACAACCACAGGGTTAGGCTTCCTGAACCTAGTTGGTGTGCTTCCACCCCACTGTGATGATATTGAGTTGGTTTACCTCTCTCTGATTTGTGCCCCATATGCATCGTACCCATGGAGTTTCAGACTCATGGGAAGTACCTCGCATTTGGCTAATGGTGAGAAATGTGAATAGAGAGCATAGCAAGACCGATGGAAGTATCAAATATTTCCATAATCTCTATGTCTAGGATGGCACGATCCAACCACTTGATCTGGGATCAAGTATAGTGAGGTTTCAGACCTGCAATTAACTTCGAGTTAGTATATGACTCTCTTGAGTCCTAGTGAGGTTTCAGACTTCCAACTGACTTCGGGTCAGGTAAACCAACTTCGGGTTGGTATGAGACTCTTTGTGAGTCTTATAAAGGTTTCGGACCTCTGGGCTGAATCTGTCAGCCGAGAATGATGTCTTGGTGACTGACCCACTTTTGTTCTGAAATAAAGAAGCCAGCAAAGCAAGTTATGGTAAGATGGCGCATAATGTTTGGATGGCATTGGTGGATGGAGTTCTCCCTAGTTGAGAGGGCGTGCTAATTTTGGGCAACTAGGTCCAAACTCCATGTTGTGATGCTCAGATGACGATGCCAATATTTTTATTGGATTCTTCTTTCGAAGAGGTGCAATATCGATCTAAAGATCATCTTAATCAGATGAGAAAAACATGTATTTTTAATTTATTCCACATGTGCATGGTCAGCCTAATTTATCCCACATGCACAAGAGATATGTCACACACCCCCACAGATGCCTATATATTGGAGAGACTTGGAGTTCATTTTACACACACATTTTGGAGGCATTCTCTTCTCTCACGGATGGTGCTGTGATTAGGGCATCTCATGGTGATGCGGTTAGGGCTTCTTGGTGCAACATCTTGGTGGAGCGTTTTTTATGAGCAGTCTTGTGGTTGTGTGACACATTGGGTTGGTTGAACTTATGGAGACTTCATTGGTTGAAGAATCCTGCTGATCGTCGTAACGCCACCATTCTTTATCTCTGTTTTCGGCTTGTCTTCCATCGATCTATTGGTATGTTCTATCTGCGTCTTACTTTCATGTGATTGAGCCCTAGAAGTTTAAAGTAAATTTTCATCTAGCATAGAACATAGTAAAAAATTAACAATGTTCCAGTAAATGATCTGTATATGTGTAGGCTGCAAGTTGTGTTTACTTCGTTGTTTTTTGAATATTTCTAAAAATAACTTGTATAATTCAAACACAATTAAGAGAAGTAAATCAAGGCACTGGAGTAGGGTTTTTGTAATTTTGTATTTAGAAATTTTCATAGGGTTTATATCTCTATATTTCCTCAATGGCTTGTGGGTGGAAGTTGCATACCTCTGGAGCTCTAGACTAGACTTTTTTGTTGGCATATCAATTTTCAGTAGATTCTGGACTCCCTTTGCCAAGTGGGTTTTTTGTGGAAGCAAGGTGGAAGAAATTCCTTTGGAGACCTTGCTGTAGATTGAAGGTGGGGTTTATATCTCTGGATTCCCTTAGTGGCTGGTGGGTAGAGGTTGCATATCTCTGGAGCCCTCCACTAGCTTGTACTTGAGTATTCTCTACTTGAATGGTGGAGATAGGATAAGCCTCTAGAATCCCAGGATATCTGGCAACGGAGGTGTACTGTCCCAAGTTAAATCACCCATGTGCTTTTAAATAAATAAAATCTTCTGTACAATCCTTGCTAAATCTAATCATGCTGAATTAATATAGGTAATAAGTTGCTCATGAATGACCATGCATAAATAACTGCGAATTCTAAAATTTTAGGTGCATATGAGGTAGTATGTCTGGTTATGCATGCCTACAAAACATGGTTATCTTAATATGATATTGGTATAAAATGGTGCATAGGTTCATAATGTTCCTATCTGTAGTTATCTTAATGCAATATGGCAAAGACTAGTCCCAACCTGAACTTGATATTGACCTGTTGGAGGGACACATTCTTAGTTATCAATGTATCACTTAGAATTCAACATATGATTGTTTTGGAATATATTATGCTACTGTAAATCTCATACCATAATAGCATGTACTTGAGTATTCTCTACTTGAATGGTGGAGATAGGATAGGCCTTTAGAATCCATGGATATATGGTAACTTCAATGGCTTGTGGGTGGCAGTTTCATACCTCTAGATCTCTAAACTAGCCTTTTTTGCTGGCATATCAATTTGTAGTAGACTCTGGACTCCCTTCACCGGGTGGGGTTGCTGTGGCATCAACTTCAGGGTGGAAGAAATACCTTTGGAGACCCAGTTGTAGATTGAAGGTGGGGCTTATCTTTGGCTCTGGATTCCCTTAGTGGCTGGTGGGCAAAGGTTGCATATCTCTGGAGCCCTCGACTAGCCCGTACTTGAGTATTCTTTCTTTGAATGGTGGACATAGGATAAGCCTTTATAATCCCTAGATATCTGGAAACTTCAATGGCTTGTGGATGGAAGCTGCATACCTTTGGAGCTCTGGACTATCCTTTTTTGCTAGCATATCAATTTGCAGTAGACTTTGGATTCCCTTCACCAAGTGGGGTTACTATGGCATCAATTTCAGGGTGGAAGAAATACCTTTGGAGACCCTACTGTAGATTGAAGGTGGGGTTTATCTCTCTGGATTCCCTTAGTGGCTGGTGGGTAGAATTTGCATATCTCTGGAGCCCTCAACTAGCCTGTACTTGAGTATTATCTGGGTGAATGGTGGAGATAGGATAAGCCTCTAGACTCCCTGGATATTTGGCAACTTCAATGGTTTGTGGGTGGAAGTTGCATACCTCTGGAGCTATTTACTAGCTTTTTTTTCTTGCTTATCAATTTGCAGTAGACTCTGGACTCCCTTCACCAGGTGGGATTACTCTGGCAACAACTTCAGGGTGGAAGAAATACCTTTGGAGACCCTGCTATAGATTGAATGTGGGGTTTATATATCTAGATTCCCTTAGTGGTTGGTGGGTAGAGGTTGCATATATTTGGAGCCCGCGACTAGCCTGTACTTGAGTATTCTTTGCTCGAATGGTGGAGATAGGATAAGCCTCTAGAATCCCTGGATATTTGGCAACTTGTTTCTTGAAAAATATTCTCCATCCTTGGAATTAAGCTCAGTGGTGACAGATGCACGAGAAGCTGGGTTGCAACAAGTCTATGGTTTATAGGTGTACTATCCCAAGCTCAATAGCCAATGTGAATTTAAATAAATAAAATCTTGTGTACAGTCCTTGCTAAATCTAATCATGCATAATTAATATAGGTGATAAGTTTTTCATGAATGACCATGCATAAATAACCACGGATACTGAAATTTTAGGTGCATATGAGGTAGTATGCCTGGTTATGCATGCCTAAAAAACATGGTTATCTTAATATGATATTGGTATAACATGGTGTATAGGTTCATATGATTCCTATTTGTAGTTATCTTAATGCAATATGTCGAAGACTAGTCCCAGCCTGAACTTGATATTGACCTGTTGGAGGGACACATACTTAGTTATCAATGTATCACTTATATTCCTATTTGTAGTTATCTTAATGCAATATGGCAAAGACTAGTCCAAACCTGAACTTGATATTGACCCATTGGAGGGACACATTCTTAGTTATCAATGTATCACTTAGACTTCAACATATGATTTCTCTGGAATATATTCTGCTACTGTAAATCTCATACTAGAATAGTTTGTACTTGAGTATTCTCTGCTTGAATGGTGGAGATAGGATAAGCCTCTAGAATCCCTGGATATCTGGCAAATTCAACGGCTCGTGGTTGGAAGTTGCATACCTCTAGAGCTCTCGACTAGCCTTTTTTTCTGGCATATCAATTTATAGTTGACTCTGGACTCCCTTCACCGAGTGGGGTTACTATGGCAACACTTCAAGATGGAATAAATACCTTTGGAGACCCTGCTGTAGATTGAAGGTGGGGCTTATATCTCTGGATTCCCTTAGTGGCTGGTGGGTAGAGGTTGCATATCTCTAGAGCCGTCGACTAGCCTGTACTTGAGTATTCTCTGCTTGAATGGTCGAGATAGGATAAGCCTCTAGAATCCTTGGATATCTAGCAACTTCAATGGCTTGTGGGTGGAAGTTGCATACCTCCGGTGCTTTGGACTAGCCTTTTTTGTTGGCATATCAATTTGTAGTAGACTCTAGAATCCCTTCACCGGGTGGGGTTACTATGGCAGCAACTTCAAGGTGGAAGAAATACCTTTGGATACCCCGCTGTAGATTGAAGGTGGGGTTTATATCTTTGGATTCCTTTAGTGGCTGGTGGGTATAGGTTGCATATCTCTGGAGCCCTAGACTAGCCTATAATTGAGTATTCTATGCTTCAATGGTGGAGATAGGATAAGCCTCTAAAATCCTTAGATATCTTGAAAGTTCAATGGCTTGTGGGTGGAAGTTGCATACCTTTGGAGCTCTGGAGTCTGGACTAGCCTTTTTTGCTGGCATATCAATTTGCAGTAGACTCTGGACTCCCTTCACTGGGTGGAGTTACTGTGGCAGCAACTTCAGGGTGGAAGAAATTCCTTTGGAGACCCTGTTGTAGATTGAAGGTGGGGTTTATATCTTTGGATTCCCTTAGTGGTTGGTGGGTAGAGGTTGCATATCTCTGAAGCCCTCAACTAGCTTGTACTTGAGTATTCTCTGCTTGAATGATGGAGATAGGATAAGCCTCTAGAATCCCTGGATATCTGGAAACTTGGTTCTTGAAAAATATTCTCAATCCTTGAAATTAAGTTTAGTGGTGACAGATGCACGAGAAGCTGGGTTGCAGCAAGTCTACAGTTTGGAGGTGTACTGTCTAAAGCTCAATCGCCCATGTGCATTTAAATAAAGAAAATATTGTCTGCAGTTCTTGCTAAATCTAATCATGTTGAATTAATATAGGTAATAAGTTGCTCATGAATGACCATGCATAAATAATTGCGGATGCTGAAATTTTAGGTGCATATGAGGTAGTATGTCTGGTTATGCATCATCAAGAAGGAATTTAGTGGAAGAATTCATCATTGAAGAAGCATCTTCACTTGACAAGTAAGTATTCTATATTTTATGTCTCAATCTACAATGACTTATTTCTGCAAGGAGAACAAAGAACTCGTTGGGTCATTGAATTACCCTGCATGGATGAAGAGAATAGATTTGATCCTCAAGAGAAGATGAAGTTAGTGAATATGTCACAGGGTCAATCACCAAACCTCCTAAAGAGCAATCTCAAGCTCTATCAAAATATATGAAAGAGAGATGAGGGCTCAAATAATCCTTATTAAATCAATCAAGGATTCTCTCATTCCTTATGTAGCAAAGTTGAAGACATCAAAAGAGATCTATGAAAAATTGGTGGAATTGTTCTCTGTAAGTACTACAGGAGAAATTATATCATTAAAAACAGAACTATACTAGATAAAGGTATCAAAGGAAGAAGGGGTAGCCTCATACCTTATGAGGGTATCTAAAATAAGAGACCAACTACAAGACCTAGGAGAAGTAATGTTTGGTTGAGAGATGACCACCATTGTGCTCAATGCACTACCTAATGAATTGGGCAACTTTGTATCAAGTATCTATGGAAAGAAAGAAACTACTCCATTCAATGATTTACGGTCATTATGCAAAATTGAAGAAACCAGATTGAAGGAAAAGAACGAAGTTAGATCAAGTGAACAAACTCAAGCATATGCAGCAATGGCAAGGAAGAAAGGGATGTCTCGAAAAAAATTTCAAAAGAAAATCGACATGTCTCTGATTCTATGTTATGAAAGTATGAATATGGGAATTTCAAAAGTAATTGTCCTAAACTCAAGAAGGAAAATTGTTAAAATAGGCAAGTAGGTCCAAATTCCACTATGGACAACTCCTTTGGAGAATATAATTATGGCATTGAATTCCTTTTTTCAAGAGGAAAAAATCAACCTAAAGATCGTCATATTTGGATAAGGAAAAGTGGGTTTTTTAATTTATGTTTCCTCACATGTAAATTATCAAGGTTGGCCTCACCTATATGTCGGCTCACCTAGTCCAATGGTCACGTCTCTTGACCCCCACCGAATGGTATATATAGAGGTGTTTTCTCGCTCATTTTACACACATCAACTTGCTTGAATATGTGTCTAAGGCAGCCGAGGTCTTCAAGGATTGTTTAATTTTTTCGGTTCTCTTCTGTCACAGGGCTGAGAGTCTTTTGAGAGATAGTCGCACCTTTTAGGGTAATTTTGGGCATCGTTGAAGTTTTTTGGAGGATGAATAGGAACAAAAGGGAGCCACTATGATTTAGGGCTGCCATTAGCCTAGATCAAGTGCTATATGGAGGCCAAGTTTCATACATAAGAGAGCCATTGTGATTTAGGGTTGTCACGGGCCTAGATCGAGTGCTATATGGAGGTCGAGTTTGAAACTGGAGAGCCGAAGGTCTTCTTTAGGGCTTGTACCAGCTTAGTCTAACAGTATCATACTGCAGACATTGTTTGAATGTTGGCCGTAGCTGTAGAGATGTTTTTGATCAAATGGAAGAGGGCTAGAATAGCTCCTTGTATGTCAAGCTCAGCAACAGTCACGAGGAGGGTTCTTGATGCAATTAACTGTGATTTGTAAGCAGCCCTAATCAGTCTAATCCTCTTCAGTAGCATGTATGCAGTTCATACCAGATTACAGTTCCGGATAGGTCATTCATTTTCTAAAGAGATGTTTTGATTAGATCTTCAAATTGGAAAGTCTGTATTGACTTGGAATCATTGCACTCTATCTCTCTCTCTCTTGAACATTTGATAATAAGAAGATTTGATCAAGGGTTTTCCCATATTGGGGTTTTTCCCTAGCTTGAGCCATACTCTTGTGTTCTACTGTCTTGGCTTGTCTTCAACTTTTATCATTTATGTTCTTTCATTAGTTATAGTCATGATTAATTTGATTGCTAATGGATTAATGGGAAAATGAACCTAAGCAAAGCAAAGAACATGTTAACTCAAAATTAATATGGCATCAAAGCTCGGGTGAGGACAAGCCCAAGCTTAAGAGATTGCAATCACTAAGAAGCATCTAAGGAATTTCAGTAAGTAACCTTCAGCCCTTTGTGGTAGGACAAGTCCAAGTTCAAGAATGAAAAATCTGTGATATTGTCTTAAGGCCTTCTACAGACCCTAATCAGTGAACATGGGCACCAATTCAAGAGAAACTCAATCATTACGAGCAAAGGTTGGAAGTCATCAAGGTATGTTTCAGTATTTATAAGGTGTGTTTAAAGTAATTTCAAGATATTTTCAGAGGAATATTTAGCAGTTCTATCTAATCAAGCTTCAAACTGTATCATCATCACCAACATATGGAAGGAGATGTTTCCCTTTAAGATCCTTGCCTTGACTCTGAGGTGTCATAGTGACATAACATGATTTATATGTCAGAATAAGAACTCGAATCCTTTGGCCTGGTGGAGTTGAGGCAACTCAGAATTTATTATGATCTGCGTTCATCAGTGTTGTGGAAGATTGGTTGACTTTATTCCTATTCTCTGAAAAACAGTGAGAACAATTGCTGGAATTATTGTAGTATCACTGTAAGAATGAAATGCTAATCGTGGTCGTTGTCCTACAACAGTCATTCGAGCAAAACTCTGAGCATTCTATTGCCTAATTGGATATGTGGAGCTATAGAAGATTCTAAGAAAAATAGTGACCTTATTTGTGATGTGTCTGAGCTTTGAAGAGGTCTTCCTGATATGATAAACCGTGATGGTTATTTCACCTAGATCATCATTAAAGAAGGGTACCTAAAGTCCAACAAATAGTTTCGATGATCTTTCTCTGAGATTGGATCAAGCTTGAAGAATACCTTCGTCTCATTTCTGCTCTACTTAAATATCAATGGTATGTTCTATAGAATAACAATGGGTGAGTCTGTTACTTTGTTTGGAGAAGGCAAAGTCTATCCATTCTATAATACTAAGTTTAAAAGGGGCTTCCACGTTAAAGAGGTTTTGGTTGCCACAGCAGCAGGATTTGTACCTTATGATTAAAGCATCCCATAAATCATATATAATGAAGCTCCTTATCTACTCCAGTAGCAGTGCATGATTTTATGATCAATCTCTGTGGTCTGAGCAACAGTCAGTGATGCAACATCTTACAATCCAGTTCACAGTAACATGGGAATTATGAGCATTTTTTTTTGGTCCTGATACACTGTAGTGACATATTCACGTAAACGAGTGGTTCAGATTTTTTCACAATGATACTTGGTCAATATCTCTATTGAAGCCAAAATTCAGAACCTCTGTTGATGCATCCTACATATAAGAGGAAAAGTATCCTATCAGTTGTCATTAAATGGTTTCCTTTTAACAAAGCATGTTATCTATAATTCGTTCTTGAAGAAGGGCTTGTTTGATGACACACTTGAACCTCTGTCTAAGAGCATCAAGTCAGAGCAAAAGGATTTTGGTCCCTCTTCTGGAACCACAAGGTCTATTTTGAAAAATCTATTATAAACTATAAGGATTGAGATCAATTCATGTTTGGCAACCTTATCCAAGGCTATCCTCATATGCACCGGTGGAACAATTGCAATTACATGATCATCTTCACGTTGATTTCACTCCACATTATCTTCATGTGAAAATTTGATATAAGGTTTTCCAAGCGTTTTTGAAGTCTGATCGAATATCTTCAAGTTGTAAGAAACATTGGCTCTATACAAACATATTTCTGTGGAAATCAAAACTGTTGAGGTATCAATCTGTCCTAAATATGACCTTGCACAGCAAACTGTCTGTAATCAATCTCATAAATGGGCTCTTTCTTTCAGGAAACCTGTAAGAGATTTCTAGTAGTTTGGTTCTTTGACTATCTCTAGAGCCTTGGATCTGAATTAATATCTACGCCATTATATTTGGCATAATTTCCAGAGCAACGCATTTGGCATTGCTACCTCTATTTGAAGCGGCATCACCACATTACACAAAAGACCACATTATGAAATGCCATCTCTGTAACGGTCATCGCATTATCCTCACTCTTCCACACTCTCGCTCATCTGTGGCTACAGGTCTCTCTCATGTTCAGGTCTACTCATTCTAATGCCATGAGAATCAATCTAATGGTAATGGCATCATATCTTTGGTAGTTTGTATCAGTATACGCTCTTGCACTATATCCTCTCTTCTATATATATGGCATATCTAGCTCATCATCATTTACTGCATTATTGTTTCAGTCCAGAAGCCATGATCATATGTTGAAGCTCCTATAAATTTCCAACTGTGTTATAGTCTTGTTGTGAACAAGACATTAGAATAGTTCATCTTTTGAAGAAGCTCCTAGGATCTTCTAGTAAAAGAAAATACAACACTTTTGATAAATGCAGCACACCTGGAGCCCTTATTTTAAAGATCAGCTAAGAGAAGAATTGCATGGCACTATGGAACAGTCTCTTTTGGGAGACACTCATCAGCTCGAAATCAAAGGTGTCCTAAAGAAGGTACATGACAGATTCTATGTCTTCTCGAGCATGATAAGCTGAAGATCCTGATTTAAGCCAAGATCTTATAAGGAATAGTCTTATAGAAATAGTCACCTCAATGCAAAGAAACCTTCCCCATCATGGATCAGTTGCCTCATGGAAGTCGCATCTCTCATATGGATAGCACATGATTAAAGGCTAGATGATCATCCAAAACAAAGATTCAGAGGGAGCTATAAAATCCCACGATTAATAGCAGATTGTAGATGGTTACATTATAGGAAAGGTTACCTTCTCGATATTTAGTGGGAGCTATGATGTTCAGATTCAACTATTGATGTTGATAATAATCCTCTCCTCTATCAATTGTTTGCCTTGATACGAATATGGATAGCTGTTCATTAAGATATTATGATCTGAAGTACATTGCAGAGAAAGGTTGGATCAATAGTATGGTAGATGGTAAGAACACATTTAAGTATTGCATCTCATGAGGTCCACCTTTATTTCTTAAAGACTGAAATCTGTTACTCTGAAGAACTATTGAAGAAAGAGTGCATAAGGTGGCAAGCATGGCCATTTGAGGAAACTCTCCAGCAATCATTTATACACATGATCACCATTGTTGTATATTTCAGAAGAGGATTCAAAGAATCCTGCATTTCACATACCACTTTACATGGCACAGCAAATGACATACCTATTTTATGGCATGTTTAAGTGGAATTATCTCATGATCAGCAGGTTGTCTGATAGACACTGCGTACCCTGGAAAGACAAGTTTAGGTTGTGGTCTCTTTGAGTAAGAGGGAGTAAGATCAGTGAAATATTCTCTTTATCAAGAGATGCAAGAAGCAGAGGGATTGTTGAGTGCTGCTAAAGATCTCTGTTAGTAGATATGTTGAGAGGAGCTATTGAGGCTTCCATTGGCAATTCGGTCAGCAATATCATTAATTTTCAAAAAGAGCCTGGCTTTATCCCCTATATGAAGGGATATTTTGTTAAGATGGAACATTGAGATCTGAGAGCTCCTGAAGGCTTGGGGTACTTATTGAACTATGAGCGACCATAGGGTGAGTGGTTAACATTCCCCTACGATTACGGACACATGTATGTATGGTGAGTGATTCACCTTCCCATATTGCTGATGACATAAGCATAGGATGAGTGGTTCACCTTCTCCTATGGCATATGAGCAGGATGAGTGGTTCACCTTTTCCTGTGGATACCCCAGTGAGAGATGCATATAGGCATCTGTTGACATGTCGGTGGGACGTAGTTTGTCCTTTCCCCACATGTAGGAAGCCCATTCCCTACGATTGGTGGTTGACATGTCAGTGGGACGTGGTCCATCCTTTCCGCACGTGTAGGATCCTTCCTACGATTGATGGTTGTGGCTTGTGTTTGTAGAATGTGGTTCATATTTTCCCTAATCTTGGTGATTTACATGTGTGTAGGACGTGGTTCATCCTTTCCCTACTCTCATTGATTTGCATATGTGTAGGATGTGGTTCATCCTTTCCCTACGATGGTTGTGATGTGTGACTGTAGGATGTGGTTCATCCTTTCCTTACGTGTGCTTGGGAGCAAGATGTGATACATTCTTTCCCTATTGTTGATTTAGTATCATCCTACCCATGTATTCTGGGACACATGGGAAGTACCTCTCATCTAACCAATGAGTTGGAAAAAGTGGATAGGGACCATAGCACTACCAATGGACGCATCGTGTAATGTTGTACTCCCTATGTCTAGGATGAATGATGTTTCTTCAAATTGATCACTTGGGATCAAGTCCGATTGGAATTTACCTATTTGGTTATGTGGACTGACCTTTGTCAGTAAAGAGTGGCAAGGTCTTGTGACTCACTCTCGATCGGTTCTTCTTTATTATTCGTATCAATGTCTGACAGAGCATAGAAAAGACAAGATATAGAGATGATTCATGACGACAGGATGGCATGAAAATCATGGTTGTGGTTTGACAGGTGGAACTCTCCCTAGTTGAGAGGGAATGTTAAAATTGGAAACTAGGGCCAAACTCCACTTTGGATAGCTCCTTTGGGGAAGATAATTATGGCATTGAATTCCTCTCTTCGAGAAGACCAAAATCGACCTAAAGATCATCATATTTGGATAAGGAAAATTGGTTTTTGAATTTATGTTTTCTCACATGTAAATTATTAAGGTCGGCCTCACCTAGTCCAATGGTCACGTCTCTTGACCCCCACCGAATGGTATATATAGAGGTGCTTTCTCCCTCATTTTACACACATCAACTTGCTTAAATATGTGTCTGAGGCAGCCAAGGTCTTCAAGGATTGTTTGATTGTTTGGGTTCTCTTCTGTCACAGGGCCGAGAGTCTTTTAAGAGACAGTCGCAGCTCTTAGGGTAATTTTGGGCATCGTTGAATTCTGGTGGAGGCTGAATAGGAACAGAGGAGAGCCACTGTGATTTAGGGTTGCTGCTGGTCTAGATTAAGTGTTATATGGAGGCCGAGTTTCATACAGAAGAGAGCCGCTGTGATTTAGGGTTACCGTAAGCCTATATCGACTGTTATATGAAGGTCAAGTTTGATATTAGAGAGTCGCAGGTATTCTGTAGGGCTTGTACCGGCTCAGCCTAACAGTACCATATTGTAGACCTTGTTTGAAGGCTGGTTGTAGCTGCTAGAGGTGTTTTTGATCAAATGGAAGAGGGCTAGAATAGCTCCTTGTATGTCGAGCTCAATTGCAATCATGAGGAGGGTTCTTGATGCACTTAACAATGATTCGTAAGCAGCCCTAATCATTCTGATCCCCTTCAATAACATGTATGCAGTTCATACCAGATTGCAGTTTCGAATAGGTCATTCATTTGTCTAAAGGGTTGTGATGATTAGATCTTCAAATTGGCAAGTCAGTATTGACTTTGAATCATTGTACTCTATCTCTCTATCTCTGTTGAACATTTGATAATAAGAAGATTTGATCAAGGGTTTTGTTCAAATTGGACAACTAGGTCCAAACTCCATGTTCTAATGCTTAGGTGAAGATACCAATGTTTGTATTGGGTTCCTCTTTCAGAGAGGTGTAAGATCGATCTTAATCCGATCGGCAGAACATTTATTTTGAATTTATTATTTATAATTTCAAATATGTGCAGGTCGGCCTTAAGTTTTTTCACCCCCAACAGATGTGTCACACACCTCAACGATTGGTATAAATATATTCAATGTTGGAGGAATTTTCCACTCATATCCACACACAACATCTCCTCCTCTGATTGAGTACGAGCACTTGAGAAGCAGTTTTCGGTTCACACGTGGGAAGAAGGATGAAGTTGCTGCAGCTAGGGTTTCCATGCAAGTTTGACCAGTGTTGAATTTGGTCAACGCGTGGTCCAAATAGGCTGATTTTTGGTGGAGAATTAGATCTTGGAAGGTAGTACACATTGGCACAAAAATTGAAGTCAAAAGGTTGACCAAAGACCGAGATGCGTTGACTTTATTGCTGTTGTCCTACGTTGACTTTTCTGGGGTTGACTTTGAGTTGACCGTGTGACTGTTTTGAGGGCTGTTGTGACACATGCTGGGTTGGCTGACCAAGGATTCTTTGTTGGTTGAAGCATCATATTGACCGCCGTAACGCACCAACACTTTTATCGGTTTCTGACTTGTCTTCTGTAAATCACTCGTATGTTCTATCAGCATTTTACTTGATTTTTTATGTGATTGCTATTGGTAAAAGTAAAGTTGCATCAAGCATAGAACATCTACATAAATTTACATGGTATCAGAGCTGAGGTGAAGACAAGCCCTAATTTGTAGCAATCACCGAAGAGAAAATGGGTTCCACAAACTATGGCTTTAGGGAGGATGACAAGATGAATCGGAAGGATGACTTCAATGCTTGGAAGATGATATTGAATCTTAAATTAGAAGACCATGATGTCATGGAATATGTACTGGGTAAAATACAAGAACCTCCATCCAGTACTACTACTACTGCCAAAACAAAGTATAAGAAGGGGGAGATCAAAGAAAAGCTAATGATCGGGGAATCCATTCATAAAAGTCTGGTGGCCTACATATCTGAGCTAGGCACATCCAAAGAGATGTATGATAAGCTGATCCAAATGTTCAAAGAAAACAATGCAAACCAGGTGCTATTCTTCAAGAATCAATTGAAGAATCTGAAGAAAGGCAGGGATGAGTCTGTCCAAACATACCTTCTGAAACTTACCGAGATCAGGAACAATATGTTGGCTATTGGGAAGACAATAGATGATAGAGAGATGGTACTCACCGCACTTAGAGGCCTCCCATATGAATGGAAGGTATTCAACACTACCATTCTCAATAATAATATGATACCTAACTTTGACGAGGTACTGTCAAGATGCGTTCAAGAAGAGACACGAATGAAGGAGTATGAAAATAAAAGAAATGCTGCCTATGCTGCTCATTCTAGAAAGAAGAACTCTGGTGGTCCAAAGAACAAAGGAAGAGCAGGGGCCCAAGGAAAGAAGGGAAAGTGTTTCACCTGTCATAGGCCAGGTCACTATGCTAGAGAATGCCCTTTCAAGAAGGATTCTCCTGATGATGATGAAAACAACAACCGGAGGGATGGGAATCAAAGGAACAACAGGTTCCAAGGAAAGAGGAAGGATCCCTCCAGCGGAAATGATCAACCTTTCAAAAGATCAAGGAACTCTAGGCATGAGGAATCAAATGTTGTTGATAAAAGAAATGAATTCATTCTTGTATCTGCCCTCTCTGTTGCATCTCCACCCGACACTATGGATGTCTGATGGATAGTGGTGCCTCAAGGCACATCACTGGGTTCAAGGAAGCACTCTGTGATATAGTTGACAAGGACATGAATCTGTAAATTATCCTTGAGATAATTCCACATATCCCGTGAAAGGGATAGGGACTGTGACCCTCCACTTGTCTCAAGCACAAGTCCTCCGTTTGCAGGATGTACTCTATGTACCAAATTTGAAGAAGAACCTTGTGTCTATATCGGCCATGGAAGACAAAGGTTTCAATATGGCATTCATTGATGAAAAGGTGCGCATATGGAAGAAGAGCTTCAAGGAATCTATCACGATTGGGTTTAGAGTTGATACACTCTACCAGGTTGGAGGAAGTCCACTAGGAGTAATGACATGTGATACTATCCGTCAAACTGAACTATGGCACCGGAGGTTTGGACACCTTCACTATCATGAAGGTGCATGGAAAGGTTGTGTCGAATGAAACACACAAGGGGACCTCTCCCTTCAAGTGTCACAAAGACATCTCATGTCTCGCATTGATACATTCTGATATGTCTGGTATGCTCCCCGTGACATCCTTGGGAGGATGTTCTTATTATATGAAACAAACGAGTTTAAGAACATTTGCAGAGGAGCTAGCATCAAGAGGGAGACCACAATGTTTGTGGGCTACAGTGAAATTTTGAAGGCCTGTAGAGTCTATGTGCCTAGTCAAAGGGAAGTGGAGATATGCCACGATGTCACTTTTGACGAAAATTCTTCCTTGAAGAAAGTAGTCAATCTTCCGAGATCTGAGGAAGATCATGAAATAAGGCCTAGAAATCAAGAAGAACAGAAGGATGAGACGATGCCCAATATTGAAGGACCGATGGACCCGATTGATCCACCTCCTTCACTGGGGAAGAGACCATCATGGCTCAAGGACACTCTCAAGGATGCTGAGGGACATATGGTCCCAAGGGGGACATTCCGTGAAAGCAAGAAGCCGAGTAGATACCAAGGGTATCTAGCTGCCATGAGTACTATTGTATAATCTGAGCCTGGATCCTTTGAGGAAGCTGTAAAGAATCGAGTCTGGAAGGATGCTATGCATGAAGAGTATGAGTCCATAACGAAGAATAATTTTCGGGATGTGGTCCCAAGACCTGAGGACAAAGTAGTTGTCATAGCGAAATGGCTCTACAAGATCAAGCATGGATCTTATGGAAGTGCTGAAAATTTCATGCAAGATTCATTGCCCGTGGCTTCTCTCATTAGGAAGGACTAGACTATGATGACATATTTACACCTGTGCCACAATATACCACCATTCGATGAATCATAGCCCTTACTGCTAAGCAAGGATGGAGTCTTCATCAGATGGATGTAAAGACCACATTTTTGCATGGTGCGATAAAGGAAGAGGCGTATGTAGAACAACCTCTGGGGTTCGAAGTCCGGGATCGAGACACCCATGTCTGCAGGTTGAAGAAAGCCCTCTATGGGCTGAAGCAAGTACCCAGAGCTTGGTACGAGAGGATAGATAGCTACTTGATGAAGTTGGGCTTCACTCGAAGTAATGCTGATCCGAACCTTTACTTCAAGGTTGTCCAGGGGAAGCCTCTCATTCTGGTGTTGTATGTGGATGATCTCTTCCTGACAAGTGCTGACCCTCTCATTCATCAGTGTAAGAGGGAGCTCGCTGCTGAGTTCGAGATGGACCTAGGACTGATGCCTAGGCCTGGAGGTCTGGCAGAGACCTGGCAAGATTTTCCTCTCTCAAGGAAAATACATTATGAAGCTTTTGGTATGGTGGATTGTAAGTCCGTGTCGACACCGATGGAACTCAACTTTAAGAAGTTGAGTGGCAGCACTGTTGGGCCCGTGTTAGCAAATCCTATTGAGTATCGTCAACTCGTAGGAGCCCTGATGTTCTTAGTGAACACCCGTCTGGACGTATGTTGTGCAGTGAACACTTTGAGTCAACACATGATTGATCATAACATTCACTGGGTTGGTGCCAAGAAACTCTTGAGATATCTCTGAAGCACGATAGACCATGGGCTAAGATACACTGCCAGGAGTATGACACTCCATGGATATACTGATGCCAATTGGGCTGGCAGTGTGGTGGATCGCAAGAGCACATCTGGATGCTACTTCACACGTAGATCTACTTCGAGCAGGAAATTATAGTCGGTAGCCTTGAGCACCGCTGAGACCAAATACATTGTAACATGTATGGCTTGTTGTGAAGTCACTTGGTTGCGAAAGCTCTTGAGTGAGTTGTTTGAGCATGTGCTAGATGCCAATGTCATCCTTGTGATAACTAGAGGGGGATTCGTTTGTCATAGAATCTCGTGTTCCACGAACGATCCAAGCATGTTGATGGTTGGTACCACTTTATCCGAGATATGGTACAGCGACGCGCCGTAAGGCTCGATCATATAGGAACTGATGAGCAGGTTGCAGATATTCTCACAATTCCCTTGGGGAAGGTCATGTTCCTAACCTTTCGTGAGAATCTTGGTATCGTGGAACGACCCTATTCTGAGGGTCCTATTGGACGATGAGCTTTGGGAGCTCTGGCGAGCTTTGGGGATAGCTTCTCAGAGCTACAAGCAACCACAGGGCTAGGCTTGCCGAAACTTGTTGGTGTTCCTGGGCACCACTGTTATGATAATTGAGTTGGTTCGCCTCCCATGATCTCTGCCTCGTATGCATCCTACCCATTTGAGTTCCAAACTCATGGGAAGTACCTCTCATTTGGCCAATGAGGTGGGAAAAGCTAGAGACTAGTAGCAAAGACTGATGGACGCATCAGAGATTGTCGTGCTCTCTACCTAGGATGGCACGGTCCAACCACTTGATCTGGGATAAAGTCTAGTGAGGTTTCAGACCTCCCACTGACTTCGCGTCAGATAAACCAACTTCGGGTTGGTAGGAGACTCTTTGAGAGTCCGATAAAGGTTTTAACCTCTGGGTTGAATCTGTCAGCCGAGAATGATGTCTTTGTGACTGACCCACTTTTGTTCTGAAATAAAGAGGCCAACAAAGCAAGTTATGGCGGGATGACGCACGATGTTTTATTGCACAAGTGGATGGAGTTCTCCCTAGTTGAGAGGGAGTGTTAAAATTGGACAACTAGGTCCAAACTCCATGTTGTAATGCTCAGATGAAGATACCAATATTTGTATTGGGTTCCTCTTTCAGAGAGGTGTAAGATCGATCTAAAATTGATCTTAATCCGATGAGCATAACATTTATTTTGAATTTATTAGTTATAATTTCAAATATTTGTAGGTCGGCCTTAAGGTTTTTCACCCCCAGCAGATGTGTCACACACCTCAGCGACTGGTATAAATAGAGTCAACGTTGGAGGACTTTTTCACTCATCTCCACACACAACATCTCCTCCTCTGATTGAGTACGAGCACCTGAGAAGCAGTTTTCGGTTCACATCTGGGAAGAAGGACGAAGTTGCTGCAGCTAGGGTTTCCATGCAAGTTTGACCAACGTTGACTTTGGTCAACGCATGGTCCACATAGGCTAATTTTTGGTGGAGACTTTGATCTTGGAAGGCTGTACACATTGGCACAAAAATAGAGGTCAAGAGGTTGACTGAAGATCGAGCTGTGTTGACTTTATTGCTGATGTCCTGTGTTGACTTTTCTGGACAACGTTGACTTTTTTGGGGTTGACTTTGAGTTGAATGTGTGACTGTTTTGAGGGCTGTTGTGACAAATGTTGGGTTGGATGACCAAGGAGTATTTGTTGGTTGAAGAATCCTATTGACCGTCGTAACGCACCAACACTTTTATATGTTTCTAACTTGTCTTCTGTAGATCACTGGTATGTTCTATCAACATTTTACTTGATTGTTTATGTGATTGATGTTGGTAAAAGTAAAGTTGCATCAAGCATAGAACATCTACAAAAATTTAAAGGTTTTCCCCATCTTGGGGTTTTTCCCTGGCTTGAGCCATATTCTAGTGTTCTTTTGTCTTGTCTTGTCTTCAGCTTCTATCATTTATGTTCTTTCATTAGTTACATCCATGATTAATGTGATTACTAATGGATTAATGGGCAAATGACGTAACTAACCTAAGAAAAGAATGTGTTAACTCAAAATTAACAACAACATAAAGAAAAAGGAAAGAAATGAAGTCCATGTCACCAAAGAAGTAGAAGATCCAAAAAAAAAGAAGTCAAGGAAGGAAGAAGTGATAGACCTCCCTATTAGAAGGTCTCTCTCACACTTAATATATTTTCAAGTGCATAGAAGTTAGCAAGTAAAAGTAGAAAGCATCACAATCATGATAAGATGCATTATAGTAGAGATTGAGATGACATCATAGAGGCATGGAAGGATAGCCATAGTAGAGGTCTATATGGTTGAAGCAGTCAACATACATGATTGAAAGAAATTAGCTCATGGCATCTTCATTAGAAGTGTAGAAGAATAATCGACATAGCAGATTGAATGATTGAAGCAAGTCATCTAGCAAAATAACCAGATGAGAGATCATCACACCTTGTCATCATTAGAAAGAAGCATTTGCGGTATGAGGATCATCAAGATCCTCCATTGGAATATTTGTTAGAATATTAACCTCTACTTAGAGGAAACAAGTGATAGTCTACATTCCACCTTGTGTGGATCCACAGTTTAGAAGTATGATGGTATGATGACAAATATGTACAGCATTGTCAAGTTGGTTGAAGTATTTTCAACTTCAAGCAAGAAAATGAAGTTGCCAGAAGGAAGTCTAGATGATCAAAAGAAGGAAGAAGTATGTATATATTTGAGAGATAAAGTCATGTCATCATATAGTTGCAGATAGAATGGTTGAATGCTCTATCTCATGAGCATGATTGAAGAAGAAGGGACTCTTCCTTATGAATGATACATGAAGGTATGAATACAATATCCCTTGAAATCTTCTACATATTGACGAGATGAAATCAACATGATATGACCTCGTGAAGAACATGAAGTGGTTGGCAACTCTGGTTCCTATGATGAAGGAACTATGTATAGAAGATCCTCAGGAAGCAAGATATGAAGAAAGGTGAAAGAAGAGTTCGTGAAAGATATATCAATAGTCATGTAAGATAAGATAAGTGATCAACATCTGATAACAAGAAGGATTAGCAATGACATCTCCATGGAGAAGGTATGAAGACCTTGAGATGTATGTTGGAGAAGGAGAACCTTGGTAATGTATGTCTTGGAGATGGATTCATAGAATATGTGAAAGGAGTTAAATAATTTGTTGTACAAGTTGGAGCTTGGGTTTTTAGAGTCCTCAAATTCATTAATAAAATTATTTTTTTTGTTGCACATCTTGTATTTTGGTTTAACTGGTGTTTTTAACGGTCATAATATAACAATTGTAAAGAAATATTGATTCAACCCCCCTCTCAATATTTCCAACACTAGCACACCTTACATTTTTTTCACCTTGCAATATTTTTATTGACATGCTAGAAGGAACTTTCACAATGAAATGTTATTGTTGGTAATCTGGTTGTTTATGATAGAAGGAAATCTAACATGTGTTAGAGTTCCTTCACCTTGGAATGTTCTTACTAGCAATGTGCTTGTGTTTGTGTTACAACGAAATATAGCATGCACTAGATTTCTTTTGGCATGCAATGTTGCTGGTAGTATGCTTGCATTTGTGCTACACGTAAAGCTAACACTCATTATATTTCTTCCACCTTGCAATGTTGTTATTGGAAATATGCTTGTGTTTGGGCTAGAAACTATGCTATATTTCTTTTGCTCTGCAGTATTGTTGTTGTCTATTTGGTTGTGATAGAAGGAAATCTAGCACGTGTTAGATTTCCTTCACCTTGGCAATGTTATTGGAAATGTGATTGTGTTTGGCCTAGAAGTTGTGCTAGATTTATTTTTCTCTACAATATTGTTGTTGTCAATTTGGTTGTTTATTATAGAATGAAATCTATCACGTGTTATATTTCCTACACCTTGGCAATGTGCTTATGTTTGTGTTAGAAGGAAATATAGCATGCGCTAGATTTCTTTTGGCATGAAATGTTGTTGTTGGTAGTATGCTTGTATTTGTGCTACATGTAATGCTAACATGCATTAAATTTATTTTACCTTGCGATGTTGTTATTGGAAATGTGCTTGTGTTTGTGATAGAAATTGTTCTAGATATCTTTGTCCATGCAATGTTGTTGTTGGCAATATGCTTTTTTTAATGCTGGAAGCAAATCTAACATGCTAGATTTCTTTCACCATACAATGTTGTTGTGTGCTTGTGTTTGTGTTATGCGTAAATCTAGCATGTGTTAGATTTCTTTTGGTCTGCAATATGGTTGTTGCCTATTTCGTTGTTTATGATAGAAGGAAATCTAGCACATGTTAGATTTCCTTCACCTTGGCAATGTTATTGGAAATGTGCTTGTGTTTGGGCTAGGTTGTGCTAGATTTCTTTTTCTCTACAATATTGTTGTTGTCAATTTGGTTTTTTATTATGGAAGGAAATCTAGCACGTGTTAGATTTCCCTCACCTTGGAAATGTGCTTATGTTTGTGTTAGAAGGAAATATAACATGCGCTAGGTTTCTTTTGGCATGAAATGTTGTTGTTGGTAGTATGCTTGTATTTGTGCTACATGTAAAGTTAATGTGGATTAAATTTCTTTTACCTTGCGATGTTTTTATTGGAAATGTGCTTGTGATTGTGATAGAAGTTGTTCTAGATATCTTTTTCCATGCAATGTTGTTGTTCGCAATATTATTTTGTTTACGTTGGAAGCAAATCTAACACACTAGATTTCTTTCACCCTATAATGTTGCTGTGTGCTTGTGTTTGTGCTATGCGTAAATCTAGCACATGTTAGATTTCTTTTGCTCTGTAATATTGTTGTTGTCTATTTGGTTGTTTATGATAGAATGAAATCTAGCACGTGTTAGATTTCCTTCACCTTGGCAATGTTATTGGAAATGTGCTTGTGTTTGGGCTAGAAGTTGTGCTAGATTTATTTTTCTCTACAATATTGTTGTTGTCAATTTGGTTGTTTATTATAGAAGGAAATCAGTCTAGCACGTGTTAGATTTCCTTCACCTTGGCAATGTGCTTGTGTTAGAAGGAAATATATCATGTGCTAGGTTTCTTTTGGCATGAAATGTTGTTGTTGGTAGTATGCTTGTATTTGTGCTACATGTAAAGCTAACATGCATTAAATTTCTTTTACCTTGCGATGTTGTTATTGGAAATGTGCTTGTGTTTGTGATAGAAGTTGTTCTAAATATCTTTTTCCATGCAATGTTGTTGTTGGCAATATGATTTTGTTTATGATGGGAGCAAATCTAACATGCTATATTTATTTCACCCTACAATGTTGTTGTGTGCTTGTGTTTGTGCTTATGCGTAAATCTAGCACGTGTTAGCTTTTCTTCAACTTGCAATATTGTTGTTGGCAACATGTTTCAATTTTGGCTTGAAAGAAATATAGAATGCATTAGATTTCTTTTTCACTGCAATGTGGTTGTTGACAATATGCTTTTGTTTGTGCTAGAAGTAAATCTACCATGTGCTAGATTTCTTTTATCTAGAAATGTTGTAATGTGTTTGTGTTTGTGCTAGAAGGAAATCTTTCCTTCTAGCGTTCATTAGATTTCTTTCACCCTTCTATGAGTTTATTGACAATGTGGTTGTATATGCGTTAGAAGGAAATCTAGTGTGCACTAGATTTCTTTCGCATTGCAATGTTGTTGTTGGCAATTCAATTGTTTGTGCTAGAAGTGTTACCGCAATGATGTTATTGGCAATGTGCTAAAAGGAAATCTAGCATGTGCTAGATTTCTTTTGCCCTAGAATGTTTGGTAATGTGTTTGTGTTCATGCTATAACAAAATCTGGCATGCGCTACATTCTTAACCCCTCCAATGTTATGTGTTTTTTTTTTTGTGCTAGAAGAAAATGTACTACACACAAGATTTCTTTTGTCTTGCATAAGGTGTTTTTGGCAATATGCTTGTTTGTGCTAGAAGCAAATCTAATATGCGGTATGTTTCTTTCACCCTACAATATTTTTATGTGCTTGTGTTTGCGAGAGAAGGAAATCTAGCATGTGTTAGATTTCATTAGCCTTGCAATGTTGTTTTTGGTGACATGTTTGTGTTTGAGATATAAGTACAAATATCATGTTAGATCTAATTCACCTTGCAATATTGTGATTGGAAATATGCTTATGTTTGTGATAGAAGAAAATCTAGCATGATATAGATTTCTTTTACCCTACAATATTGATGTTGCCAATATGTTTGTGTATGGTGGGAGGAATTCTAGCATGCACTAAATTGATTTTGCAATGCAATATTGGTGTTATTTTGTACTAGAATAAAATCTAGTATGCAATAGATTTGTTTCACAATGCAATATTGTTGTTGGCAACATGCTTGTATTTGTGCTAGAATGAAATATTACCTTCATTGGATTTATTTTGCAATGCAATATTGGTGGAAATGTACTTGTGTTTGTGCTAGAAGGAATTATATCATGCATTGGATTTTGTTTGCCCTACAATGTTATTGTTGGCAATGTGCTAGAAGTAAATCAAGCATAGGTTAGATATCTTCCACCCTGCAATGTTGTTTCTGGCAATGCGATTGTGTTTGTACTAGAAGAAACTCTAGAATGTGTAAGATTCTTTTACTTTGCAATGTTTTTGTGAGTAACATGCTTCTATTTACGCTAGAAGGAGATTTAGCATGTGGTGGATTTCGTTCGCCTTAGAATATTGTTGTTGGCAATGTGCTTGTGTTTGTGCTAGAAGGAAATCTAGCATGTGCTAGATTTATTTGACCATGTAACATTGCTTCTAGCAATATGCTTATGCTTGTAGTAGAAGGAATGCTATTGATTGTTAGCTTTCATTTGAGGTTCAATGTTGTTGTTAGAAAAGGGCTTCTACTTGTGATAGAAAGAAAGCTAGCACAATTTATATTTCCTTCATAATGTAATATTGTTATTAGACATATATTTGTTGTTATGCTAGAAGGAAGGTTATAATGTGTTAAATTTCCTTCATATTGCAATTTTATTGTTGAAAATGTGTTTGTGTTTGTGATAGAAGTAAATATTGCATTTGCTAGATTTTTTTTCGCAATGCAATATTATTGTTGGAAATGTGCTTGTATTTGTGTTAGAAAGAATTATAGAATGCACTAGATTTCTTTGTTCTTGTTCCAAAAGGAAAAGTATCAAGATTTCACCCTCACCAAGGTTAGTGCTCTGATATTATTCTTCGCAATGCATTTGTGATTATGCAAGAAGGATACCTAGTGATTACTAGCTTTCTTCTAGACACCATTACACTTATGCAACCAATGCTATAGGGGTGACATTATCTCAATAATCACAATGGTTAGAGTTATAACTTTTGATGTGCCCTTTTATTGAATTTGGAACAATTTATGGAGATCAATGATAGTGCGAAAAAATTGTATATAGATATATGTTGTTGTTGGCACTACATTTGTGCTTGAGTTGGAAGGAAAGATAATGGTAAAGCTTTCCTTTTGGCACAAACACAATAATCCAATCATAATTATTTGATCCATGGAGAATAATGTGATCTTTGTATATTTTTGAACCTATGAATAAATGTATTATTGAGGTATACTATATTTTGCTTCAAATGCACATGTATGCAACTTTAAAATATCAAGCACAATTTTTTAACAAGTATTGTTTTTCTCTCTATTTTGTGTATAGTTAGGAACTTCCAAAAACAATTTCACTAATTTTGGGATGCATAAGATAAGACTCTTCTTCACCAACATAAAAATGTAGGAAAACTAAAATCTACACTTTTCGAGGACCTAAAGTTAACATCCCTTTGTATCCATCCTAAATAGTATGTCCTTAAATGTGTATAGGTAGGGAGTGCTAACATTGGAACTAAAGATCTGTAAAATGCAATTTCTTCTCTTTTGAACTAAAGAAAAACTCTAGTTTGGATTTTGATTGCAATTTCTTTTCTTTTGAACTAAAGAAAAACTCTAGTTTGGCTTTTGATTATCAAGTTCAAACATCAAACATCCTTACTAAGTGAAAATATAATTTCTCCTTTTCATGGGGCTTTTAGACATCTTATGTAGCATCAATCTTGGAACTTCAAGGACCATGTTTTGGTTCTTCAAATTCTACAAATTTTTTATGATCATTATACATAGACATGCATTAAGACTACAAGTGTCATTTCTGAAGTTAAATAGGAACTTGGTGGTTTGATATGAGCTGATATTTGTCATTCAAAACTTTTATTTCGAAGAAAACCTCTATTTTGGCTTTTGATTATCAAGTTCAAACATCAAACATCCCCACTAAGTGAAAATATAATTTCTCCTTTTCATGGGGATTTTAGACATCTTATGTAGCATCAATCTTGGAATTTCTTAGATTTTCCAATGGACCATGTTTTGGTTCTTCAACTTCTACAAATTTCTTATGATAATTATTGATACACATGCATTAAGACTACAAGTGTCATTTTTGAAGTTAAATAGAAACTTGGTGGTTTGATATGAGCTGATATTTGTCATTCTATGATACTATCTACATCTCTAATTGCATGGTCTTCATCTATGTTTTTTTGTGTAATTTGCATGTAAAGTACTTTTTGGTAGTAGGCACCAGATGGTGGGGAACAATGTTTCATTACATACAATATGACTACCATACTATTTAAATTATTGCATCTATATTACTTTTTTGAAAGATGTGTGTTTTTGCGAAAATATAAAATCACACTTTACATGGTTCAACCTTTTAATTACAATTTATGATTTAATTGTTGTTATAGAATTGGTACAAGCTAGAATGGAAAATATAATTTTGGCAAAAGGGGACTATGTTGATCTCCTTATTAATGATCGAGTTGTTGGGCTAGGAAGGGTCGAATCTATAGAGTCTGAAACTTATTATGCCGGAGAAATGGTTAATGCATGTTATGTTGAAATTTTGATAATTGATGTCACTCAACCACATTTGATTGAGGATGTTGATGAAGGGGACATACATCCATGGAAGATCATGGATTCAAGGCACAACATAGGTAAATCAAAATATTGAAGCATGTGTTCAAACATTATTGATAGTATAATACTTTCTTTTGAGTAAATGCTAACCTTATTTACATTCGTTTATAGGTGAAATGTTTCTTCTACATTTTCTATTGGAGACAAGGTAGATCTTCTACAACATGGAGTGAAGGTGGGTGAGGGCTCCATATTCAATACATAGCTTGGACATAAAGTGCATGGAAATATGGTAAAGAAAGGATGCATAGTGGTTAAAATTGAGAAGGTGTTAAAAAATCATGCTGCTCTACCACATCTAACAGGATTTGAGGATACACTAGGGGGTGCATTGGAATCTTATGAGATTTGGCCAGAATCAGATTTGCAACCTCAATGTCATGATCATGCCATAAATATTCCCCAAGATAGGGTTAGATTAATATGTACATCAAACATCTTCACTAAGTGAAAATATAATTTCTCCTTTTCATGGGGCTTTTAGACGTCTTATGTAGCAGCAATCTTGAAATTTCTTAGATTTTCCAATGGACCATGTTTTTTTCTTTAACTTCTACAAATTTCTTATGATCATTATTCAGACACATGCATTAAGACTACAAGTGTCATTTCCGAAGTTAAATAGGAACTTGGTGGTTTCATATGAGTTGTTATTTGGCATTCTATGATACTATCGACATCTCTAATTGCATGGTCTTCATATATCCTTTTTTTTGTGTAATTTGCATGTAAAATACTTTTTGGTAGTAGGAACTAGATGGTGGGGAACAATGTTTCATTACATACAATATGACTACCATACTATTTAAATAATTGCATTTATATTACTTTTTTGAAAGTTGTGTGTTTTTGTGAAAATATAAAATCACATTTTACATGGTTCAACCTTTTAATTACAATTTATGATTTAATTGTTGTTACAGAATTGGTACAAGCCAAAAGGGAAAATATAATTTTGGCAAAAGGGGACTATGTTGATCTCCTTATTAATGATTGAGTCGTTGGGCTAGGAAGGGTCGAACCTACAGAGTCTGGAACTTATTATGCCGGAGAAAGGGTTAATGCATGTTATGTTGTAATTTTGATAATTGATGTCACTTAACCAAATTTGATTGACGATGTTGATGAAGGGGACATACATCCACGGAAGATCATGGATTTGAGGCACAACATAGGTAAATCAAAACATTGAAGCATGTGTTCAAATATTATTGATTGTATAAAACTTTTTTTTTGAGTAAATACTAACCTTATTTACATTCGTTTATAGGTGCAAATGTTTCTTCTACATTTTCTATCGGAGACAAGGAAGATCTTCTACAACATGGAGTGAAGGTGGGCGAGGGTTCCATATTCAATACAGAGCTTGGACATAAAGTGCATGGAAATATGGTAAAGAAATGATGCATAGTGGTTAAAATTGAGGTGTTAAAAACATGATGCTGCTCTACCACATCCAACAGGATTTGAGCATACACTAGGGGGTGCATTGGAATCTGATGAGATTTGGACAGAATCAAATTTGCAACCTCACTGTCATGATCATGCCATAAATACTCCCCAAGATAGGGTTAGATTCATATGTACAAAGGTTTCTATTACACATGAATGCATGGGAACAATCATGTGCATTGCCAAAGGAATGCTAGTTAATGTTCGTGAGGATGACATTGTTGAAGGCGAAACACTAGGTGAAATGGATTTTGGTATTTTTTTGGAAGAGATAGACAGAAATTGTGAAATATATAGAATTGAGGATAAGTCTATACATTGTTTGGTCAGATTGCCAATAAATAAGTTGGTGGAAAACAAAGTTGTTATATTAAGGGTTAAGGAAAAGTTCAAGGAGCCACCCAATGAAATGGTGATATGGGATGTTATATAGGACACAAATTGCTTAAACAAATGGGATGCGTATCTTTGTAATGAAAAATATAGAAACTCAATTGATATGCATGTAACAAGGCCATTAAACAAGTTATGGCTACAACAAAAATTGTAAAATGTCAAACAAAAATAGATGAAGAGAAAGAAATTCGACTTTTGGCAGCAGATGTGTGTTGTAGAAAAGATTGTCTTCAACATGTGTATAGGAAGGCCATTGCAGGTGCTAGAAGGGGTATGGGACAAATAAATAAAAATGGTATTAAAGAAATTGTCTTGAATTCACTCATGCCAAACACAATCATGTCAAGGAGCCATGACCATGACCTACCACCTATTGCTAGAAATGTAAAGGACATGAGATTTAATGGGAATATTATTTGCAAGAAAGCATGGTATAAGATACATAAGATTCCTCAAAGCACATTCTATAAATACAAGCATTATTTCCAACATGGACAGATCAAAGCTATTCTTGGTAACACCAACACATGCAAAGCACGAGCACACACCATGGCAGCCATAGAAATATTGCACAAAATTGTAATGGATAATTCAAATTTTTCACCAAACCAAACACGTCAAGTTGAAGAATATGGAACATCTTCTCCTTTAAGATTGTTTCCTTCGACTTACACACAAAATTCTTTGTTAAAAGAGATCAATGAGGCTCTTCAAAAGCTCAATTACCCACTAATGTCACAGTCAACAATGAGCAAGATCTGGAATGCTAAGTTTTGAGATGTGGCATTTTCAAAGATCAGGAAATGAGGATGTAGGAGAGATGATTTGGATGGAAAAATCCATCTCGATATATTTAGGGATAATGAAAGTGAGAATATTCATGTAAAGGTTGAATGGTGGAATCCTATTTCAGGGAAATACAATGGAAAATTTTTAGAGGAATATTGGATACCAAATCCCGATGACATATAACTTGGCTCTATTCCAATTAATACCATAGTGTGGGCATGGATGCCAAAGAAAGAACATTGCAAGAAGACCAGGATAAATAAATATGGTGGAGACGTTGTTCTTGACCTACTTGAGCGAATATCTTAAGATTTATTTTATATGATTCATGAATGTAATTTTTTTTGAAGGATCTATTAATATACATTTTGACACACTTTTCAATATTTGTTGTATATCAAATATTCTCTTCATATTATTTTTGGAGAAGTCTTATATTATTTAGTATTTCAATGTAATCATGTGGTGATATAAATGACATGATAGTGCCATAAAATGTTTAAGTTTTCAAAGCTTTGTTTGACCAACATGACTTCTCACCATATCAAATATGCATAATCAAATTCAATAATGCATTTAGAAACATCTTCTAAACTTGGCCTATTAAAACAATAGGGGAGTAGCTAATTAGTATTCTATTTAATCTAAACCATTTAAACAATTATTGAAAAAATGTTAGAAACTTGTAATAATGTTTGAAGTGAGTTTTCCTTAATATTCCTTATTATAATTGATATAAATCAAATTTGTTGTTTTGTTGCACTCTAATTTATAAAAAAATGATTTTGATCATTGAACAACACAACTAGACATAAAATATTTCCTCTTATAGATTTTGAAGTGGTTGCCAACATTGTACTAGTATAATAAATTTGTACTCGACATAAGAAAAGTAGTTAGTGTCAATTTAAAATGGTCAGTAATAGTAAGAAACACATTATTAATATATTTTTAAATAACTTTATACTAGGTAATTTTTTTTTTACAAAATATATTATTTACAAATCAAATTTAATACATAAATATAAATATTCATGATGATAGAAATAATGTAAGAAATCTAAGTTTTAGATGAATGTCAATATGTTCTTTTCAATATAATATCCTTAATATGTTCTTTTCAATATAATATTCTTAAACACTCCAGGAATAAAAACGAAACATTTGTGATAAATAGTTTAGTCAATTTTATCTCTTTCCTCTTGTATTTGAAAATAATCAAATTGTATTACTTTGTTACTATTCTAATTTATGATTGAGGCGAGGCTTATTCTACAACCTAGTATGAGGGGATGTGTAAGTTTGTTCATTTCGTGCCCTATTAAATTAAAAATAAAAAAATAAAAAATATGTTCTAAATAGAAAAATAGCATGGGCTATAATTAAAGAAAAAATGAATATGTTGTAAAGTAATTAGAAGTAAAAAGAAAAAGAAAAAATGAATATGTTCTAAAGTAATTAGAAGTAAAAAAAAATGTGTGAATAAGATGTTTAAATCTTTTACTTTTCAAAAATATTTCAACGATAGATTCAAATAAACTATTTGAAGATCTATGTTAACTAATTTATGTCAATATCAACTTCATGTATAACTATATATAGAATTTTTTATTTTTATTTATTTATTTATTTATTTTTATGGTTAAAATTTTTGTTTGGACTTATATATACTATTTAGCATTAAAAAATACAAGTTAAACAATGAAAGCTAACACTTTGTATTTTACACTTTAAAAATGTTTGCAAGTGAAGAAAATTGATCCCTCTAGGCTCATGTTAAATCCGTATTTAAGATGGATCTAAAGATGGATCTATGATGGTATATATTGGACACATCACTATAATTTGTCATTAAATAACTTTATACTTAATATATATCTTGCATATTAATATATTATTCATTAAGTCTCAATTAACTTAGTTTTTAACACAAAAGTACAAAAAGACTAAATAATAAATAAATTATACGACTACTCTCATTCAACATTTAATTTGATAGTAAGAAAATATTTTCTCCTACCAACTCTAAAATGGTTCAAAATTCCTATAATAGTATGTAATGATGATGATGATAATGATGATTATCATCCACTAAGACCAAGTATGGTATATAAGAAGCCATAATGATATTACTTAAAATCATTTAGAATTTTATTGTTATGCTCAAAAAACATTAAAATAAGTGTTTCAAGATCATCATAATTTTGTTTGGTTAAAAGATCAAGAAGGTTGGTAGTGCCACAAATATTTTGAAATTTAAATCCAATATGAGTATAAACTGGATGATCTAAGAGGATTTTTCATGTTCAACCATACCATATTACTAGTGTTGCAAAGGTGATAGACTTTTAAATTGGGCCAACCTTGTCCTAGTAATGATCTTAACTTAACACATACATGATATTTACTATATCAAATTATAATTAAATGGGTTAATAATGGTAACATACACAATAATGCACTTAAAAACAACATCTTCTAAACTTGGTCTATCAAAACAATAGTGGAGTAGCTAATTAGTATTCTATTTATTATAAACCATTTAAACACTTAATGAAAATTTTTTAGACATTTGTATTATTCTTTGAAGTGAGTTTTCCTTAATATTCCTTATTATAATTGATATAAATCATTTTTTTTTGTTTTGTTGCACTCTAATTTATAAAACAATGATTTTGATTGTTGAACAACACAACTAGACTTATAAAATATTTCCTCTTATAGATTTTGAAGTGGTGCCAACATTGTATTAGTATAATAAATTTGTACTCAACATAGGAAAAGTAGTTAGTGTCAATTTAAAATGGTCAATAATAGTAAGAAACACAATATTAATATATTGTTAAATAAATTTATACTAGGTAAGATTTTTTTACAGAATATATTATTCAAAAGTCAAATTTAATACATAAATATAAATATTCATGATAATAGAAATAATGTAAGGAATCTAAGTTGTAGATGAATGTCAATATGTTCTTTTCAATATAATATCCTTAAACACTCCAGGAATAAAAACTAAACATTTGTAATAAATAGTATTAGTAATTGAGAGAGGCCAGGCTCATTCTACGGCCTAGTAAGGCTCATTCTACATCCTAGTATGAGGGGATGTGTAAGTTTGTATGTTTCGTGCCCTTTTAAATTAAAAATAAAAAATAAAAATACTTTCTAAATAGAAAAATAATATCGACTATAATTAAAGAAAAAATGAATATATTGTAAAGTAATTAGAAGTAAAAAAAATGTATGTAATGATGATGGTGATAATGATGATTATTATCCGCTAAGACTAGATGTGGTATATAAGAAGCCATAAAGATATTATTCAAAATTCTTTAGAATTTTATTGTTATGCTAAAAAAGCATTAAACGAAGTGTTTCAAGATCATCATAATTTTGTTTAGTTAAAAGATCAAGAAGGTTGGTAGGGCCACAAATATTTTGAAATTTATATCCAATATGAGTATAAAGTGGATGATCTATGAGGGTTTTTCATCTTCAACCATATTACTAGTGTCGCAAAGGTGATATACTTTTAAATTATGCCAACCTTGTCTTAGTAATAATCAGAACTTAACACATACATGATATTTAAATATCATATTATAATTAAATGGGTTAGTAATAGTAACATACACAACATTTTTTTGGTAAAGTTAATAATAGTAACATACACAAAATTATTTTCATAAAATAACCTTAACAAACTTAGCTTTTAGTACAAACCATAAAAAATCTTAAAAGAGATAATGTAAGGAATCCAAGATTAAGATGTGAAAGATTTGCTTTTGAAATTTTATATAAATTTGTTTTATATAGCTTACCATGATAAATTTTTCACCAAAAATGGTGAATATCTACATTAAAATTAGTAAACTAAGTGATAATATAATTCCACATTTTGAAAAAACTCAATCTAGTTAAAGTTTCTAAATTCTAGATCAATGGAAAACTTCCAAATTTAATGAAATATGTGTTATAAACTGATTTTTCTTGGCCTTCTATGGTAGGCCTGGAAGTGGATGTCTGCAGACCTTGTTGCTGTAGGGACACTATGGTTGAAGATGTAGGGGAGGCTGTTGTTTGACCACCCAGTAGAGATGAACTAGGGGTGTCTATAATGTAAATCATTGTTTGTTGTTCTATTTCACCTCCTTGATTGATATACATATGAATCGTGTCCCTCTTCCTATATTTCATTTTTAACTCTTTGCTAGAGGTATCATTCACCGAAGGTGATTGACCCTCTCTTGGCCTCTTGCTCCCTATCTCTTTCTCTTTCTCTTTCCCCTTGTCTTATTTTTCTTTTGCACTCTTCCTTTCTTGTGGGGTTGGGGTTTGGATGCCTGAGGTGAAAATCACCTGATCTTCATCCTCTTGCAAGGTTTTGGTCACCCATTCTGCTTGATTTTCATACTGCTCAATTGCAGGCCTGTGTGTGTGGACATAAGGTGTGGACCTGTTTTCCACCCTTTTCTTGGAGATAATCCATGCAGTGTCATAAGACCAAATGAAACTATGGTTGAAACCCATCTTCTTTAAAATCTTATTGGCCTCCTCATCTACTCCTCTGCAGTTATAGATGAAAGGCCCAATTTGTGCCTTGATTTTGAACTGGGACTTTTTCTTTACAGAAACAAAGTGAATCTCATCTGCGTATATCATTTGCCTTATATACTCTAGTGCAAAGGCCCTCATGGAGAGTGTTACACCAATTTTTGGTCATCTAACCTGTTATTATTAGATGGACCAAAGTACACCATGTAAGACCAATTTTACCCTAGTAAAATTTCTTTCACTATAGAAAATAGCTTACTAATCCATAATTTATTAAGTTTTTTATGGTCTAAACAGGAAACCCCATGAGGAAATATTGAATAAATCACCATTTGTTTGGTTTTCCTCAAGGGATAATTAATTAAACCATAGTTTAATTAATATTCCTGGTCATATTTAACCCAAAATGGGAAAATTAATTAGATAAATCACTATTTATCTTATTATTTTCTAAGAATAATTATTTAAATTATTATTTAAATAATATTCCTTGTTAAATTTGACTACATCATTTATAAATAATTCAATAAATCACTATTTATTTAATTATTAATCAATCATATTCCTAAAATAATAAATAAATAATTTATTTATTTATTATTTACAAATAAAAGGATTTGACCAAATTCAAATTCATTTTCCCTCCAACAAAAATACTAAAATATTCCATAAATGTTGGATCTAGATTTGGTTAATTATATTTTAACTATGCATCAATATCTAGACTAACTCAATATTTTCTTATAAAGAGAAGGTTTTTTCCATTCGTTCACTACATTTTGTTGCCTAAAGATCGATCTGGATCTATACTTTTGGTCTGATTTTGATCATCCATCATTGTCATAGTTTGCTACCATTTTGGCTTGTGAGCTCCCTTTGAGTTCCATTTTTTGTGTGGGTTTTCTACACCATCAAGAGAGAGAGATCTTAGATTTGAAGTGCTGAGGACATAAAAGAACCCATCCCATTGAGAGGGAGTGGTAACATATTTCCATGTTCTCTTCCCAGGTGTCATAAATACAAAATTCTTTAAAAGTATTCTTGTCTTTTCTATTGGATGCATGGAGCAAATTTTTCTTTTATTTGTAGTTTAATGTCTTAACCTGCACAGATATGGAATTTGTAGCATTTATCTTGGTCAACTAATTGTAGATACAAATAAATTGACAACTATATTTGATTCTAGGGCTATTTTTTATGCACAACTAAAGTGAGATTTTTTCGTACGCTTGTGATTAGAGTTCACACTAAAAATTGGCGACTCCACATGTGTTTGTAATTATGATTGCTGTCATTTTTCATATCCCTGCATGACTAGATGCTTCAACCCCTAGGGGTTTTCTTCACCTTCTTGTTTTGATTTTCTTGATGTTTTTTTTAACCTTAAAACCCTAAAACATTAAAAATTCTTACTTTCCTATGTTTTTCGGCCTGTTGCACAGGTGACAGGTATCAGCCGCAATTGAGACGACACTTTTTTCTTTTTCTTTTCTGAAACCTATCTCGAGAGTTCCATAAGTGCAGGTCACACTTTTTGGGCCAAATCCTGCGACCTCAACCTTCAGAGCACAAAAAATAACCAGAAAACTGTGGCCTATGCTGAAAAGAGGTCAGAAACTGCGACCTGTACTTTTTTGCAGGAATCTTTCTGTGATTTTTTGGGGTTTGTTTGGGCTACTTTTCAGGGTTTTCTGACCTTCGTCTCCACCCGTCTTGGACCTATAATTTCTCTGTTTTACTTGTCAAAGTAGGAACCAAGCCCCCTAGGGCTTCAGTACGTTTCAACCTTTTTAGGAGGAGTTTAGCAGAAGCAGGTCATCTAAGATTTTAGTGTGTTCAACCATTTTTCAGATTTTATCCTATACCTTCAAATCCATTTCAGATTGGTTATTCATCCATCCAAAACACCTATTTTCAGTTTTTTTTGGTCCTCCTCTAGGGTCCACTCCATTTCCCTTCATGTTGTATCCTTTCGCCACATCATTTGGAGCATTTTTCCCTCTGGCTTTTTGTTGTTATCTGCACCTATTTCTAGAAGATCTAACCTTTAGATCCTTGTCCCTCCTGACTTTGGATCCATTGGCCATATTGTGTGTTTTTACTAGATTTTTCCCACCCATAGACTAGTTGTTGGGAAGCCCTCCTCCTTGGGTTTAAATTGATGCATCTTAAATTTTTATTCTCTGTCATATTACAGTTTAATTCACTGTTATTTTTAGATTTATTTACAATTATACATCACCTTTTTTATTTTTTCTCTACACATGTTTGGGTTTAAATTAAAATTAACACACTTATCACATACACACAGCCTAAGTAAAGAGAACCTAGTTTACGCCGCCAGGACAAGACTATAAAATTGTAATCAATTGACCTTGCACCTCTCGACCCTTGTTTCGACATTGTAATCACTTGATCTTGCACCTCCTTGCCCTTGTTGGTCTCTCTTCTTTCTGTGATCCATGTTTGTTTTTCCATCACTATGCCCCCAAGGCATTTATTCCGGAGACTTCTTGGCCTTCATCCTAAGTTTTTGGTAGGAAGACTTACTCCTCTGCGTAGAGTTCGAGTTCATCCTGCACTGAGTCCTCATTCTGAATCTGCTTCTGATTCATCGGGTTCCCCTTCTATTTTCGTCCCCGATTCTCCTCCTGTCACCATCACCATGTCTATTCCAGGACCTAATGTTGGGAATACTACTAGTGGGACCGCAACAGGAACTATCCTGGCTGCTCCCTTTCCCCCTTATATGGTAGGCCTCAGTCTTCCCGATTTTAACCAGTTGATCAATGACCCCATACACAATGATCCTGGTTGGCCTGCTATGCCAACCAAGCTCCCTTTAGACATCCCCAAGTTTGAAGGTCTTACCGGAGAGGATCCTACAAACCATGTTCGATCTTTCCACATGTGGTGTTCGTCTAACTCCATCACCGATGACTCTGTCTGTCGATTTTTCTAGCGTACACTTACTCGAAAAGATTCTAAGTGGTATGACAACGAGACCTCCTCCTCTCATACTACTTTTCTGACTCTTTCCAGGGATTTTCTATCTTACTTCCATCTTCCCCTTTGTTATGACACTGGTATCGAACATTTGACCTCTTTCCATTAATCATCTACGACCCGCCTATCCTATCATGTCCAGCAATGGCAGAGAAGAAAGAGCCTATGTTGAGCCCCTACCTTCGAATACTATGTCTACATGGACTATTTTCTCAGATCCATTTTTCCTACTATTGGAAAACATGTCGCATCTCATTTCCCTCAGACGGAAGAAGTCATTCTCTAGATTGCGTTGAAAAATGACCTGACCTAAGCACAGTATGGTTATTTTTATATTGTATTACCTGATCTCAGTAGACCCAGTGGTGCCAATAAACAAGGGGCATCCCGTGCCACTGACAGTATCTTTGGAGCCCTTTCTCATCCATACACTCATACTCCCATGGGTTATGGTTTCCCTCAGGGAGGGGCCAACTCCTCCAGCACTTTCCCCCCTCCTGGTAGCATGTATCCAGGATAGAACATGCCTCCTCCTTTTTCCCAACCTGTTTACCATAATTTTTCCCAACCTCCTTACTATCTGTATCCACAACCTAGTTCTCCAGCTCCTCCAACATTGGCACCTCAGCCTCCCTTACCTTCTGAACCCCCACAACAGCAGCCACCACCCCCCAGGGGTAGCTGTATGCACAACAGGGCACGACTAATCCTCCTACTTCCAAAAATAAGAGGGAAGGAAAACAATCTGCCCCCAGGCAATCCAGGACCCAATCCCCAAGGGAATACACCTAACACTGCTAACCAGAAATAGGGAACTCAACCCAAGCAGGATAGGCCTATCCGCATGAAAAAACCTTGTTCTTGTTGTGGTGTCTACGGCCATTATACCCACGATTGTCCTATTTTACCTCAGATGCTACAGATGTGGGAAGCTCAAGCAGCATCCCGAGGAGAGCAAGCCTCCCCTTTGGTTCCTCTCCATGCTGCACCTATATAGCCGGCTGTGTTTACCAATCCTTCCCCCCGACAAGGATTTGTGGCTACCCAACCCCGTGAAGGTTAGGTGGCCACTCAACCTCCTCCATATGGTACCTTTGATTACCAGATTCTCATGATGAACTCTGACCAACCTAATATCATTGATCTCAACCTTCAAACTCGCTCTCGTCAGTACAACAATCCCCTTGCTACGTTTGCCCCTGAGCCCCCTTCTTTAGGTCCCACTGAACCTCTTTCGACACCCAATGGTCCTTTACAGATCCCTCAGCCTAAGGCAGACGTTCATACCAAGATCCCCAAGGGACCATTACACCGAAACTCTACTTCTGGTAAAATTTCCCACTCATATATTATAGTAGATTATTTGGCGCAATCCCCTAGTGCCATCTCAACGCTGGAACTCCTCCAATCGTGCCCTTCACAACAAAAATCTCTATTGATTTCCATGGGTGTTGTGGATCCTTAAGATGATCGTTTGATTTTCTTTGATGTTGACCAGTTAGAACATCCCCCCCTTCCTTCTTCCGTTTCCTTCCAAATCCCTTTCCAGATCTGGAATGCCAACGTCTCTCGTTGTATCATTAATGAGGGGGAATCCACCTGTGTGATGTTTGCTTCAGTTTGGAAGCGACTCGGATCCCCTGAGTTGGCCCATTCAACTATCACCCTCCAAGCGTGGGATGGCCACTCTTCCCAGCCCATAGGCTCATTCCGCAATTGTCATATTACTCTTACGGGAAAAATTGTTTGTGTTGACGTAGAAGTCATTTATGCCCCCATATATTACAACATTCTATTAAGTTGTAGCTACACTTATGTGATGTCTGTTGTCCCATCTATGGTTCACCATAAGATGTGATTTCCCCATAACGGAAATATTTTCACCATTGACCAGTTGACATATTACGAACTGAAGTCTTATACCTCACCTGAGTCCATCATCTCTTCTGTGGCTAATAAACAAATAGTCGAACCTTTGACCAATGTTTCACCCAGAGTCTACAAAGAATCCTCTTTGCTTGGTTCATTCCCTATTTTTTCTACTCTTATATTTGATCCCAGCTCATCGAACATTTGCATGATGCAATCGTCTCGGTCCGACCTCAAATGGACTAGTTCGACTAGTCAGCAGTCGTGCCCTCTGCAACATGCTCCTAGCACCTCGACTCAACCTTCATGACCCCCTCCTCCAAGCCCCTCATCTGCAGTTGGTATCCATGAGCCTATCTACCCTCCTGGCATGGTTCCTCCTAGCCTTAACCATCTCAAAGTTGTCCCGTGTGGCCATTACCCCTCCGGTCAGATATCGTTTCTAGCTCCCCCCCCACTAGAGTATTTTCGGTACCTATTATGGCTACCTTAGCTCTTCCTAACATGACCCTAGGGATCCCAGTCTAGTACATTGATCCCCCAACCACCATCCCGCCTAGTCAGCCCAAACCGTATCTTGCTTTGATCCCAGTCCAACCGGTCACCATGACCCCTCCCTTTGCTTCTATGCCTCAGCCACCTCAACAACAACCTACTCCTGTTGTGAAAGCTTCAGGTGAAGGGGTCAAAGCTCACAAAACAACACCTAATGACAAGGCTGCTCAAACAACCACTGCTCCTCCTCAGCCTCCAAAGCGTAACACCCGGTGTGCTTTTTGTGATGTTGTTAGACATGCCACCGATACCTATCCTAAATTTCCTCGCCTCAAGACCATGGTCAACGAAGCGTTTCAAGAGTCTAATATCCCTAAGGTCTATGTCACTATACCTGATTTAGTTCTGAAACTCAAGTCTTTGTGCAGAAATCATCCTTGTGCTTTGTGTGATTTCCATGGCCACTACACCCACCTCTGTCCCCGCCTCAATGACTACCATGCCTCTTTAGAAGTGGTCCACCAATTCAAGGCCAAGTGAAATGAGTTCACCTCTCCCTTGTTTGCGAGTTCTACTTTGGTAGAACCAAAGGACTTACCTACTCCCATTGATATTCCCTCTCCTAATGTCGAGATGACGGAGCCTTCGGTCACCATTTTCTACCTATCATCATCCATGAGACCCATGGTGGAAGCCCCCTATAGGACTTCCCCTCCTGTTTTTCTTGACCTCCCTTCAACGTTCACCCTGGGCTCAACATCAGTATATCCCTTATCTGCTTACTCTTTTGTCACCCCACGTAACATTTCACATGTGATCCTTTATTCACATGATGATGAATCAGGGAGCTCTACCACATTAGGTGGTTCCCCTTCCTCCTGTCACCCCATCTTCCATTCTGATGAAGACATTATGGAAGCGATGGTCGACCCTGACTTTTCGTGGGATGATATGCACCATTGTGCGTACTTCCTCCTACAGAAATCCCATGACAAATATGTTGTGGAAACAAAAGACTTCATTCCTGATGAATTCCATTGGTTTAGAAATTCCATCCGTGCACCTGATTATTTTGAAGAAGGAAATATGGCCAATATCTCTCTTATCATTAAAATAAACATTTCTAACAAACCAGGGGTAGAAGAAAACATTACCTTGGGAGCCCAATGCACCTAGGAAGAAATTGAGGCTTACACCAAGCTATTCAAGGAATTCCACGATGTTTTTTCCTGGTCCTATTCAGAAATGCTTCGACTTGATCCCGCCATTTCCGAACACCATATCAATACATGGTCTGATGCCAATCCTGTCCGTCAGAAGTTGAGACCCATTAATCCTTCCAGACGAGAGGTTGTCAAAGCCAAAATCGATAAGCTCAAGCAGGTTGGTTTTATCTATCCCATTGAATACACCACTTGGGTGTCCAATCCAGTTCCCGTTCTCAAAAAACAAGGCACCATCCGTGACTGCACTGACTTTCATGACCTGAACAAAGCTTGTCCCAAAGACAACTTCCCCACATCATTCATTGACCAAATCATTGATGAGTGTGTGGGGCATGAGGTTCTATCCTTCATGGATGGTTTCTCTGGATACAACCAGATTGTTATCCGTCGTGATGATCACCTTAAGATTAAGTTCATTAGTCCATGGGGAACCTTCACCTATAGGATCATGCCGTTTGGCCTTAAGAATGACAGAGGCACTTTTCAGTGGGCCATGTGTTATTATTTCCATGACTTGGTTCATATTATCCTTGATTTTTTAGACAGCCTCACTGCGTGTTCTAAGCATCAAGTGTAGCACCTCCATGATTTGCGTACCATTTTCCTCTGATGTCGCAAGTATAATTTGCACCTCAACTCCCTGAAGTGTGTCTTTTTTTTTTCCTGTCGGCCATATTTTAGGCTTCATTGTGTCTAAAGATGGTATAACACTTGACCCCTTGAAATTTCAAGCCATCCTTGAGCTTCCTATTCCTTGTATTTTTACACCAATTACAAATCCTCCAAGGCAAAGCTAATTTCCTTTGTCGATTTTTACTAGACTATTCCACCACCGCGCATAGGTTCCTTATGCTCCTCAGATCTAACATTCCAATTTTTTGGGATGACTATGCCCAAGATTCTTTTGATGCCATGAAACATGCTCTCACCTCTACTCCCTTGATTTTCCCCCCTGACTTCGATAGGGATTTCATCCTGTACATCTCAGCCTCCACCCATTCGGTCATTGGGGTCCTTATTCAGGAAGATCACAACGAGATCGAGCATGTTATCTATTATGTTAGTAAGAACCTTGTAGGCCCCCCTGTATCCTACTCACTTGAAGAGAAATTAGTGCAAGCTATCGTGTTCTGGGTCCAAAATCTTCGTCATTATATCCTCATGCGTTCCACCAAGGTCGTGACTAATTCTAACCCTATGGCCTTCCTATTGAGCTGTCAGATCATCAATGGGAAGTATGCCTGTTGGATTGTTATCCTCCAAGAATTTGATCTTGACGTTGTCACACAAAAGAGTAAGAAAGGTTTAGCCCTCACTGAAATCATTTTTGAATTACCTACTGGTACACAGGATCCTCTAGTTAATGATGATTTTCCCGATGAAGATTTTTTTCCATTACCATAGATGATCCTTGGTATGGTGACATCCTCACTTATTTGCGAACCCAAAAGTTCACTATCCATCTTGATCGTGATGTTCGACGATGTATCTGACACTAGGCCCCCCGCTACCTTCTCATCGATGATGACCTTTATCGACGCGGTGTAGATACTGTCCTTTGTTGTTGTCTCACGTACGCTGAAGCTGAGCAAGTCCTCAATGCCTGCCATAGCGGCGCTTGTGGTGGCCACCTCTCCAGTCTCGCTACTTCCCATAAAATCATGTGCGCTGGGTATTTTTGGCCTTCTCTCTTCGGTGATTTCATTGAAGCGGTCAAACGCTGTTCCAATTGCCAACATTTCACCCCTAAGGCATGAGCCCCTTCGGCTCCCCTTCATCCTGTCATCTCAACTGGCCCCTTTTGTAAGTGGGCCATAGACTTTATGGAGTTTCAAATTCCATCTGCTGGTAACCCAAGTATATCATCGTGGCGGTTGACTATTTCACAAAATGGGCTGAGGCCATGCTAATGTTCAACAACACGGCAACTACCACAACCCTCTTTTTCTTTAATCATGTTATCGCTCGATTTGGATTTTCGAAAAAATTGGTCTCTGACCAGGGCTGGAATTTTAAAGATGAGATATGGCGTGAACCATCCTCTATATTCAGCTTTGAGCACCAATATTCATCCTCCTATTACCCCAAAGGTAATGGCCAAGTTGAAGTGTTCATTAAAGTCCTTGAAACCATATTTCAATGGATGGTGGATAAGCACAAAACCAACTGTACCTTATGCTCTTCCCTACTTTGTGGGCCTATCTAACCTTTGTTAAAACCACCATCGGGTTTACTCCTTTCCACCTTGTTTTCAGCGAGGAGACAGTCTTACCGATCGAATGTGAAATCCCTTCCCTTCATCTAGCCATCGAACTTCTCCCTGACACCCAAACTTTAGAACAATGGCTTATCATGCTTGAGCACACTTTGAATACCATTGTATTGCATTTGAAACCACCAAAGCGGCTAAGAAACGCACCAAAGCTCAATATGACCGAAAAGTCCACCCTCGTACTTTTCATGAAGATGATCTTGTTCTAGTGTATGACCAGGCCTATGATGTCCTCAGTCATGGGAAGTTTGACTCATTATGGCTAGGCCCGTACATCATTAGTAAGGATTTAGGTAAAGGGGCATACCTCCTAGAGGATTTCGAAGGCCACCCCCTTCCTAATCCTCGTAATGCACTCTATCTTAAGAAGTATTACCCTTAGCATTTCCTTCTTGAAATGTATGTTCTATTTCTTTTAGGTAGCCAGCTTGTGACTTTTTGTGATTTGATACTTCACCCGAAAACATTTTTTCCAAGAAGGGTCACTTCACCACTCCTTAAAATCGAATTTCTTCACTTGCAACACTTGTACTTGGGGCACCACTTTTCCTTCATATTTTTCCACATTCGTGTCGATTTTCTTCATGATTAACCATCTTGTACTCATGTTTGTATGGTCCCTACAGGGCCTGTTCTATGTGGCAGCATCATCGAGTTGCCCTTATTTAGAGCATCTGATTTGAGTCATCATTGCATCCATGGAGTCTATCCCGAGTCCCTTTGTATCCTGCTATAGTCCTCTATCCTTCATTTCTTTGTTCCTGCCTCATGTCACACATTTTTAAAATTCATTCATACTATCCCCTTACCCCTCTGGTGTTGCATCAGTTGCTGCCAGGTCATCCATGCCCTTTATGCTCTAACAAGGGAAGTCGTCAGCCCGCTACTCAATATCCCCATTCCATCATTATCCCTAGTGTCAGTCTATCAGTCGCTCTATTATTATCTCTTGTGCCTTAGTTGAGGATCCCTTATTGCCTCACCTATGGTGGACCTCCTTCTATCAACATCATCTTACTCATTCCAGAATACAGGTCTAGAGGGCGGTGTACCTTGGTTCCAGTTTCCACTCTTGTTCGGTGCCTCAGATCAGGCAAAGGGACTCTTTATTAACCTTTGAATTCATTGTTTCTCAGCTCCAGCTCCTTCCAGCATGATCGAGATTCGTATACTTGACAGTTCAGTGATGCAGCAGATTATACCAATGATTCCCGGGTGTGTGTGAGATGCTTCAAACCTCATGAGGGGGTGGCCCTTCAGGTAGCCCCCCACAAGCCCGGATGATCTCTCTATTACAGCCTTGGATGCAGCTCCATAGATTTGATGGTTCCGGCCTCAGCCGCTTGCAGCGCCTTTTAGTTTGCATGTATCATTCATATTTTCAGAGCCCTTTCATTTTTTACAGGGCCTCTTTGGTTGTACTTATATCTCATGTACTCATATATTATTGTATAAGTCCTCGTTGTTGTCCCAGGCACATTATGTATGTGGGATCCATTATCATGTTTTTATCTCGTCCATGTTTACGCTAGCATGTACTATATATTTCAGTCCCTTTTTTACTGGACAAATTATTCTTTGTACTTTGTTATCTCAGTGGGCATATGTAAGCCTCCCCTGCCTCATGTAGAAGAGGCACTCAATCATAAAATAGACTTGTTGCACCTGTAAGTCTCGCCTCCTTAGGGTCTTTTCCTCGCGCGCTTTAGTCTACCTTATATTTTGCTCTCTCTGAATCCCCCTTTGGTGTCTAGTGATTGAGTTCTTACAACATACTTCAGTGATACGATTAACTCCTAACGCTCGCACGCTGGGGGCAATCTATTACACCAATTTTTGGTCATCTAACCTGTTACTATTATATGGACCACAGTACACCATGTAAGACCAATTTTACCATAGTAAAATTGCTTTCACTATAGAAAATAACTTAATAATTCATAAATTATTAAGTTGTTTATGGTCTAAACAAGAAACCCCATGAGGAAATATTGAATAAATCCCCATTTGTTTGGTTTTCCTCAAGGGTTAATTAATTAAACCATAATTTAATTAATATTTCTGGTCATATTTAACCCAAAACAAGAAAATTAATTAGATCACTATTTATCTTATTATTTTCTGGGAATAGTTATTTAAAACATTATTTAAATAATATTCCTTGTTAAATTTGACTACATCATTTATAAATAATTGAATAAATAACTATTTATTTAATTATTACTCAACCATATTATTAAAATAATAATTAAATCATTTATTTATTATTTACAAATAAAGGGATTTGACCAAATTCAAATTCTTTTTCCCTCCAACAAAAATAATAAAATATTCCATAAAAGTTGGATCTAGATTTGGTTAATAATATTTTAATTATGCACCAATATCTAGACTAACTCAATATTTTGTTATAAATAGAAATTTTTTTCCATTCATTCACTAACTTCTGTTGCCTAAAGATCGCTCTGGATCTATATTTTTGGTCTGACTTTGACTCTCCATCCTTGTTATATTTTGCTACCATGTTGGCTTGGGAGCTCCCATTGAGTTCCATTTTTGTCTGGGTTTTCTACGTCATCAAGAGAGAGAGATCTTAGATCTGAAGCGCTGAGGACATACAAGAACCCATCCCATTGAGGGGGACTGGTAACATCTTTCTATGTTCTCTTGCCAGGTGTCATAAATACAAAATTATTTAAAAATATTATTGTCTTGTCTATTGGATGCATGGAGAAAATATTTCTTTTATTTTTTGTTTAATGTCTTTAACTGCGTAGATCTTAATTTAGTATAATTTGTCTTGTTCAACTAGCTGTAGATCTAAAGAAAATGAAAACCATATTTAATGTTATGGTTGTTTGTTATGCACAACTAAAGTGAGTTATTTTCGTACGCTTGCAATTAGAATTCACACTAATAGAGAGGAACATTGGAAGTTTGTAGGGGGCTAGCTCACACCCATAGAATCCAATCTCGGTATAATTTTGGTACAAGTACCAATATACTGTATTTACTTGATCTGCCAGCTGCAGGGTTTTCCTGATTTCTTCATTTATCCTTGGCTATGCTGCACTGCTGAGTGTGCTGATGGCTAGATGCACAAATAAATCCACAAAATATTTGTATCTATAATTATTCTTATCTTTCAAAGCAGAGTGGTCGAGAAGCAAACAGATTGAGGCTCAGCATCTTCATTGACCTTGTTCATCTGAAATTGAAACATGTTGGACTAGAAATAAACGAACATGTACACCAATACGGAGGTGTATTTGAATACCTCCTCTGTATTAAACTTTAATAATGGGTCATGTATAGTATCAGCTAGTAATTGGGCATATTTGAACATTTCTGAGGGCTTGGAATCTTATTAAAGAATGGATAAAAATCCTATCATAGCCTCATCAACCCATTGGTCTATGTCATATCCTAGCAGATATGACAAGAAAGTGACGATATGTTGGGTCATGTTAGGTAAAAGATAAGAAGGATATGGAGGGTTCTTTGTAGGCATTGGGGAATCAATGGCCATGAAAAGTTGCAAAGTTTTGGCTCTGATAGAAAATTCAAGCTTCTGATAAAATTACCTAAGGGGTTCATAAGAGAAAGGAAATATTTCTTTAGGAATGGGGGCCTGCATCATCTACTGGATGGATTGGGAATTGATGGTGAACAGGATTTCTCCTATTGGGGTGACTATGGTTCTATAATTTATGTCATAGCATGATTGGCACTTTCGGATGAACTCAGGGCAACTATGGGTCTTGGGGAAGATGTAGTAAGGTAAACTAGTATCCCACAGGAAAATGTCATCAACTTCATCAAGGAACTTGTCCTCGAGCTAGTAGTAGACATGAAATAAATCGAAGTCTGACTCTATCTCATGGATTTTAAAGTTTGGTTCTTCTAGAGACAAGTGATCCGAGTCCACCTATGGGTAGACCATAGTATTAAATTGTTGTTGATCTAGCTTAAGAGGCATTTTTGTCTTCTGTGATTTAAGAATAAATGTACAGTGAAGAATGGGATTGAAAGAGAAGGGAGCCGAGAAGGGGAATTGCTATAGTTCAACACTGGGGAAGGGAGATAATACAAGGGGATCACGATCAAAATTGAACAGTTTTGAGAAAAACTGTGATCCGATTCGAAGAGAGTTGATAATAATTTTGATGAAAAATGGATTCTCTTCAACAGTGGTCAATTGTGATTTGTCTGCAAATATCTGCAAATCAAATACCTGCAATTTTTAACAACATAAACAAACTAAACTCTACTTCAGGCATGAATTCAGGTTTTAAATTATGATTGGGGGGACCGGTGACTTGGCATGGGTTTGTTGGATAACGACCTAACCACTTATGGTGCAACGGGCTTGTTGGGGGGAATGGATGTGATAGGGGAAAGTGGACAAGCATTTGTGGACGTGGCACAATGACATTCGCAATGGTCAAAAGGTGTGGTGGTTTAATGAACGGTGGAAACTGCTTTTCGTAGGGGGGTGATGGCGGTGAGTGGTATCAAAGGGGGGGGGGGGGGGGGGGGTGTGCAAAGTACTCTTGGAATGACACGTTGCAATTTCAGCGGTATTGGATACTGCCCATTTCAGACCCCCGCATTGTTAAAGTTTGGAGGCTGATGGGGGGTCGGAGGGCGTTAAGGACCATCGGATGGGAAGAGATATGAGGGGATGATGGAGAGGTGCGGGTTGATTAACCTGGATGGGACATGTGATGTGACAGTGGGGTGTGAGGATAAATGAATGTCGGGGGTAGTGTAAAACGTTAGGATAAAGGGGGAATATAGATGTTTAGGGGGGGTTAGGAATAGAGGGACTAACATTATTTTCAGGACTTTGGGTAACATTGAGACATAAAATATGTCAAAATGATTTTAGAATATAGTTCCCAAACTTTAGATCATAATCCCTTCTTCAACCTTTTGAGTGTAAACACCCTCTGTTTTGATCTTCTTCTTCCACCAAAGAAAAAATGAATTTTTGATGTTGTACCTTGTAGAATAAACTTCACATTTTCCTTTCATTCTCTATCCTTAACCTCTCTACCTACCCAAAATACTCATCTAAAAAATTTTCTTCTTTTTGCAGGCTGCATTTGGACTAGCAAGCCCTTAAATAATTTTTCTTTAAATTTATAACCTAGTATCTATCCTTATTTCAGCCATTGACTCAGTTTAAGATGTTGAGCCAATCTCATTCTCTACCTATCTACTAATATGCCAAGATTAAACAGTTTGGAAAATCCTCATTTTCTAACAATAAAAAAAAAACTCAAAATTGTGCAATCACGCTTAAACTGTATCATTGAACAAATCTTTCTAAAATGTAGTGGCATTTTGATTTGCAGCACTTTCATTGAAATTCATTTTTTTGGGGTTTTCTTTTCCTTTTTTACACCCTATTCTTCTTTCTCTTTTTTTTTTTAAATTTATTTTTCTATTATTTGGAAATGCTTTGAGTATTGAAATTTATGTATAATACGAAAATTTGAAAGTAAGAAATATTCAGTATCCTTGTGATACTATAAATTACAGGACTCTAACAGTTTATATGTGCTTTATTGGGTTTATTAGTGCATAATACTAGTAGAAGCGCAATGCGCAGTAATATTAATTGATGACGAGGGCATCGACTGTAAAGTTAGCTAATTTCATCTACGCAGTTCATGGAAGCATATGGAAGAATTATAACATTAAATCCATGTCCTAATATCCCTTTGGATGCAGAAAACTGGTTCTAGCATCCCCCAATATTGCCTCGAGTGAGACTGCGATCTACATTGCAGGTCGTTGCTGAAAGGGACAGTAATAGAGGGTGTTTTTGGTAGCGCAACTACTCCGACCCTGGGTCTAGACCCCCTCAAGACAACAAATCTTAAAGGTTTTTTTATATGTAGATGATTTATTTTTCACAGGGGTGATGATGTCCTCATTTTTTATTTCAAAGAAGTGATGAAAAGTGAGATTTAAATGACATACTTGGGATTGTTAAGATATTTTCTAGGAATTGAAGTGAAACAAATGGCAGATGACATCTTTATTTCTAAATAAAATTATCCTTCAGACATCTTGAAGAGGTTTCAAATGCAAAACAACAAACTTGCGCCAATGCCAACAACCATGGGTTTGAAACTGCAACGATGTCAATCCGATATTATACAAAAGTATGGTTGGAAGGTTGATGTATTTGAATACATCTAGGCCCGATTTATTGTATGCAGTGAGTTTGTGTTATACAATTGACCCGTGAGACGAGCCAGAGTACAAGAAATATAAAAAAAAATATATGAAATAGATAGATATCACATGGAAATAGACAAGTGGCAAAGATATTTTATTATGCAGAAGAAAAGTACAATGTTCACTTGCCTCTTTGAGGGAGAAATCTCCAAGAGAGCAGAGATTAATTAAAATATGATACAATACTTATTCCTTCTACCTAAGACTATTTATAGCCTATTGACATCCAAAACCCTAACTAATAGTGGTCCCTGACATAACATGGGTTAACCACCTTATTTATTAACTAAGGCTCGTTTATAAGTAATTGTGGTCCCTTTTCTAGAATGTGGTTCAACCACTTACAATTATTATTAATGTGTATAACCACTAACTAAATATGACTTGTACAAGGCCCTCGCAGGCTTATTACATAAATAAAGGGGTTAAGTTTGTACCCTAGCATGCCCTCCCCCATAAAAAGTGACCTTGTCCTCAAGGTTGAAGCTGCGGAAACTGGTGAAGAATAGTGGTTGGTTCCCATGTCGCATATTTGATCCAGATTTTATACTGGAACACAACAGAATACAGATATAAACATAAACACAAAGATGCAGCGGAAATAATGCTTCATTTCATTAATATCAAATAACAGAAATATGCTTACAGACATAATGGAAATAAAATAGCTAGGGTGCTGGTAGAGAATCTCTGAGAAGAGATGTGGTCGCTACAGACCTCTGAACTATGTTGTAATGAGGCTCGAGGGCCTATTTATTATTGAGAAACAATGGAGAACTCTAAAAATCCAAAAACCTAACCCTAGGAGATGAAGTGCCAAAACTATGGGCCTCGTTTGGGTAAATTTGTGGTTCAACTTCACGGGGACGTAAGTTTGCCATCCGATCTCCGTTTGACACACTCAATAGCTCGTTAGAAAGATCCGTCCGAGGACTACAACTTTTGGTGTCCCGGTTTTCCCAAAAAATGTCGTTTAGGGCCTCAAAAGGGCTCCAGAAGTTCAGGACCCAAAAAAACTGCTAAAAATAGTAAGTTGTGCTACAACTTAAAAACTAAAAGAACTGATGGTGGGGGTTCAAATGGAATAGGTGGGTGGAAACCAATCTCCACCTGGATCATTAAGGCCCCAAAACGGCTACGGGAGTGGAGGAGCCGAAAACTTGCTAAAAATAGTAAGTTGTGCTGAATGTGAAAAGCTGCAAGAATTGATGGTGCAAATTTAACCATCTATCTACGGCGTCTGCATCTATTTGGCCTTCAAATATAGGAATTTCAAATTTTACCTGTACCTTGAAGGGAGTGGCGCCTCTAGAGTGGTTGTTGGATGCATATGCGCCGTAGGTGGGCAGTCGTTGAAGGATTTGAGAAACGTTATCCATCATCGCGTTCCTTTGTTTCTCGAGGGCCTCCTCGAGAAATATTTTGATAGGATCTTCTGCTCCCTCATCTTTCTTTTCTTCTTCCATGGGAGGTCGTCAGGGTTTGCGAGGCTGATCTTGCAAGGGTTCAACCAGATCGAGCCCTAACTCCTTATACCTTGACCGTGTTGGGGACATGCAAAGAAAAAGAAAGAAAGAGCAGACCAGCTCTGATACCACTAATCCAAATTTTATGTAGGAATGCAACAGAATATAGATATAAACATAAACACAGAGATGCAATAGAAATAATGCTTCATTTCATTAATATCAAATAACAGAAATATGCTTACAGAGATAATGGAAATAAAATAGCTAGGGTGCTGGTAGCGAATCTCTGAGAAGAGATATGGTGGCTACAGACCTCTAAAATATGTTACAATGAGGCTCGAGGGCCTATTTATTATTGAGAAACAATGGAGAACCCTAAACATCCAAAAACCTAACCCTAGGAGATGAAGCGCCAAAACTATGGGCCCCGTTTGGGTAAATTGGTGGTTCAACTTCTTAGGAATGTAACTTTGGCATCCAATCTTTGTTTTATGCGCTTAATAGCTTGTTATAAATATCTATTTGAGGACTGATGTTGCTCCCGGTTTTCCCAAAAAAACGTCGTTTAGAGCCTCAAAACGGCTCCGGAAGTTCAGGACCTGAAAAACTGCTAAAAATAGTAAGTTGTGCTGCAACTTAAAAAATGAAAGAACTGATGGTGGGGGTTCAAATGGAATAGGTGGGTGGCCACCAATATCCACCTGGATCATTAAGGCCCCAAAATGGCTCCGGGACTGGAGGACCCGAAAACATGCTAAAAATAGTAAGTTGTGTTCAATGTGAAAAGCTACAAGAATTGATGGTGCAGGTCCAAATGGAATAGGTGGGTGGCCACCAATATCCACCTGGATCAATATTCTAGAGAGGTGTCTTTCCACTCGCTTAGTACTTGCTTGATCGTGCGGCCACAGAGATGATGTTCATGAGTATTGAGGACCTATTCTGGTTGGAGCCAAAGTGATCCTTCCTCATCCAATCATTGAAAACTTGTTTGAACCCTACAATTGTTCCCCACAACTTTCTTTAGGTAGGATACATGAAATACTGGATGGATTCTTGAAGTGGTCGGTAAAGCCAATATGTAGGCAACAACTCCTAGACGCTAAAGTACCTGATGAGGCCCATAGAATTTGGGTGCTAGTTTATGATATCCCTTTTCTTTGAGAGAAACATGCTTATATGGTTGGAGTTGTAGGAACACCTGGTCACCTTATTGAAATGACCATTCTAATCAAAGTTGATCAGCCTGTTTCTTCATTCTGTTATGAGAATGATGTAGATTACCTTTGAGATGAGCAATCATGGTTGCACGGACATAACGGACAAAGATTTTATCTCCCCATTTGTCTCAACCTTTGTGAAAGCAATAGCAATCCACCCTAGAATGTTTTTGAAAGTTGATACTATTAGTGCCTATGTACAACATATAAAATGAAGCTCGATGTTTGTGGTCATGTGTAAAATGAAAATAAATAAATTAATTAATATGATATGAGTTTTTATCATTTGTACAAGAATCATAAATTTGTCCATATTTCACATATAATATCACCTTAAAACCCTGAAAAGCACTCACCCCTTTCCGTCCAATGTAATCAAAAAAATTTTCATTGGATATTTCTCTAATCATTATGCCAACATTGGATGGTGCACCGAATAAATATCACTGCCAATTATTTAATATCAAAACATACTAATAGGAAATATACCAAGTGTGAGAAATGTATCTAGGTTCAGTCTTCATAATTATTATTTCATTATGTAAAAGAAAGAAAAGGAAACATGATGTTTATCTTGATCTACATAATTATAAACCCATAAGGATCAAAAGAAAATAATTATTGTCATATACTAGATTCAAGATCCAATTAGGACTTCGCATTGGATTCGGAAAATAATTTTATTTGGGTCAAAATGATGAAAAATAAAGTCAATTACATATCCTAACCCTAATGGAAAAATCAGCCTCAAGTCGTACCCGAACTAGCACTAGAAAGGATATAAATATGGAATAAGTCGAGCTCATTTGAAGAACTACACTTTGCTCTCACAACTTCACATATTTCTGGGCACTTCACATACAACTGGGTAGATTCTGGATTTCGAATATAATGGATTTATGGCTTATGGATTTTGCATATTCTAGGCTTTTGGATCTCGCATTATCTCTAGAGTTTTGAATCTATGGATATCTCATATCTTGTCGATCTCTCTTAAAGAATACTTTTTGCAGGATGACCTTATTACTAGAAGATCTTATTGCAGGAAGACCTTATTACCTGTTGAAGAAAAACCTTGTTTATCTCTTACCTAAAAAGAATTGTTGTTGCACATCCTATTGAAGAAGACTTCCTAGAAGGACCTAATATTAATTGGACCTATTGTTAAAAGAGCATTATAAATCAATTTTTTTTTCTTGACATCTAGGAAGGGCCTGAAATTGTATTGAAAATTTTTGGAGGTCTTGATTTACACCTTAGATGCATCTTTTATTTGAATATATATAAGAAGAAATGAAAATATTTCTTGGGTTTTCCCCCTTGTGGGGTTTTTCCGTGGCTGGAAGCCTACATACTACATAATGTGTTAATTTTTATCTTATGTTTATATTGACTCATGACCATGGTTATTGCTTAGTGCTATGAAGATAATAATAATAAGTCCAACACACAAGTAATAAGCTAATCTCTTCACTACATCATAATTCTAACATGAAATCAGATCTAGTTGTATAAGTCCCCTATCCACTTAAAGGATGGAATCATTATTTAAGTCTGTATGGATGCATATGAATGAGAATTATGAAATTTAATTAGGATCCTCTTGACACATATATCTGGTCATGATGATTTTTTATAGAAACTCACGACTTGTTGTAGAATTTTGATACCTTGATTAAACAAAAAAATGATTTGGCTTCATGATGATTTAGAGTACTAACTTGCTGAGCAGGTTCAAGACTAAGAGAAAAACTTGTTCTCTCTGTAATTATTTGATTTATTGATATCTGGATATTCTTGTGCATATGTTTTCATGATAAAGGCTACAGGTCAAGACTAGTACTATACATTGACAAGAAAGATGGACTCTATACAAGAAAGTTGTTGCATATGTGCACTAAGCTAGATGGAAGCATGAAGAAAAGAAGCTCCTACACCTCAAATGGAATGGGGGAGTTGCAATGTCCTGGACAAGGGTTAGATACAAGGCATAGATAGTTGATGATGATAATAAAGAAATGGCCAATTTATGGTCACATCCTATGACATGCAGATATGGGAACTATTGTACCGGAAATTGATTACTTAATGAAGACAAATGTCAAGACACCCACATATAACACAATTTAAAACAAGCTAATAAAGATGGGCTATTTGTAAGCCATGATAAAATTACATAGAGTAGAATTCAAAAATTGAGATTGCAGAATGATGCCATGACTAAAGAACATTCTTGAAGGTTAATGCACCCAAAACAACATTTTAAGCTAAGAGCACCACACTATATTGATGGTTTACTTTGTTAACTAGCGTTTTGAGAATCTAGAACAATAGACTAAGATTAAGGGGGGGGGGGGGGGGCGATTTCGAGAAAACCAATATAGGCAGTAGAGATTTTTAGCCAAAAAGGTAAAACTATGCCATGGGTACTACGAATATTCATATTTCATAAGAGAATATACACAAATGACGTATATATGTAGTCTATAATGACATATACACACATGTGTATGTTCTTAGATGGCCATGAGTTTATTATTGTTTGGAATGACTATGATTCACTTCATAAGAGAATATGAATATCAGTCCAACATTATCAAAATTTTCTTTGTAATATTTCTATTACAGATATCAAAACATTACATATTGAAAAAACTCTGATTATACCTTTGTTGCTATAGATAAATGTTTTCTTTGATTGGAACTTGATTATTGAACAATTCTTGTTTGAGAAAATAAGAACATATGCAACTCATTTAGATGAGTCTGCATATACTGCAAATTCCTTACCCCATGAATCATTACTTAATAAGTATATATATACTTCTTAAGTGTCGCAATTCTTAGCTCATAGTTAATATTAATGAAAATGTAAGTAATTTGGCCTCAAAATTTCAAATTATAACTATACAACTCTGAGGTTGCTAAGTTCAAGTAAAATTGGCAAAGAATATTTATTTTTCTAGGCCAATATCTGTTCAAATAATAAGGTATATATGTCGTTGTACAAGTAAAATTCGGCCATCATGAAATTCAAGAGGTTGGTAGTCTTCCAAAAATATATATAACGATACTTTTACTGGATTTTATTTTTTACTCTGTAGAAACAAAATGAGGCTCCAAAATAACATTTATGGGATGCCTTAACTTATCTCATAATGAATTGGTAAATACTTTTTTCTCACTTGGGGTAGGTGCAAGGTTGCAATCTATTTTTTCCCCAATGTTAAAATGGATATGCCATGTGTTACCTAGTTGAAGATCCTAGCTCCCCACTACTCAATCAACAAAACATAAGACGTCATCATTTGGAATTTGGTACATTTCTTATTTTCATTAAAAGGGTACTGAATTTCCTGGCATTAACCTAAGTTGCATAAAGCCAAGTCAATAACAAGGAATTGTACTGTCAAGGTTCCAATACTATCATTGGAGATAGAATTTATGTAAGTCATGTAGAGAAGATGGATATGTCATTTCTCTTTTCCCATTTAGGGAGTAGTAATCTGCATTCTTATGCCTTCCCCTCATGATGTATTTCTTAATGTGCATTAATGAAATATAATATGAATTCTTCAAAGAAGAAATAGTAAAGGTGGCCTAGTGGCTCAAACGTCTTATAAGGTTTTACTAATAGTAACAGGTGCAAGGGGAGTTCCCAAGACTCCAATCAGCTGACAGCCTGAATCACCTGACAAATCCATTTCTTTTATATAGAAAATTTGGTAGATTCATACATTTCTATTATATTAACAAATACCATATATTTCGCACATGTATGTGAAGGCCAAAAGTTTGTATTGACACTTCAGAAATGTAAAATGGAAAAATGATTTAAAAAAACTAAATTTTTAACTATATCTCAGTATCATGGCATATTTATGTTGTTCATAATATTTTTATATTTCTATGCTGAACTAGGTGGTTATATTGGGATAAACACAAAAATGTTTAATGCATTACATGTTGATTTGGAAAATGTGACAATGTACGAAAAAAAACATATACTATGCAATGTATACATTCGATGGTATATATGTTATCCTATGTACTAAAAACTACATTGAAAAGCATAGATGATATAAAAATATAACACTATACTGATTGTTGAATGCTTGAACAATACCTCTCATAAACATGGATTTTCTTCTTTAAAATTAATATGCAATCTCTCATATAAACATGAGGGGTATCCATATAATGCAAAACACTATTGTTATATAAAAAAACCCATGATCATGTGAAGAAATTTGACTCTACCTGGAAGCCTTTTCATAGCAACTTCTTCTCCATTAGGCATAACGCCCTAGTATACTATTCGTGCTCCTCCTTTTCCTATAATGTTGCTTTCCTTCACCCTCTAAAGCACATCATCATACTAGTCTCTGGAATGCAGTCAACTTCCATTGCCTTGAAATTCTTTCCTTTTTTAGTTCCCTTGCTTTAATAGCAACAACAACTGCAAAGGCCATGGAGGAAATGAGAAGCCCTATGCCCAAAAACAGCTTGAAGGTCGAAGAAAATGGACCTTTGATATGGCCTTCCCTTCCTTTGATGCAGATATTTCATTGCAAGGTCCCAAATATGTCCTACACAGCTCATAATTACCCACAAAGGAATTCGCATTGAAGTAAGAGAGCTAGCCAGTACCAGGAACTAAACCATAGAGATTGTTGTAGGAGCAATCCACAGATGATACTAGGCTTAGCATGCCTTCAATCTCTAAAGGAATACTTCCAACCATCATGAATGGTGGAAGATGCGACGCTCTGAAATTAAAACTTCAGAGCCCCATTATATTCCCCATTGCTGATGTTAAAGAATTAAGAGCTCCTCCGCCTACGCTTTCTGTTTTGACCATCTCTGAACCCATGAAAACCCCCTCCACCTCTTACTGTTTGACTACGGGAAAATATTTATTCCTATTATTGATATTGGTAGTTGTGGTTTTGTTGTAGTATAAGTATCCACTGGGGACGAACAAGCTCGTTAGATTCAATGCCCTTCCTTGATCACTGGAAGCAGGGGAAGGGAATGAAGACAATATCCCACCACTCCCAGAATTCGATGGCTAAAAAAGTGAAGAACTTGTAATCCAGATGGGAGCGGGAGGTCGCTAGTGAGGAGAATCCATTTTTGAACATTCCCCACCAACAACAAAATATTCTTCCATGGAGGCCACTATCACTACCTGAGCAACTGTATGGGGATGTGGACTATTCCTATTAGTGCATTGTAAGCTTAAAACCTTGGGATTTAAGCCACCCGTATAGGGCAAAATTTCACCTTGTCTCATAGTGGCCATGTACCCTCATCTCACCTTTTTGCATTTTCATTTGGCTCTAGATTTTGTAGGTGGTGTCGCCTGATTCAACAACCCACCCATTCTCTTCCACCAAAATGCAGAGAACCTTATTAATGTCTACCCAAGGAGGGATTCCTGAGACCTTGAAAGATTTTTGTTGTTATAACCTGCCTATTTCGCTCTCTCAGTTTCCGTCTTCTCTTGCTTGGGTTCACCCTACCCATTTTCTCTGAGTAGTGTTATCTTTTCAAGATGTGTTAAAATTCCTATTTCGAGCGCTATAATAGAGGAGAGAAAATAATATACATGGCATAAATGCTCGAATTTGATGCAGAGAAAAGGGCAGTTACTCTACACTGCTATCAGCTGCCTTGCACTACTATCAAAAACCTTGTTTTCCAATAAGTGTTTGCAGAGAAAAGGGCGTCTTCCCTGCATTGCTATATCAAAACCTTTTTTTTCAATATGTGTTTGCAGTGGATGTTATGAAAATATTGACTAGCGATGACAGCCTAGCTCTTTTGCAAAACCTAAAAACTATTATTTTGCTACATAGACCTTAAAAATAATAACTAGTATAATTACATTATATATAGTAGGAAGGTTTTATTTGTATTTATCATTGATAAATATATAATAAAAAGAGTATAATTACATTATATATAATTGGAAGATTTCATTTGTATTTATCATTGATAAAAATATAATAATAAAAAATTATTGCAACAAAAATATTGTTATTAACCATTGCACAATAATATTATTATTAATTTTTATTTTACAAGAATCTCATGTTTTAATAAAAAATAGAAGTGTTGAAGAGTTTCTGTCAACCAAGATATAAGGTAGTTTTTCTAAAGTTAGGTATGCTTTGAAAATTCCTAGGAAATTGGTGGCCTTGGGCATACATTAAAATTTTTAAATTTTTCAAAAGTCAACACAACCTAACAAACTCTCTAACACATTACAATCGTTGATAAACATTCACACAAAGAATATGCTAAATATTTTCCCTTGAGAATAAATCTAGGTTTCCAACTAAAAAAACAAAAAAAACGTCAACAATTCTTCATCCATCTTAAGTTGAAATAGGAAACTTTCGACTAATTAAAATAAATATGTACTACAAATACATTAAAAATATAATAATAATAATTTAAATAAACCCAATTGTGCTACACTTGTATAAGAAAATTTTTTAGGCGGGTGGATGGGATTAAAGAAAATTTTAAAAGGAAAACTTGTAGTCAAAAACCATAGTTGTATGGATAATTCCAATGTCAAATGAAAGTCATCATAGGGTTTATTATTGTTTTAAAACTTTTTTCATTGTATATATATCCATAAAGTATAGAAAGTATCACCATATCCATACCATATTTGTACGCCCCATGCCTAGATACGACACTTTATTGCAAACACAATTGGATCACATAGAAAACCATTCAAAATTCATGTTCAAGATGTTTATGCTAGACTTTCTATAGCAACAAAATCTACAACAACAAAACAGAACATTTTTAATCCTATGGTGGAAACTAAAAATGAGGAAAAATCTTATATTGGAAGCTAAAAATGAAGACAAACAATGAAAACAAAAATAATATGACCACATTTATTCTCAAAAGAAACAAACTTAGTTCAACATTCTATTCTCAGCAAATTTTGTGTCAAATATTTTGGTAAATATATTTAAAAAAAAATCTACAAAAAATTCTCTATATGTTAGAAAACGATATAAAAATGCCATAAATTTCTTTCCTCTAGAATGAGAGCTTGAACCATGGCATGTAGGAGTAGGTTGAACTTGGAGAATTGTTGCAAATTTAATGTCCTAAATCTTGATTATCATAAGGAATTATTTTCCATAAATGGATAAAGTTTAGCATACAAATATGTCTTTGGCATCAAAAGTTGGTAACAACTCCTCATGGAGGCTTTGTGTGTAGGAAAAGATGTGCACAATATTTAGAATTAATGCACTCTTAACCTCCAATGTGAATTTTCACTCCACTCATTTAGGGCCTTCACTATTTTCACTTTTATTTTCCTTCTATGCAGTTTGCATCCCCATCTTTTATGTGACTTTTTACTCAAGACACTTTTGTTTGAGATTCATGTGGGTATGATTGTTTGGTTGCAGTTTTCTCGAAGTATTAACGGGTTTCAAAACATCGATCAATTTGGTGAAGTGAATTGTGGTTAATGCTATGAGAAACCTACAATCAAGTCATTTGTGTGTTTTATTTTTTATTTTACTTGTATTGTATTAGGTCATCGTTTCAACCTAAACTCTTCATTTAAAATTCTAACGCACATAGAAATTCACAAAGTTAAGAAATTCACTATGATATTTCTACTAGCATATTCCCTTGCAATAGTCTTAGTCAACCTAATAATCGCTGCTTTGGCCACACTGTAATTATCTTTCCCTATATTGCTAGTCAAACGAACCATGAGAGCTATATTGATGAATTTCCCTGCAAGATATAAAAAAATACATTGGAATTAACGAAAGCAAACCTACCATCAAAAAAATCATATTTTAATTGTACTATCTTGCTTAGGGTTCAAAATAGGGGTGAATATTATTGTAATTCCCATTTGGTACCCCCCTATTTTTTGCATGGGCTACACTATCACATATCAAGTAAACATTTTCCTAGATGCCAAGTCATGAGGAATTTATGTAAGGCACCACATATTATATGTTTGTACATATGGAGTAAATTGTAGGATATAGTAAAGTTTACAGTGAGACATAATTAGCTCACTTGGCCTATTTTTTCCCCCGAGCCATCAAGCCACCATGTACATATGATGTAAGCTCAAAAGGTGAGCTAATAAGAGCAAGAGAATGGATTCAATTGGAATGGGGGGTGGGGGGTTATGATATGAAACATGGTATGGAGGAAAGGGAAGAGATAGGCTAGGACATGTCACATATACTTAACTCATTTACCACTATTAGTGAAATGTGGCATAACATAAAGGATGAAAAGTGGGATGTTGGACACCTCACTCTCAAGTGTACCTATTTCACCACCAATCAATTCCATTAATAATCTAATATTGTACCACATTTTGAGATTATGAAAGGTTCTTCCTCTTTGGTTCTCTTCATCTTGATCAGTGATTTTAGTGGTTAGTTCTATTGTTAGTTTTTGGGATATTTGGCCATACTCCAATGTTGCCCATTATACCTTGTCTAGGCTACATGAAATCTTGGGGAGAAAAAGGTTTATGATGCTGAATAGATGCTATAATGGGAAACATTGGAGTATGGCCAAATATCCCAAAAACCAACAATAGAGCTATCTTAAGAACCAGCCAAAATATTGAAAACAACACATTCATGGTTAACGGTGGGAACAAAATGAGAACATGATTTTTAAAAGGCCATTTTTCAAGCTTTCTTCATGCAGTTGCATTTTGTGAGTAGCTTAGGCAGTGCAAGTTATTATTGCAGGTTTGTGTACCAAACACTCCCAAACCTATAGAGGAGTTGTGCGAGTATTGCATGTTGAAACATATTTTATAGGTTCATGCATTGTTTTAACTCTTGAAGAAGTGATATTGTATATTTTTTGCATACTTATTTTTCCTATTCGATGGCATCCTCACATTCCTTCATAGAAGCAATCTCAAACAATTTGAGTGGCCCTTTAGCTAAAAACTTGTGCTTCCTCAGAAGATGTTACATGTTCAAGAGGGAGGTAGAGCATGTACTTCTCCTTAGACTTTAGTAATCAAATCAAAGAACATGGTTGCTTTTCCTATGTGAGTAAAATTACAATGATTTGCCCAAAGACAACATCAACAATGTCAGTAAAATTAGAATGCTCTTCCTAAAGGCGACATCAACAATGTCATACATGGGAGGACCATGATCTATTTTCAACAACTCCCACATGTATTTATGTGTGTGTGCTTCTCAAATCATTAAATGCATTTTTTATTAAAATCATTGTTTCTAAAATTAAACCCATTTATTCATTTTCAGTGACTTAAGGTTGAATAGAGCGGTAGGGTCAGATGGGTCAAGTTCTCGATAGGGTAGTGTTGCAGGAGCATAATTGGATGCTAGTGTAGGAGCATTTACAGGCAAGGATGCAAGCCTTTTAAACATTGTGGCACTACTAGAATTTTGATTTAAAAAGAGGCAATTTTTCACAATAGAAGAACAGATGTTACTTTAAATTAGAATTAACCAATCTCGAGTTTCACTAGGTCTGAAAAAACACAAGCATTCCAACTAAGGTGGACCATTAAAATTGGGAGTTTAGGGACAAAAATTGCAAACTTATTTTCTAGCGATGTAGAGAGGGTAGAAATTTTTTGTTGAAACTGGATTAAAAATTGTGAATGTCAATAGTTTTAACCAGAGAGTTTTCTCCAAAACAATTTTTTTTTAAACAATGCTCAGCTTGAACCAAACTAGTTGTGGAATCGATTTATCAGACATGTCATTAATTTCAAAACCCAACAATCTAAAAATTAATACACAGTCATACATACTTGCATTCAAAGAAGATGTGGTGTCCTGAGGTTGAAATTGGGGAGGTTTCCACTCTAGAAATAGCACATATATTATTTAGTGGTATATCCTCCAAATCATCCACCTTGGCCTTATCCTCGATGTCCATCATATCTACATCTGAATAAAGCCTATTCTGACTAACACAACATCTTCGCACATCTCCTCTAATACATTCTTTCTCTTCATGTCCTCCTCCTTAGGATCAACGAAGATAATGAAGCTTGCAAACATAGGAAAATACTTAAACCGCAAGGTTTTAAGTAGTAGGGTTTCTTTTATTTAACAATTTCAATGGAGAATTTCCATCTAAAGCATATTCCAATTGAAAACCTTAGGAGAGAGACTTGAAATAAAACTATGTAGACAAACCCATGATATATATAAACTCTTAATATATATCCATGGCTAAAATAAACATTTCAATTCAACGCTTGGAGGCTAGATGAATTTTTCTGCACACAATTCGAGCATTCATCTCGTCTGCTTTCTCCATCTACTCTCGCAAAAACGAATTTTGGGCATCCTTCTTAGCCTCACATTTTCATCTACCCCAAGGTGTTGGAAATCATTTCCATATATGTACTCAAGGTGAAAACCCTTTTCCTCATTGTAAAGCATCATATTCCTGTGCCATTTCCATACATGGTAGACAGATTTCGTCTTCTCCATAGTGGCAACACAAGTGTTATGTCTCCCAACCTTAACCACATTGCACGCATTGGGCTTCAACTCATCCCATTTACCACTTAAAATAATGGAAACGATCTTTTGTTCATGCTTTGTGGTCTTATTGGCAATATTTGACAACTTGGACTCATTTTCTATGACTTTATCGCAGAATGAACCATGAGAGCATCAATGTTTAAATATGGAGGTCGAATCCTCAATCTCTCCATCATGGTGCTCAACCAAGATACACAGAAGGTGGATCCCCAATATTTCTATCACACTAGTTCGCCTAGATACATCGAGAGGAGATTAAGGGCTCACTTTCCACATATCTCCTCCTCCATATGCAAAATTCACACAAAAATCCAAGCCACACAATGCATAGAGGTTTAGTTACGCCCAGAAGACCATTTTACTTAAAAATAATTAAAAATATCAAAATAACATAATTGAATAGGAATAAATAGTTAAGACGAAATGATAATTTTAAGACAAAATGATTATTTTGTCTTAAACAAATGTCTTAAATACTCTCTTCATGTAGTAGTGACATTTGTGTTCCTCCAGGGAAAGATGAAATCTACAATAGAAGATGTAGATTAGATCATGGGTATCCCTATAGATGTTTCCATCATAGAGGCTCAGGTGTCTTACCGAGAATAATAAATTTCGTGGTAGTTGGAGGTAATAGATTTTCTCTCTCCCCCACAACAAATGATAGCTCCTCTCATTTTATAGCTTGCCTTGAAACCCTATGGTGACTAGGTAAAGACTTGAACAAGCCTCCAGTGGAATACCATATCTATGGAATTTGTGAACTCTGAGCTTATCTCAGATACATTCCAAACCTATTTTGTGATGAATCTCGAGCCCATTCTAAGGGTGAAGCTCAAGCCTTGTTTGTGATAATACCTGAGCCCATTCAGAGTTGAAATCAAAGTCTATTATGTGGTGAAGATTGAGATTTTTGGGATAGTAAAGAAGACCTAAAATTGGCGCGATTACAAATCTAAGTCAAGAGTTTGATAAAGTTCATTATGGACAATTGAAATACAATTTGTGGACAACTTTTAGAGGGTTTAATTGGTAATTTTTGGACACTTGTATATCTCACATTAGGAGAGAGAAAAACCCTATGTGTGTATTGCATGTTATAGAGTTTCATGAAAAAACCTATTAAATGTTTCAACAGTTTGTTTTGACACCCATAAAATGTATATTTCTTATCATTCTCTTAAGATCAATCTGTGGAATCGCCTTCTGAAGCACTCTCTCCCCCACATGAAGCTCCAACCATTGATCAAGATTACACTTTTAATGATGTGATTGACATATTTGGGAGGCTAAATCTTGATTTAGCCCCATCTTAGTCAACTGAGTAGCGTTGGCCATCTCAGAAAGGTCCTCCAAAATGACCAACAAAGACACTTGAAAGTGATCATCCTAATGAGGTTGAAAAGAAAATAACAAGAAGCTCAACTAGAAATAATGGAGGTGATGTAGATGATCCTAATTCACATGTTGATATGGATGTTTCTTATGATTTTGAACTAAATTTGTCTACAAATTTTGAACCAACTTCCTTCAAAGAAGTCATTTCTCATGATGAATGGAAAGAAGAAATGCAAAAAGAATATGATGATTTTACAAAGAATGGCACCTGGAAGCTGGTTGATACTCCATTGGAAACCAAACCAATAGGCTGCAAGTGGATTTTCAAGAACAAGTATAAATCATATGGCCCAATTGACAAGCATAAATCTAGGCTTGTAGAAAAAGGTTTTTCATAGAAAGAAGGGGTTGATTATGAGGAGGCTTTTTCCCCCACAACAAAATGGGCTACCATTCGGACACTCGTTGCCTTGGTAGCTCAGAATGGCTAGAAATTCCATCAAATCAATGTAAAAATTCCTTTCTTGAATGACAACACTTCAACTCCTCTTTTGATTGTCAAAAATTCTACAATAAATTTGGTCAAGAACCCAAGGTTCTATGATTGAATGAAGCACATAAATACAAAATATCATCTAAGTAGACATAATTTTGAGGCCAAAACAATCCACCTATGGAATTGTTCCACAATTGAGTAGATTGCAGACATCTTCACCGAAGCCCTTGGAAGGGAAAAGTTTGAAAGATTCATAGCGCTACTTGTTTTTGGCAACCAATTGGCACAAGACTTGGGTAAAAAAAATTGCATGAGATAAAAAACTTTATTAACATGATTTTTTAACTCTTATGCCACCTTTATACACCAAAATGTTACCTCGTCCTAAACTTAAGCCCACTTTTCTTGTAATAAAACTCTTAACTGATTTTCAGGACATTTTAACCTTTTTTTGAAATTATAAACTTAGTGCTAAAAACTATCTCCAATGGAGATATTGTTTCCCTGAGAGGTAGTAAAGAACATCCTGACCATGTTCCTGATCCATTGGGCGAATCCCAATGATTAACCCTGCAACCTGTAAACTATACCACACCGAAGTCCATACTGAAACTGCAAACTCAAAATGCATTGCTGAAAACCAAAAACTAAAACTGGAAAGTTAAGATCCACAAAGTCTGGTAGTAAAACTATAAAATATTTACAATATCTAAGATTTTAATATACATAACATAATTAAAAACCTATCCTTCTAGCTATTCAGATCTCTATTTTTCATTTAAACATTATTCAAAGAATTTTAAAATTATTGTACGTATCCTCTGCTATTCTTCTGGGAAAAGGATGAATCATAACTGAAGTGTAGGACTGAAAATTTTCACACCCTTGTAGGCTTTGTATCTGGAAGTGTAACTTGTATTCCTCCTTTGTAGAAAAACCAATACATGAACCTGCGAAATCTCTTGAAATTGTGCATCTGTACTGTGTAATTTTTTACACTCTTTAAGGCCCTTCTTGTAGAAATTATACAACATGCATTTACATCATAGATTCACTCGGTCTAAAAGTGTACTAAAGTTAAATACTAAATCGATTCTACAAATATTTTTCGGAATTAAAAACACAATCTCCAATCACATGAAGCAAAGAAGAATCAAATCAAACACAACACAGATAATTTACCGGGGAAAGCTTACTGCTCAAAACCCCACTATCTTCTATTTTATATTCAGCATTGATCATGAAAAAATTACATACAAAACTCTTCTCACAAGAGCCCTTCAGTACTCAACTAATTGTCTCACACTGTCATACATAAAAATGACCAATACTTAGCCAATTTACTGCCTCCAGATAGCCTATGTTGCTTGCACAATCCCTGATGAATGCAATCCCTATAAGATAGGAATTTTGGCCTTCCTTGACTACGCAAGAATCATGGGCACTCCAATGGGTGTTTTATTGCATGGGTGCAACCCAATAATCTTACAATGGATAGTCAACTTCCATTTTTTCTAGATATCAATTGGGTCTCCACCGGATCTTAAATATAATTGTAAATCCTCAGTTGCATGTGATATCACTTATTGTGAATTAATTAATATTTAATTCAATTGATCCCTCACTAGTGTATCAAGATGTTACAAGTAGCATAAATGAGTTTAATTCACGTAACTGAGTTAAACTTATCGCAACCTGCATTAACTAATGCACCACTACACTTCGAACTTTGTTACAACTAGAATTACTCTGCATGCCTCACCAACTACCTCTAACTCAAAATCCATGAGCTAACTGTGTTTATCACTCTAGTATAACTATTAAAAGTTATTTTTGAGGCTAGATTACATTTTATTGTCCATCTTAATTCAGGGATAGCTAAAATAGACATGCACAAAAAATAGCCCTATCAGCCCCACCCTAGTGTAGGTTCTTATTGCACTATGCGTGGGTGCTGAAATTTTCTTGTTGAATTCCAACACTCTATCTCAACAAGAAAGGGATTATTCTTCACCCCGATCATGTCTCTATGGTATTCGAATTTTATCCTGGTGAGTGCCTTCATCAGAATATCTGCATCCCGATCTTCCATGGAAATTTACTAAAGAAACATTCTTCTTATCTACACACAATATTTGAGATGATGGTAATCTAAGTGCTTGGACCTATCATAAAACACAGGATTAATCGAGAGTTTAATGCAACTTTGATTATCACAATGAAAAACTGTCAGATCCATCTGAGAACCAAATAAACCAACCAAGATCTTTCTCATTCAGATAGCCTCACATGCAACTTGACTTACTGCCATGTATTCTACTTCCACTGAACTGAGTGCCACAAATCGTTGTTTCTAGTTGTACCAGGAAACTGCTGTCACCTATGCTGAATATCCCTCCATATGTGCTCTTTCTGTCTGATGGACTTCCCTCCCAATTTGCATCCGTGAAGCCTTGAAGTTTCACTCCCTCTCTCCGTCTGTACCATAGACCATACTCTGATGTGCCCCTCAGTATCTCAAGACATGCTCCCCCTCCTTCCAAAATAGCTTGGTAGGCTTAACCATAGCTTGAATCAGCTAGTTAACTACGTAGAAAATATTTGGTCTGGTTTTCACTAGATACATCAGTGAACCAATTAACTGCTTATAGACAGTAGCATCCACTACCTCTCTAGAAGTAGCATTCTCTTTCCTCCAATTTCCTGGAAGAGTAGTATCCATGGGTTTGCAACTTTCCATGTGAAAATTTCCCAGTATCTCCTTTGCATACTTGCCTTGAGACAAAAAAAAATCACCATCCCGCTGCCATATTTCCAGTCCAAGTAAATAATGAAGGAATCCCATGTCCTTCATTTCTAACTCCCTAGCAAGATCCTCCTTACATGACTGTATCAGCTACTCATCACCATTCAAAATTAGATCATCAACATACAAAACAATAATCAATAGCTTACCCTAAACCATAATCTGGTACAGGTTTGCATCTGCTTCACTTTTGGTGAAGCCCAATCCAGTGAAATAGCTATCTATCCGAGTGTACCAATCAAGAGGTGATTTCTTCAACCCATACAATGCTCTCTTGAAGCGGCACACATGCGAATCATTGTTGAAGATCTCGAAACCATAAGGCTACTCTATGTAGACTTATTCCTCAATGATCACATTGAGAAACACATTTTTCACATCCATTTGATGAATGCAACAACCCATCTTCTCTGAGAGTGCAAGGATGGATCTTATGGAAGAGTACCTTGCAACAGGTTCAAAAGTCTCATGATAATCTACCCCTTGATCTATGAGAATCCACGGGCCACAAATTTGGCCTTGTATTTTTCGACACTCCCATTAGCAACTTTCTTTACCTTGTATATCCATCTCGATCCAACCACTGATTTGTCGACCGGTCTTGGGACAATCTCCCATGCACTATTCTTGACAATGGAGTCATACTCCTCAACCATTGCATCAACCCAATTTGGTTGTTTCATTTCTTCCTAGAAGGAAGATGGTTCAGTTATAATACATTTGCTCATAAGAGCCATGTATCTAGTAAATTGGTTAGGAGACTATCTATGTCTACGCTGTGAATTAGGGGCTCCTACATTCTTTGCACCATCAATTCTCAATCTATCAGCTTCTGTGGTGCGCCTTCTGCCATTTCTAATGGATGGCTCTGCATGAGTGTTTTGCTCCACTCCATGATCCTCCCCATGTGGTTGATTCACATCTTGAGGCTCATCATTGGGAACCAAAAGTACCTCCTTTGCATTCAAGTCTAAATCCCTCTCAAGGGACAACCACATGGCTTTCTCCTCATAAAATTTTTTATATCTTGTCGCATAACAATCATTCTGCTATTTGGAAAATACACTCGATAGTTATGGGGCATTTTAGTGTACCCCATAAAAATCCTGATCTCAGTTGTCAGTTCTAGCTTCTTCCTATTTTCCTTGGTCACATGCACATAAAAAGATGAGCCAAAAATCTTAAAGTGTGAAACATCAAGTTTATTACCAGTGAAAGCCTCTTCATGTGTACTCATGCCAAGTATCCTATGAGGACAATATTTCTATACAAATACCATAGTGTTGCATGTTTATGCCCACAGATGCATTAGTAGGCCTTGATCATGCAACATTGCTCTTGCTGCACCCACGATCATTCTATTCTTTCCTTCTGCGACCCCATTCTGCTGTGGGTTATGAGGAGCTATCAGTTCTCTTTGAACTCCTTCTTTAATGCAGAAGTTCTTGAATTAATTAGAGATATATTCTCCACCATTATTGCTCCTAAGAGCCTTCACTTGCTTCCCCGACTCTTTCTCCACCAGTGCCTTAAACTCAAGAAACTCAGAGAATGTTTGATCTTTATTCTGCATGAAGAAGATTGCACACTTACGAGAAAATTCCTCAACAAATATTACATAGAACTTATGTTTTGTTATCGAAGCAATATAGAATGGTCCACACACGTCTGTGTGAACTCTCTCAAGGATCCCCGAAGCTCGGTTCTCGTTCACATGAAAGGTGGCCTTTACATATTTTTCAATAGTACATCCCTTGCATGTGTCTGATTGCGCAAGTGTACCCCTGGGAAGACCAGTAGAAATTTGTTGCATGACTTTCAAGGCTCCATGGTGAAAATGGTCCAATCTCCTGTACCGTAATTCACCCTCATCCCAGATCACCACTTGACATGCCTTGCCCATCATTGCTACATAGCCATATACCTCCAGATTTTAAAGAATCTTAACTCGAATCCCTATCCTCTTAGATTGTCATGTTTTTTCTGTGTCGTAGGAAAGCTTTTCCTTCACTAAAAACAACATCATAGCCTTTATCCTCCTATTACACAGTATTTTTTCACCGTCCCTGCAATCCCCATCCTGAACATTGGAGAACCATTTCAGTGACTTCTGTGTATTTTCATACCTTTATAAAAGTGTCGTTGCATCCCTTGGCACGTCAAGAACATTTCCTCTATTGATCATTCCTAAGGTAGACTCTCAAAAACATATGATTTTGGATCGGCACTGGTAGAAATTTATGGCCTCATTCCCATAGAGAAATTAACACTAGGCCCCACACCCATTGGCGCTCTATCTCAGTGGGGCACTCGCACCAAGCTGTTTTTGGATTTTTTTTTTAAATAGAAACAAATTTTCCATGCCTAACCACTTCGTTAGTAGAGTCATCATGGTTTGTTTGACTAAATAACATCGAATTCCTCCCTTTGGATTCTTGTTTCCTACAATTGTGAAACTCCCCAAAGGGATAAGACCTCTCTTCCACCTTATGAGGGACCGCAAACCACCTCCTCCTCTCCTATAAATAATTCCTTCTCACATTGTTTTGGCTAGCTGAATAGTCCTTACTATAGCTGATGTGAAGAATAAGTCATAGAGGAATCCATTGTCGAGAGAGATATTACGCCCATTGCCTCACCAAGTCTGATCCCCGATGAATGCTTGAGACACACTTGACTGAACCCGTCGAAGGAGGCTGCAACGTCAAGGAATTAAGGTTGTAAAATTCTTTTTTCTATCATTAATACATGATTGGTTTTTTAGATCCAATTTTGTGTTCGATCATATGCAAAATGTTTGATTCTCCTTGACCAATCGAATAGCTATAAATGAAAGTATGTTTTCGTATGTTGTCACCATTCACTTGATCCCTGTGCAGGTACACGAACATTATCAATGAAGGATCGGAATGTGTGAAGACATAGATCAGAGGATCGTTACTGCAAGTTACAATAAGAGCGTTGGACCAAGGTAGGTCATCTATCCTAACTCGTTTCCATTAATAATCTAGGAGCCTGAAAGTCCAGCATGTTCCCTTGTTGCTAGACCCACTCTAGGCTAGACGAATCAGCTCTATCTGCAGAGGGTATTTACCTGCTCAAAAATTTGGTGACCATGCTGGGGATCAGTGTGTTTGTTGTCTCTCATTGTCCATCTAGTGTTTTTCTTGCTTGTTCGGCTTTGGTCGTATTACCACTTTTCTGCTTTGTTCTTCCTGTGTGATTGTTTCCAGCCATCATACTTAATATCAAAGTGTCAAGTCTAATATTTTCTTAGTGGATTTTTATCTTTTCCATGGGTTTTTGGCTTGGCGTTGCTATTTCTTGAACAGTCACAATCATTAACTACTTCACTAAATAGGTCGAAGTAATGCCTACAATCATGGCTGAGGGTAAGACAACTGCACAATTTATGTTCAATCATGTCATTACCAGGTTTGGTGTCCCTCAAGCCATTGTCACCAATCATGGTTCTCATTTTTGTCATTACATGATGGCTGAGTTGACTTCCAAGTTGGGTCTTCCATGACAACTCAATGTCATACTATCCTCAGGCCAATGGCTAGGTTGAAGCCATGAACAAGGTTCTAGTCATTATGCTTCAGCGTACGATTGGGATGCACCAGTCCAATTGGCATCTCATGTTTTTTTCATCTCTTTGGGCTTACCGAACCTTGGTGAAGGATGCGATCAAATTCACTCCATTCTAGCTTGTTTATGGTCTGGAAGCCACCCTTTCGATTGAATGTGAAATCCATTCTCTCAAGATAGTTGTTGAATTACTACCTAATACTTCACCAAAAGAACAGTGTCTTCAATATTTAGAGAGGCTTGATGAAACTTTCCACTTTGCTGCTCTTATCATAGAAGCACAAAAAAGTGGGTCAAAGCTCATTTTGATCAGTTGGTTTCCCCTCGTTCCTTTGTAGAAGGATACCTCATCCTCTTGTATGAACAAGCTCATGATAAGTTGGGGGCGGGAAAATTTGAACCCATGTGGCATGGGCCCTATATCGTTAAGTGTGTTTTACATAATGAGGCTTATGAGCTAATTGACTATGAAAATTATCCTTTGGATTAGCCCAAAAATGGGTTGCATCTCAAAAAAAACTATGCATGAGTTTCTCGTGCACGTTCTTTTGTATATAGGTGATTTTTTCATTTATGTACATTTTTTGGCTTGATGTGCTTTGCAAGCAGTTTTCATGCTTATTATGTTGTTCCTTACTGTGCATATGTATCTCACCCCTTATGTTGGTTTCGTGGATGGTGCCTCCTGTAGTACCCAGAATCGGTCTTCCGCAACCTGGGTGATTTATAATCCTAATGCTGAGTTGATAAACCTTCAAGGTATTTGTCTAGGACGAACCACAAATAATGTTGTTGAATATAGCGTCGTCATTGAACTCTTAACCGAGTCCATTTCTCTCGACATTCGTGTATTAATTTTTAACCTAGACTCTTAGCTTGTTGTTCTTCAGCTTAATGGGCATTATTCTGTTAGAAATCTTCAAATATTAAGGTTGTATTTACATGTTCGTTTATTAGAAAGGAATTTTGGTTACATAATATCTCAACATATTCCTAGACAAATGAATGTGTTAACTGATGTAGTAGCCAATATTGTATTAGATAGACATTTTTGTAACTGGTAAAAACATCATCATCGCATAATAATATTCATGTAGGAAAATAGGCATATATATATATATATATATATATATATATATAGATAGATATATATATATATATATATATATCGAGTGATTGCATCCACGTGCATCATAAGTTCAAAAAATATATATGTTTTGTTTACATCTTGAGACATCATGTCTCTCAAAAAATATGTAGAAATAAAAGCCTAGGTGTCTAATCAACATGATGCTCATGGTAGCATGTCACTGCACGCACAAGCCACCTCAATAAGTGGTGGACATGGTTAGACACCCCCGCAGTGTTCCTCTGGTATGCACGAGGAACATCGTCAAATCTCGCGTAATATGGGATTCTACTAGTGAGTGTATCCAGGTTGTGTACGATCTCCTCCTCCTCACTTCCCTCGCCCTGAGGGGCTACCTCGAAATCGTGAGGGACCCTCGGTGCTATTGGGGACATCCCTGAAGGTCTTTTTGGGCCAACATCTGTAAATACATGGATTAACATCATAATATATATAATCAAAAAAATCATAATACTCATCAAAACAAAAAATTGAGTCTTACCCAATGCTGCATCCCAATCCTCTCCTTTCGGGAGTGGGAGATTTGCATCACCCATGATGTTCGTTCAAGTGTATGGGAAGTCCTCCACGACAATAAGTTGTCGGCGGAACCAGTAAGATAATTCTGGTCTCCACGACATCTGTTGACTACCTCCTGCACCAGGCATTTAAGCTTCCCAACATCTCATCTGTGGCTCTCGTGCTAGTGGTGCAGGGACTATTACTTCCTGACATTGAAATATTGGAAACCATTCTAGGATGAACGGTACCGAGATGGACCCATAGCCGAATTTTTTCAGCTTGTCGTTCTTGAATTTTTTTAGTTGATGTTTTAGATTGATTTTTACGGCCTCCACCCAGTTGAAAATGGTTGGGACCATACAATCTATGACAAGTAGCATCTATGTTTTTGTGGCTTCATGTGGAGCTTGAGATCCAACAACTCGAGTGATGGTGTGCAACACTAATTTTAGTTCCAACTCGGGAATGGTTTGAATATCCACTTTCCCGCTCTTTGATCCTTTTCTTTCCCCTCGACAAACCTTGTCTATAAGCGTGCTTATGTTTTACATCGTAGGTCGGGTACCTATCAGGATTGGTGTTCCTCCCCTCCATGATATTCTAGTGCTAAAGTATATGTTAGAGACTTTAATCTCTAACTCCTGATCATGAATCACAAATATTTCGCAGTCGATATCCCATACACTGATCAAATATTGTAATAGCTTCGGCTAAGCTTGAAGACATGGTGCCATAAATAATTTCAAAATCTCGTAGTCCCTTAGAACATCCATGCATATTACATTGCTCATGTCTTGTTCATATTCCTCTCCGTGTTCCCTTTCCTTCCATTCGATCACCATTTTTTCTTTCAAACACCTCTAAAATCATCAATGGGGCTATCATTAGTCAAAATATTAACTATTGAGCTGTTTAAAATGTTCCATTTAGTATAATTTTGAAGCTAAATAGGTTGCAGAGATTGGTGTGATTGTTTTAAAAACAACTGCACAAATTGGCGCCTCCTCGTTGAGGCGGGTTAGCACGACTCCATGCCCGCAACCCGCACCGAACGCCGCGCCCAAATTTGAACAAAAATCCCCCAAAAATCTGCAAAATTTTAAAATGCAGGCAAGGATAAGAGCTCTTACCTAAAGAAAACGGCTTCGTGATTTGTCTCCTAGATTTTCCGCTTCCAGCTTCCCAAGATCAGTGTGAAAAATGGTAAGAATGCTCACAAGAGGTAAGAAGTGAAAAGTAATTTATTTTTACTATTTCTGTCCTTTTATAGACTTTTCAAAACCCTAATTATGTTTTTGGGATTTTTTTTCGATTATTTAGGTTTTTTGGGTTTTTGGGAATTTCTTATGTAGCAACAGGTCCTCGACGTGATGGCAATGAAGTATCGAGTTGTATTTTATTACTTTTTCGGACTCGTTAAAACACGAAAAATTCACCCCCTGGAGTCATATTTCAGCGCTTTTCTGACTCTTGAAAATTGAAAATATTGTCGAGACTCTTGTCATTTTGAACTCATTAAAGTCTATGAAATGACATCTACCTAGTATACTTTTACCCCTTTTTCGGGCTGGGATAGATTAATTACGAAAAAGGAATACCTTAGCCTATCGTAACTAAGAGGTTCTCTCAAATATGGTTTTCTACCTTTTCGGATCTATGAGACTGCCTACTAAAAGGGACCTGTTGGATTTTTCTTTTCTGCTTCTTTTTATACTCTCTAAAAATGAAAAGATGTCGAGCTCTTCCTTCGTCAAACTCATTAAATTCTAAATCACATCGTAAATCGTCACCATGGAATACTCGAGTTCCATGTACTAGGATGGATTTGTTCGAAGGAAAAAATTATATGAAAAGCATATGCTATCCCCTTCAAGCTTTTTTTCCAAAAACAATTTGGGTACTCGCCAACAATGGTGGGGAAAAATGGAACTAGTTCTCAGTCGTGGCGGCAGTATGTTTCTCTTGAAGATGACACTTGTCTGCAATTCGTGTCAGGTTGCGGACATCCCATTTCATCATTTTTTCCTCCATGGGTTTGGGTTATCTATTTTGACCTCTCATCTACTCTTTGTCGCGTCATGATGACCTCAGATCCCTTGATGTCAAATGCTGCCAAATTCCAAAGTCGTGTCACCCATATGTTCAAGATAAGTTTCCTTTTGCAGTTTTCAACCTCTGATCCCGTGTTTTCTCCTGATTCACTATCATATTTGTGTCGATCATGTGGGAAACATTATGGCCCTCCTTCGATAAGATCACTTCCTGTCGACTTCAGCTCATTATCCAGGAAGATGATTTAGAGACTCCCTTTCAGTTCCTTGGAGCTTGCATGCCTCAATGGCAAGTTCTTCACATTCGTTGAAAGGTTCTCATCATTGGCCTTCGATTGAGTGATTTCATGGGTGTTCAACTCCATCTCACTGTTCACATTCCGTGGATTGTACTAGTTGTACCTTGAGAGCCATTTTCATTATTTGAGGTTTCTCTCGCGCCTATTAACAACTTTCATCATTGGCTGGTAATTAGGCGATCTTCTCACATGTTTGAATTCAACTCACTCATTCGCATGCTTGAATTTTTACTTCCTCGGGTTAAGATGGAGCACAAGACCCTTGATTTTGTCTGATAAAATCCAGGCTGCAGGACGTTTTGGTTTATCATGACTATATGCATGACTCTTCTGATTGGATGGTTGCGACCATACCTGAGTCTATTTACTGATCCTCCTTACTAGATGGTTGTGTCCATACTGTTATCTCCCTGTAATTTGTAATATTGGAAAGAACAAGTAGCAGGGAACAACATCAAACCACTTTGGAGTCCAGGGCCTAGCCTTACTGGGCTCAGAAAGGGCTCTCTCTATATTTATGATTAACTGATTCAGCTTTATGATTATATTTTCTGATTTTAGGCTAGTTATAAATATTGGGGTTGTTTGTTTGTTTGGTTGGATAGATAGAATGTGGGAAGCTTAATCCATTGGGCTATGGAGTCATAAAGGGTTGAGTTGTACATCAACTTTTCAGTGGTTTTCACAAGGCAAGCTAACTATGTCAAATGGATCTCTATGGAAAGATGCATATGAGATGGAAAAAACTGTAAGTTCTGTAAAGCTAAAGGGAAATTAAGAATCCTTTAACTATACTTCAAACATAAATGTAGAGCAGAAAATCTTATAATTCTACCTTCAGGTCTTTTTATAGAAAAAAAATTCAAGATAACAGTTCAGTGAAATTAAAGAGAAGTTAACAATTATTTAACTAAACTTCAGAGAAAGACTTAAAATAACAGTTTGGAAAAATTAAAGAGAATTTAAGAATTCCTTAGCTATACTTCACAAAGAAAACCTGAATACAACACTCCATTAATAGTAAAGAGCATTGAAGAATTCCTTAGTTATACCTTCAGAGGAAAACATTAAGATAATAGTAACAGACAGAGTTAAGGTGCTCATGCAACATATCTTAATCTAAAATTTATGTTTTGCTATCAGAGAAATTTATGTACAATATGGAAAAACAGAGGTAAAACATTAACATAAAGGAATAACATCACCATTAACATAGCCAAAGGATCCTGTGAATGTGCTTGTATTATTGATGTCCAACCCAAAAACAGTTACAATGCTCCAATACAATAATCTTTGCAAATCAGAGTCTAAACAAAGTCCAACCAACAACTGATAATGAGACTACATGTAGTATTTAACTGTTACTGAGGTGGTTGCCCTAATCTAGGGTAACAAACTGCATTTACTACAAAGTAAATGAAATTTTTACTATTGTGACCATGCAAGGCCCAAGCCAAAAATATCTCTGACAAGCCTTCTGTAATAATAACTTTCAAATTAACTCTTGAGCTAACTTTAAAATATCTTTTACCAACTACCTGTAAAATTAACTTTTACAATAACTTATAAACTAATGCTAAAATATATATGACTGTAATATAAACTGTGGTAGCTTTCATTAAATCACAATTATACTGGAGGTGGCCAACATGGTTGTGAACAGGAAAATGCTGAGTGGCCTTGACATCTGGCTTTGTCTTCCTCATTGATGTGTTGTCTGATTTATCTCTTAACTTTAACCTGTCTTTATCTGTATCTTTAATCTGTTTTCTTTTTACTGCCTTTTTTGTCACTTGTAATTTCTTCTTTTACCTCTTTATCTTTCTTTTCCTTAACTATGTCCTTTAACTGTGTCTTTCATTTTTTAACCTTTACCCTTGACTACTCTATTTACTTCTTTTACCTTTCACTATCACAGCAAATCTTTTATTTTGAATAAACTTTGTTGTCTTTGGAGTAAACGTATGATCCTTGATAATCATGACTATCCTCCTTTCCGCTCCATTGCTGCTTTTATTTATTCTTCAGCTCATAACCTTTTGGTGAATAAGGCCTTTAGATTGAAATCTTGAGAGTCTAGTTTTAAACAATTTCTTTGGAACCCATATCACAAATGTTTTACCCCATCTTCTAGAATGCTAATCACCTACAAAATAAAAAAAATTGTTAATTTAAAACACAATGTTTTGTAGGGAAGCGATAGGGCTCAAAGTAATTTGGGAAATCTGTGGAAGGAGTCTGGATATTGGAGGTTTTTCAATTTCTGCATCCAGCAATGTCTTTCCATGTATTTTTAGGAACGTCGCAGGGGCTATCACAGTGGTTCGGGATTTTACTGCAATTGCACAGAGCTCATAATATTTCAAATGGTCAGTGGTTTCGTCTTATGGCGTGGATGTGGTTTACGGTTTATTGCATGGTGATGGAGTGTTTGCAGTTTTGCTTGGAGGGAATGCGACGAAGTGTAGGGGTGACGCGTGGTGGAAGGGGGGGTTGCAAAACCACCCGTTTCGCAACCCCCCAACAGTTTTAAACAACTGGAATTTGGGGGTGCGAAAAGTGTTGGGAGTCATCGGATCAGACAATGGAGATTGGAAGGTGGTCGGGCGAAGGATAGAGTATGGGTCGGTTTGAATGGTGGCGTTGGTGTTTGAACGAATACAAAGGGTTTAAACATTAGTGTGGGGTTTTAATATATTTAATGTGAGGAAATGTAATAGTGGGGCCTGCGGATAAATAAAGCGAGGGGTAAGGGTTTTAAAGTAAAAGCTTTAATATAAAGAGGAGTCAGGGTTTTAATATAACAAGGTCGGGTGAAATAGATAGGGTCTATTTAAAAGTGGGACCCACGATAAAATTTATTTAAAAATAATGTAAAATTGGGGTTTACATTGTTTTTAATGAAAGAAGGGGAATGAGTAAAGGGGAACGAATTTTAGAAATGGGAATGGGGTTTTAGTAGGGGAAAAGGTTTAAAATGAGAGGATTAGGGTTAAAATGGGATTTCAGAGCATGGGAGTTCAGAAAAAGGTAAAATGAAAGGTAATGGAAAGGTTAAATGAAAAAAAAATGAAGGCAGTGAGATTTCGCTTTCCATCATACTAAATCAGAAAAATTATCCTCTTTTAGCTGAATCAAAAGGTAGATGGAATTATTCGACCTCTTTTTCCTTTCTTCAAAATAAATCTATCTAATTGCTAACCTTATAACTTCCAAAGGCTCAGATTAAACTGATGAGCTCTTTTATTCTCTACCTAACTACTGATCTACCAAGGTTAAATAGTTTGGGCAGATATCTATTCACTAACTATCAACATGAAATTTAAAACATGAATGAATCTTAAGAAGTTTGATCATCATGAATTGTGCCATTTTTCAAACAAGCGACACACAATATTATTTGCAAAATTAAACTAACCTAGAGGTAGTGGCTTTTAGATGTGCAACACTTTTAGGATCTCTTCTTGTCTCTTTTGTGGGATTCATACTTCATATTCCTTTTTGATATTTTCTTTTGTTCCTTCTATTTTTTATTTTAGGACATGCCCTCGTCTCATTGTTTAATATAGGAAAACCTTTGAAAAAAGCCAAGGTATTTACAATATTACAAGCTTTAGACAATCTCCAATTAAAAATTATGATCCGTGTTATTATAGGACCCTAATAGTGGCTCCATCTCGGGATGGCAACTCCTTTAGGAGGTGTCAAGATCTTTGTAGACTAGTAGCCTGATTTATTTAGGTGATCCCCACTCTGTAATCCTGATCTGCTGCAACTTTTGCGTCTGTGACCTTCAAAACTAAAATCCATGCTTACTGCAGACTTAAGTCTAAAGCATACTTGATCTTGAGCCTGAATAGACAACCTGATTTTTTAAAACTTTGAAACATCCTTAAGTATTTTGAGAGGTCTTCTGCATACATACCTACCCAACCTATCATTCAAATCATTTTTCTTCCTTTTGGGGTGCATGTAGATTTTCAAACCTTAACATCATCTTTCTTTTGAAACTCTAACTTACCACCTATCCCTTATTTCTCCTATTTGTTCAGATTAGGCTTTTGAACCAATGTCATTTTCTACCTACCTACTGATAAGCCAAGATAAAATAGTTTGGAAAACCTTCATTTCTAACTCATCAGCAAAATTTCAAAAATTGTACAATCATGTTTATATTGTATGATTGAACAAGGCCTTCTTAAAAGTAGTGGCATTTTCATTAGTAAAACTTTCAGAAACATTCATTTTTTTTTTTTTTGTTATGTCTCTTACCTTTTTCTCTTTTACCTGCCCTCTTTTATTCTTTTCCTTTCTTTTTTTTTAGATCGACTTCTTTTGAGATTTTTTTAGGAAATTTTATATACAATGAAGAAAATTTAAACTAAGATTTCTAAGTGAAATAATGCTTTAGCATCCTGCCATTGATAGGACCTGCAAATAGCTCTGTTCCATCCATTTCTTGTAAGAAGAATGCATTATTACCCCTTGTAGAATGAATGATGTATGTACCTTTCCATAAGTTATCAAACCTTCCATGCTTGCCTTTGTCTTCCCTTCTTGAATCCCACTTTAGCACTTTGTCTCCAGTGTTGAAATCATTTGCTTTGGTTATTTTGTCAAAGATTTTATTGATGTTTTCTTGTACCAAATTGCATAGAGTACATCTTTTCCTCTAGATTGTTAGCCACTACCATTACCTTCTCAGACATCATTCTCTTCAGAATACACCGCTTGAATGAGTTTCATCACTGGCACTGTTACACAGTAATTTGTCACCGTCCTTACCATTCCCCGTCCCGCACAATGGAGGACCCATTCCGTGACCTGTGGATACTGTCATGCCTTGAAAACATCATCAATGCATCCCTCTGAGTATGAGCTTCATTTTCCCTTGAGACATCTCCTTGCAAAACTCATGAAAAATAGCTCTTTTTGCATTGGCGCGGGTAGACAGTTCAGTGCTCGCGCCAATCAGGGAAATCCTGTAAAGAGGTCGCGCCACTTGGCGCTCTGTCACAGAGCAGCAATCGCGCCACCCATTTTAGGGACTGTTTTTTAAATATGGATGGCGGAAGTTGAGTTCAAACAAACTCACAACCATTGCCTATCTTGAGTTGGGAGGTTTGGCCGCGGGAGTTCTATGGAAGGGAAGTGGTTTTGCCACCTTCCATGGAACCTTCCTTGTTGATAGGGCCAATCCCATAATAATAGGGATCCCAACTCCCTCCTTCCCCATCTATAAAAGCCTGCTCAAATCCATGGCAAGCTAGTCTGGAAGTGCTGAAGCTTTGCATCTCCCTATTCCCAAGTGCCTTCGTGTTGTAAAGAATCCCTTCTTTCCCTTAAGGCCCATTCAAGCGAGGAGACCATTGTTACGAGACTCTGGAGAGGTTTCCCTTTCCCTTGGCGAGCTTTGCGAGACGTGGACGACCGGAGACCCGCTCGAAGGAAGCTGCAACGTCAGAACTTGGTTGTAACTTCTATTCGTTTATCATTTTAATAGATGACTATGATTATGGTTCCACTCCGTTTTCCATTGTGTTAATGCGAGTAATATCTTTTCTGACTGATGTTTAGTTACGCATGCTGGATCCTATGCTTGTATCTGTTCGTTTCTTCTATGTGCAGGTGTTCATCCGTGGAGATCGTGGAAGGATTGTGATCTGCCAGGGCTGAAGGACGGGGACACTTCTTCTTCAGATTGTAGCGTTGGAATCCAGGTAGGTTCCTATCCCAAACCTTTCATTCGTAATTAGGAGCTTGTGTCATAGCATTGTTTGTTTGTTGCTAGACCCCTGCTGGGCTAGTAGGGATCGCCTCTGTCCGCAGAGGGGATTTACCTCCTCAACAAATTGGCGACTCCACTGGGGACCGTCCGGTTTTCCTTGTCTCGTTTATGATTGTTTCGCTTTGATTGTTTCTCCTTGCTTGATGAACCTTCTGGGTCGGATTCTTTCATTATTTTAGCTTCTTGGTTTGCTTAGCTTGTATTGGTCTGCTTTCAGAATAGCTTGTTTTTTAATTTTTGTTGAAGAACTCGACTGGCGCAGTTTTTAACCCGACAGTCGCGCCACTTGGCGCTTGTTTCTTTTGTCTGTCTCGCGCCACTTGGCTTCTGGCGCCAGTTTCAAGCCCACAGTCGTGCCACCCCTGTGACTTTTTTGAGTTTCTTCATTTTTTAGCTTTCTGGACTTGACCAGTACTTTTCTTCTTGATTTCCCGACTGTCTGAGCCTGTTGGAGTCTTGTTTGGCTGGAATTCACCTCTATCCTTTGGTTGTTTGCCTCTATCTACCGATTTCACGTTTGGAGCCCTAGGGCATCTAGTGGCTTAGTGTATCGAGCCCTCCTTGGGAGTTTCGGTGTCTTGATTGTCCTGTCAACTTGCTGATTGATTCTCCACGCTCTCTTGACAGTCTTTGATTGTTTTGTTGCGTTTTTTGGGTGATTGTCCATTCCTTCATTCAGAATTCGTTTGTCTTGCTTTGGACCTAGATCACACAGTCCATCGGAAGCTTTTGAGTCTTTCTTTGCTTTGAGAGACTTTGGGTCGATTTGGAGATTTGGTTGCTTGCTTTGTCGAGTGAATTTTGTTTGTTTCGCTCTCTTGGATATCATTTATCAAATTGTTCCTTTTGTTTTCAGTACGCATTAGCCATTAAACATTGAAAATCAAAAAAAAAAAATCTCTTTTGTTTTGATTAATTAGTGCAAATTGTGATCTTTTCCATATCGCTAGTGATTAGTGTTTGAATGAAAAGTGTGCAATTGCATTAGTTGCATTAGAGACATTCTTGTTTGTATTCCGTTCATTTCATTTGCAGAAAAGCTCTCAACTCTTATTTAACTAGTTTTCATCGAACTCAATGTTGCACTGTGGCATATAGCTTGCATTTAGGAGTCTTTCGAGACACTACATACGATAGGGCCTGGAAATTGAAACTTAATTGAAGATCAACCGTAAAATTTATTCAATTAACCTAAGGCAACATTGGAACTTAACGAAACATATTTAGAAGGTCTAGGCTAGAGACGTGTTCCGGCGTCGTTAAACCTAGCAGCTGTCGTTTGCCTGTTGGCTTTAGACAGCGCTAGTACGGACTTGTGCTCCCCGTACCGTCGCGTATATAAAGGGAGACCCCCATAGGTTTTCAATCCTTTATCCACAGGAAGCCGAGTCTGCCGCCCTATACCCGCGATACACCGAACACAGCATTCGGGGAGACTACCTGCACGTACGGAAAGTCCTTGGTCGATTTCTGTTTCATTATTGAAACCAAGGTGTATATTGCAGTTCACGGATATTTGGTACACCCTTTGTGCCTAGTTTTTCTTGAGCAGTCATTTGGTCTTTTCTGACTCCCTAAACTTGAAAAGACTGTCAAGCGCTTGTCCTTTCACGCTTGTGTCAACTCTGAAAGAGATAGAGTCACCTTTTTATCGTTTCTCGACTCTTAAAATATGAAACGGTAGAATTTCTTACTTTCCAATGTGGTAAAATTAATCGCCCACGATTACACGCCCGTTTAGATATTGCTTGTTGGCCGTTTGATCGTGTGTCTTAAAATCTTTTTTCAGCCCGTGTGTGGTTTTGAGTTTTGATGGCAACTTTTTCGGGGTTTACCAACCAAGGAATCCCTTCAGAAGGGAATCCTGGTCATTTTCCTCCTTTTGGAAATGTTGGTGCTCCTTATATGGCAACGTTGTCCCTTCCTGGGTTAACTGTTGGGTTGCCTGTTTGGTTGTTCTCAACCTCTGTAGTTCCGAATGTCTCCACTACTGTTCAATCAGTTCCTCCGACGGAACACCATCATGTTGATTCCAAGGTGGACCTCTCCCCTTCTTCGCCTGTTTCTGCGTCCTCCTCTTCTACTTCGCCTGGTGAAAGTCTGGATTCAAGTAACCAGGTGGCTAAGAAGAAGAAGAAGAAGACAAAGAAGAAGAATTCTGATAAGCGAGAGGTTAAATGTACGGCTACTGCCTCCGAGATATCTCCTCTTGATAAACCTTCCAACCCTCCACGGAAAGTCAAATTCCCTTGCCTGTTGTGCACGGGAGACCATCTTCTTCGAGACTGCCCTGGCATTCCCAAGGTGCTCGAAGTATGGTCCAACGGCTGCCCACCGTTGCCTTTGGCTTCCGGGAGTCAAGTTGGGGGCACGTCTTCAGCTGCCGTTGATAAGAACTCTAAGAAGCAGGGTAAGATCACCAATCCCTGTAAGTTGTGTGAAGGGCACCATGCCATTCACCTTTGTCCTTATATGGATGAAGCCAAGCGAGTCTTGGACAACCCAGTCGGTTCTACACCACGCCTTCCACCTGGTTATAATCGGCTTTCGTTGAGTCCTCTACCAGCTGATCCTATGATTGGTCAAGAGTCATCCTTGGTCGATCCCACTCCCCCAGAAATTCAAATTCACGAATCCGGCCCTGACCAACCATTGGTCGTCGGATCGGTTGAACTGGCCCCGTCCGCGGTGCACCAGGTATTTTCTGTCGAGAGTGGATCTCACACTCCTCATGTCCTTCTGGTTTCTTCAGATTCGTCAGACTTGGAGAAAGATTCTCCTGTCCCTGTACTTCAAGAAGCCCCTCCTCCGCCTCCCATGATGGAGGCTCCAGAGGATATCCCTCCCGCCTTCGAGATGGAGGTCATGGAGGATGCTTCTTCTACCGTAACATCAGGGGAAGACCTTCGCTTGTCGATGGTAGCCCCTCTGAGTAGTTTGGTCGCTTCCTTTGACTGGAATCGATTTGCAGGATTTTGCCTTCCGTCTTATGTGCCTTTCGAGATCACAGTACAGGCTCTTGGTCTGGTTGTACCCAGCACCATTATAGATGAAGGTGCCTCTGTTAGTATTCTGTCATCAACTACCTGGCAAGCTTTCGGTTCACCGCCGCTTGCGCCTGTTACGCAGAATCTGTTGACATTCAATAGAAGAACGAGTCAACCGTTGGGGATCCTTCCTAGGTTACCTGTTACTTTGGGAGGCAAAACCGTCCATATGGACGTGATGGTTGTTCCAGGCCCCTTGGATTTCAATCTGCTCCTGGGGCGAGATTACACTTATGCCATGGGAGCGCTCGTCTCCTCCCTCTTTCGCGTGATGTGCTTCCCACATGAAGGACGGATCGTGACCATTGATCAGCTTTCGTTCTTTGGTCCTAATGTGGTAACTGGTCCACCATCACCCCCTCCAGGTTTTTATCCACCCGTTGTATCTGCTCCACCGCAGGTCAACTATGTGTCTACCTACCCCGTGCCTGTGCTCAGTGATGATGCCGTTGTGCATAATGTGCTGGGGGCATTGGGTCCTGACTTCCAGGATGTTTCCCTTCCATCAAGAGTGGAACTCTTGGAAGTACCGCCTTCTTGTTCATTTTGATGTAAGTCGGTTAGAGCACGGTTTCCTCCCTGGTTCAAGCTCTTTAAAAAATGAAACCAGGATCTCGGAGCATGGTTCTTTTCCGGTGTCAAGCTCCTTAAAAAATGAAACCAGGTTTGGTCGGAGCACAGTTCATTTTCTTGTGTCAAGCTCCTTAAAAAATGAAACAAGCCAGTCGGAGCACAGTTCCTTGTCTTGTGTCAAGCTCCCTAAAAAATGAAACAAGGGTGTCTGAGGATAGTTCTTTTTATGTGTCAACCTCGTTAAAATAATGAAACACGTTTTTGTTCAATTCGAGTCTTTGATCAGATCTCGTAAAATCCCAGTCGAGTCTTTCTTAGATCTCGTAACTTGAACCTTCACTCCCTCCATCTGTTTACTCAGGTGCATGGACTGAAGCTTGGGGGGCATGTACCTCGAATTGAGTCACCATGCTGGGGGCATGCTTACTTTTTCAAGCATAGTTTGTTTTTGTTTCAAGCTTGTGTAAAAATGAAACTGGTTTCAAGCATAGTTTATCTTTGTTTCAAGCTTGTGTAAAAATGAAACCAACTTCAAGCAGAGTTTCCTGATTTCAAGCTTGTGTAAAAATGAAACCATGCCCATTTTACCTCTTGTGATTGTCATTTTATCAGCCTGTTTTTGCCAGATGAGCCTTGGTTTTCTCACTCCATCGTCACTATCTGCTTGGCCGATCATATGCCTTCACTTGGTTGTTTTACCTGTTCCTCAGGAACCGCTGCGATGAGTGGTCTTGTTAGCCAGCCTCTTGACCTTTAGTTGTTTTGAGTAGTTCCACCATTACCGGAACCAGTTGCTACCCTTTATACCACTCGTTCCTCCAGGAGGAGTCATCTTTCAGCTCTTTTCTGACTCTCTAAATATGAAAAGATTGCCGAGGCCCTTGTCGTTTCGATCTCGTTAAAATGGACACGAATCGACATTCACCCAGTATAAGTTTAACCCTTTTTCGGGCTGGGATGGATTGATTACGAAAAAGGAATACCCTAGCCTATCGCGACTAGGAGGTTTTCCCGGATATTGTTTCTACCTTTTCGGATCTGGGGAACTATTTACGAAAAGGGACCTGTGGAGTTTTCTTTTCCGCTGTCTTTTCAAACTCTCTAAACATGAAAAGATGCCGAGTTCTCCCTTTGTCAGACTCGTTAAACCCTAATGACATTGGATTCAGTCGAAATGACGTTATTCGAGTTTCTCCTTCCTAGGGCTCGTTAAATGTACTAGGATGGATTCGTCCGAAGGACGGATTTATATGACAAGCATATGGTATCCTCTTCAAGCTTGTGTAAAAATAAAGAGGTACTCACCGAAATGGTGGGGGAAAAATGGAACCATCGTCGTTGTCGTCGGCAGTATGTCGCTCTCGAACATGGCACTTGTCTGCATTCGTGGCGGGTTGGGGACATCTCATCTCGTTTCTTCACTTTGCCTCCGTGGGTTTGGATAATCTCTTTTGACCTCTCCTCTGCTCATTGCCTCGTCACCATGACCTCTGATCCGTTGATGTCAAATACTGCCAAATCCACTGTCGTGCCGTCAATATGTTCAAGAGAAGTTGGCCTCTGCAAATATCAACCTTCCTTTGTTTCTCATACGATCCTGATTCACAACAAAACATTATGTTCCTCTGTCTCGTGTCGATGATGTGGGAATCATTATGGCCCACCTTCGATCAAGGTCACTTCCTGTCGACTTCAACTCATTATCCAGGAAGTTGGTCTAGAGACTCCTTATGGTACCTTGGAGCCTGCATGCCTCAATGGCGGGTTCGTCGCATTCGACGAGAGGTTTACATCATTGGCCTCCGATCGAGTGATTCTGCGGGTGTTCGACATCAACTCATTTATTCGCACGCCGTAGATTGTACCTGTAGTACCTTGAGGACCATTGTCATTATTGGTGGTTTCTCTCGCGTATGTTAACGGCTTTCATCATTGGCTGGTAATCAGACGATGTTCTTGCATGTTCGACATCAGCTCACACATTCACATGCTCGAACTTGTACTTGTTTGGGTCGAGATGGAGCGCAAGACCCTGGATTGTGTCTGTTGTAATCCAGGCTGCGATTGTGGATTATTATCATTATGTACATGACTCATTGATTGGATGGCTGCGACCATACCTGAGTCTATTTGTTTGATCTTAGTTGGATGGCTGCGCCCATACCCTGGATCCGGATTATGGCATACTCTGTTCGGATGGCTGCGTCCATACCATAGATATACATCATGTACTTGAGATATCAGTTGTATCTTTCTGTGCAGGTTTTCCGACGGCGGGCCTTCAGTTGGACATGTTCTCGTAAAGCATTTCACCCCTCTCACTCTCGGGCCTCATACTTTAGGGGGCATCTGTTACACAGTAATTTGTCACCGTCCCTACCATTCCCCGTCCCGCACAATGGAGGACCCATTATGTGACCTGTGAACACTGTCATGCCTTGAAAACATCATCAATGCATCCCTCTGAGTATGAGCTTCATTTTCCCTTGAGACATCTCCTTGCAAAACTTATGAAAAACAGCTCTTTTTGCATTGGCGCGGGTAGGCAGTTTAGTGCTCGTGCCAATCAGGGAAATCCTGTAAAGAGGTCGCGCCACTTGGCGCTCTGTCATAGAGCAGCAGTCGCGCCACCCATTTTAGGGACTGTTTTTTAAATATGGATGGCGGAAGTTGAGTTCAAACAAACTCACAAACCACTGCCTATCTTGAGTTGGGAAGTTTGGCTGCGGGAGTTCTATGGAAGGGAATTGGTTTTGCCACCTCCCATGGAACCTTCCTTGTTGATAGGGCCAATCCCATAATAATAGGGATCCCAACTCCCTCCTTCCCCATCTATATAAGCTTGCTCAAATCCATGGCAAGCTAGTCTTGAAGTGCTGAAGCTTTGCATCTCCCTAGTCCCAAGTGCCTTTGTGTTGTAAAGAATCCCTTCTTTCCCTTAAGGCCCATTCAAGCGAGGAGACCATTGTTACGAGACTCTGGAGAGGTTTCCCTTTCCCTTGGCGAGCTTTGCGAGACGTGGACGACCGGAGACCCGCTCGAAAGAGGCTGCAACGTCAGAACTTGGTTGTAACTTCTATTCGTTTATCATTTTAATAGATGACTATGATTATGGTTCCACTCCGTTTTCCATTGTGTTAATGCGAGTAATATCTTTTCTGACCGATGTTTAGTTACGCATGCTGGTTCCTATGCTTGTATCTGTTCGTTTCTTCTATGTGCAGGTGTTCATCCGCGGAGATCGTGGAAGGATTGTGATCTGCCAGTGAGACAGGGACTGTCTTCAGTTGTGGCGTTACAGAATCCAGGTAGGTTCCTATCCCAAACCTTTCATTCGTAATTAGGAGCTTGTGTCATAGCATTGTTTGTTTGTTGCTAGACCCCTGCTGGGCTAGTAGGGATCGCCTCTGTCCGCAGAGGGGATTTACCTCCTCAACAGGCACCCACAATGTTGTTGGGAAGACTACATCCATTCCATAGACTAGCTGATAGGGTGACATATCAACTAAATTCTTATTTGTTAGCATGTGTACCCATAGTGCATGTACTAATTTTTTGTGCCATGATTTCTTATTTTCCTCCAGTAAATTCTTAATGATGTTCACCAAAATCTTATTTGAGGATTCAGCCAACCCATTACCTTGAGGATAATAAGCTATATAATTCCCCAAACTAATGTGATATTTGTGGCAAAAATCCATCATTTTCTTGGATTTAAAGGCAACATCATTATCAGTAATGATTTTCCTAGGACAGCCGAATCTAGATAGAATGTAGGTTTCAAGAAATCTTATAATTACTGAGTTTGTGGCAGTCCTGGAGGGAATGGTTTTTATCCACTTAGTAAATTAGTCATTTGCAGTAAGGATCCATTTATTCTAGGTAAAGGAGGAAGGGTGGATTTCTCTAATGAAATCTAGACCCCATTGTTGAAAAGGATCTTCAAGAGAGATAGGTTGTAATGGCAAAGGTAGAAGCTTTCTTTTTCCGTAAAAAAATTTGGCATTTATGACACATAACTACTATTTTGTGGATTTCTTGGAAAAGGGTAGGTCAATAGAAACCAGCCCAAAGGATATTATTAGCAGTGGTTTTCCAATAGAGGTGGCCTCCACAATCCCCTTCATGAAATTCATGCATAATCCTATTTTCATCTTCTTTAGGAAAACATTTAAGCAATACGCCACCAGAATTTTTCTAGTATAAAACCTTTTCCAGAATGTGGAAATTTACAGCTTTTAATTTCAAGAATCTGGCCTTTGTTTTGAACAATCCAGGAGGAACATTTAAATTAAAAAGCACGCACAATATATCTTTGTAGTAGGGAGAATTTATGAATGCTTCCTCAATAGGTGGAGTTGCAATCTCCTCCTGTTCATCCAGCAAGTGAATCATATTGATGTCTAGTGCTTGAAAATTTGTTTCAGCCATTAATTTAGCCAGCCCTTGTCCTTTGATTAATTTGGTGGGTTTTATCTCTAAATCATACTCCAAGATGAAAATCATCCATTTGCCTCTTTTTCCATCAGGATCTTGTGTTAGGATGTCTTTAACCACTGTATGGGGCACAAATGCAATGATGTATGAATGAAAAATGTAGACTCTGAAATACTTTAGTGCTTTGATTAAGGAAGAAACCTGCTTTTCTATGATATTATATTTCAAAGGTGCATCTCTCAAATCTTGGCTAAAGAAGGTTATGGGATGCTCCTGCTCCTTTGTATTTTTATGCAGCAAAACAACAACAACTATGTGTTTTGATGCAAAGGAAAATATAAAGAAGTCTTTAGTGAAGTCAGGGCTAATCACAACCAGTGCTTGATTCACTAGTTCAAAAGACTGCTTTGCTTCCTTGGTCCACTTGACTCCCGACTCTCTTTTGAGCATGTTGGTGTCAGGTGATGTTACTCAAGAGTTTTGCAAGGTTTGGTATAAACCTTCTTAAAAAAGTTATCTTTCCAATGAAATATTGCAGCTCTTTGATATTTATTTGGTGACTGGTTTTCAATATTCCCTCAATCCTATTTGGGTCAATCTTGATCCCTTCTTCAGATATGATGTGCCCTAGAAGCTTTCCTTCTTGAAGGCCAAACAAATATTTCTTAGGATTTAGAGACAGACCGTACTTTCTGCATTTTTCGAAGACCTTTCTCAAATGAGCTAGATGTTCTTCATCAGTTTTTGAATAGACTGTGATATCATCAAGATATATCACAATGAAGAAACCTATTTCTTTTGAGAAAGAAATATCTGTGGCTCTTTGGAAAGTGGCTCCATCATTCATTAATCCAAAAGAATTTTTACATACATAAAGGTGCCCCAAGGTATAATGAAAGTTGTTTTGTGTTGATCATCTGGATGCACCAACACCTGACTGTACCCTGAAAATACATCTAGCAAAGAGATCCTTTTGGAGCCTACTACCCTTTGCAATATGTGTTCCATCTTTGGTAAAGGGTAGTTGTCCCTCAGGGATGCTCTATTTAGATTTCTGAAGTCAATGTAGAGTCTAATCTCTCCTATCTTTTTCCTCACAAATAAAATATTTGAAACCCATTCTAAGTACTTGAGTGAGACTATTTTCCTAGCATCGTACATTTCCTTGATCTCTTTCTCAAATAAGTGGCATTTGGACATGATTCATTCTGCGTAGTTTCTGTTTAAAGGGCTTTCGTCTCTCTTTGAGTGGAATTTTGTGCTTAATGATATTAGTATCATAGGACTTCAAGTCTTCATAAATCCAGGAAAACACATAAATAAATTATTTGAATAACTCAATATATTTCTTCTTTATAGGTGCTGGCAGTGTCTTTGATATCTTTACCATCTTGGGCTCTTGCATACTGCCCACATTTCACTCCTCTATATTTGCTTCAGTGGATTCCATTTTTGGCTTTCTAACAACATCATTGAAATCAAAAATTTCCTCTAGAGGGACAAGTCCTCTTGGCAGGGTATTGTCTCTGAACTGTAGCACGTCAAATTCTTTTTATTTTAGACCTTCACACATCTCTGTCCTATGTGGGTCTTTCTTTGCTAACAGATTTATATCAGCATCATGAGGGGGCTCTTTTAGTCATCAGTAATTCTTACTATCTATAGATGACTAAGCATTGGCTCTATATTTCTAAAAACAAAATTCCCCGAATATTGTGAGTTTTAGAAATCTCACTGCCTTCATTATCCCTAGAGAAAATGTTTCACTATTTTATCATCTAGCCTTTTCATGGTCACCCTGTCACTCCTAAGAAACTCCTTATGGGCTTGTGCCACTCATCTCCATATGTTTTCCTGCCTACAACCTCATCACTTTGTTTTCCCTTACCCATAACTCCATTTTTCATCTAGGGTTACCTATAGCCTAATTCATGCCCATGATCCCCAAGTTCCTCAAGCATTCATGATCTCAAAACTATCTCTGTATCTCTTTAGATAAATCAAGTACATTGGGTTTTGCATCTTCATTACATCACTTTGTCAATACTCTGCATTTATACTTTAAGACTCCAAACCAGCTTTCAGTCAAATATCATGGTCAAAAACCCCCACTAGGTCAATTAGGGTTTCATATGTTTCAAGGTCATTAATTCCCAAGAAGACTACCATTCATTGTCAAGCTCTACACATGAGGTAATGGACAAGCTTGACACTTTTGTAGAAGTGTTAAGAGGTCAATCAGCAGAAGAAATTAATGAGGTAAGTAGTTGGTGCCTAAAGGATGACATCTTGCAGCAAAGAAGACAGTAAAATTAGTTTTTTACAATTGGAAGTCTAGCAGAATGCCAACATAGTGATCAAATGCAGAAATGGCCAAAGAATGTGTTGAAGCAACTGTTAGGGAAAATCCTCCCAAAGGTGTTTGATGAAATGCCAAACAGGGAGAAAAAGATAATTTTCATAATGTTTTCCACACAGGATTTTGAAGAAGCTGCTATCACGCTAAGTCCCAAAAAATGTTTAAAGAGTTGTCATGCCTAAATAAAAAAAAGAGAGATAAGTTCAACCCCATGATGCAATCACAGGAATGATCTTGAAGATGTCACTATGCAATCATCACAAAGGTGTTAAGATCAGTTTGTCATGCCTAAAGGAAAAAAAGGAATATTTCTGAGCTGCTGCGGTTTTAAAACAAACATGTTGTGCCTCCTTTATCTAAAGAAAGGCCAAAATTCATCATCTTAATCACCTACACAGTAAACAGTGTAAAAAATCAGTGATCTCTGTAAACTATTAACCAAGGTTTTTTGAAGCTTTCTGCTGAATGAAAGCATCCTAAGGCTATAAAAGGTGAAGCCATTATGCTTCAAGGAGCAAAAAGGAAGTTCCAATTTTTCATCTCAGTCACTTGCAAGCAGAAGAGGTATAAAGAGCATCAGTGAAAGAGAAAGAGGCTTAAAACCTTAGAAAATGGGTTTATCTACATTAATATCAAATCATAAGCCTATGCAAACTCATTTCACATGTGAATGGATCATTGATGCCTTGCAGAGAATTTTAAGTTTCAAAGGAGGGAATTTTTTGAGTTTTTTAAGCCAAAATATGGCTAAGTAAGGTGGTGTTGTGCGCCTAGCAGGGCGTTGTACCCCTGGAAGTCGGCATTGCGTGCCTGGCCAAATTTCCCGTGAAAATTAACACTGCACTACGCACCTACCAAAATTTTCCCAACAGAACCTGACAAGGGCCTTGGCCGACCCGACACCCTATTCACCTCAGGCACACGTTGCGCGCTTGGCTAGGAAGGCCTTCAGAGAAAAATAATCACTCAAATCAACTCAAATATTCTACAAGCTTCATCCAAGGTTATCCAAAGCAATGGTATGGGTAAAGTACAAGTCATCCCCCATTTTCAAGCATTTTTTCATCAATTAATGGAAAGACATTGAAACCCTGATGACGCTAACCCAAGGCTAAAAAATTTACATCACTATTAAACCTCCTTCCATCTACCTACAAATACTATCACCAGACAAAGGTGGTTACATTGATTTGAAGTTGGTCATCCATTAAGGTTTGACATAGCAGCTGAGGTGGTCATGGAGCTTTTCCTCTCACTCATATTCCCATACCCCTACCCTCACGCACCCATCCATATCATTCATTTTAAAAAACTTCCACTCTTCATTCCTTCATCTCACTTTTATTATGCAGACCTAGGGAGAGAGAGTGGCAGTAAATAAAAAGACAATAAGGGGGGTTAATGAACGTGAAGGAGAAATAATTGAAGCAAAGGGCGGTGGAGATGCAGAAACCAATGATGAAGAAAGCAACATGGAGAGTGAGTCTTATTACAGTGATAATATTGGCAATGATAAAACAAAGAGCATTTAAGCCCACAACAATAGTGCAAGGAAGAGTAAGGTGCATCAAGCAAAGGTAAATCAAATAGTGAGGGTAGTAAGGCTAATGTAAATGAAGAGGAAGTTAATGGTGATGAAGGAAATGCTGGAGGTAGTTAAAAATAGGACAGTGAAACAAATGGTGATGAAGCACAAGTCAATGGATCAAATAAGGAAAATGATGAAGAAAGTAGCAGAAATGATGATGATAGTAGGTCAAAGTGCCAATAAGGGAAAACCCTCAAGGAGCCCAAAGAAGGAATAAAACCTTGGTGACATGGCTGATGCATCCCTTACAAATCCTCCCAAACATAATCAGTTGAACAAAACCAAACATTGGGCACCTTTTTGCACTTATGAAATTTTCACTGTTTTTAAAGTCCAAGGGCGCAACGCCCTTCGCGATCAAATTTTTCCTCAGGCATCCTCGGGAGAAATGGTTTACATTTTTGGATTTTTTAGGTCAATTATAGCATGTACACAAAATTTCAGATCATTTGGAGTTGATTGCGTCCTCCAAAAGGGTCAAAAACACCTAAAATTTCACCTTTTTGCCTAGTTTTCAGGACTGGCGTTGAGCCCTTAGCAGCCTTAGGAGATTTTAATTTTGAATAGGTTCAATTTTTGAATAGGTATACCTGATAGGATTTCCAACAAGCCATCACGGATCCTATTCTGACATCGGGAAGGCCTTCAAACCTTTGCTGCAAGATGACTCAATTTTTCAGTGCAGACGTTGCACCCTTGGACCTTTGTGCTGTGTTTTTGCAAAAAAGTCAACAAAACACATTGAAGGATATTTTAATGTTTTTTTTGGGAAAATCACTCCAAAGTTGGTTGAGGAGTTAAGTTTGAGTTATCTTTCATTTATTGTAATAGATATTATGTGCCTTGGGCCTTGCATGCCCTCTTTGGACATAAATGACACTTATGGTGTGATTATGGTTTCCAAAACCATAATTAGGATCCTTTGCTATATAAATAGAGCATGGAGGTCTTATTTCATTTTTTTTTGTTGGTTGCTAAGCATACTATGATATAGACTCTAAGTTCATTGATGAAATTGGCTTTGATGTTTTGTGATGTCTTTGGACTGAGCAGTTGTGGATTGAGCTCATTCGTAGGAATCATAAATCTTTGTTGAATGGTGATGTATTCCACCTTTGTACATGTTTTCTTTAGTTCTCATTATGTTTCTTTGATCATGGGATAGAAATATTAGATTAGGATATGTCTTTTTGGCACCCTTCTTTGTCTTGATCCTTTGATCTTTATGTTTTCTTCCTTGAAGTTTAACTAGTGAATTCTTAAGTGCTCTTTAGTTTTACTGAGATGTTATGATAAAAATCTAATTGTTTGCAAGTAAGTTTCATATAATCCTTAACTTCTCTCTAATTTTACTCATATGTTGCTCTAAGGTCTGCTTAGTATTGTTTGGTTGAATAATCCTTCATTGCTCTTCAAGTTTTTACTATGATAATCATGCTGAAAGCTTTTCCTTGTTATTAGTTTGTTAAAGGATCTTTGATTGCCCTTAACCTACTATATTCTCTCCTCCATGTTCATTTCACTCACTCAAAAGCCACTTATATCCATTTGGCCCTGTTTACTTGCCCTATGAAACACCCTTGAACTATTTTTTCTCTCTTCAAAATCTTTGCAGACTCCATAGCCCAATGGATTGATCCTTTCCTACTCTACTTATTCTTCATGACAACCTATCCAACCAAACAAACAAACAAGAAAACCCTAATCTCTAACTAGCCTAAAATCAAACAAGTTAAAACCTTTACATAAGCATAGAGAGAGACCTCTATAAGTCCAGGAAGGCTAGGTCCTAGGACTCCAAAGATTGGTTTGATGTTACCCTTGTCTCTTTGTTCATTGCCAATCTACCAAAACTACGAGGACCTAACATAGTGACGATCATGGTGGGACTATGAGTAAGAAACAAGCTCAAACATCCTTAGAGAATTCAGAAACCCCTTGTCAAATAGTATCCACTGACTCAGCACCATAACATAATGGCAATCACAGTGGGACGTTCTAATTCAAAGATAATATAAGTATTCGCTAGGACCTGAGAAAACCCATAAAAATATTTAGGTTGGTATTTAGTTTGTGATGGTGGACAACAAGTACATCCTCAAAATAGTAAACATCCTCCACCTGGTGGCTCCACTGGTCTTCAGTAGCCCTGTTGACCCCACTAGTTCTCAAAGACTCCCCTAGGAAAGCATTAATCAATCCTAGTATTACTAATGGTGGAAAAAAAAGTTGAAATCATCCACCTGGTGACTCCACAAATCTCAATAGACCTAAAGACTCCACTGGTAGAAGACTCTAGACTGGTTAAAAAAAAATGTAGTGACCCTTCTTGATTGAACAAATATGGATCCAAGAATACAACGAAGATATGCCCCAATGAGTAGATATGATATCCCTGGATTCCCATACAAATTTCCTCAGATAAATTGGGACAAAAACCTTGTTGGAAATGTTGTCATTGATGGAAATAGAGGCAGAAAAGACAGAGACAGACAAAGGAGGCAGCAAAGAAGCGAACAAAGGAAGCAAAGGAGACAGGCGGAAGAAGAATGTCGAAATGTAACAGTCAAACAGTAGAGCGGAAGCAACAACAGAGACAGAGAAAGAAGCACAGCTAAGGCAGAGGCAGAGGCAGTGAATATAGAGGCATAGGCAGAGGCAGAGCCGTTATCACAACAGAGGCAGAGCAATTTTTTATGGAACCCTACATAAAATTCCGAGAATCATTACCCCAGCCGGAGGATACATAAACACAATTCCGGGAACCGTAACCCAGGCGGAAGGATACATAAAAAAAATTCCGGGAACCGTAACCCAGGCGGAAGGATACATAAACACAATTCTGGGAACCGTAACCCAGGCAGAAGGATACATAATATTCCGGGAATCTTAACCCAAGTGGCAAAGTATATATATATGTAGTAAGATACATATGATGCGCCTTATACATATAAAGGTCCAAAGCATATACATGTAGCGCGAGATCCAAAGAACCAAAGGTTCTATCAAAGGAAAAGCCTTATATGGTGGGACCCTCATCAATCGCATCGGAAAAATTTGGCAGCAGATCACATGCAACCAAAACTTGCGATTACGATTGAAGCCCGGACCCGATGGGCTTATAAACTATGATTAACACGTATTTGAATTCCGGCCTAATCGCATCGGAGCATCAGAGTATAGGCATATCGGAACATCCAACCAAAACTTGCGATTGCGATTGAAGCCCGGACCCGATGGGCTTATAAACTGTGATTAACACGTATTTGAATTCCGGCCTAATCGCATCGGAGCATCGGAGCATTGGAATGTCGATACATTCAAATGGAAATTGCGATTGCGATCAATCGCAATCGGAAGAAGTCGAGGAGTAATGTATAGCATCGGAAAGCATGGCAAGTGGGCCCAGATATATGATATTTTATTGATTAAATGGAATCGACCCCTTATGTTAATGGTTATAACACTTGACTCGGGGAATATGCATACATGGTGATATATTTATATATAGTGCTAAAGTCGAAACTTATAGAAAATTAGGTGTGTGCTGGGCATTCGCTAAAGTGAATTCATGGGTCTTTACATTCCGTTGGAGAACATATATATCTATGCAGTGTGGGGCCATCGCATCGGCACGAAGGCAGAGCAGTGGAACATACCAATGAAGTTTGCGATTGCGATTAATCGCATCGAAACAATTGCAAAGGGTGTAATCGCAATCAGAAATCATCGGAGGAGACTCATCGCATCAGAGCACAAAAAAAAGTTCGGATGGTGGGCCCGAAAGGAAATTTTATATGTTAAACAGGATTTTACTATTATGTCGAGAGCTGAAGTTGTGTTATATATAAAAGGCGTTGTTACAGATACATAGTAGTTACACCACGGCAGTGCACATATCAAAACATCTTTTTATTATTGTGCCGAGAATCAATTGGCTTGATATAAAAATCACAGTTACATATGTATGACAGATGGCTGTTACCCTGTGACAGTGAATAAGGAAACAAATAGAGCTGAAAGGGACAAAGACACAGTCAAAGAAAACACAAATGCGCAGCGAGCCAAGAGTCTGAATAAGTGAGCTGGAGTTTTCATAGTGATTGAATGTAAATGATTTTGTTTTATATTTTTTGTGATGCAAAGGCAAGTGTCCAAAGGAAAAAGAAAAATCCCATTGTAACATTGAAATTTGTACATATTGTTATAATTTTAAAAATGAGTTGGAAAAAGGAATGAGAAGACAGAAGCCAAATAGTCATGACTGTTCACTCCAAATTCCTTGTGAAATACAAACAGTAATGTGAGGAACTCTATATATAATATCAACTGGATATGCATAAAAGAGGTCAGAGAGAGTAAGGATAGTGTATGAAAAGTATAGAAGATTGAGGCAGAGAAAATAAGGAAGAGAGGAGCAGAAAGAGATGCTACAGAACAAAGTTGATATCTGAAGTAAATCAGCAATCAATTCTTCTGGTAAATTGAGGAAGTTGGAGCTTCCCTATCAAGTTGAAACTTGATAGCTGTCAGTAGTAGCTGACTGAGGTTGGAGCCTCCTGTAGGTTGGTGCCTGCAGAAAATTGAAGGGATTTGGTGCTTCCTTGCAAGTTGTAGCTTGCAGAATTGAGGTTGGAGCCTCCTGTAGGTTGGTGCCTGTAGAAAAATAGTGGTGAGAGGGAGTTGGAGCTTGCCTTTGCATCACAAAAATAATAAGATGTTTTTTTCTCCCTTTATGGGTTTCCACTTAAATCTGATGTCCCTATCTGTGTTGCCGGTGTGCTGAGATGATTTACCAAATCTGCTTAATGTTTTCTGCTCTCATAATAAGTTTGAAGTCACATAAATTTAATACTTGCTGCAACATATTAAGACTGTTCTTACACTAAGATTGATTATAAAAGTAAGCTGTAAATTAGCTGATGAAAATTTAAAAAGCTCATGTATGTGTTAAACTGATTCACCCCCCCCCCCCCCTCTTAGTTTAACTAAGAATTCAACAAACCTGCCTATGTTTCAACATGAAAATTTTGATGATACTTTGTTACACCTCATCAAATTTCATATACATGTATGGGGGTTAAAAGTTGAATGGCATGAGGACTGCCTTATGAAGATGTTCATGCTAACATGAGAAGGGAAGGCAAGAGAATGGTATGAAGGTCTAAAACTTGCTAGTTTGTTTTCCTTAAAGGATCTCCACAAGGCCTTCTATGAAAATTATAAAGAAAATTGTCGATCCCTATCATCATCTTGTTGACTCCTTGGTTAAACTGAGAGGGGGGGTGGGGTGAATCAGTTTAATGCAGTCATGTTCTTATTAAAATTTCTTTTATACTCATTCACATCCTCATTTTTTGATCAAATTAATATAAAATGGAACAACAATCTTAATAAGTGAGCAGCCGGTATTAAGCAGAATAAATACAGAGTATCAACACATAATCATCATGCATATAGACAACAGATATAAGTGGAAACCCATAAGGGAGAAAACCACATCCTATTATTGTTTTGATGCAAAGGCAAGCTCCAACTCCCTCTCACCATTGATTTTCTGTAGGCTCCTACCTACAGGAGGCTACAAACTCAATGCTACAAGCTACAACTTGCAAGTAAGCTCCATCTCCCATCTATTTTTGCAGGCTAAAACCTACAGGAGGCTCCTACCTTAGCTAGCTACAAATGACATCTATCAAGCTACAACTTGATATGGAAGCACCCATTTCCTCACTCTTTCAAAAAAAAATGTTGATTTACCTAGATATCAACTCTGTTTTGTTCCTTCTTCCCTGTTGTCCACCAGTCTTCATTATCTTCCTTATATCATATCTGAACCTTCACAGCTTCTCTATCTGCTCCTCCTTCTTCTTACCCTCTCTCCTCATTTCTTCATTCTCTAACCTCTTTATGCATATATATGTGACATCATTTATAGAGATTACCTTATGACTGTTTGTATTCCACAGGGAATTCGAAGTGAATAGGTATGACTCTTTGCCTTCCACCTTCTTGTTTTCTTGCCTAGCACATTCAGAAAAATATAACAATATGTAGACATTTCAATATTACAATGGGGTATTTCATTGCCCACGGAGACTTGCCTTTGCATCACAAACAATATAAAATTAATTAAAACATTTACAATTACATTTGCAATAGATATATCTCATTCAACCCTTTCAGTTCTTGGCTCACTGTAGGTTTGTATTTTATGCTGCTGTAGTGTAACAATTCTGCATACTCTCCTGCTTTCTATCCATGTAGAATGCATTTCCCAAATTATGTTCTAAATCTGGCAGCTTTATCAATGCGAAATCTTTCTTCGACCTTCATGGTTCCAACCATAGGCAAAATCTACTTTGCGGACTTACCATATGAAATGATCTTGTTAACCCCTTCGGAACTTATCACGTTTAACTGTCGGAAATGAATAATTGAAGCCTTTCAACCAATGTTCAAAACTCCAGGATTAAGGTCGGAGCTCAACACTTTGATAAAACTCTATTAAAAAACCCTTTCGGAGACAGTATTAAAACTTTAGGGAATGTTATATAATTACACTTTATGCAAAGTTTAAACCTTCTCTCGCCGATATAATAATAGACCTTTTTAACACAGTAATTAACCTTTCGGGCCCACTTATCATTTTATTTCATTCGTTTCAAAGTTCGATCTTGGTTAAAACATAAACCACTACACATTAATGTTGGTCCCACAACATATTCGACCAACCCATCCATCCATTTCATCGAACGGCTGATAGCTTATCGCATTCCATAGACGATAATCTGACGGTCATCACATTCCATTGCACTCTCACCAACTTTAATTTTGATTCACCCACGTGATTTCGGTTCACAACTTACCATATAATTGAACCTCATAACATATATTAAACCCCGAACTTCGTATAGTACTCGGGCCCACATATTCGTATTCCAATTATTTAATAAATAATTACCAACTCAAAGGATGTTGGCTCATACCACGAATTATCGACCTCGCAGCTTTAAATGCGATTGCCTTTGGATCTTCCACAAAACAAATATGACAGAAATCGCATTTTTTTTCTCACTGAGATTTAACCCAAAAATATTTTGCGAAATAGGTAGTTTTGCAATACTACCTATGCCAAGTGTTGGACGCTGACCACTATTGCATAATTTCTGTGAAACCATTTACCATTTATTTGCAATGCGAATACCATTGGTTGCTCCTTCAAAACCGCTTCACAGTTTTACTGTTCACTCCGCTTACTTATATTAAATTCAAGGTCCTTCTGTATTCTATGTTCGCCTTTTTTCACGATATCTCTTTTCTAAAACTGTGCCATCGAGACTTATACAGTGTTCCCATCGCATTGCCTCTTCATGATTTATTTATGCACAGTTCCACTGCTCCATTCCATCTTCAATTTCTGCAAAATGGGAATCGGTTCACCGTGACCTCACTCGGTCTTTTCATTGTTCGATCGTCATCATTCCTCATTCAACTTCTTCTACGGTTCTGCTAATCTACTACGAGGGCCTGAGCAAGATATAAATCCTCCATTGGTCAACTCAATGCTCTGTTATTTATTTCGGCTTCTTTCTATATTCGACGCAGCCTCAGATATATATATTTGGTCATCAATACGTATCACGTTTCTTTTCCCACAAATATACTCAGCCCAACAGGGTAAACACTCAGCCACTATCGGTGAATAGAATTCGACTTCACAGGCCTAACTTAGCCTCAATTAAAGAGTACTTGATGACTCGTGTAGCAGATAGAGAGAGAATAAATTTTTTCTTAGGAGCATTCAGTCATTTCATACACTTGATAAATGTGATAATACAACACAGTGATCATAAGAACTTGGTATATACACACCCAAATGGAGTCTTCAATGCAAAGTCTACGTTTCAATGGCCCAAACAAGCTACAACCAGTTATTGGGACTTTCTCATTAGGTGTAGAGCATTATATCAATCCCTATTACAAAATTTATCACATGCTACTTATTGAATTCCAAAACACTCTTCACGCAGAGTTAAATCAATACATCTATTTCAGAAATAAATTCTTTTATATATATATAAATGAAATCACTTACAAAACTCCTGGTCTTTGGCCAGATCTTCAAATCAAATGGCCATTCTACAACTGTCGTAGGCTTACAGAAGCTCTGTTCCTAAAACCTACTCTAACTCTGTCTCTCCAGCTCTACTCCTTCTTCTTCTTTGCTCCTTTGAATGATAGTCTAGGTGTTTCTCATGTCTTCTCCTTTACCATCAATGACAAGATTTCCAACAATCGCCCCCTTTGGCATTGATGGCAATACTCCAATGCTTCCTCCAAGACTCCCTCTGCTTGCCTTTTAGAATACCCTTTCTTCTTTTCCTTGCTTTTCCTCCCCCTTTGAAATCAATGGCAAAGGGTTGCACTTTCCCAGTGTGGTTTCTATCTTTTCATAATACTTTGATCTTGAGGACCAGTTCCATGCACTGCTCCATTGCTCTAGCTCTTTTGTGACAATTTATTGACTGCTCTCCCCCTGGAATGATGATTTCTTTTCATGTCAGAGAGTAATATCTGCAGACAGTACCCCTAGTTTGTCTCTTAGATATTCGAATGGCTCTTTAGCAAGAGGTTTTGTGAATATGTCTGTTGTTTTTTCCTTTGTTGGTACATATTCCAACTTCAGTACTTTCTGTGCTACTTGTTCTCTGAGGAAATGGTACTTAATTGGGATGTGCTTTTCTTTTTAATGAAACACAGGATTTTTTGATATACTTATTGCACTTGTATTGTCACATTTGATTGAAATGGGATCATCCATGCTTACCTTCATGTCTTGGAGAGTTTTTTTCATCCACATTACTTGTGTGCAACATGTTGCTGCTGCTATGTATTCCGCTTCTGTTGTAGATAGAGAGATAGAAGTTTGCTTCTTGCTTAGCCATGCCACCAGACTTTTTCCCAAATAAAATGCACCTCCACTTGTGCTTTTCCTGTCATCCATGCAGCTGGCCCAATCTGCATCTGTATATGTTGTCAAAGTGAAGCTTTTGCTTTTTGGATACCATAGCCCATAATGTGCAGTTCCTTGTAGATATCTGAATATTCTCTTGATTGCTAGTAAGTGATTTTGTTTTGGTGTTGCTTGATATCTTGCCACAAGTCCTACTGCCAACACAATGTCTGGTCTAGAGGCAGTTAGGTATAGCAGACTTCCTACCATGGATCTGTAAAGTCTTTGATCTATATCTGCAGATCCATCATTAGCACATAGCTTGCATCTAGTGATCATGGGAGTTGACACAGGTTTGCAGTCTTCCATTTGGAACCTTTTCAACATCTCTCTTAAGTATTTTTCTTGTGAGATGAATGTTCCTGTGTTCTTTTGTTGAATTTGAAGTCCTAAATAGAAGGTGAGCTCTCCAATCATAGACATCTCAAATTCTGATTTCATTTATTTAGCAAATTATTTTGTTAACTTCTCTTTGTTGCTACCAAACATGATGTCATATACATATACTACGACAATTAGGAGTTCATTTTCATTCTCCTTTATGTACAAATTGTTGTCTAATCCTCCTTTCTTAAAACCTTGTTTTTACAAGTATTTGTCAAGCCTTGAATACCATGCACGACGAGCTTGTTTCAGCCCATATAAGGCTTTCTTTAATCTGCATACACAGTCTTGTTTATCTGTTAAGGAGAATCCTTCAGGTTGTTCCATGTAGACTTCTTCCTCTAGATCTCCATTCAAGAAGGCAGACTTCACATCCATTTCATATACCTTGAAATCATGATAACATGCAAAGGCCAAAAACATTCTGATTGCTTCCATTCTGGCTATAGGGAAAAAGGTTTAATCATAATCAAGACCTTCAATTTGTGAATATCCCTTGCATACAAGTCTGGATTTATTTCTGAATACCTGCCCTTGTTCATTCATCTTATTCTTGAATATCCATTTTGTGCCAATGACATTTTTCCCAATGGGTCTTGGAATTAATTCCCAGGTATTGCTCTTCTCAATTTGGTCCAATTCTTCGTTCATAGCATTCACCCAATATTTGTCTTTGTTGGCTTCTTCAAACTTCTTTGGCTCTATTTGGGATATCATGGCTAGGTATACTTCTTCTGTCTGTTCAGCAAGTTGTCTTCTTGTCTGGACTCCCACACTCTTGTCCCCAATTATTTGATCTTCTGGATGATTATTTTGAGTGTGTCTTGAGGGACCTTTTGAGTTTAATTAAGTATATTCTGTTGTCTTGCTCAATTCATCATTATCTTGGTTCTCTTCTTCATGATCTTCTGGAGGATTGCTACATTTTGTACTTCTTGTTCTGTCTGGTAGATCTTCATCAAATCTTACATTAATGATTTCCACAATTTTGTGTAGTGTTTTGTTGTAGCACCTGTAAGCCTTACTCTTGGATGCATATCCTAAAAATATTCCTTCATTAGCTCTTGCATCAAACTTCCCCAGTTTTTCATCATTATTTTTTATGAAGCACTTACTTCCAAAGACTCTAAAGTGCTTGATTGATGCTAGTTTACCATGCCATAATTCGTAAGAAGTCTTGTCACAGTTTGGTCTTAAATGAGATTTGTTAATAATGTGAACAACTGTGTGTACTCCTTCTTCCTAGAAGGTTTGGGGAATGTTACTTTCTTGCATCATTGCTCTGGAAATATGTTGTACTGACCTGTTTTGTCTCTCTGCCACTCCATTATGTTGAGGTGTACCTGCAATTGTAAACTGTTGTTTTATCCCATGCTCATTACATAGGTCTGCAAAATCATATTCTGTGAATTCACCTCCTTTGTCTGATCTGATGCACTTTAGCTTGCATCCTGTTTGATTTTCTGCCAATGCCTTGAATATCTTGATTTTCTCAAGTGCTTCAGATTTATATTTGAGAAATGCTACCCACGTCATTCTGGAAAAATCATCTATTATCAGCATGAAATAAGATTTTCCACATGGTGTTTTGGTTCTTGAAGGTCCACATAGGTCCATGTGTACAAGTTGAAGAGGCTTACTTGTAGATAATTTCTCTTTGCTCTTGAAAGATGTGCGGGTTTGCTTGCCTAGTTGGCAGGCTTTACATATGGTATTTGAAGGCTTCTTTATTGCTGGCATATCTCTGACTGCATTCTTCTTACTCAGACTTATGATGTGGTCAAAGTTTAGGTGTCCCAATCTTCTATGCCATAACCCTAATTCATCAAGTTTTCTTAGGTGACATGCTTCGTCCTCTTCTTTCACTATATAGACATTACTTTCTGTTCGAACACCTTTGATCAAGGACTTTCCGGTGGTGCTTGATCTTACTTCACAATATTGGGCTCTAAAAATGACTTCACAACATTTATCACACATTTGACTGACACTTAGCAGATTTACTTTCAGCCCATCCACAAATAGTACATTTTGGGCCTTTCCTCTTCCATTATCCAGACTGACTGAGCCTTTTCCTTTGATTTTACCTATTTTATCATTGTCGAATGTTACATTCCCAGATTTCTTTTCATCAAAGGTTACAAACTTGATTCGGTCTCCAGTCATTTGCTTTGAGCATCCACTGTCCAAATACCATTGGTTTTTCTGATATTAAGCTATTAAAGCCAAGTCACACTTATTCAATTTCTTTTTCCACTGCATGCATCCTTTTGTTTGGTACCTTTCCTGAGAGGATGGACCACATTCTCTGAGAGGACATTTGTGACACTTGGGCCCAATTTGATGGCAATCAAAGCATTTGATTATGTTTCTGAATGAATTATGTAAACAAGTGAATTTTCCATTGTTCATCCATCTCCTTGAGTTTCCATACATCAGTCTTTTTCCATTTGTTCTACACTCCTTGGCTTTATGGACGAACTCCTTACAGTAGAAACAATACCCATAAAAACAATTGGCGTACCTGATGAAGGGTTGTCTTATCCATTTTTTTGCTTGAGGTAGTCTTTTCACTTTTTGCATCCTGGTTGGAATCGATTCTCCTTTTATGACAGTATGAAGCAATATGTCCCAGTTTGTGGCAGGCATAACAAGTGACATTTTTCATAGGGGGGAATAATCTCCTTTGATTGCTTCCAAATTTTATATATTTAGGAGTATATGAGCCTTTTTAAGTTAACTGTCTATTTATTTCGTTCTTTTTCATTTGAGGTTCCTTCATGTTTTTGTTTACTTAATTACAGGCTTCTACTTTTGTAGGAACCTTTTGAGTTGCTTCATTATCTTTAACAACTTTTACAAAAATGATATTCATGTTATATGTTTCTTTGAATTTACTTGTTTCTCTTTCAACTGAATGAGGTCTTCTGAATTTTGTTCTTCTCTTACATATTTGAGGAGAATGTCTTTCTATTTTCTGCACTTTAGTTTAAGTCTGTCTATTTCCTCCAGGGCACTTCTTAACTCCCCCTCAAGATCAAATTCACCTTCTTCCTCATCTTCTAGAAGGAATCATTCAAGCTCTTCCTTGGCCATCAATACAAATTCAGAGGTTCCTTCTTCATTTGAGGTTTCATTTGAGTTTTCAGATGCACTGCTATCTTGCTGAGCATAAAATGATTTTCTCATGTATCTATTCCCTTTCTGACAGCTCTTTGATATGGTTTTTTCTATCTCTTGAGTCTGATTCTTTGTCTTCTTATGAGGAAACTTAGATGTGAGTGTCCAAATCTTCCATAGTTAAAGCATTTAAATGGAATTTTACCTTTATACTTTCCTGAGCCTCTATCCAATCTTCTGAAAAATTTGGCCTCTTCTTCATTAGAGAAGGAACATGTATCTTATTTTTCTTCTTTGTTCTTCTCTGCCTTAAAGGTTGCCTCCCTCACATTTGACTTCCTTTGTGGCAGTCTCATCTCATAGGCTGTTAAGTTTCCAAGTAATTGGTTCATGGTCAAGGTTTCCTAATCATATGTTTCTTCTATGGCATAAACCTTGGGGTTAAAGCTATATGGTAAAGATCTTAGAATATTTTGAACAATTACACATTCTTTTATGGTTTCTCCTAGAGCTTTCATGTTATTCGCAATTTCTGCAACCCTTAAGAAGAAGCTAGAAATGTCTTCATCATCATTCATTTTTATATTTTCAAACTAAGCTCTATAGACTTGTAGTTTGGCTATCTTCACCTTTTTGTCTCCCTCATGGATGCTTTCTAATGTATCCCATATTTCTTTGGTAGTCTTGTTGTGCATTACTTTGATAAATTCTGCCTCACACAGTCCACGTAAGAGAGCATTCATGGCTTTTGCATTAGCTACAAAATCTAGTTTGGCATATTTCTCTGAGTCAGACTCCATTGGGGCATATCCCAATTCCACAGCAGCCCAAAATTCTATTCCTAGAGATATTATGTACGTCCTCATTCTTATTTTCCAGAAGGCATAATTTGTACCGGTGAACAAAGGGGCTTTATTTGTTGAGCACCCTTCTAGACTAGCCATCCTGGGGACCTAGGATCTCCCTTCTAAACTAGCCATCCTGGGGACCTAGGATCATTTTATTTCATTCGTTTCAAAGTTCGATCTTGGTTAAAACATAAGCCACCTCACATTAATGTTGGTCCCACAGCATATTCGACCAACCCATCCATCCATTTCATTGGACGACTGATAGCTTAACGCATTCCATAGACGATAATCTGACGGTCATCGCATTCCATTGCATTCTCACAAAATTTAACTTTGATTCACCCATGTGATTTCGGTTCACAAGTTACCATATAACTGAACCTCATAACATATATTAAACCCCAAACTTCGTACAGTACTCGGGCCCACATATTCATATACCAATTATTTAATAAATAATTACCAACTCAAAGGAGGCTGGCTCATACCTTGAATTATCGACCTCGCAGCTTTAAATGCGAATGCCTTTGGATCTTCCACAAAACGAATCCGACGGAAATCACATTTTTTTTCTCACTGAGCTTTAACTCGAAAATATTTTGCGAAATAGGTAGTTTTGCAATATTGCCTATGCCACGTGTTGGATGCTAACCACTATCGCATAATTTTTTGTGAAACCATTTACCATTTATTTGCAATGCGAATACCGCTGGTTGCTCTTCAAAACCGCTTCACGGTTTTACTGTTCACTCCGCAGACTTATATTAAATTCAAGGTCCTTCTGTATTCTACGTTCACCTTTTTTTCACAGTATCTCTTTTCTAAAACTGCGCCATTGAGACTTATACAGTCTTCCCCTCGCATTGCCTCTTCATGAGTTATTTACGCACAGTTCCAATGCTCCATTCCATCTTCAATTTCTGCAAAATGGGAATCGGTTCACCGTGAGCTCACTTGGTCCTTTCATCGTTCGATCATCATCATTCCTCATTCAACTTCTTCTACAATTCTTCTAATCTGCTATGAGGGCCTGAGCAAGCTATAAATCCTCCATTGGACAACTCAATGCTCTGTTATTTATTCCGACTTCTTTCTATATCCGACGCAGCCTCAGATATATATATTTGGTCATCAGTACGTATCATGTTTCTTTTCCCACCAATATACTCAGCCCAATACGGTAAACACTCAGCCACTATCGATGAATATAATTCGACTTCACAGGCCTAACTCAGCCTCAATTAAAGAGTACTTGATGACTCATGTAGCAGATAGAGAGAGAATGCATTTTTTCTTTGGAACATTCATTCATTTCATACACTTGATAAATGTGAGAATACAACACAATGATCATAAGAACTTGGTATATACACACCCAAATGGAGTCTTCAATGCAAAGTTTGCATTTCAACGGCCCAAACAAGCTACAACCAGGAACTGCGACTTTCTCATTAGGTGTAGAGAATTATATCAATCCCTATTACAGAATTTATCACATGCTACTTATTGAATCCCAAAACACTCTTCACGCAGAGTTAAATCAATACATCTGTTTCAGAAATAAATTATTTTATATATACAAATGAAATCACTTACAAAACTCTTGGTCTCTGGCCAGATCTTCAAATCAAATGGCCCTTCTACGACTGTCGTAGGCTTACAGAAGCTCTGTTCCTAAAACCTACTCTAACTCTGTCTCTCCAGCTCTACTCCTTCTGCTTCTTTTCTCCTTTCAATGATAGTCCAGGTGTTGCTCATGTCTTCTCCTTTTCCATCAATGACAAGATTTCCAACATAGCTGAAAATTGTTGTGATCAATCTCAGGATATCATACAATACCTTGTAGCTATTTATGAAGATTTGGAAAATTTTCATCCTCAAGACCTCTTAGCAGCCATTCATGAATTTCATACTCACGAAAACTATCATAAAAACCAAGAGGAGTTGGTTGAGGATGAAATCAATCAGGAAGTAAAGGAATATCTTCAGGATCTCTCTGAAGGCACAAGTAATGACTTACCATCTCTTCTAGCTGAGGCTCAAGAAGACATTCAACCTCAGAATCAGCCTTCACAAGAGAAAGAAAACCTTCAGCTTGTGATCCATCACAAAGGGAAGATAAACATCATGGTTCTGTCCAAAGAAGGAGGAAAACGCCTCCTCTTTTAACTGAAGAGGAAATAAATCATATTTTAAACCTGCAGCCAGCCTCTAAAACTTCATGTGAGAAAACCATTTCTATTTATTCTCGTGCTAATTCCAGCTACCACAAATCAGAAAATGGACTTTTATATCAACTTAAGGAGAAAAAATATGATAATCCAATATGTTTTATTGGTGACATTACTTATTTTGATGATTTTCCAAAGTTTGATCAGTATTATGATGGTCATGTTCTCCAAACAGAAGCTAATCTTATAGAGTAACCAGTAGCTTGTTTGTTGGAGGAAGTTCAGTTTCATCTAAAAAGTAATCATCCAATACATATCAGCTATGACACTGACAAGGATAGTCTAGAGAATTTGGAAGTAGGTGAAGAATCTCTAACTCTTTGTTCTACTTCATTTCAATCCGTCAAAAATAATTTTCATGTGATTGGAAATCAGTAGTCTTTCAGTTTTGATGTTGAGGTTGGGGAAGATGATGAGCTTCTTGAGCAAGTTGTTAATATGAAGCCTTTTCCTCAGGTGCTTGAGGAAATCATTTATGACATAGAATTCTCCTCAGCCCTAGATTTACAGCCACCAAGTCCCATTGAATTTCAAATTGCAGATGAAGGCTTGGAAGTTGATAATCACAGAAGAGTTTTTCTGTTGTCTCCCCAAGAGGATTTACTGCCAAAGAGTACTTCTACCCATCAACATGATGACCTTCACTCAGATTTCAACCTACTAAATCAGAATACATTAGGTTTGTTGGAGGATAATATTGCAATATATGATAAGGTTTCTAGCATAGATGATCATGGGGAAGAGGAAGAGCTTCTTGCCCAAAATAGTCCCAAGCTTAGCCAAGTGGAAGAAGGAGTAGTCCAAGATGAAGGTTATTCAAATCCTCAAAACTAGGTATTGTTGCAAGACCCCTTCGTTGTTTTCCTAGAAGAATTTGAGGAGGGAGTAAGATATGTTAGGAGCAGTTTGATGCAAGGCTTAAACAAAATTTTAGGCACTACTGTTCAAACACAATTGATGTGGAAGTGGATTTTTTATTTTTTCAGCACACTCAAAAAGCTAAACCAAGATCACTCATGGAATCATCTGCTTGATTGGTTATACTGGAAAAGAGATTTCACCAAATGAATTTATATCATGTATATGTTAGATTAGGATAGATAGGAATCAAAATAAGATCAACACTATGAGCATCTTTCTAGTTTTTAATCTTAGAATGTTGATTCAAAATAAAAAATTAAAAGCATAGAAAATAAGAAAAAGAAGGAAGATTTAAAGAAGGGGTACAACCCCATACCCAAAAAGAGTTTTGTTGAAAGTGAGCAAGTCTAAATGCCACTACGTGAGAAATAAAGTCTTTTTCAGTCATCTAGCATAATCATAGCTGAACATGTTTTAAATTTATGCTGATAGGTTAGTGAAAGAAGACTTATCAAAACATTTAAGCTTGACTTGTCAGTAGATTAGATTAGGAAAATAATGTTGGATCCCAAAGCACAAATCAGAACCAAAGAGAAATGAAAGGGATGCATAACCAATTCTGAATCACAACCCTCAAAATTCTATTTTTCACTTGTACAAAAATAATTTCTGTGTGCAGCTTGTCCAAATCTCACAGCCCATGGAAAATCAGATTTCTTAATCTTGGTTTGATCATGTTTTGAATTTCATGTCAATAGGTTAGAGAATAAAGTTTGTCAAAACAATTTAATATTGACAAATGAGTAGACTAAGTAGATAATAAGAGAGTTCATTAGCCTAATTGGAACTCTTGGAAGTGATAAGGGTACAAGTAGATAGCTTTTATGCTTTTGAAAGAAAAGAATGTCAAGGTTTTTCCAGTCCAAGTGCACCCAAAAGAAGAAAAAATGTTAGGAAAAGTATGATGGGTAGGTAGAACTAATGTTGAAGAAATATTTCTTTTCAGATTTTTGAGATCATAGCTTCAAGAGAACATCAGAAAATGAAGGAAGAAATATCTTCCATGTGCAAGTAAGGCACTGGTCTTCAAAACTCAGAGATTTGAAATCTGAGTTGCTATACACCTCCTGAAGAGGAGCTACCCTCCCCAAGTGGAGCCACTATTAGTCATCAGTAATTTTTACTGTCTATAGACGACTAAGTATTACTTCTAGATTTCTTAAAACAAAATTTTCTGAATATTTTGAGCTTTAGAAATCTCACTGCCTTCATTATCCCAAGAGAAAATTTTTCACTATTCTATCATCTACCCTTTTCATGGTCACCCTGTCACTCCTAAGAAACTCATTATGGGCGTATGCCACTCATATCCATCCTTTTTCCCGCCTATGACCTCATTACTCTATTTTACCTTACCCATAATTCCATTTTTCATCTAGGGTTACGTATAGCCTAAATCATGCCCATGATCCCCAAGTTCCTCAAGCATTGATGGTCTCAAAACTATCTTTGTAGGCTCTTTAGATAAATAAAGTACATTGGGTTTTGGATCTTCATTACATCACTTTGTCAATACTCTGTCTTTATACTTGAAGACTTGAAACTAGCTTTCAATCAAAGATCACGGTCAAAAACCCCCACTAGGTCAATTAGGGTTTCATATGTTTCAAGGTCATCAGTTCCCAAGAAGACTACCATTCATTGTCAAGCTCTGCACATGAGTTAATGGAAAATCTTGATACTTTTGCAGAAGTGTTAAGAGGTCAATCAACAGAAGAAATTGATGAGGTAAGTATTTGGTGCCTAAAGGATTATATCTTGCAGCAAAGAAGATAGGAAAATTAGGGTTTTACACCTGGCAGTCCAGCAAGATTGCCAACACAGTGATCAAATGCAGAAATGGCCAAAGAAAGTGTTGAAGCTGATGCTAGGGAAAATCCTCCCAAAGGTGTTTGATGAACTGCCAAACAGGGAGAAAAAGATAAGTTTCATAATGATGACCACAAAGGATTTTGAAGAAGTTGCTATCAGGCTAAGTCCCCAAAAATGTTGAAAGAGTTGTCATGCCTAAATAAGCAAAAGAGATAAGTTCAACTCCATGCTACAAGCAAAGGAATGATCTTGAAGATGTCACTGTGCAATCATCACAAAGGTGTCAAGATCATTTTATCATGCCTCAAGGAACAAAGGAATATTTCTGAGTTGCTGATGTGTTAAAACAAACATGTCATGCCTCCTTTATCTAAATAAAGGCTAGAATTCATTATCTTAATCACCTACAGAGAAAATAGTGTAAAAAATCAGTGATCTTTGCAAACTATCAGCCAAGGTTTTTTGAAGCTTGTTGTTGAATGGAAACATCCTAAGGCTGTAAAAGGTGAAGCCATTATGCTTCAAGGAGGAAAAAGAAGGTTCCAATTTATCATCTTAGTCACTTGCAAGAAAAAGAGGCATAAAGAGAATCAGTGAAAGAGAAAGAGGCTTAAAACATTAGAAAATGGGTTTATCTAGATTAAGATCAAATCAAAAGCCTATGCAAACTCATTTCACATGTGAATGGATCATTGATGCCTTGAAAAGAATTTTAAGTTTCAAAGGAGGGAATTTTTTGAGTCTTTTAGGCATAATTTGGCTAAGTAAGGTGGCATTGTGCGCCTAGCAGGGTGTTGCGCCCCTGGAAGTTGGCGCTGCGTGCCTAGCCAAATTTCCCGTTCAAATTAACACTACGCTGTGCAGTTGCCAAAATTCACCCAACAGAACCCGACAAGGGCCTTGGCACTCCGACCTTGGCCGATCTGACCCCTAGCTCACCTGGGGCAGGCGCTACGCGCTTGGACAGGAAGGCCTTCAAAGAAAAATCATCACTCAAATCAACGCAAATATTCTTCGGGCTTCATCCAAGGTTCTCCAAAGCAATGGTATGGGTAAGGTACAAGTCATCCGCCATTTTTAACCATTTTTTCATCAATTAATGGAATGACATTGAAGCCCTGGTGAGGCTAACCCAAGGCTAAAAACTTGACATCATTGTTAAACCTCATTCCATCTCCCTAAAAAGACTATCACTAGACAAAGGTGGTTACATAGATTTGAAGTTGGTCATCCATTAAGGTTTGACATAGCAGTTGAGGTGGTCATGGAGCTTTGCCTCTCACTCATATTCCTATACCCTTACCCTCACTCACCCATCCATATCATTCATTTGCAAAAACTACGATCCTTCATCCCTTCATCTCACTTTTATTATGCAGAACTAGGGTTTTATTTCAAGGGAAGAATGGTCAAAATGTTAAGAGGAAGAGACAGTGGTAGTAAAGAAAAAGAAAATAACGGGGGTTAATGATAGTGAAGGAGAAAGACTTGAAGCAAAGGGAAATAGAGATGTAGAAACCAGTTATGAAGAAAGCAACAAGGAGAGTGAGGCTTATGACACTGATAATTTTGGCAATGATAAAACAAAGAGCATTGAAGCCCACAACAATAGTGCAAGGAAGAGTAAGGTGCATCAAGCAAAGGTAAATCAAAAAGTGAGGGCAGTAAGACTAATGTAAATTAAGAGGAAGTTAGTGGTGATGAAGGAAATGCAAGAGGCAGTGAAAAATATGACAGTGAGACGAATGGTGATGAAGCACAAGTCAGTGGATCATATAAGGAAAATGATGAAGAAAGCAACAGAAATGATAATGATAGTAGGTCAAAGTTCTAATAAGGGAAAACCCTCAAGGAGGCCAAAGAAGGAAGAAAAACTTGGTGACATGGTTGATATGTCCCTTACAAAGTCTCCCAAACATAATCAGCTGAACAAAACCCAACTTTGGGCACCTTTCTGCACTTATGAATTTTTCACTGTTTTTAAGCGCCAAGGGCGCGACGCCCTTGGCGTTGCGCTTTTTACTCGAGTATCCTTAGGAGAAATGGTTCACATTTTTTTTATTTTTCAGGTCAAGTACAACATGCACACAAAATTTCAGGTCATTTGGAGTTGATTTGGCCCTCCAAAAGGGTAAAAAACACCAAACATTTCACCATTCTGCCTAGTTTTCAGGACCGGCGCTGTGCCCTTATCAGCCTTGGTATATTTTCTTTTTGAACAGATTATTTGCATCCAATCAGAAAACCAATGGCCATTTTTTAAATTAGACTTGATAGGCTTTCCAACGAGCCATCACGGAGCCCATTCCGACATCGGGAAGGCCTTCAAAACTTCGCTGCAAGATGACTCAGTTTTTCGGTGCAAGTGTTGCACCCTCGGACCTCTGTACTACGTTTTTGCAAAAAAGTCAACAAAACACACTGAAGGATATTTTAATGTTTTTTTTGGGCAAATCACTCCAGATTTGGTTGAGCAGTTAAGTTGGAGTTATCTTTCAGTTATCGTAATAGATATTATGTGCCTTGGGCCTTGCATGGCCTCTTTGGACATAAATGACATTTATGGTGTATTTATGGTTTCCAAAACCCTAATTAGGGTTTTAGCCCTCCTTTGCTAGATAAATAGAACATGCAGGTCTTCTTGTATTTTGTTAGTTGGTTGCTAAGCATAATATGATATAGACTATGATTTCATTGATAAAATTAGCTTTGATTTTTTGTGATGGCTTTGGACTGAGCAGCTGTGGATTGAGCTCATTCTTACGATTCATAAAGCTTTGTTGAATGGTGATGTATTCCACCTTTGTACATGTTTTATTCAGTTATTATTATGTTTCTCTGATCATGGGATAGAAATATTAGAGTAGGATATGTATTTTTGGCACCCTGCTTTGTCTGCATCCTTTGATATTTATGTTTTCTTCCTTGAAGTTTAACTAGTGACTTCTTAAGTGCTCTTTAGTTTTATTGAGATGTTATGTTAAAAATATAATTGTTTGCAAGTAAGTTTCAAAGAATCCTTAACTTCTCTGTAAGTTTATCCATCTATTTCTCTAAGGTCTGCTTAGTATTGTTTAGTTGAAGAATCCTTCATTTCTCTTCAATTTTTTACTATACTAGTCATGCTGAAAGCTTTTCCTTGTTATTAGTTTGTTAAAGGATACTTGATTGCCCCTTAACCTACTATATTCTCTCCTCCGTGTTCATTTCACTCAATCAAAACCTACTTAGATCCATTTGGCGTTGTTTACTTTCCCTATGAAACACCCTTGAACAATTTTTGCACTCTTCAAAATCTTTGCAGACTCCATAGACCAATGGATTGATCCTCTCTTGCTCTACTTATTCTTCTTGGAAACCTATCCAACCAAACAAACAAACATGAAAACCCTAATCTCTATAACTAGCCTAAAATCAAACTCTAAAATAAAACAAGTTAAAACCTTTACATAAGCATAGAGAGAGCCCTCTCTGAGTCCAGGAAGGCTAGGTCCTAGGACTCCAAAGATTGGTTTGATGTTACCCTTGTCTTTTTGGTCATTTGCAATCTTCCAAAACTACGGGGACCTAACAGCCTCCTCCCTGCATGTTTGTACCCCAGTAGAGTAGTCTTCTTCATGATCTAAGTGTTACACCATTTTTTGGTGATCTAACCTATTATTATTAGATGGACCTAAGTACACCATGTAAGACCAATTTTACCCTAAGTAAAATTGCTTTCACTATGAAAAATAACTTAGTAAACCATATTTATTAAGTTGTTTATGGTCTAAATAGGAAACCCCATGAGAAAATATTAAATAAATCTACATTTGTTTGATTTTCCTCAAGGAATAATTAGCTAAACAACAGTTTAATTAATATTCCTGGTCATATTTAACCCAAAACAGGAAAATTAATTAGATAAATCATTATTTATCTTATTATTTTCTAGGAGTAATTATTTAAACCTTATTTAAATAATATTCCTTGTTAAATTTGACTAAATCATTTATAAATAATTAAATAAATAATTATTTATTTGATTATTACTCAACCTCATCCTTAAAATAATAAATTAATCATTAATTTATTTATTATTTACAAATAAAGGGATTTGACCCAAATCAAATCCTTTTTCCCTCCAACAAATATAATAAAATATTCCATAAAATTTGGATCTTGATTTGGTTAATAATATTTTAATTATGCACCAATATCTAGACTAACTCAATATTTTGTTATAAATAGAAGGGGTTTTCCATTCATTCACTACCCTTTGTTGCCTAAAGATGACTCTGGATCTATACTTTTAGTCTGACTTCGATCCACCATCATTGTCATATTTTTCTATCTTTTTGCTTGTGAGCTCCCTTTGAGTTCCATTTTTGTCTAGGTTTTCTACACCATCAAGAGAGAGGGATTTTAGATCTGAAGTGCTGAGGACTTACAAGAACCAATCCCATTTAGGAGGTCTGGTAACATCCTTTTATTTTCTCCTCCCAGGTGCCATTAATACAAAATTATTTAAACATATTATTGTCTTGTCTATTGGATGCATAGAGCAACTCTTGTTTTTATTAACTACTTAATGTCATTTAATGCATAGATCTAGAATTTTGCAACATTTATCTTGGTCAACTAATTATAGATATAAAGATATTGGCAGCCATATTTGTTGTTAGGGCTATTTTTTATGCACAGCTAAAGTGGCCTTTTGTCGTTCGCTTGTGATTAATATTCATACTAACAACTAGCAACTCCACACGGGTTTACGATTACGACCACTATCGTTTTTCAGATCCCTACATATACAGCTGCTTCAAACCCTAGGATTTCTCTTCATCTTCTTGTGTTTATTTTCTTGATGTTTTTTTTAACCTATAAAACCATAAAACATTAAAAATTCTAACTTCCTTTTGTTTTCTGACCTATTGCGCAGGTGATGGGCATCAGCCGTAGCTGAGACGACACATTATTCTGAAACCTGCTCCTGAGAGTTTTGGAAGTGTAGGTCACACCTTTTGGGCCAAAACCTGTGACCTAAACCTCCAGGGCACATAAAACAGGCCAAAACCTGCAACCTCTATAGAAATCAGTTCAAAAATTGCGACCTAAACTTTTTGCGGGAGTTTTTCTGAAATTTTTCTGGGTTTGTCTGAGCCTTTGTTTAGGGTTTTCTGACCTCCTTTTCCGTCCGTTTTGGACTTTTATTGTTCTGTTTTTCCCAAAAAAGTGGGAACCTAGACCCCTAGGGCTTTAGTACCCTCCATTTTTTGTGGAACAGTTTTAGCTGCTGCAGGTTGTCTGAAATTTTAGTGTGTTCAGGCATTTTTTTTCAGATCAGATACCTTACCTTCAAATCCACTTCATATTGGTTATTTATCCATCCAAACCACCTCCTTTATTTTTGTTTTGGTTTTCCTCTACGGTTCCCTCCTCTTCCCTCCAGGATATAGCCTTTCGCCGCCTCATTTGCAACAATCTTTCCTTAGAATGTTTTCTGTTTTCTACACCTATTTCCAGCAGATCTGACCTTTAGATCATTGTTCCTCCCGTCTTTAGATCTATTGGATATTTTGGTGTGTTTTGACTAGATTTTTTTCCCACCTACAGACTAGTTGTTGAGAGGCCCACCTCCTTGGATTTATATTATTGCATAATAAGCTGTTTATTTTCTGTTATTTTAGTTTCATGTATTGTTATTTGTAGGTTTATCTACAGTTATACAGAACAATTTTTCTTTTTCTCTACAAACATTTGGGTTTAAAAATTAAAATTTACACACTTTACACACACACCCTAAGTGAATAAGAGCTTGGTTAACACCGCCAAGCAAAGACTTTAAAGCATTTAAATCAATTGATCCTGCACCTCTCTACGCTTTCTTTGACATTTTAATCAATTGATACTACACCTCCTTGCCCTTGTTGGTCTCTCTTCCCTTTATGTCGTGTTTGTGTCGTCATCATTGCACCACCAAGGCGTTTATCCCAGAGACTTCTTGGCCTTCATCATCAGTGTCCGATACGAAGACTTACCCCTATGTGTAGGATTCGAGTTAGTCCTCCACTGAGTCTGCACTCCGACTCTTCTTCTAGTTCATTGGGTTCTCCTTCTGGTTCCGCCCCCGGTTATCCCCCTGTCACCTTCACCATGTTTGGTTCAGGACCTAATGCTGGTGGTAGCCCCGGCCCTAATGCTAAGAATACTACTAGTGGGACCGCAACAGGAATTTCCCTGGCTGCTCCCTTGCTCCCCTATATGGTAGGCCTCAATCTTCCCGATTTTAACCAATTGATAAATGACCCTATATGCCATAATGTTGGTTGAACTTCTATTCTAACCAAGCTCCCTTCTGACATCCCCAAGTTTGAAGGTATTGCTGGAGAAGATCCTACAAATCATTTTCAATATTTCCACATATGGTGTTCATCTAACCCCATTACCGATGACTCTATCTGTCTTCAGTTGTTCCAACGTATGTTTACTGACGAAGTTTCTAAGTGGTATGTTGATCAGGCCTCATCCTCTCATACCACCTTTGCGACTCTTTATCGGGCCTTTCTATATTATTTCCAGCTTCCCCTTCGTTATGGCACTGGTACCGAACTTTTTACTTCTTTCCATAAATCGTCTGCGATGCACCTATCTGATCATGTCCAGGAATGACAGAGAAGAAAGAGCCTATGTTGAGCCCCTACCTTCAAAGATTGTGTCTACAGGAACTGGTTCCTTAGATCTCTCTTGCCTGCTATTGGTAAAGATGTCGCATCACATTTCCCTCAAACCGAAGAAGCCTCTCTCCAAATTGCGTTAAAATATGACCCGATCTACGCTCATTCGGGTTATGTTTATACCGTTCTACCTGATCTTCCTAGACCGGGTGGTGCCAATGCACCGGGGGCATCTCATTCCACCGACGGTATCATTGGAGCTCTTTGCCATCCATACGCTCAGCCTCCCATGGGCTATGGTTTTTCTCAGGGAGGTGCCAACACCTCCTGCACTTTCGCCCCTCCCCGTAACATGTATCCAGGATACAACATGCCTCCTCCTTTTGCCCAACCTCATGTTTACCACACTCTTACCCAACCTCATTATTATCCATATCCGTAGCCTGGTGCTCCAGCTCCTCTAGCATTAGCATGTCCTCCTCCCTTGCCTTCTCAACCGCTACAATAGGAGCCATCGCCCCCTCAGGGGCAGGTGTATGCACAACAAGGCGCGACTAATCCTCCTCCTTCCAAAAAGAAGAGGAAAGGCACTCAAAATCAATATGCCCCCGGTAATCCTGGACCTAATCCTCAAATTAATGCTCCTAACACTGCTAACCAGCAATAGGGAACTCAGCCCAAGCAAGACAGGCCTATTCACATGAATAAGCCTTGTTCATGTTGTGGTGTTTTTGTTCATTACACACATGATTTTCCTCTTCTACCATATATGCGGTAGATGTGGGAGTCACAAGCAGTATTGCGAGGACAACAAGCCTCCCCTTCCGTCCCTCCCAGTCCTGCACCTAGTCGAGTGGCTCTGTTTACTAATCCCTTCCCTTAGCAAGGATTTGTGGCTACCCAACCACCTGAAGGTCAGGCGGCCACTCAACCTCCTCCATCTAATACCTCTGATTACCAGATTCTCATGATGAACTCTGACCAACCTATAACTGTTGACCTCAACCTTTAGACTCGGTCCCATCAGTACAACAAGCCTCCCACTACGTCTGCCCCTGAGATCCCTTCTTCAGGTTCTACAGAGCCTCTTTTGACAACTAATGGTCCTTTGCAGGTCCCTCAACCTAAGGCAGAATTTCATACCAAGATCCCTAAGGGACCATTACGCCGAAATGCTGCTTCTAGAAAATTTTCTCATTCGTATAGTATAGTATAAGATTTGGCGCAATCTCCTACTGCCATTTCAACGCTGGAAATCCTCCTATCATGCCCTTCACAATGAAAATCTCTACTAACTGCCATGGGCATTGTAGATCCTTCAGATGATCACTTGATCATCTTCGATGCTGACCGGTCAGAACATCCTCCTCTTCTTGCTTCCATCGCCTTCCAAATACCAGTCAAGATCCGGAACGGCAACATTTCCCAGTGTATCAATGATGAGGGGGCATCCACCTGTGTGATGTCCGCTTCGGTTTGGAAGAAACTCGAATCATCTGAGTTGGCTCCTTCCATGATCACTCTTCAAGCGTGGGATGGCCATGCCTCCCAGCCCATTGGCATGTTCCGCAATTGTCCTTGTTAGTATGAATCCTTTGTCAAAGTGTACGAAAAAGGACCACTTTAGCTACGCATAACTAATAGCCCTAACAACAAAAGTGGCTGCCAATATCTTCAGATCTGCGGTTAGTTAGACAAGAAAAGAGTTGCAAAATACTAGATCTATGTATGGAAAGACATTAAGCAGTAAAAACAAGGGTTTGCTCCATATACCAATAGACAAGACAAGAACGATTTTTGAAAGAATTTTTGTATTAATGGGGCACCTGTGAGGAAAACTAGAAGGAGTATCCAATTCCCCTCAGTGGGATGGGTTCTTGGAAGTCCTCAGCACTTCAGATCTAGGATTTCTCTCTCTAGTTGCTGCAGAAAACCCAATGCAAAGAGTAGAGCTCAATGGGAGCAAATGATGGAGATATGTGACCAAGTGTATAGATCCAGAGTGATCTAATAGGCAACAAAAGGTGAAGAATGGTAGGAAAAACCCTCCTATTTATAACAAAATATTTGGTCATTCTAGATCTTGGTGCATGGGTTAACCAGATCTAGATCCACTTTTTATGGAATATTCTATTATATTTGTTGGAGGGAAAAGGTATTTGACTTGGGTCAAATCCCTTAATTTGTCAAAAATAAATAAATAAATGATTTATTTATCTTTTTAAGGAAGCGGTTAGAAGACAATCAAATAAATAATGATTTATTTAATTATTTAAGGAGGTGGTTGAAAGATAATTAAATAAATAGTGATTTATTTAATTATTTGTGGGTGATTTGGTCATATTTAACAAGAAATATCATCTAAATAAGGTTTAAATGATTATTCCTAGAAAGTAATAAGATAAATAAAGGTTTATCTAATTAATTTCTTTGATTTTGGGTTAAACATGACTGGGAATAATAATTAAATTATGGTTTAATTAATTATTCCATGAGTAAAATCAAACAAATATGGGTTTGTTTAATATTTCCTTTTGGGGTTTCCTGTTTTAACATAGTGAAAGCGGTTTTACTTAGGGTAAAACTGGTCTTACATGGTGTACTTGGGTCCATCTAATGATAATAAGTTAGATGACCAAAAAATGGTGTAACAGATTGCCCCCCAGCGTGCGAGTGTCGGGAGCAAATCGTATGACCGAAGTACGTTGTAAGAACACAATCACTAGACAACAAAAGGGATGTCAGAGAGAGAAATGTGAGGTAGATAGTGTGTTGAAGGACTAGACCCTGAGGAGACGAGACTCACAGGTGCAACAAGTCTCTTTTTATGAGAGGGTACCTGTGCTGAAGGCGGTGGGGGAGGCATACCTATGCCCGCCGAGACAAAGTACAAAAGAATAGTGTGTCCAATAAACAAGGGACCGAACCATAAAATACAGCTGGCATAATCATGAGCCAGATAAAAATACAATGAGGAATCCCACATACATGTTGTGCCTGGGATAACAGCCAGGACTTGTACAATAATATCTGAGTACATGAGATACAAATACAACCGAAATGCCCCCTACAAATGGGGAAGGGCTCACAAAATCTGACTGATACATGCAAATCGAAGAGGCGCTGCAAGTGGCAATGGCCAACATCATCAAATATCTGGAGCTGCATCGAAGGCTGCAAAGAAGAGGTCATCCGGGCATGTGGGGGGCTACCTGCAGGGCCACCCCCTCATGAGGGTTGAAACATCTCACACACACCCGAGAATCATCAAGAGCTGCTGCTGGATCACTGGACCATCAAGTATACGAATCTCGATCATGCTGAAGGAGCTGGAGAAACAATCAAGCCAAAGGGAAAGGAGATATCCCTTTGCCTGATCCGAGGCACCGAACAAGGGTGGAAGCTGGAACCAAGGTACACCGCCCTCTAGACCTGGCTTCTGGAATAAATGAGCTGATGTCGACAGAAGGAGGTCCGCCATAGTTGAGGCAATGAGAGACCCTCAACTAAGGCACGAGAGAAAAGAGTAGAGCGATGGACAGACTAACACTAATGATGATAGTGAAGTGGAAAGGACTGAGTAGCTAATGGACGACTTCCCTTGCTAGAGCATAAAGGGCATGAATGACATGGCATCGACTGACACAACATCATTAGGGATGGGGGACAGTGGAACTGAAGGTCATAATGCGCGACACAAGAGAGAGACCAATCAATGAAGGATGGAGGGCTATAGTGGGGTACAAAGGGACTCGGTATAGACTCCATGGAGGGAATGATGACTCAAATTGGATGCTCTAAACAAGGGCAACTCGATGGTCCTGCCACACAGTAAAGGCCCCAATGGGGGGACCGTCGAAACATGAGTACATGATGGGAACTCATGATGAAAATCGACACGAACAAGGACAAGTAAGGGGGCAAGATGGTGCCCCAAGTACAAGTGTCGTAAGTGAGGAAATTCGATTTTTAGGAGGGGTGAAGTGACCCTTCTTGGACAAAATGTGTCTTGGTGGAGTGTCAGATCTCAAAAAAATAACAGATACCCACTTGAGGGCTCGGTGAGAGCTTTCTTACGGTGCAGACGGTTCGTCAAACGGGGCTACGGTGTGGTCACAGCAGTCGAAAGAAGAAACATGGGTTCTCTTTTAATAAGGCAGTTTTCCCTCCAAAATCACTCATTTGCTATTGTTGTTGTGGTGAATGTAGAGAGGAGAGAAGGCCCTAAATCTTGCGGCGAACGTAGCGGACAAACCGACCGTTGGAATCGCGATCCGTCAGTTGCAGGTAAGAGGTCTAACTTTTCTCTTGCATTTTGATGGATTACATTGTCAGTTTAGGGCCCAGAAATCCAGGAACAGCCCCTCCTTCATCTCTACGACCGGGTCGCACTTTTTGGGGCAAAAAGTGCGACCTAGGACGCAGGTATCAGGGCAAAAAGTGCGACCTGGTCCAGAAAAGAGCAGAAAACTGCGACCTGGGAGATGAGGGGGTTTTGGTGCTATTTTATGGCTGGAAGTTGGGTTTTGGTGTTTGGTTATGGTTTTCCCGATCTGTACGCTGACAAAAATGATGTGTTTGTGCAGGTATGGCAGATTTACGGGTCAACTGGAGAGAGAGAGATCTAGGGACACTACGGACAGAGATCCAGGTGGATCAGGGCGTCCGCCGTGTATTGGCCAGATTTGGGGTTCTCACGTTTTTGGAGAACACTTTGATGAGAGCAAGGGAACCGTTACTGGCCCGGATTATCAGCTACTGGGATCCAGATCAGGAGATCTTTGTAGTGCAGGGGCACAGGATCGAACTGACGGTCCAGGACGTGTACTTCCTGACTGGTCTCCCGCCACTGGGGATGGTGGGAAACACACAGCCAGTGTTGCCGCGAGGGTGGCATATCATGGAGTTCGTGGAACGTCATTGTCGACCGGGTCTCCAAGTTAAGGGGACTCGAATACCGATCGGGGATCTAGAGAGGCTAGAAACCCGTGCAGTGGCCGCAGCTGTGCTGCGAATCCTGGGCATCCAGGCGTTCCATCACATCACTGGGGGGCAGATGATGATAGTGGAAAGTGTGTTGGGAGGGACCTACTATGGGTGGGCCCAGGTGTTGTTGGTGTCGCTAAAGCGATAGTTGTCACTATGCAGGCGGCAGGTGAACCATGACTACTCATATGGGACTTTGTTGTGCGCCTTCTTCTTTGAGAAGATCCCTACCTTGAGGCCTCGTATACAGCTTCTAGATGGGGGCCCGAGAGAGCCCAGGATGCGCCGTTGGGGAAGGCTACTGTGCAGAGGAGGAGGAGGGGCGGTCGGGCGAGTGTTTCGACCGGAGTTTTTTTCCCATTGGGATCAGATGCCATTGTACATAGACGACTATCCCTATATTGGGATGAGCTACTGTGGAGATCTGGATCTGCCACTTCCGCTTGGTCGAGTCTGGGGGCCCGATGGTAAGTGACAGATTTCTATTCTTGTGTGGGCATGTTAAAGTTTTTGAATAGTAATTGATGGTACTGATTCATGTACTTTTGGTATGCAGATATAGCACCGGTAAAACCGGCCGAATATATGGGACGACCGGCAGCGTTTAGAGCTACAGGTCCAAGTGGGTCGAGAGCGGCGCAGAATGAGGATGCAGCCGCCCTGCTGGAGGACATCCGCCGTAGATGCGAAAGGTTGTTGACCGGAGTATCAGAGTGCAGGTGGCAGGACTTAGACGACCAGTTCATAGAGCCATGTGTTGGTCTACCCTCGGAGTGGCGAGGTGTCATGCGGCGCATGGCGATGGCCAGTCAGGCTATGCGCGATCTACATGCTGCAGGGGCAGAGCCATTGGCCCGGGAGCCTCCAGATAGTGATTAGGGGTGGGGCATGTGGTGCCCCCTATGATGTATCTAGGGGCAGGTGGTGCCCCCAGTTTTGGGTTTTTGTTTGTAACATGCTATGGGCATGTCGTATGTATCAGAGTAGATGGACTCTAAACACATGTTTTGCGACACATATTATGGATATGCATCGTTTTTTTATGGTTATTAATGTTATTGTCTTGTATGAAATGTGTGTGATAAATGCCAATCTAGAACATGGTTTGCAATACTATCTACATAGTGATTATGTTCTCGAGGTACATGGTTGAAAGTTATGGTTTCAAATGCACGTATCAAGGTTTTCACTCGTAAATAGCATCTAAATAGCACAGGATTATGCACACGATAAACACCATTTAGTTGCATTACAAGAAGCAGGGAATCCAAACGAACGTGCAGATGGAGGATGCGATGAAATAGGGCATCGGTTAAGAGACCACGCACTGCATCATATTCGGCATGATTGTTGGTGGCAGAACCAATGCATACCCCGTTAGAAAGAACAAGGGCATGCAAGGGGGTGAAGATGGCCCAACCTGCCGAGGCTAGATTCCTGGAGTAGCGACTTGCACCATCGGCGTAGCCGAGAAAGGGTGTGGACGGGGGGTCCTGCAGAATGGTGTGACAAGACAATAAATGAGGGGATGAAAGGAAATGACGGCAGCGTGAGTGTACATAAGTCATCGGGCGGCAACCGCAGGAGGGAGTGCAAGGGGCAGGATGACCATGACTCATACAGGGTGGTATATGAGGGCTATCGGAAGCATGGTGAGGACTCGGGCTGCGAAGGTCAACAGAGACACAGGTGGAGTGATCTCGTGTATGGGGAGGAAAAGGGTGGTCAAGGGACACAACAAGGGAGGATGCAGATGGGCTAGGATCCGAGTGTCTCGCAGAGGAGGATAGGTAAAGAATGGTTACGGTAGAATCCGTCATCTGAACATCAGGGGGGGGAATGTCGATGGGAGCGGGGGGATCCTCAGGCTGACCTGAAGCGTACTGCGCGAGGATAGGAGAGGAGGATTGATTTTGTTCAACCTCATACTCTCGGATTACCTCTAAAGAGGCGCGATAGTGTGTCAGGTGAGGACAATGGTGGGAGTAATGGCCATGAACGCCGCACAAAGCACAATGCTTGTTGGTGCGGAGAGTCTTGGGGTTCTTGGTTACGGATGGAGAAGTAATGGGGGCTTCAGGGACCGTAGACTCGGGGAACGCGACTATAACCATGGGCTGAATACGGGGAAATTCGGGACAAGCATGGGTGGCATGACCGGTGACATCACATAAAGCGCAAGGCTTCGTGGGCGGCGAAGGGTCTGGGTCAGTCGTGGTAGTCTTGTCTTTGGGTGCCCCCTTGCGGGCTTTGCCTTTCTTCCCGGGTGCCGTCACGACAAGAGAAGGGTCCTGTGGAGGTACTGGGGGCACAGAGGCAATGGAGGAAGCTAGGGGGACTGGTTGAACCAGTGTCAAAGCCATATAGGGCTTGGGATGACCAGGAGGGGTGGCGGATGGGGGATCAAGGTACCAGACCGGTATGCCCAAGGTCAAGTTAGGGAGAGAGAGGGTGGCCATGACGGGGACAGAATATACTCCGGGAGGGGGGGCTAGGAAAGGGATCTGCCCAGCAGGGTAATGACCAGGAGGGACGGCTTCGAGATGGTTCCCCAGTGGAGTCGCCATTTGTTAGTATGAATCCTTTATCGAAGTGTACGAAAAACGACCACTTTAGCTATGCATAACTAATAGCCCTAACAACAAAAGTGGCTGCCAATATCTTCAGATCTGCGGTTAGTTAGACAAGAAAAGAGTTGCAAAATACCAGATCTATGTATGGAAAGACATTAAGCAGTAAAAACAAGGGTTTGCTCCATATACCAATAGACAAGACAAGAACAATTTTTGAAAGAATTTTTGTATTAATAGGGCACCTGTGAGGAAAACCAGAAGGAGTATCCAATTCCCCTCAGTGGGATGGGTTCTTGGAAGTCCTCAGCACTTCAGATCTAAGATTTCTCTCTCTAGTTGATGTAGAAAACCCAATGCAAAGAGTAGAGCTCAATGGGAGAAAATGGCAGAAAATGGTGACCAAGTGTATAGATCCAGAGTGATCTAATAGGAAACAAAAGGTGAAGAGTGGTAGGAAAAACCCTCCTATTTATAACAAAATATTGGGTCATTCTAGATCTTGGTGCATGGGTTAACCAGATCTAGATCCACTTTTTATGGAATATTTTATTATATTTGTTGGAGGGAAAAGGTATTTGACTTGGGTCAAATCCTTTAATTTGTCAAAAATAAATAAATAAATGATTTATTTATCTTTTTAAGGAAGCGGTTAGAAGATAATCAAATAAATAATGATTTATTTAATTCTTTAAGGAGGTGGTTGAAAGATAATTAAATAAATAGTGATTTATTTAATTATTTGTGGGTGATTTGGTCATATTTAACAAGGAATATCATCTAAATAAGGTTTAAATGATTATTCATAGAAAATAATAAGATAAATAAAGGTTTATCTAATTAATTTCTTTGATTTTGGGTTAAACATGACTGGGAATAATAATTAAATTATGGTTTAATTAATTATTCCATGAGGAAAATCAAACAAACATGGGTTTGTTTAATATTTCCTTTTGGGGTTTCCTGTTTTAACATAGTGAAAGCGGTTTTACTTAGGGTAAAACTGGTCTTACATGGTGTACTTGGGTCCATCTAATGATAATAAGTTAGATGACCAAAAAATGATGTAACAGTCCTATTACTCTTGCGGGAAAGACTGTTTGTGTTGAAGTAGAAGTCATTGATGCCCCCTTAGATTACGACATTCTACTAGGTCATAGCTACACCTATGCGATGTTCGTTGTCCCATATATGGTCCACCACAAGATGTCCTTCCCTCATAATGGAAAGATAGTCACCATTGACCAGTTGACATATTACGAACTGAAGTCTCAGAACTCCCCTGAGTCCATTATCTCTTCAGTGGCCAATAAGAAAACCATCGATCCTTTGACCAGTGTCTCACCTGGAGTCTACAAAGAATCCTCTTTTCTTGGTACATTCCCTTCTCTTCCTCCTCCTGTCTCTGATCCCAGCTCATCGAATGTTTGCATGATGCAATTGTCTCAGGCTTCCCTCAAGCGGCCTGCTTCGGCTAGTCAACAGCCTCGCCCTCCACAGCCTAATCCTAGCCTTTCGATTTTGCCTTCTAGACCCCCTCCTACTGGCCCTTCACCTACAACTAGTATCCATGAGCCTCTTTATCCTCCTGGAATAGTTCCTCCAGGCCTTAACAATCTTGGAGCCGTCTCACCTAGGCATTACCCCTCCGGTGAGATACCGTTCCTAGCTCCCATTCCTGGAGTGTACTCGGTACCTGTCATGCCTACCCTATCTCTTCCTAACTTGAGCCTGGGGATTCCCGTCTGGTACCTCGATCCCCCAGCCGCAACCCCGCCTGTTAAACCCAAATCTTATCTTTCTTTTACCTCAGTTCAACTGATTCCCATGACTTCTCTTGCTGTTACAGTGCCTCAGCCACCGCAACAGGAACTGTCTCCTGTTGTGACAGATTTGGGTAATGGGGGAAAATATCGCAAGAAGGCATCTAAAGACAAGGCTACCCCAACAAACCCTTCCCCTCCTCGGCCTCCAAAGCATACACCTTTGTGTGCTTTTTGTGATGTTTCCGGTCATGCCACCCATAATTTTCCTGAATTACCTCATCTCAATCCCATGGTTAATGTCGCATTCCCTGAGTCTACGGTCCCATACACCTTTTTTCCTTCCTCGACCACAGCCAAGAACCCCAAGAATATTCACACCAACCACCCCTGTGCTTTATGTGATCTCCATGGCCATTATACGCACCTTTTTCCTCACCTCGAGGACTTTCGCACCTCTCTAGCAGAATTTTTCCAATTCGAGGAAAAGCACAATGAGTCCACCGCTCCCTTATTTGTGCATTCTTCTTTAGCAGAACCAGAGGACACATCCACTCCTCTAGAAATTCTCCCTCCAGATGTCAAAACGACAGAGTCTTCGGCCACTGTCCACTACCTGTCATCATCTATGAGATCCACAGTGGAAGACCCCTTTGGGACTTTCCCTTTTGTTTCGCCGGACCTCCCTTCAGCGATCACTTTGGGCTCAACATCGGTAGATCCTTCATCTACTTTTTTCTTTCACCCCTTGTGACAATGCGCATGTGAACCTCTCTTCTCATGATGATGATTTAGGTAACTTCGCTGCATCAGGTGGCCTTTCTTCCACTAGTCACCCCATCTTCTATTACGATGACGAGATTATGGAAGTATTCACCACCCCTGAATTTATCTATCCCCCCTTACATCGTACCCATGCATTCAAACCACATACACCTTGTGGCCATTACATTGACACCCAATGTTTGGGTAAGGGGGCACGCATATTTGAGAGACCAGGAGAAGCAATTCTCCACAACTCTCCTAGTGTATCTGGTTGTGTTGACTCTAGTACCCTTATTCTTCCCCATTTAGAAGAACCTCTAGAGTCCCATTTCACTTTAGATCACTCTAGGGATGATACCCCTCATCATTCCTTCATCTTACATTAGCAACCCAGTCCCCTAGACATTGTTGTTGACCAACCTGTGGGTTTTCTAGGAGAGCACCAATTCATTATCTCCAAATCCTCTCTTTGGGATAGTGACACCATGCATGCCAACCCAGAAGCTTAGTCCATTTGCTTCATATATGCAGTACCAAAAGAGATTGGTAATCCTCCATTCCCTTTCTCAAACTGCATAACCATAACGAAAATAAATTGCGCACCACATCATAACAATGTGTTTAGATTCCCCCTTTCTAAATACATTTTGGCATGACCATAACATGCTTGGGGGCACCTATGCCCCTCAACAATAAAAATCCTAGCTCTCAGCCAAAAACAGCACTGAAACCCCCTTTTTCTGACAGGTCGCACTTTTCAGGTCATTTCCTACGACAGGTCGCAGTTTTCTGCCCAGTACTTGCTACCCAGGTCGCAGAACAGACCCCAAAAAGTGTGACCTGACCTGTTCATGAGGTATGGATACCTAAACTGAAATTTTGATCCCCTTAATTGAAAGATTAGGGTTAGGCCTCTTACCTGCAACTGACGAATCTCGATTCCAACGGTCGATTTGGCCGCTACGATCACCGCAAGATTTGGGGCCATCTCTTCTCTTTACATTCACCACAACTACACTTACAAATGAGTGAATTTGGAGGGAAAATGCCTTATTAAAAGAGAAACCCCTGATTTTTCTTTCGCCTGCTATAGCCAAACCATAGCTTAGTTTGAAAAACCATCTGTACCATTGGAAAGCTCTCACCGAGCCCTCAAATTCGTATCTATTAGTTTTTCGTGATTTGATACTTCACCAGGACATATTTTTTCCAAGAAGCATCACTTCACCACTCCTCAAAATTGAATTTCTTCACTTGCAACACTTGTACTTGGGGCACCACTTTGCCTCCATAATTGTCTATGCTCGTGTTGATTTTCGTCATGAGTAACCATCTTGTACTCATGTTTTTATGGCAGCATCATCGAGTCGCCTTGTTTAGAGCATCTGAGTTGATTCATGATCGCATCCATGGAGTCTATCCCAAGTTCCTTTATATCCCGCTATAGTTCTCCATCTTTCATTGCTTGGTTTCTCTCCAGTGTTGCACATTATGACATTTAGTCCCACTTTCCTCTATCCCTCATCATATTGTGTCAGTCGCTGCGAGGTTATCCATGCCATTTATGATCTAATAAGGGAAGTCGTTCGTCCGCTACTCAGTACCCCCCATTTCATCATCATCCCTGGTGTCAGTCTGTCAGTCGCTCTACTACATTCTCTTGTGCCTCAGTTGAGGACCCCTTATTGCCTCACCTATGGTGGACCTTCTTCTGTCGACATCAGATCATTTATTCCAGAAGATAGGTCTAGAGGGCGGTGTACCTTGGTTCCAGCTTCCACTCTTGTTTGGTGCCTCAGATTAGTAAAAGGGACTCCTTATAGCCATTTGACTATTGTTTCTCAGCTCCAGCTCCGTACAGCATGATCGAGATCTCTATACTTGATGGTTCAGTGATGCAACAGATTGGACCGGTGATTCCCGGGTATGTGTGAGATGTTTCAGCCCTTGGGAGGGGGTGGCCCTACAGGTAGCCCCCCACATGCCCAGAGGACCTCTTCATTACAGCCTTTGATGGAGCTCCATATATTTGATGATGTCGGCCTTAGCCGCTTGCAACGCCTTTTTTTTGCATGTATCTGTCAAATTTTCAGAGCCCTTTCCTGTTTACAGGGGAATTTGGGTTGTATTTGTATCTCATGTACTCAGATATTATTGTATAAGTCCTGGCTATTATCCTAGGCACTGTATGTATGTGGGATTCATTATCATATTTTTATCTGGCTCATGTTTATGCCAGCATGTACTACATAGTTCAGTCCCTTGTTTACTGGATGCATTATGCTTTGTACTTTGTCTCGGCGAGCATAGGTATGCCTCCCCCGTTGCCTTTAGCAGAGGTACTTACTCATAAAAGAGACTTGTCGCACCTGTGCGTCTCGCCACCTCAAGGTTTATTCCTGTAGCACTTTGGTCTACCTTATATCTCTCTCTCTCTGGCTTCCCCTTTGGTGTCTAGTGATTGAGTTCTTACAACGTACTTCAGTCATACGATTAGCTCCTAACGCTCACATGCTGGGGGGCAATCTGTTACACCATTTTTTGGTCATCTAACCTATTATTATTAGATGGACCTAAGTACACCATGTAAGACCAATTTTATCCTAAGAAAAATTGCTTTCACTATGAAAAATAACTTAGTAAACCATATTTATTAAGTTGTTTATGGTCTAAACAGGAAACCCCAAGAGCAAATATTAAATAAATCTACATTTGTTTGATTTTCCTCAAGGAATAATTAGTTAAACAACATTTTAATTAATATTCCTTGTCATAATTAACCCAGAACAGGAAAATTAATTAGATAAATCATTATTTATCTTATTATTTTCTAGGAGTAATTATTTAAACCTTATTTAAATAATATTCCTTGTTAAATTTGACTAAATCATTTATAAATAATTAAATAAATCGTTATTTATTTGATTATTACTCAACCTCATCCTTGAAATAATAAACAAATCATTAATTTATTTATTATTTACAAATAAAGGGATTTGACCCAAGTCAAATCCTTTTTCCCTCCAACAAATATAATAAAATATTCCATAAAAGTTTGATCTTGATTTAGTTAATAATATTTTAATTATGCACCAATATCTAGACTAACTCAATATTTTGTTATAAATAGAAGGGTTTTTCCATTCATTTACTACCTTTTGTTGCCTAAATATCTCTTTGGATCTATACTTTTGGTCTAACTTTGAGCCACCATCATTGTCATATTTTTCTATCTTTTTGCTTGTGAGCTCCATTTGAGTTCCATTTTTGTCTTGGTTTTCTACACCATCAAGAGAGATGGACTTTAGATCTGAAGTGTTGATGACTTACAAGAACCCATACCATTAAGGATGATTGGTAACATCCTTCTATGTTCTCCTCCCAGGTGCCATTAATACAAAATTTTGTAAACATATTCTTGTCTTGTCTATTGGATGCATGGAGAAACTCTTGTTTTTATTTACTACTTAATGTCTTTTAATGCATAGATCTAGATTTTTTTAGCATTTATCTTGGTCAGCTAATTGCAGATCTAAAGATATTGGTATCCATATTTGTTGTTAGGGTTGTTTGTTATGCACAACTAAAGTGGTGTTTTTTCGTACGCTTGTGATTAAGATTCATACTAACACTAAGTCTGAATTTGGAATCTCAAACTTATTCTTGGATTGTAGGGAATATTCAATCGATTGGTGACTTTCAAAAACTTTCCAATACCATATATTATCAAGGACTGTTGTTCTGTGTTTAACTTGTACTGTGTATTGTTTGTTAGGATGGTGTAGTTTACAAGTGTTGGCTGCAAATGCTAGTACATTGGAAAGGATATTTTGATTTCTTGGGATAGAGGCAAGGCCATATTCTTTGAATTTTTTTAGGAGGTCAAGGGAAACATTCTTGTATGCTCTTAATCTAGGATGCTTAGCTGAATATTCTCCCTTAATTTTCCTAATGACTAGCTTAGAATCCTCATGGACAGAGATCCTTTTGGCTTTTAATTTCTTCAATAATTGTAGCCCTGGAAGGAGTGCCTTATATTCTACTATATTATTTATACATTGAAAGTTTTGTTTATAAGAGTGACCCTCTGCGTGGTTTTTCTTAGTGTTGTGTACCCAAACACCTACTCCTGAACCAATTTTTCCACAAGAACCATAAAAAATAATGCTCCAAAGAGGTTCAGTTTCAGACTTGTGTTTTTCATTTTGTAATATTCCAAAAATTTATCCTTCATCTAAATGGAATATTATAGTTGTTTTTATCACTAGGTAGGTGAATAAATGTGTAGGGAGTCTCATTAACCTCTTTACAAGGAATAATAACACTCCTAATGTGAAAGGAAGAAGAATAAGCAGTTGGATTGAGCACCTTTTGGTGTGAACAGGGATTGGATCATGTTGATTTAGTCAACTTTGACCAAGCCAACAACGTTGTCATAGAGGAGTGATCTTTATGATGAGACAACGTAGTTTTAGTGGAGGACAACTTGCATGAGCTTGGTGGAAAATATGGATGGGACCCAATGTGGAGAGGTTCACTTGCTATATATGGAGAGGATGGCAGCATTTTTGAGGCATGTTTTAGATTGTTATTTTGGTACTATTCTTCTTAGACTTTGCTTCCTCTTGCTGTTTAGCAGGGTTGTTGTGCTGTTTAGCACCAGGTGTTCCCGAGCGGGGATCCCACCTCTTCCCTTAAGAGGCCTCTTGGGAGAGAATTGTATTGAATTCCTCCACATCCAGGCTTGAGGCCAAGCATCAGTCTTTAGTCACAGCATTATTTCTAAAGAGAATAGTGTTGTGCTACAGGGTGTTGCAGTGGAGGATAGATAACACCACTTCCGGGTTTGTCTCTCAGTAGAAGGATCTTTCCTTCTCTTGAGAGATCAACTAGGAGTATTTTAGGGCTCATTTCACATCTTGGAACTTGGCCAAAGTATTCCTCATATCCTATAGCATATTACCTTGCAAGAACTACGTCATTTTTCATATAGTTGCAGCAGCAGGGTTTAAGCCCTTATTCTTGACCTAGTTTCCTAGGGAAAGGGCCAACCCTTCTCCTGGAAAGCTAGAAGAAGGGATTCTCATCCCTATATTATATTATTCAGATATATGTATGTAATGTTTCAGTAAGACTACATTATTTAAGAGCTGAATATTTAGATCTACTCTTTTGTACTCAAGCTTTCAAGAAACCCTTGTCGGGATATCTCTATAATGTATTAAGGAGGTCATATCTCTATTTTCTTAGCATATTGTCCAATAAACTCCAGATCTATGATTTTCTATCATAATTTTGTAGAAACCCCACATAATAATGTTACCATATGCTTCAAAAAAATTTCATAGTCTAATTCATGGGGTTTGGGTGTTTTTAAGTCATTTTAAGGCCAGGAGATCTGTTTAACTTGTCAAAAGAGATTTTTTTCTAATACTATTTTGTATGTGAGGGCCATAGTCTATATGTTAAGGGATATAAGTGTTATTTCCCCTTTTTATAGCGTAATTTCCTGGAAATAACATTTTTATGGACCACATTTCTGCTTTTCCCACTTGGAGTTACTGATTTTCCCACTTGGAGACAATGTATGAAGGAATAATTTTGCTGTTGTGATCATAATATGATGAAGATGTGTTTTATACACATTTTATGAGTTAATTTTCCACAGCTCTTTCATTTTTGTGTTCATGTATTGTTGTATTCCCATTTTGGGATATTATAGTGGTATCAGAGCATAATCTTGGCTCAGCCTATGGATCTCAGTCATTATGCTATCAAGAGAAAAAAGAAAAGGAGAAATGTACAAACAAGAGAAAGAGGAGACTCCATTATGTGGAGGAAGGAAGGAGGAGAGGCTCTCAAAGCTTCTTCAAAAATCTATGCAGAGCATTCAAGGAGATTTGAAGAAAATGAGAAGGGAGATGGAATCTCCAGAGGAGTTTGGATTTAGATAAAAATCTAGATTTTCACATGATAGGTGTGAGCATGCAGCTACACACTATGATTCACAACGCATTCTAATGCCCAGATCTACTATTGGAGAGATGAAATAAGAGGAAATTGCTAGGAGGGAAACTCTTAGTGATTTTCTACAAGAATATGAATCACAAACTGAGAAGTTTAGAGATCATATCACTTTCCAGGAGTTCTGCAAGATCAAGGTGGAGAGGAGCAAGCAGCCTGACATGATTATATTTCTCCTATCTACTTTTGATGGATCACCAACATGTTTAGCTAGAGCTTGGGTGGAGGAGTTACACACCTATTTGCAACAACACCAAATTTCTGAAGATGAATCCATCAAGGTTGCAGCGATGCATTTTGAAGGTAAGGCCTGTGTTGGTAGATATTTGAGTCTTTTTCATTACGAAACGTAAATACCTCTTCTTATGAAAATTTCACTAAGAGAATAGTGGAAAGGTTTGATGGAAAACAATCTGAAACATTATTGATGGAGCCAAACAAACATAAACAAACAAAAAATTTTCATGGGTTGGAAGGACCTATAAACTCAAATCCACTTCAGAAAACTGTTGGAGAGGCTCACATCTTGCATAACACTCTACTAGAGGTAAGATCTTGGTCTCATGTCTTTTCACAAGAGGGCATGAAGGTTCCTTTTTCAAAAGGGGATCCTCTTATTGAGCAGGTGACTCCCATTCATATTGAAGAATAAGAGGAGGATGGGAGCAACAATGCTATCACATCTAGAGCATATCTAGTCCCTGATGCAGAGGAAGGAGGAGCACATGCTCGAACAGGAGGATTTCTTGTATCATTTCAAGGCATTCCCCAGGATATCACATATGGAGGTCAAGGCACAATCAATGGACATCATAATTGTAAAGCATTGTAGATGGAAGGAAAAGGTAGGGAGGAAGGTCAGCATCACTTGATGAGGAGCATACACCCCTATCTATTTTAGAGAGCTAATGCAAGGAAGAGGCAGACTGATTTGCGTTGTGAGGGCAAGGGAAAGGTTGCCCATTTATTTATACAGTCTACTCTTTACATTGATGTAACATTACATGGAAGCCATCCACCTGGGAGGCCACCAGATCTGGAGTTGGTGAGAGACATCTTTCCATTTGGTTCACCACTATTAGATCCTAGAGGGGTGAAGACTTTGGAGGAGTCTAGTACAGCGCAGAGAGTTTGGGATAGACTCAAGGAGGAGGGAGACATTCTCCCATTTCTAGCATTACCCACTCTCACTACATATACTGCGCTGACAGGAGTTGCTGCACTAATGGAGGATGGCACCTTCATGGTGCAAGGGAGCTGCTCTATGGATTTGGAGAAATAGAGGGTACATCCTTTGATGAAGGAATCCTCCATACATTGGAGTAGAAGGAGGCCACTCATGCTTATATTGGCCAAGATCAAGAGGTTCTTTTTGGATGATAGCTTCTCATGGGAGGCCAACTTCCAAAGGTCACTACTTCTTTCTGAGCATGAGTAGCTGCCTGATGGGCATGGCAGCATTTTGAGGGATGACTTTGGCATGGGGGATGTCAAAGGAGTAGACAACAGCATAATGAGAGCTTCACATTCCAGATCACCAGCGATGTCTCTTAGGAGGATTGATCCATATTGGAGGTCTCAACTTTTGGTAGAGTACTCCAAGGATCTTGGTGTTTGCATTATTCTTGATGACCCAGATGGAGATGATAGGTATATGGTGGATGATGCGGTCATCTATTCTTATGGCAGAGTCTTCTTGACTAGATCTTCTGAGCTCAAGTAGAAGCTACTACATGCAGCACATGAGGACTTCTTGTCCATGCATTTTTATGCATATGATTATTTGATGGAGGAGTTCACTTGGGAGGGCTTCATCATATGGATATATGCATAGCCCATATGGTGATAGACAGGATTTCACAACCACTTCCCTACTCTTTGGAGGTAAGGGATAATTTCTAGTTGAGCCATTTCAGCTCAAGGACTATAGTACATGGTGGAGGAGGTACAATTTTTCATTGTGACTTGTATTCCTTTACTTTATATGAGAAGCATGTTGTATTTAGGAGGGTATTTCCTTATTATACATTATATTATGATGTACTTGAGGAAAAATGTAGCATTGATATTGGCTATACTATTGGTGGTTTGTGGGGGAGGCCACATGATTCCTGGTGTGCACCATTGACACCACATTGTATATTCATGATTCCATCTTATGGGATGACTGTGGCAACAAACAAGTGGCTGGGAAAGAACTTGTTGTTATTTTTTTTGAGGTAGGCAAGGGATGCACTGCACTGGTTCAATGTGTGGAACTATGATCCACTCTCCGGTTGTCATATGGCAACTTCTTTTCATTGGTTTCTGCTTCCATGTATTGCTGATATTCTTATGTTCATTGGGAGATTTATTTGGAGAGTGCAGGATGAGTTGGAGATGCCCATTGGGAGTATGATCCTCCCTAATTTACATGTTGTATGTTCAGGAGAAACAATGGGAAAACCATGATTGCCACACCACACCTCTTTCCTTTATATGGGAGAAGCCATTTGGAGGACTTGAGCTCTTGGAGGAGGCACTTCATGGCTGTTTTCTATCATGGGGTAACTTGGGCCATTCCTGGAGGCCATGACATTTTAGCCCAAGGTCAGCAACAACCCCATACTTACCATAAATGGAGAGAGAAACAACTTGGATGGAAAAATCTGATCTCTCCATACAGCCCCAACACATTGCATAAATTGGGGGTTGAGGATTTCTTTGATGAGCTACCTACGATGGCTCATTTCATTTGGATGATAGCATGGGCAGGGGAGACTCTCATTGGGGATAAAATTCCATATGTTTATCATCAGTCCTACCTTGAGGAGGCCATTGGACAACAACTTACACCTTCCACTTTCTCATGATGTACACCATTTGGTTTTGCATGCTTTGGAGGAATCATTGGAAGGATGATTTATTGCATATTGCGTTGAGCTGAGATGGGAACTATTTATGAGGAGGCCACAAGAAGGGGAAGGGAAGAATTTTTCTCCACCTTTACAGTTGCTTGAGGACAAAGAAAATTTTGGAGGGGAGGACTGTAATATTCCAAAAATTTATCCTTCATCTAAATGGAATATTATAGTTGGTTTTATCACTAGGTATGTGAATAAATGGGTAGGGAGGCCCATTAACCTCTTTAGAAGGAATAATAACACTTCTCATGTGAAAGGAGGAAGAATAAGCAGCTAGATTGAGCACCTTTGGGTGTGAACAGGGATTGGATCATGTTGATTCAGTCAACTTTGACCAAGTCAACAACATTGTCATAGAGGAGTGATCTTTATGATGAGACAGTGCAGTTTTAGTGGAGGAAAAATTGCATGAGCTTGGTGGCAAATATGGATGGGACCCAATGTGGAGAGGTTCACTTGCTATATATGGTGAAGATGGCAGCCTGTGTGAGGCATGTTTTAGATTTTTATTTTGGTATTGATATGCTTATACTTTTCTTCCTCTCGTTGTTTAGAAGGGTTGCAGTGCTGTTTAGCACCAGGTGTTCCTGAGCGGGGATCCCACCACTTCCCTTGAGAGGCCTCTTGGGAGAGAATTGTATTGAATTCCTCCAAATCCAGGCTTGAGGCCAAGCATCAGTACTCAGTCACAGCGTTATTTCTGTAGAGAATAGTGTTGTGTTGTAGGGTGTTGCAATGGAGGATAGATAACACCACTTCCGGTTTTGTCTCTCAGTAGAGGGAGATTTCCTTCTCTTGAGAGATCATCTAGGAGGATTTTTGGGCTCATTTCACATCTTGGCACTTGGGCAAAGTATTCCTCATCTCCTACAGCACAGTCCCTTGCAGGAACTGTGTCATTTTTCATACAGTTGCAGCAACAAGGTTTAAGCCCTTGTTCTTGAGCTAGTTTCCTAGGGAAAGGGCCAACCCTTCTCCCGGAAAGCTAGAAGAAGGGATTCTCATACCTATATTGTATTATTCATCTATATTTATGTAATTTTGCAATAAGACTATGTTATTTCAGAGCTGAATATTCAGATCTACTCTTTTTTACTCAAGCTTTCAAGAAACCCTTGTCGGGATATCTCTATAATGTATTAAGGAGGTCAGATCTTTATTTTCTTAGCATATTGTCCAATAAAACTCCAGATATATGATTTTCTATCATAATGTTGTAGAAACCCTCACAAAATAATGCTATCATATGCTTTAGAAATTATTCATAGTCTAAGTCATGGGGTTTGTGTGTTTTTAAGTCATTTTAAGGCCGAGAGATTTGTTTAGCATGTCAAAAGAGATTTTTTTCTGATCCTATTTTGTATGTGAGGGACATAGTTTATATGCTAAGGGATATAAGTTTTATTTCCCCTTGTTACAGCGTAATTTCCTCATAATAACGTTTTTATGGACCACATTGTTGCTTTTCCCACTTGGAGGCAATGTATGAAGGCATAATTTGGCTGCTGTGATCATAAAATGATGAAGATGTGTTTTATACACATTTTATGTGTTAATTTTCCACAACTCTTTCATTGTTGTGTTCATGTATTGCTACATTCCCATTTTGGGATATTATAGTCGTATCAGAGCATAATCTTGGCTCAACCTGTGGATCTCAGCCATTATGCTATCAAGAGAAAAATGAAAAGGAGAAATGTACAGAAAAGAGAAATATGAGACTCCATTATGTGGAGGAAGGAAGGAGGAGAGGCTCTCAAAGCTTCTTCCAAAATCTATGCAAAGAATTCAAGGAGATCTGAAGAAAATGAGAAGGGAGATGGAATCTTCAAATGATTTTGGATTTAGAGCCAAATATAGATTTGTACATGCTAGGTGTGAGCATGTAGCTACACACTATGATGCACAACACAGTCTAATGCCCAGATCTACTATGAGAGAGATGAAAGAAGAGGAAATGCCTAGGAGGGAAACTCTTAGTGATTTTCTACAAGAATATGAATCTCGAACTGAGAAGTTTAGAGATCATATCACTTTCCAGGATGAGAATGTGAGGCATGTTTTAGCTTGTTATTTTGGTATTTTTTTGCTTGTGCTTTGCTTCCTCTCGCTGTTTAGCAGGGTTGCAGTGTTGTTTAGCACCAGGTGTTCCTGAGCAGGGATCCCACCTCTTCCCTTGAGAGGCCTCTTGGGAGAGCATTGTATTGAATTCCTCCACATCTAGGCTTGAGGCCAAGCATTAGTATTCAGTCACAACATTATTTCTGCAGAGAATAGTTTTGTGTCATAGGGTGTTGCAGTGGAGGATAGATAACACCACTTCCGGGTTTGTCTCTCAGTAGAGGGAGCTTTCCTTCTCTTGAGAGATCAGCTAGGAGGATTTCTAGGCTCATTTCACATCTTGGCACTTGGCCAAAGTATTCCTCATCTCCTACATCACAATATCTTGTAGGAACTGCATCATTTTTTATACAGTTGCAGCAGCAGGGTTTAAGCCCTTGTTCTTGAACTAGTTTCCTAGGGAAAGGGCCAACCCTTCTCCCGGAAAGCTAGAAGAAGGGATTATCATCCCTCTATTTTATTATTCAGCTATATGTATGCAATGTTTTAGTAAGACTATGTTATTTCAGAGCTGAATATTCATATCTACTCTTTTGTACTCAAGCTTTCAAAAAACCCTTGTCGAGATATCTCTACAATGTATTAAGGAGGTCAGATCTCTATTTTCTTAGCATATTGTCCAATAAAACTAAAAATATACGATTTTCTATCGTAATTTTGTAGAAACCATCACATAATAACGCTATCATATGCTTCAGAAATTCTGCATAGTCTAAGTCATGGGGTTTGGGTGTTTTTAAGTCATTTTAAGGCCGGGAGATCTGTTTAACTTGTCAAAAGAGATTTGTTTCTGATCCTCTTTTGTATGTGAGGGCCATAGTCTACATTCTAAGGGATCTAAGTGTTATTTCCCCTTGTTACAACGTAATTTCTTGGAAATAACGTTTTTATGGACCAAATTACCACTTTTCCCACTTGGAGACAATGTATGAACGCATAATTTTGTTGTTGTGATCATAATATGATGAAGATGTGTTTTATACACATTTTATGAGTTAATTTTCCATAGCTCTTTCATTTTTGTGTTCATGTATTGCTGCATTCCCATTTTGGGATATTACACGTTTCTTATTTGGTCTGACTGTTCTTCCTTTAATTCTTCTTTTTCAGCTATTTGTTAATCAACTTCTACTTATTCATTAATGCTTTCATCATTGTAAAGGATAAATGAATCAAGGTCTGAGTGGACAGAGTAAAGGGGAGAGTTATCATGCTTTTCTTGACTGCTCACTATGTATTTCATATGATTTTCCCTATACAATCGTCTTGGTTGACTAAAGACTAGTATGGTAGCATAGATCATATCCATTTGGAGGGTTCCTTGAAGCTTGGCTACCCATGAGCGTGATACAAGCATGCCATATTTAACGGGAATGTCAGCCACCACAATATCCATTACTAGACTTTTGGTTGGTATTTGTGCTAAAGTAACACAGAGATCCTTGATCAGGCCTAGACATTTAACTCTATTGGAGTCAAAGGAGTATAGGTCTTTGTATGGTCTAGTTATCTTAAGGCCCAGTTTCTCTATAATTACCTTTGGCATGAGGTTATGAGATGCTCATGAATCTAACATGGCATTATGGAGGATTTTATCATGGATATTCAAACTGACATAAAACAGGGGCACACCTCCCTCCTGGAATTTACCTTCTACTTTAGGCCCAAACAAAAGTTCAGGTTTGTCATCTTTCAAGTTTATAGTATCAAAATTTTCCCCTCTGTTTATTTCTTTCAAAACTTTGGATCTATATACATCTTGGCTTACCAATTCAGTGAGAGGTATGGAAATTTTTATCTTGGAAATTTCATTCTCAATACTAAATGGCGTCTGTGTTTTTGGCAGATTTGAATAAGTTTTATCAGGAATTATTTTTGCGGCAACTTCATATTTCTGATTTGCATTACGGATATCAGCTAGATCAGTTTTTTTAGGGTTGATAGTTGATTTACTAGTGCTTCTTTCTAGATTGTTTTTATTTTTATCAGAACTTTTAACCATTTTGTTTGAACTTTCTGCTGTCTTTTTAGGATCAGTTTGAGGGGCCTTTCTAGCAGCATTTTTAGAATTCCTTCTCTTAGGAATGTCTTGGGATTTCTTGCTTCTGAGTTCATATTGTCTATCCACCTCCATGATAGCAATTTTGAATCCTAGTTTATAATCCTCGGATTCTTTGCATTCCTCTTCAATTTGAGTTGGGGAAAATATGCGTTGCTCTTCCTTAGTGAGGAAAATAGTATCCTCATCATTAACTCCCATTAGAGTAATTTGACTTTCTTCTGGCTCTTCAATCACCCCCTCATCCTCATCAGCATAGTTTTCTTGGAAAGGAGGCCTGATTTGCTCGTCAAGTCCTCTCTATTCCCTCTGTCTTATTTGAGGGGGCTTTCTCCTAAAGTTTTGGTTTTGGTTTTGGTTTATATTCTGAGGAGCTTCTTGGTTTTCTCTAGGGAAAGCTCTCTCATTTAGGTTGATTCTATCCATCATCCTTTCCATGGTTCTAACAAGGTTATCAATATTAGTATCAAATGTGGAGGCTACAACCTATTCCCTATATGTGACTCTCTTTTCATTTTTCATTCTAGCCCTTTTGGAAATAGGATTTTCTTCCACACTTACTACACCCCTCGGCATGTCTTCTAATGTAGGAGGGTCTCTCTCTCTTAGCTGATAAACCACCTCTGGGTCGAAACCATTTGGAAATTTCATTAGGGATAAAACTTGTGGGGGTTTCATGTGAGGAGGGAGGGCGTTATATACACTTTTGAACCTAGTGCAGTGATCTTGGACACTCACTGCAACGTTTCTCTTGCTATTTTCATATTCCGACAAGATTTGGTGAGGATTTTTCTCAACTTCCCATTTATTTCGGAATAGTTGGTGAAAAGCAGGGAGGTCATGTATACTATTAGGGGTGAGGCCTTTAAACCACTTTCTTGCTTCTCCCCCCTAAGATTTGATAAAGCATTCTTAACTTGATAGTTTCATAATCTATCTCTTGACTGTAATATTCAAAATCTGGAATGGCTAGCAATCCATGGCTGGAAAACGCATTTTCCAGAAATGGAGGCAGCAGGATTTGATACCAAGAACTGGATCCCTTAGAAAAATGTGTCTAAGACCAAAATCCAAGAGTTGGGACCAAATAAATCCTTCTAAGGTGGTTAACAGATCTACCACACATAGATGTCCTCAGAAAAGGCCCAATGAAGGCACCACAACATGTACAAGAACAACATATGGAAAGACAGTGTTATTCTTGTAGCTGTAAACACATGTAGAGAGATATCGCCAACAAATATGTAATATATCAGTAAATGTATACAATGTGTGGAGGAATCAGTCACTCAATCTAGGAAATGGAAGCCTTAATGATACATATACATGACAATGGAAAACACTGCTACATGAAAAAGAGCCTTGGCTAAAATAACGCAGTTCATAGGAGTTACTGCATAATACAAAGTGAAAATAAAATGACATGACACTGATAGCTTAAATAAATGAGGGGGAGCAAGCTCTCAACCCCGGAAAACACTAATACAATAATCCTCAAAAGGATTGGCTACAATTTACATCAAAATGGAAAATCTGTAGAAATGCCGAAGTTGCTGGGTAGCAGCTGCAACTCAATACTGACAATACCTGGAGATGGCTGAATAAGATTTACAATCTGAAAGGAACCTCCTGCAATGGATCTCTCAATGCAAGGCTGATCCCAACATTGAAGATCTTGCCCTCCAAGAAGCTGGTGCAACCTCTCACTGCAAATGTGGACTGAAATAATGTAGTGTTGAGGATGGACTGTGCTGTCTATGGTAGGATATTTTGGCCTTGATGCCAAGATGTGTCAATCAGCTTTGAAATCCTCTTTACTGACCTCCCGGAGAGAAAGGAACTCCCTCCTCCACAAGATGAGCCAAAGAGAAGTGTTGTGGAACCCTCCACTGAAATGCCCCAACAACACTGCATTATACTTGAGCAGGAATAACGCAGTACCTAAAGAATGGCTTTGGCCTTGAGCCAAGATGTGGAGAAGATGAAGTGCAATCCTTCAAGAGGCCTCTCAAGAAGGAGAGGAAATCCTAAACAGGAATCCCTCGTGCTAAGCAGCACTGCAACTCAGCTAATCAGCTACAGACTGCAAATTTTCTGAATAGAAAAATATCAAATGATCCAAAATGATGCTCTATAGCTGCGTCCTCCTCTTCTTATACAAGTGAATTCCTCTTTTCCATGGACCCCACACATTAATCTTTCTCCCTCCCAAATTGCGTTGTCTTCTCATGCAAGCTACACATCTTAGGCAACGTTGTTGACTTTGTCAAACTTGACCTTGTCCTCATGCAAATTGCCTCTTTTCACACTGGAAGGTGCAAAATAAGCTGCTCCAATGATCCTTTTCACACTATGAAGGATATTATTCCTACTCATGGGCCTTTTACCCATTTTATTCACCTCCTAAGTGAAATAAGAAAAAATTAATGTTCCAATTTTCTCCATGAAAATTTTGGAACATTATAGTCCTCCCCTCTCAAAGATTGCTTGTCCTCAAGCAAATGCAAGGATAAACTGAATTATTTTCTTCTCCTCTCCCTGTAGCATCCCTGTATGATGATATCCTCCAAGGAAAGTGATTCTATCTCATCAATCAAATCTCCACAATGCTCCTCCTTATCATGCAAGTCAGCTATCAAGCCATCATTATGTAAAGGTGAAATACTCAAGAGGATAGCAAAGTGATGTCTAGAGGTCCCTTTGAAGAATGGGATCTGAAATAAAGTGGGAACTATCTTTCCCATATGGGTCCTCCATCTCCAAGCTATGAGCCATGCAAAATGAGTCACCTTCCAACTAGGAAACTCCTGAAAGCTGTCATCCACCTTTGGCTCCAGAAAATTAGGTGGGATGAAAATCTGCACATAGTAGACTATGTAGCCTACCCTACGTAGTCCATCTCTCCACTTATGATAAGTGTAGAGTGCTGGCTGTCCATGGGTTGCAATAAGTTTTCCCTCAAGTGGAAAAATGAGGACTAGACCTCCAAAGATCTCTCCCCCAACGCTGCAAATCAAATTGGCCCAAGTATCTCCATATATGATGAGTTGGAAGGCATCATCATATGGCCCACCTCATAAAGAGAAAAATGAGCTATCAATGTGACCATATCATATCCCATGTTCCCCTTAGAACATGTAGTGCAAAAAGTGTGAGGAATTTCTCCCTCAAAGGACACATCCACACAATGTGTCTCTCTCCCAAGCATGTTCCTCCTAAAAACAGAAACAATAGAGCCATAGGGAGAAAAAATGAGAATCATACTTGCTGCCATATGCAACAAATGAGAAGGAAAATAGTCCCTCAAGTGAAGCCAACGTAACTTGACCCTCAACTGCAATAGAGACTGATAAAAAGTGTGGCTTCTCAACCACTTGCCTGTTGCTCCAATATCCTCATCAGTAAGGAGGAAGTGTATGATGTAAGGTGTACAGTGAGCATGTCCTCCATAACAACTCTCTTCCCCAAGTCTTCCTAGGGAATGGCCAACAATCATACCCATGGCCTCATCTAAACCATGTAGTCTAGAAAAAAGAATGCTCCTCCTTGGAGCATCATCCTACACGTGTATGGTTAAGGGACATATACATACATCATATAAATGCTCATGTAAACAACAATGAATACCATTACCATAATTTCTACTCATACAAGTGGAGTTGCTCATAGATGAGCCTCCTCTCATCTCCATCTGATCCATGCATCTACTCATATGCTGATATATATCCTCCTCAAAGCCCATCCAAGAATACTCCTCCATGATGGTGAAGTATGCACTCATAGAAAAAGTGGGACTGAAAAGGAAATCCTCATGAGATGCTTGTAGCAACTTCTCCTTGAGCTTGGAAGCTCTTGGAAAGAAGATCCTACCATGATAGTAAATGACCCCATCTCTGACTGCATATTCCTCCTCATGCAACTGGTCATCCACAATCATGCAAGTGAAAAGATCCTTGGAATACTCCACCAACAGCTAGGAGCTCCAATATGGATCTAACCTCCATAGTGATAGCGCTGATGATCTCTCATGAAGAGCATCTGTCATATGGTCATCCTCCTCTCTGACATCTCCTATGCCAAAGATTCAAGTTGGAAGGTTGTTATCCTTCCTCTGCTGCTTCTTCCACAACGCAGAATCTGAAATGGAAGTGGGTGATGTTGATGTCGAGAGAAAGCTCTCTCTCTCCTTAAGTCTACCCCAGACTCCCAGCACTGTATCAATCTCTCTCTAGGTTTCCACCCTCCTGAAATCAATGATTGGTGCTCCAAAATGTGAAGCATCCATCCTCCTCTGCTGATCCAGTGGTCTCCCCGGCAAAATTTCTCCATGCAATGAGACATCATCATCAAGAGATGACTGAATAAATGAATGGAGAAAACTCTCCATGCTTCCACTCCGCAATCCAATCACCTTCTTAGGTGCATCAACCTCCAAAAATGAATAAGGATGTATACTCATCATCTCATGATGTTGGGTCTTCTCCCTATCTCCTCCTTGTGTCTCCAGTGTTCCATACCTCCTCAAAAATGGCACATGTAAAACATGAGTTGTGCCTTGATCTCCACACATGAGATCCTGGGGACTTACTTGCAAATATGCAAGCATCCCTCTATTTGGAGAAAGAGCTCCTCATTCCTTTGCATGAGGCACTAGATCAACTCCATATCTAACAACATTGTTGCCCTCAATCTCTGCAACATGAATGGGCAACTCTCCAATTATTGGATCCCTTTTTGAAAAAGAGATCTCCATGCTCCTTTGCTCAAAGGTGTGAGATGAAAACCTTTCTTCTGGAAAAGTATGGTGCAAATTTGCATGCAAGGGTTTCACTCAAGTTTTCTGGTTTACCTCCACCCTGGGTGTCTCATGAATCTTTCTGTCAAATATTTCCACTAATGCCTTAGTGAAACTAGCATAAGATGCAATGTTCATATTTCTCAAAGAAAAGGACTCAAAGATCCACCGGGCATGAGCCTTACCTATCAAATGCAGCGCTGCAACTTTGATGGCTTCATCCTCCGACATTTGGTGCTGCTGCAAGAAGGTCTCTAACTCCTCTACCCAAGCTTTGGTCGAACATGTAAGTGAACTTTCAAAGGTAGATAGATGAAATCTATCTTGCTGCTCTCTTCCCTTCACCTTCATCTTGCAAAACTCTGAAAAACTGAGATGAACTCTAAATTTATGAGTTTGAAACTCATACTCTTTTAAGAAATCACTAAGGGTTTCTCTCCTAGCAACCTCTTCTTCTCTTTTCATCTCTCTTCTAGCAATCCTAGGCATGTGACTGCGCTGTGTATGCAAGTGTGTAGCTGCTTGCTCACACTCTTCCTTCCTAAAGTTTTCTTTGGATTCAAACTCTCTTGGAGATTCTTCATGCATATTTCTCATGATCTCCACAAAATCTTCATGAATCATATGTACAGATTTAGGAAGAAGCTTGGTAAGCTCATTCCCCTTTTCTTTTTCTTCTCCAAAAGATGGAGTCTTTCTTCTTCTTATTTCTTTGTCTCCTTGATGAGAATAGGAAGTGCAGGGTTCTTCCTCTTCTTTCTACTTATCCTCCTTGGGGAGGCTCTTATCAGTTCTGAAAATAGATGAGATCAAGCTCATCTTCTTCATCATCTTCTTCTTCTTCTTTCTTGGGCTTGAAGGCCATATGCTGAGCCAAGAAAGGTCCTCTGATACCACTGTAATATTCCAAATCTGTAATGGCTAGCAATCCATGGTTGGAAAACACATTTTCCAGAAATGGAGGCAGCAGGATTTGATACCAAGACCTGGATCCCTTAGACCAATGTGTCTAAGAAAAAAATCCAAGAGTTGGGACTAAAGAAATCCTTATAAGGTAGTTAAATAGATCTACCACACTTAGATGCCCTCAGAAAAGGCCCAATGAAGGGAGTGCAACATGTGCAAGAACAACATATGGAAAGACAACGTTATTCTTGTAGTTGTAAACACATGAAGAGAGATATAGCCAAAAAATATATAATATAGCAGTAAATGTATACAATGTTTGGAGGAATCAGTGACTCCAACTAGGCAATGGAAGCCTTAATGATACATATACATGACAATGGAAAACACTGCTACATGAAAGAGAGCCTTGGCTAAAATAACGCAGTTCATAGGAGTTAATGCATAATAAAAAGTGAAAATAGAATGATATGACACTGATAGCTCAAAGAAATGATGGGGAGCAAACTCTCAACCCCGGAAAACACTAATACAACAATCCTTAGAAGGATTGGCTACAATATACATCAAAATGGAAAATCTGCAGAAATGCTGGAGTTGCGGATAACAGCTGCAACTCAATACTAGAAATACATGGAGATGGCTGAATAAGATGTACAATCTGAAAGGAACCTCCTCCAATGAATATCTCAATTCAAGGCTGATCCCGGCACTGAAGATCTTGCCCTCCAAGAAGCTGGTGCAACCTCTCACTGCAAATGTGCACTGAAATAATGCAGTCTTGAGGATGGACTGCATTGTCTATGGTTGGAGATGTTGGCCTTGCTGCCAAGATGTGTCAATAAGCTCTAAAATCCTCTTTACTGACCTCCCAGAGAGAAAGGAACTCCCTCCTCCAAAAGATGAGCCAAAGAGAAGTGTTGTGGAACCCTCCACTGCAATGCCCCAACAACACTGCGTTATACTTGAGCAAGAATAATGCAGTACCTGAAGAATGGCTTTGGCCTTGAGCTAATATGTGGAGAAGATGAAGTGAAATCCTTCAGTAGGCCTCTCAAGAAGGAGAGGAAATCCTAAACAGGAATCCCTTATGCTAAGCATCACTGCAACTCAGCTAACTAGCTGGAGACTGCAAATTGTCTGAATAGCCAAATATCAAATGATCCAAGATGATGCTGTATGGCTGCCTGCTCATACTTCTTGCCGATGTGATCAATGGGATTCAGCCACTCCATGGGGAGACTAGTAATGCAATGAATTGGGGTGGAATCGATGGGAATGAGGTCCTAGATCCACAAGATGTCGTGATGGATCAGGGCTAGTAGCTGTCACACAATTCTACCGGTTATATTGTATCGGTCAAAGTGAGGTATTTGCAGAAATTTTAGCAATCTAGAACCTGCTAACCCGCACGCCCACGGCATTGGTACTACCCTTCGCACATCATCCTCCAATACTCGTTCAAGATCTAGCTCAGGTGCTCATTCTAGGAAGGCCTCCAGGTTGGCAAGGTCGTGGTCCTCGAACTTAATTGAGTTGAGTTTGCCAAACACTTCTCCAATTAGAGGGACGTCACCCAGAATCAGTGGCATTTGCATATAGGCATGCATTCCTTCAATATTCTTAGGCGTGCAGATGGAGGGCCTGCGAGGCCAAACATAGGGCTGTAGCCAAGTTATTGGTTTAGCAAGACGAGCTTCTTCCTGAGCAGACAGAGGTAGCTTCACCGAGTTAGGCGAGCATGCCTTAGGCACCGTTCAAGGGGATTTCACATTCTAAGGGGAGGTGCATGGCTTCCCCCCATCCCATTTCACAGTCCTCCCATACCCTTGCTCTTGGCCTTTCCCCTTACTCTTCTTTTTCTCCACCTGCTTGCCTTTGGTTGGTGTGGTCACGACCTCTTTGACTTCAGGTGTGACATCCATTAATTCATCGAATTATCTCTCAGTAGAGGCCCCGGTCTGTGATGATTCAGCAGGATTGGTAGCCATCATTCTCACTCAGAAGACAAACTTAGGATTTCTACTATCGGAGGGGGCAACACATCGAGACATGAACAGAGCACAATAGTTGCAGAAAATTGAAAGGCACAAGATTTTCAGGATGCACAAAACCCACTTCTGATCTACCCTCTTCCTAATATAGCTTTGGATAGTGACCAATAGTTGGATGAGACTTATCTGAAACTTACCATCAAGTAAATGGTAAAAAATATTCAGAAGTTGCCATATTAATTGCCGACTGCCCGCTCCTTCCAATGGTAAAATTTGCTTTTTACCCAGTTTTATTGTTCCAACGGTTAGTTTTCACAGTTGCATATTACTCTTGTGTGCCCAGCACACCCTTCTGCGCTTCTTGACCTGTAGTCGACCCCTGCTCTCCCAGTGCACCTTGTTGTCCTCCTTGATCTGCAGTCAACCCTTGCACGTATAACGGGCCTGCCTGCATTTCTCCTCTTGCCTGCACATATCCCTCCCAAGACAACTACTCCGACCATATAATCATTTGGTTCAGTATGGTTTGAGATGGCTTCCATTAACATAGCCAAGCAGGAGATCTCTGCACAGTGTATCCAATCTCACCACACTGCCATTCATAATTTATGTTACGATATAAGGTCCTAACCAATGTTGGTGGAATTTTCCTAGGTGGCATACAAACTGGCTGTCATATAATAATACTATCTCACCTTCTTTAAATGACTTCTGCCAGATATGCCTCTCGTGCCAGGATTTTTCCCGGGCCTTCTGAACTTGTTGATGAAAGTTAGCAATGAAGCGGTCTTCTTCTAAAGCGACTAGCTATGCTAAGAATTCCTCCATGATATTGGGCTCTACCATGTTCGTAAATGTTGCGATGTGCAAGCTAGGAATGACATACTCCATAGGCATAATAGTTTCCTTTCCATAAACCATCCTAAACAATGTTTTCCCTATCAATTTCTTGCACGTGGTCCGATAGGCCGAAAGGACCGATGGGATGTGCACATCCCAATCACTTCGATCGACATTACAAACCTTGGTAAGCGCCAGTTCCACAATTTTATTAAAAACTTCTACCGCTCCATTCGACTGCAGGTGATATGGGGTGATTTTTGCATGGCGGATTCAAAACTCTTCGGTTAAGGCTTGTGTTGTGTCATTAATGAAATTCGTACCTATATTGCTCATCAAGATATTCGGAAAGCCAAATCTAGTTAAAATATGCTCAAAAATAAAGTGTGCAACAGTATCTGCAGTACAATCCTTCACAGCTTGTGCTTCCGCCCATCTCGTTACATAATTAGTCGTAGTGATGATGTAGCGAGTACCTGTCTTCTTACCTGGTGGATTGATAGGTCCAATGAAGTCTATTGCTGATTTATCAAACGCTTTCAAGTCCATATAAGATTGCAAAGGAATTGTATCCCTGCGCGATCGTCTTCCTGTCCTTTGGCTAGTGATCTAGGAGGATCTTGTTCAGTACAGATCGACAGAGTTCCAGTTCTTCCGATGTCCAGTTCAATCTCCAATCCACCAGTTCTGTCAGTATCATCCGAATAAGATGTCATCAAGTTGATCATGGTTCAGTGTCAGGTTTATGGCATGTATTGATGTGTTATGGTCGTCATGAGGTTCTAATTTCGTGATGTGACAGTGTAATTTTGCGAATAAGGGGTCATGGTATTTATGGTCCTAGTCCTCAGGTCTCCTATGGTGAAATACCTTAAAAATGTAAATACCTAAGCCTAATTCCTATTCCTAAATACCTAAACCCTAACACCAAACATATGTCATACACATAAAAAAACCTAAGTCCTAAACCTTATGTGAAAATCTAGCACAAAAGCCATGGAACAAAACCTAAGTATTAAGCCTAAGTGTAATACTTTCTGAACTAAACATTAAAACCTAAAACCTAAGCACAAAGTTAAAAAAAAAACATTACATAAAACCAGTAAAAAAGGTTCGAGTGTTGGGTTTATATATATATATATATATATAAATTTATATTATAAAACCTACCACAATGCTAAACTAACCGTCAGTTACAAAGCACGTTGGAAACTGTAAATGCAATGTGAACAGGTCTGACCACGGCATAGAATGATATTGGTTAACAATTGTAAAAAAAAACATTACATAAAACCAGTAAAAAAGGTTCGAGTGTTGGGTTTATATATATATATAACTTTATATTATAAAACCTACCACAATTCTAAACTAACCGTCAGTTACAAAGCGCGTTGGAAACTGTAAATGCAATGTGAACAGGTCTGACCACGGCATAGAATGATATTGGTTAACAATTGTAAAACATGTATAAGAAGCGTCGGGAGATTATCATGTGACAGGTCTAACTTAGACCGGGGCGGAAGATGTTTTGATATGACCGCCAGCTGTAAACCACGCAAAGACCGTGTCAGGATGACTGTGAATGCGGCAACGGATAAGGATAAGCCATAAACGCCGGGTGTAACCATAACCATCAGGATAAACCACCCAAAATGACGACTTATCACATGCAGCAACTCCTCAGATGCACCCGGTTAGTTAGCCGCACGGCTAAGGATTATATTATAATGTTTAATTTGGGTTTTTGTATTTATTCAGCGCCTAAGGTTAAGGGATTTTATCCCTAAGGTTCATGTACAATGAATAATTCTATCCCTTATCCCACCAAAAGCTAAACAAATTCCTAAATGGAGTAAGTAGGGGTTCGAATTATTCTTATTTAAACCATGGCATTTCTTCAAGAAGGACATCTTGGTTTTTGAAGGCTTAGAGAAAATTCAGTGCGCAGTTGCAGGAGAATAGATGCAGTTTTCTTTTCAGCATTGCTCGACCATTCGGAGTTGGAATTGAGCGCAAAGATAGGTGTTGGAAAGATCAGAGAGAGAGATTCTTGTTTTTAGTAACTAGAATTTTATGTGAGCATGGTTTGTCAGTTGTTTTTTATGTGTAAAATACTTCCTCTGATCAATCCTAATAAAGCGAATGCCCACTTGAAAGCGGACCCGGAGATGTAGTCCACCAGGGATGAACTCCGTAATCAAATGTTTACTTCTTCTCTCTATTTTATGCTGTGTTTAAATCATTTATTTTCTGCTGGTTTATGTCGTCTTTCATTTAAAAGCTTTCTTCAATTAACAATCAATCCTAAGGACAAACTAATCAAACTACCTCAACACTTAATCGATCACATTCAGATCATTTTTGGTATTAGAGTAGGTTGTTCTTTGTAGTTTTCTTTTCAGTGGATGTTAACCAGGTTGGGATTGCAACGTGGAAAAGGAAAGCTTGAGGAATTCAATCCATATATCATAAAGCGGAAAGTCGTTCATCAATCAACGATGACAGGGACTAAGAACGTTGAGACTCCTGAAGCTACTGAAATGAAACCCATGTATGAGAATCAAATCCATCATATGTTTCTAAACATGCAGCAGATGTTGGCAAAATTATATGAAGACGAGAAGAAGAGAGATGCAGCCTTATCTTCAAAGGGATCAAAGAAGGACAAGGGTAAAGGCAGGCCAGATAAATCTCCTTCTCCTCCATCATCTCCATCGTCTTCTTCTTCTTCTTATACTTATAGTTCTGAATCAGAAAAATAAAAGAAACTTAAGAGTCCACTTTTGAAACTTGATGTTAAGTTCGAATTACCTGTGTATGACAGTGAAATAAACCCTGAGAAAATAGATAATTGAGTAAAATAGTTAGAAGTCTATTGTCATATTCAAGATATTACTGATGATAAGATAAAGATCCAATTAGCTATTCTTATAATGGAGGGTATTGCTTTTATCTCATGGGAAAGTAAGACACAGATAGATTTAAAGCATAAAGGAAAATTTATCACCTCATGGACTAAGTTTATAAAAGCTCTAAAGAAACAATGATATCCGTTGGGTCACACATATAAAGTTGTTATTGATTGGCAGTGCTTGCAACAAGGTAAGGGACAGAATGTTTCAGATTTCACACAGGAATTCAGAAATAAAGCCTTAGCACTTGGTATTTCTTTGGACACAAAAGAAACTTTGTTGAAGTATATTGGAAGTTTGCATTCATATTTTCAACATACATTATTAATGTTCAATCCTAATGATTTTGATGAAGTTTGTGTTCAAGCTATTCATGTCGAATCAGGTGGTAGACCTTTCAAGTTTACACCAAAAACATCGAAGCAGATGGAAACCGAAGATAGCAAAAAGAAGGGTAAGTCAAAGGGAAAGAAGACTGTCACAACTCAGAAGGAAGATGATAGACCTACTTGTACACATTTCCAAAGGATCAGCCATGATGAAGCTAGGTGTTGGAAACTTCATCTGGAACTAAAGCCAAAGAAGTTCCAAATGAAGAAGGATGAAAAGAAGGCTGAAACAACAATCCAAAAAGGCTTGGACTTGGGATTCGATTCAGGTGATGAAGGCAAAATCATTGTTGTGGTTACAACAGGTAAATTTTTTGAAGCTATTACTTCTGCCTCTTCTAATATCACACAGTTGAATGAAGGAAAAATAATTGAGTTATTTCAAATAAGGGTAACTTCAAAGCATACTAAGATAGATACATTGTTCGATACGGTATCACAGGAAAATTTGATATTTGAATCATTGGTTAAGAAACTGGGTTTGAAAACACACAATCATCCAAAACCATATCCTTTAGGTTGGTCAAAGGAACAATCTCAAATTCATGTTACCAAACAGTGTTGGTTAAAATTTGAAATCACAACTAACTATATCGACGAAGTAGATCTGGATGTGATACCATTAGACATTTGTGGAATTGTCTTAGGTAGCCCTTATCTCTATGACCGTGATGCAATATTTTATAGGAAGGAACATATGTATCATCTCAAGAAATATGGGATTAAGTACATCGTTTGGGTGCATAAAACTCAAAATCACTTGAATTTAATCAATGCTAATCAGATGAAGCGCTTAATTAGTTCAAGTAAGAGATACAAACTCATGTAGATAAAAGAGCAAAATAAGGATCTTAATGATACATTTTCAGGTTGTGAATTTTAGTATGAAGGTAATTTGGTTAAAAATGTAGAATCATTTCAAGATCTAGTTAAATAACCAAAACATCTACTTCATAAAAAGGAAATATCACATGAGATGCAGTTGATGTCTGATGCCTCTAATAATGGAATGTGTCACAAGTCAGTTATAGAGTGTAAATAAATAAAGCAACAAATTCCAAGAATGGAATCCAATCGACCCAGATCATCTCCATACAGTTCACCCATAATTTTGGCTCATAAGCAAAATGGGACATGGGGAATGTGTTTAAATTTTAAATTTTTTAAATCAGTTAAAAAGAAAATCTTCACAACATCAATCTCAGTTTTGTTAGATCATCGAAAACCATTTGAAATAGATATTAGTGGTAATACAAAGGGTAAAGTGATTCATACAGATCATCAGTCGCTTCAACACATTCAGTCAAAATCTAAGATGCAACAATCTCCCCACTACAGTTGGATGAGATTTATTCAGCAAATTCACTTAGAAATTGAGAACAAGAAGGGTGTGATGAATAAAATGAATAGACTGTATTTGAATACTTCAATAGTACTACAAAATATTTCATTGAAACATGAAAGATGTGTAAAATATTATAGTACTGATGATATTTTCAAAGAAAGTTATGAATCACTAACTCATGGTACTCAAATAGAAGAAAACAATCATCATATTGATGAGAGGTTGTTATATTATTTGCGTAAGTTGTGTATACCGGAGAAAGGAAAAGCACGAGTTATTCAGCGAGGTCATTCTTCTCCAATACAACAGATACATAGGGCAGTATGGAATCAGCTGAAAGAGAGTCGGGCCAAGTGAAAATTGTGCCACGACAAGCATCAAGTTGATCATCATTTTCAAGTCGGAAAAACGGTATGGTTGTATATCAGCAAAGACAGGTTAAAAGGGGATGGTAAGAAACTGAATTTAATCAGGTATGGTCCCTTCAAATTTGTTGAGAAGATTGGAAATAATGCGTTCCAATTCAAGTAGAGCTTGAAGAAGCCAAGAAGGTAGAAGACACTCTACTTAAGCAAATTGAGGATAAAATTCAGAAGCAAGAGAAATTGGAAGAAGAAGTATTATGCTTGAGGAAGAAATTAGAGAACACCCAAAGGAAAGTGTCAATAAACACTCCTCAAATGACAAGCTCTGATAAGTTTAATAAAATACTAGATGCTCAAAGATATCCTTTGATAAAAATTGGCATAGGCTATGACTTACATGTACCGCCTTATATGCATATTTACTTAGTTGTAACTGTTGAAATTCTGAAGTTGTATGAACCTCCGATGATTGTTGATTCTGAGGATGATATACAGATCCCTTCTATTGACGATTTATCACCTGTGTACATGACAAATTTGCAAGAAGACACCAGCTTGGACAAAGGAGTTTATACTTCCAGGTGACGATATGTGGAATATCTTCGAGTGGGACTCAAGGGCATAAATCCGAATAAGGCGAAGATGAGAGAGATTGGAAAATTGAGGGAGTTGTATCCTCACTTATTTTTTTCTTAAAATCAAGCTTTTGTGGTCCAAAAGCTTTCAAGTGGAGAGGATTGATCCAGGAGGATCTTGCTCAGTACAGGTCAACAGAGTTCCAGTTCGTCCAACATCCAGTTTAGTCTCCAGTCTGCCAGTTCCTTCATTATCGTCCGAAGAAGATGTCATCAAGTTGATCATGGTTCTGTGTCAGGTTCATAACATGTATTGATGTGTTATGGCCATCACGAGGTTCGAATTTCATGATGTGATGGTGTAATTTGGCGAATAAGGGATCATGGTATTTATGGTCCTAGTCCTAAGGTCTCCTATGGTGTGATCTGAATGGATGATACTTGTTACACTATGAAAAGTATCCAAACTGATATAATAAAGTGTGCATAAGTTTCTTGTTCATATTGCAGGTTAAACAATTATTTATGGTTTTGTTTATGAGGTTTCTGTGTGAGGATTGATTAAATAATTTAACTGTTTAACATTGTACAATAGAAATGAACAGAAAATAAATTTCACAAGAACATTACACAACATATTATTAATGCAGTTCACCCCTCTTGGGCTACATCTATCGGTCCAAGCCTCCCAAATTGCATGTCCCTATTTATATTAATTTGCTCAAAATGTAAGTAAAATTGGAAATAATCCTCAATAGGAAAAAATAACTATAAATTCAGCTTCAGAAGATATGAATTAACCATAAATGGTTATTCATTTACTTAAAACAGATAAAAAGAACCCAATACACTGCCTTCTACATGATGGCCTTGATGGCTCCTTCATATTCCTCGAAGCTAAAGCTGTTGTAAAACACCTCTATTCGACCTTAAACGTGTTCCAAACTGCTCATAATGTCCAAGAGACCCACAACTGACTATTTTTGCATCTTGTTTGGTCAAAAACTAAAGGTGTTATGGCAAAAACAAATTTTTGCCCAGTGTCCCCCAAAATCCTCCTCCAAAACTAGAGGAACTCCAGTTAGCGCTCCAAAATTAGGCGGAATCCCTGAATTAGTGGAACCACGTGATAAATTAGTGGAGGAAATAAATGTTATGGTTTTGAGAAATGGTGCGATCACATGCGTGTTTTACACCAACGGTTTAACTGTTGGTGGATAAGTTTAAGACACTCGCCCCTCGTCATGGTTACAGGTCACATGGCATAGGGGCTAGCCTGGAGGGGCTATCCCTTTAATTCAGTCGGCTCAACATGTTAAGTCCCTACATTAATAGTGTAGTCCCTTATTATGTTAGTGTAGCCCCAAATATTGTTATTGTTGTACCCTTGTAACCCCCATATTGTTATTATTGTACCCTTACATTATTATTGTTAGGTCGACTAGGATTATATTGTGGCCCCATGGACTCCTATATATAGAAAGGAGGTTTTTTTTATTTTTATCATTGAAGAATTTTTCATTCATGTAATGTATTGGAGGTTTCCCCCTCTAATTGTCTTATTTATAAGGCGTTGATAACTCTTTTCTTCTATTTTTGGAGCTGGTTTCACAACATTTGGTATCAGAGCTTTGGATTCTAGGGTTTCGTTGCTCCAAACAGGTCATCGTGGCATGATCGCTATAAATTTTTTTCTACGAAGTTTCAGAAGCTAAAATTGTTAGAGTGTGAAGCCACAATCCTAAGGAACATCGTCGTAAAAGTTTAGAGCTTAGTTCACAATATTTTCGGAGATATGATCTGAGGAAGTTAGGGCTTTTGGCAGGGTCCTGAATTTCACTTAAAAAGGTCATCGCGGAATTTTCACTATAAATTTTTTTCTATGAAGGTTCAGAAGCTGAAATTTTTAGAGTGCAAAGCCAAACTCTTGAGGAAGGTCATCAAACAATTTTAGAGCTTGTTTCGTAATATTTTTTGGAGATATGAGCTGTGTAATTTAGGTCTTTTTGAGGCTCCCGAATTTCATCTCAAAGAGGTGATTGTGGGAAAATATTCATAACTATCTCTCTGAGAATCGGATTGGAATTATGTAAAAAGTGACTGGAAGTACACTGACTGTAGTTTCCTGTCTATAAATTTCAGAGCCAAAGGAGCAAACGGTAACACGTGGCAAGTCGTACAAGTTTGCTCTACTGAACCAGTCCATAATTAGGTCATTGTGGGAGATTGGACATAACTTTGTCTTGAAGAATCCAAATCAAGTCAGACCTATGGCATTTGAAAGAACCTTTAGAAGGCTACTATAGGGATGAATTTAAGATATTGAGGATATACAAGTATAGAGATAAGTAAATTTCAATATCGAGCTCCTCAAAAGAAACTAAAAGGTGTGTATTTATTTCGAATTACATAAGTCTCATTTGAAAAAAAACAGTTTGAATTTATTCCAAGGGCATATTTTAGAAATTTTATCAGTATTGGGCTCTATAATTCCTCCAAAAAATAATTCCATACTCATTAAGCTCTCAAAAATCTATACTATGACACATGAAGTGGAAGAATTGCAGTATGAGATATCAAAATTACGGTACCAAGTGCAAAAAATTTCGATCTTACGAAGAGCAGCCGAAGATGACATAAATGGTTTAAAAGAAGAAATGGAGGCTAAGTTGGATGGTTTGAAGGATCAAATAATAGCTAATATGGATGATAAATTAGTGGAATATCACATCGATCATTAACAACAAGTTCTCCAACTCTCAAAAGGATAACCTAACTTTGGTGCATAATCTAATGAAACAACAGGAATATCAACATCACATTGAAAGAAGTTCTGAAGTAGTCACAGGAACAAGAACTCGAAAATTACGATTAATTTTAGATTATCTCAGCAAGTGGAAGAACTTTCCTGTAGAAGATTCCACATGGGAGGATGAGAATTTTATACAAAAGCATCAAGAAATAATCAAGCGTTGAGGACAACACTTGTTTGAAGGAGAGGGGTGTGTTAAGTCCCTATATTAATAGTATAGTCCCTTATTATGTTAGTGTAGCCCCCCTTATTGTTATTTTTGTACCCTTCTAACCCCCATATTGTTATTATTGTGCCCTTACATTATTATTGTTAGGTCTGCTAGGCTTACATTGTGGCCCCATGGACTCCTATATATAGAAAGGAGGTTTTGTTATTTGTATCATCCAAGAATTTTTCATTCATGTAATGTATTGGAGGTTTCTCCCTCGAAGTGGCTTATTTCTAAGGCGTTGATATCTCTTTTCTTCTATTTTTGGAGCTGGTTTCATAACACAATGATCTTAGCACCAGAGTTCTCGGGGTGTGGTCATGTGAGGACGATGCTAGCCCTAAGGGGCCAACTCCCCGCCCTTTTCTGCTCATTCTAAACAGACCTGAAAACACACTCACGAATGCCCGAACGTTCAAGAAACTGCCATAGTTGGGCCGGTCAGGTCGGCCTGCCCGAACTGTCGGGTCATGGGTTCAAACCCCTTAGCCTTCAACTTTTTTCATATGCCTTTCAACCTTAAGCCTGGGGCCATGTGGCACCCACTAATAGGCCTTCCATAACATAAAAAAAAAAATATGAATTTTTCCTTATATATATATATATATATTTTTTTTATAAAAATGACATAGTCAACTTAAGTCAAAAGTCTTGTTTTGGAGTTCACTGGACAATTTCAAACCTCAATAACTTTTGCATATTGCCTCAGTTTTCAGAACCATTCATGGCGCTAGAATCACAATGACAAGACCTTTCTGATCGTTTAAATTGCAACCACTTCTGAGCACTTTCATTTTTGAGAAAATTTCTTAACTTGGACATGATCTCCTGATCACACCTCCCCATTGGGAAGCTTTTGGACCCCAAAAGCCTTCAATTACCTGTTCAGAAGATGAGGTTACAACCCCCTCACCTTTTCCACCTCCATCCATTTTTCCTTACTTGGTTTGCTGCCTTTAAGACCAATCTGAAGATAATCAACACTTCCCCTCTTAGAAGTGTGTGTCCTCCTGTCAAGGATAGTATCCTCTTTAAGCTCGCCCAAATATTCTGGCGAGAAATCTTCTATTGATGGCAGCTGAATTTCACTCCCTTGATCAGCAATCAAAGGATGCTCATACAAACGTAAATTTTCCACATTCACAACGGAATACATTTGCATATATGAAGGCAAATCTAGTTGAAAAGAATTATTTCCAACTTTTTAAATAATATTGAATGGACCATAATGAATAGGCTTCAGCTTTTTACCTTCTCCTTTCATTCTTTCTTTACTAATATGCAGCCATACCTCATCTCCTTCTTGAAACTTATGATCAACTCTTTGTTTTCCATGCCTCTCCTTGTACTTTCCTTGACTCTTTTCAAGTTGTTCTTGAACTTGCTGATGTATGACCTGAATTATTTCAATGAACATGTTGGCTTTGTCAATGTCACTATGCCCATCAATGGAAACATCCTTCTCAAGAATGAAATCTAAAGGTGACTTAGGCAAATACCCAAAACAAGCTTCAAAAGGTGAAGTATTTGTAGAAGAGTTCTTGGCCCGGTTGTAAGCATGCTGAATGTAATGCAAGTGATCATCCCAAAGCTTGGGATGCTTGCTACAATATCCTCTCAAAAGATGTAAAATGGTTCTGTTCATTACCTCTATTTGGCCATATGTTTGTAGATGGAAATAAGTACTCTTTTTCAACTTAGTGTCCATCATCTTCCATGAATTGGACCAAAAATTCCCAACAAATCTGGAATGCCTGTCACTAACAATACAAGTAGGAAAGCCATAATGAACCCAAACATGTTGAAAATATAAATTAGCAGTTTTTTCAGCAGTTATAGACTTCTTACATGGCATAAGAATACACATCTTGTTGAATCTATCAACTACTACATAAAGATAATCATGTTTCTTTCTAGACATTGATAGACCTCCGACAAAATCCATAGAAACACTTTACCATGGTCAAGATGTTGGCAATATGATGCAGAGTGTTGTCCTTGATGGCAACCCACTGAATGAAGATGAAGACATGAGATTCTTGGCATGTATTGTCCTTGATGGCAATACACCTGATGAAGTTATTCTTGACCTGATGGACTTGGTAAATGATGTAAATCTGATGTGAAATGATGTTAGTTAGCAACATGATGCTGAGTGTTGTCATTGAATGGAAACTTACTTGATGAAGTTGTGCTTGATAGAATATGTTCTTGATGAAGTAAATCTAATGAATCTACAGTGAGTACAGAAGGGAATGAAGAAATAAATTCAGTTTGTGCTAGATCTATGATAAAAAGAGTATGTCTCAAGGCATACGCTGATTTGCCTAGGAGAAGTCACGTATGCACGCGGGAAACAACGTTCCAAGTCGCGTATGGGAAAAAGCGCTCAAAAAGTGCAAAACCAGGGGTAACCACCATGGTATTGACCCATTGTATTGGGTAATGATTCGTCTAAATGACCTCATCCAGGAATACCATCGGAAGTAATGTAGTTTTGGGCTCATGGTATTGTTTTGGCTCATGGTATTGAAAAAGGGGCTCATGGTATTGAAAAAGGGTAAACCTATATAAAGAGAAGAAATTCATTGTGAAAATCATGAGTGTGGGAGCAAGATGTCTGAGCTTGAATGAATACTTCTCTGTGAAGTATATCTGTATGGAAAGGGTAAAGGTTTGATGATAGATCTGAATCTATGATGCACCTATGAAGAAATGATGAAGCGGGATATCTAGATCCGAAATGTATCTGTATTTGCTAGATCTATTTATGGAATGATTAGATCTAAGGCGAACATCTGTCTGAAGTAAAGGGTTAAATCTGTGTGATGTATCTGTTCTGAAGAATTGCAATGACCTAAATGTCTGAAGAACCATACGCTAGTTCGCCGCAGAGGAAGCGCGTATATACGCGGCTTTGCTGAAGAGAAAGCGCGTATGCGCAGTGAAATTAGCTCTATAATTTGTACAAAAGTATACGCTGGTTGATGAGGATGGAAGCGCATATATACGCGACATCAGTGAAATAAAAGCGCGTATGAAAACTAGGGTTTGCTGAAGTATGGGGTATGAATTGTCTGATCTGATCTGCTGTGTTTTAGCTATCTGTTGTTGATGTTTGACTGTGCTTAAATGTATGGAGAGGGTCCAGTCTGAAAATATGATGAAACGTGGCCTGCAAGTTGTGTCCTAAAGGATGCTTTGGATCCAATGTGAAAATTGATGAAACGTGGTCCATATTGGTGCTGAGGGTTGTAGCCTTCAGTCAGGGGGTCGTAGCTCCCTTCCAGGTGAGGCTGGTAAACGAGAGCAGGGGGTCGTAGCTCCCTTCCAGGTGAGGCTAGTAAACAAGAGCAGGGGGTCGTAGCTCCCTTCCAGGAGAGGCTGGTAAACGAGTCAGGGGGTTGGAGCTCCCTTCCAGGAGAGGCTGGTAAACGAGCGCAAGTGGGTGCCTACGTGCTGGTCAAGTCTGCGCCAGCACATATGTTGTAAGATGTTTTCTCTATAATAAAATATTGAAGGCTGAGCAACTGCAGCGGTGGTTTTCTCCGACTTGGGTTTCCACCTAAAAATCCTGGTGTTCATGTGTGATGCTTTGTGTGATGGTTTATTCTGTTCTTACTGCACATGTTTACTGTTTATATAACATCTAATGAATGAATGATGGAATGATATAAGTGAAGAACTAATGGCATAATTAGATCTCTGTGTATACGCGAGTTTTATGAAGGATATCCGCGTGTATACACTAGTTGGCTTCAGCAAAGTAGCGTATGGGTTTTAGAGCATGAAAAAGTAAAAAGTTTTGAATATGCAGTAAATACTGATTCACCCCCCCCTCTCAGTATTTTTCCCAACAATTGGTATCAGAGCAGGTTCTTTTGCAGAAGCTTGATCGCTTGAAGGAGATCTGTCACAATGGGAAGAAGCAAAAGAAGAAGGTTGCTCAAGGAAAGAAGATGCCTCAGAAATCGTGTATATCAGAAATTGAAGGAGATGAAACAGGTATTAATCGTTGTTCTTGTATTTCACTTACCTGTATATGCAAAGGTTATGATAGTGAAAGAGAAGATGAAGAAGATTCTGACCAAGCTCTACAAGTACTCATGGAAAAGAAGCAAAAGAAGAAGGCTACTCAAAGTAAGGAGATAGCTGAAATTGAAAAAGATGAATCTGATAGTGATTGGGGTCCTGATATTCTTATTTGTACAAAGAAGGGTGAAGATAGTGAAAACTGTACTATCGACTTAGAAGAAGTTATCAAAGATCAACAAACAATATTTAATGAGAAGGAATCTGCCACCAAAGCTTTGATATTTAGACTGAAAAGGATGTTCGATGATGTATACAATCGAAGTAAAGGATATGAAGCTGGAATCATCTCTCTGCAAGAAGATCTTGAAGAATCAAATAAGAAGAATGAAGGACTTGAAGCAGAAAACGTTTCTCTAAAAACAGATCTAGAAAAATCAAAAAGGAAGAATGAAGGTCTTGAAGCTGGAATCATCTCTCTACAAGAAAAACTTGAAACATCAAGTAAGAAGAGTGAGGAACCTCTACAATCATTTGAAAATGAAGGACTTGAAGCAGAAATCATTTCCCTCAAAGAAGACCTGGATAAATCAAATAAGAAGAATGCAGGACTTGAAGCAGAAAACATATCTCTGAAAGAAGATCTTGAAGCATCGAAGAAGAAGAATGAAGAGCTGCAACAAACATGTGAAGAAAATGAAAATTGGTTGAAAGAAGAGATTCTAAATCTGAAGGATCAAGTAGAAGATGGAAGAAGGAAAGAAGAAAGCATGACAAAGCAATGTCAAGCCCTGGAGGTTGAGGTAAACGTTCTCAAAGGTAAATTAGAAGAAATGGTTAAACTTTTTAGGTTTCAAGATAGTACTAAGATTCTGGACAATATTCTTAGTAATCAAAGGTCTCCTGCTATCAAACTTGGTCTTGGTTTCCATGAAACTGTTAAAGGAGAATCTAGCTCACAAGGAAGTGCTAAAAATTCAGAGGATGTCAATGCAAAACCCGAAGTGTTGAAAGAGACAAAAGATCAACCAACAATCATGAATTCTCAAAGGAATTCATTCAAGAACGTTGAATGTTTTAAATGTCATAATTATGGGCATGTTGCAGCAAATTGCAAAAGCAGAACAATTCAGCCACAAACAAACAGATTCTACTCAGAAAGGTACTCTGGTAGCTTCAAGGGATATTGTTTTTCATGCAACAAGTATGGACATAAAGCAGCTGATTGTAAAAGGAGGAAGATTAGAAATACTCATTATGATTCTTATGCTTATTTCTCTGGACACATGAGATGTTATTCTTGTAACAAGTATGGAAATGTAGAAAAGGAATGCAGGTTGGACAGATCTGAGAAAGTGGACAATTTTCAGCACACAGTTAGGAAGTTCAAGCAAATTTGGAAAAAGAAGGAAGACCAATCAGAAACGTAGGGAATACTGACCCTACTGCAGTCATCCGCTTCTGAAGCTTACTTCTCTTATTGACTGCGGGAATGATGTGGGATACATTATGAGATTTAGTAATGTATCGTCACAAGGGGAGCAATGTATGATGAATCTCATGGTTTATTTGATCATTCTGGTTATGTTTACTTCTGACAGCGCATCTGATGTGGAAAAGACAGGTACAGGAAGTACAAGTTCAGGGGGAGATGAAGGAATGTGAAAAATTTCTATGCTTCACTTTCCATACGCGGGTTCGATGAACAAAAGTCGCGTATACACGCGAGTTCCAACAGACACAGTCGCGTATGCATTGATGATAAGAGAATTTATATGACAGCTGAAGATCAGGAGTAGAGGTTCAGGGGGAGCATCAGTCTGACTGTTAATAACTATATTATTGACTCAATATCAACTTAGTTTCTCAGTTTTAAATAATATGATACTTGGTTACTTTTGTTGAAGATTATGGATGAGTCCTGTTTACTTGTTGATGAAGAGTATTCGTTGCTAAGATGAAAGTCTTATGATTCAGAGATAAGGTCAGACCATGCAGAGATTGTTGCTGATGACTTGCTGATAAAGGTATTCAGGTTGCACAAGTTAAGGAGGAGCACTGGTTCAGGGGGAGCAGCAGTTTGAATACTAATGATTGCATTGTTGGCACTATGACTGCTTGTGATACTCATGCTCAAATGATGATGACTTGGTATATGGTTAATTATGATAAGATTTTTAGCCCTGTTTAGTATCTTTTGTGCTCACACATGGATGAGTTGGAAGTCGTTTGATTCAGAAATAAGAATAGATCATGCAGAGTTTGTTACTATGGTTGAAAATCTTTTGCCTACATATGTTACTTCATGTTAAAACTTGAAGATCATGGTGATATTGGACCACATGGATGATTGCTTGACACTTATTTGAAGATGTTGTTCTGGTATGATAATCTCTCTTGGAAAGATTGTATTGATGCTGCAAAGAATCTAAAGGCTTGGTTACTAATGTGCTTATGCTACAACCGTTGGATGACGCTTGAAGACACAACTACACTGTTCTATCTATCTGTAGTCTAGGGAAGCATTCAAATATCCCAGAAAGAAGCTGAACACTGTCTTTTTCTCACAAGAGGATCAGATCTGGTTAAAATATAGAAGATGGTATTGGATACGCGGGTTTCATGAAACACAGTCGCGTATATACGCGAGTTCATGCACATAAAACCGCGTATGTATGATTGCTGACAATTTTCTGTTTGGAATCAGCTCTCTTCAGCACAGCTGCAGTGCTGTTTGGTATCTTTGATATTGTTTGATATCTCTGGTGGTGTTCCAATTCTCATAATTCTATTTCTAATGGTTTGATAAAGATTCCTTGATGATTTGTTGGTGAAAGTGTTCAGGATGCACAAACTAAGGGGGAGCCTTAGTCTTATGGAAAGGTTGCTTGGATGCACAGATTCAGGGGGAGCATTAGCTCTGCTAAGTATAATGCATTGTTGGCATTATGATGGTTCTGAAATATGTTCTCTTTCTTGAGGACTTTCTGGTATTGGTTATGAAAAGTCATATTTGTATTTTGATGAAAAGGTCATGTTGAGACCCATGATGTAAAATTGTAATATTCAGTCATGTAAGGACTTGTCAAATTTGTAAACCCACTTGGTTGGGTAGCTGAGTCAAATTTTGTAAACCCACTTGGTTGGGCACTTGAGTCTCATATGTAAATCCACTTGGTTGGATATTTGATGTAAGTATGAGTCTTTGGTGATAGGAAGTTCATAGAGTCATGTACTTCATTGAAAAATATGTTTGAAGATTCAGCATGAACTCAGGGGGAGCTTGGTCACTTCAATATATATCAGATCTGCAGAACGCTTCTTCCACATGAGGAGAAAAGGGGGAGAGTATGTTGGTTTTTGATCCGCCCTTTGCCCTTGATGTCAAAGGGGGAGAGTGACATGGTGTTTGAATGAAGAGAAAGAATGGTGTCAAAAATGGAGAGAGTGACATGGTGTCATTGCATTCTTAATGTACCTATCTGTTGTGGTAACCAAACACCATCGTGGTTGCCATCAAGTCCAAAGGGGGAGATTGTTGGCAATATGATGCAGAGTGTTGTCCTTGATGGCAACCCACTGAATGAAGATGAAGACATGAGATTGTTGGCATGTATTGTCCTTGATGGCAATACACCTGATGAAGTTATTCTTGACTTGATGGACTTGGTAAATGATGTAAATCTGATGTGAAATGATGTTAGTTAGCAACATGATGCTGAGTGTTGTCATTGAATGGAAACTTACTTGATGAAGTTGTGCTTGATAGAATATGTTCTTGATGAAGTAAATCTGATGAATCTACAGTGAGTATAGAAGGGAATGAAGAAATAAATTCAGTTTGTGCTAGATCTATGATAAAAAGAGTATGTCTCAAGGCATACATGGATTTTCCTAGGAGAAGTCGCGTATGCACGCGGGAAATAACGTTCCAAGTCGCGTATGGGCAAAAGCGCTCAAAAAGTGCAAAACCAGGGGTAACCACCATGGTATTGACCCATTGTATTGGGTAATGATTCGTCTAAATGACCCCGTCCAGGAATACCATCAGAATTAATGTAGTTTTGGGCTCATGGTATTGTTTTGGCTCATGGTATTGAAAAAGGGGCTCATGGTATTAAAAAAGGGTAAACCTATATAAAGAGAAGAAATTCATTGTGAAAATCATGAGTGTGGGAGCAAGATGTCTGAGCTTGAATGAATACTTCTCTGTGAAGTATATCTGTATGGAAAGGGTAAAGGTTTGATGATAGATCTGAATCTATGATGCACCTATGAAGAAATGATGAAGTGGGATATCTAGATCTGAAATGTATCTGTATTTGCTAGATCTGTTTATGGAATGATTAGATCTGAGATATGGCGAACATCTGTCTGAAGTAAAGGGTTAAATCTGTGTGATGTATCTGTTCTGAAGAATTGCAATGACCTAAATGTCTTAAGAACCATACGCTAGTTCGCCACAGAGGAGGCGCATATATACGCGGCTTCGCTGAAGAGAAAGCGCGTATGCGCAATGAAATTAGCTCTATAATTTGTACAGAAGTATACGCTGGTTGATGAGGACGGAAGCGCGTATATACGCGACATCAGTGAAATAAAAGCGTGTATGAAAACTAGGGTTTGCTGAAGTATGGGGTATGAATTGTCTGATCTGATCTGCTGTGTTTTAGCTATCTGTTGTTGATGTTTGACTGTGCTTAAATGTATGGAGAGGGTCCAGTCTGAAAATATGATGAAACGTGGCCTGCAAGTGTTGTTCTATTGAAGTTGTTGGATCCAGTGTGAAAATTGATGAAACGTGGTCCATATTGGTGCTGAGGGTTGTAGCCTTCAGTCAGGGGGTCGTAGCTCCCTTCCAGGTTAGGCTGGTAAACGAGATCAGGGGGTCGTAGCTCCCTTCCAGGTGAGGCTGGTAAACGAGAGCAGGGGGTCGTAGCTCCCTTCCAGGAGAGGCTGGTAAACGAGTTAGGGGGTTGGAGCTCCCTTCCAGGAGAGGCTGGTAAACGAGCGCAGGTGGGTGCCTGCATGCTGGTAGAGTCTGCACCAGCACATATGTTGTAAGATGTTTTCTCTATAATAAAATATTGAAGGCTGAGCAACGGCAGCGGTGGTTTTCTCCCGACTTGGGTTTCCACCTAAAAATCCTGGTGTTCATGTGTGATGCTTATGTGTGATGGTTTATTTTGTTCTTACTGCACACGTTTACTATTTATAGAACATCTAATGAATGAATGATGGAATGATATAACTGAAGAACTAATGGCATAATTATATCTCTGTGTATACGCGAGTTTTATGAAGGATATCCGCGTGTATACGCTAGTTGGCTTCAGCAAAGTAGCGTATGGGTTTTAGAGCATGAAAAAGTAAAAAGTTTTGAATATGCAGTAAATACTGATTCACCCCCCCCTCTCAGTATTTTTCCCAACACAAGAAGGTACCGATAATGGCATATATAAACCAAGCTTCCTATTTCTAGGCTTTCTTATAGCACATAATGAACAACCTCTAATGAAACGTGAAATACTATCTACCATGTGAGGCCAATAACAATACCTTTGTAAATGTGCCACTATTTTTCTTACCCCGAAATGTCCAGCAATAAGAGAAGAATGAGCTTCTCTCATGACACTTAGTCTCTCTCCCTGTGGTATGGACAACTTTCCCATATGAAACAAAAAAATTATTATGCAAGTGATAATCATTCTCCTCAACTTGATTCCCTTCACTCAAGTTAGCATACACATCCTTAAAATCAACATCTTATGCATACTATTCTATGTAGCTCTCATGCACAATAGAATCATTCTTAAGTAAAGTAGTAGCACTAATAATAGGCCTTGAAAGAATATCAAAAAATTTATTGCAAATACCTTTCTTGTACCTTATTACCAAGTAAAATTGTTGTAGGAAACCCATCCATCTGAAATGTCGTGACTGCTGCAATTTATTTTGCGACTGCAAGTACTGTAAAGGCTGATGGTCGGTATGTACAGTTGTTTATTTGCCCATCAAATAGTGTTTCCACTTTTTGACGCTTTGTACCAACACATAAAACTCTTTATCATATGTAGGATAATTCAAAACAGCACCATTAAATGTCTCAGAATGAAAAGTGATAGGCTTACCATGCTGTAAGATAACTGTACCCATGGCATAATAACTAGCATCGGTCTGAATCTTGAATGGTTGTATTAATTCCAGTAATGCAAGGACTGGAGCTGAACTTATCTTCTCTTTCAAATATTCAAAATATTTCTATTGCTTGCCTCCCCATTAGAAAAAATGCTTCACACTTGTCATTGCATGCATAAGAGCTGCTATGGTAGATAAGTTAGAAATAAGCTTTCTCCAATACTGAGCTGCACCCAAAAAACTTCTTACCTCTGTAATGGATTTGGGAGTAGGCCAATTCACAATGGCTTCTACTTTAGAAGGATCAATTCTCAAAGCACCTCCTCCTACTATGTGTCACAAATAAACCAAATAAGTCTTTCCAAACTCACACTTTGATATTTTAAGAAACAACTACTTTTTCTTCAAAATATTAAGTAATTTCTTAACATGCATGACATGCTCTTATCTATTCTTGCTGAAAATTAAGATGTCATCTAAGTAGACAATAAAAAATCATCAAGAAAAGGACACAAGACATCATCTATCACTCGCATGAAATTTGCAGGTGCATTACATAAATCAAAAGGCATAACAAGCCACTCAAAGAGTCCTTGTTTGGTTTTGAATGTAGTATTCCAAATGTCACTTTCTACAATTCTAACTTGATGATAACCACTACGTAAGTCTAACTTAGTGAAAAATTTAGTATCTTTCAGCTGATCTAACAAATCATCTATCCTTGGGAGTGGGTAACGATTCTTTACCGTTATTTTTTTCAATGCCCTGAAGTCCACACACATACGCCAAGTTCCATATTTCTTTGGAATCAACACTATCGGTGACCCACATGGCAAAGTGCTTGGTCCTATGAACCCTTTGTCCAAAAAGTCTTTAATTTGCCTTTTTATTTCAGCGTTCTCCATGACAGACATGATGTACATGCCTATGTTAGGAAGAGGACAATCTTGTTGCAACTGTATTTCATGTTGAATCTCCCTTTTAGGAGGGAAACCTATTGGCTGCTGAAACATCTCATGATGTGCATCAACTACCTCATATAAATATGATTTTAACTTGGGATCACAATTTTTAAATGACTCATGATTCACATCAACCTTAGGCTTAACCATAAGAAGTACAAAAATCTTACTAGAATTCACTAGCCTTTTTACCTGTCCAGCATTTACCAATGCTATATTTGTCTTTTTGCGATGTGCTCTAACAATAAACTCCTCGCCATATTTGAATAGATGATACTTGTTCTCATGGAGATGTAAGATAGCTTTCATGTCATATAAGTAAGGACTTCCCAAAACAATTCATGATATATCAAGCGGAACTACATCTAGTTCAACTGTGTCAATGACATGTGCAGTAATTGAAAAGCGCAATATTCACTTCTTTGAAACCTGTAATTTTGCATCCTTGCAAATCCAACCAAGTGGATATGGTCTTGGATGTGGAATGGTCTCAAGTTTTAGTTGCTTGACTAAGTCTTCTGAGATAATTTTCACTTGTGACCCACTGTCAAACAATGTGTCAATTTTTGTATGTTTTGAGATAACCCTCACATGGAACAATTCAATTATTTATTCTTCATTTGGAGCTTGTACATGAGAGTTTGAAGTACTAGTACTTGGTTTAGTTTCAGTTTCTTTTCCCTTCATATTCTTCAAACCCATGGCTGTAATTTTAGTTTCGTCACCTGAATCATCACCTAAGTATTGTTGTGTAGTTGTAGTAGCTATAGTTTTCTTCTTCCCTTTGTCTTTGTTAAATTGAGTTCTTTTTTTCAGGATGATGTTTCCAACAGTTTTTCTCTTCATGGCCTTCTCTTGAACAGTGTTTACATATCACTTTCTCACCTTCCTTTTCGACAGATGCATTATTTTTTCCTTTTCCTTTTGAGGTTTTATCTTTGTTTTTCCCCTTAAAAGGCTTGTTTCTCCCTCATCAAAAGTATGTTTCCCTCTAGCCTCTAAATCTGTGGCTTGGACACAAACCTCATCTAGACTAGTAGGATTGAACATAAGGATAGTATGTCTAAGGTAGCTATGTAAACCACCTATATATTTTAGCAAAGAATCTTGACTTTGTAAGTATACCCCTAAAAAGAGTGCTCTTCTCCTAAACTCTTGGGTGTAGTCTTGTACATTTTGTCCCTTAAGTTGTCTGAAATTTTGCCAATTCATGATTGCTTTTTGTAAATGAGCTAATGGATAAAATTGTTGTTTAATTGCAGTAATGAAATAATCCCATGATAAAGTGATATTACCATGCTTTCTAATCTCCTCCTTGGTTTTGGCTTCCCACCAAACAAGTGCTCCACCTTCCATTTTGAAATAAGCTAGCTGAATTTTGGTGTCGTCATCATGAAGGTTATGTATCCTCAAGTAAACCTCAAACTGTCTTATCCAATTGTCAAGTTTTTTTGCATTGAATTCACCATTAAACATATGCAATTCAAACTTAACATCAAGTTTTAAAAATGGACTTTTACTAGTGTTCTTAGACTTGTGAGATTGATTCACTGAAGTTGAGGATGACGATGTCGAGGAAAAGGATGAACATGGGGATGGTGGATCACCATTTCCTCCATGTCCTTTCTTTGACATGTCTTCATTTTTCTTTCCTCCTGAAGATCCATCTCCTTCCTTGTGATGTTTAGACAATTCTCCTTCAAGCCTTTCATTCCTTTCTTGGTAGAGTATTCTCACCATTTTAGTCATGTCTAGGAATGCCTTTCTGAACACACTTTCTTCCTCTTTGGGATCAATGTCTTCAGGAATTTCTCCTTCCCTTGAAGACATGCTTATGGATTCTCCTGCTTCTCTTGGAGGTGAAATTGAAGGTGGAGATAATGGCACTCTTCCCCTCCTTGGTTGAGGATTACTTTGAGCTCTCACTAATTGACCTTCCACTCTCTTGAGCTTAAGCCTAGTAAGCATCAAAAACCTTGCAAACAGTTAAATAAACCTTGCACAAGAACAATGCAGAGTGTAGAACTCTAGCTCTGATACCAACTTGATCTGAATGGATGATATTTGTTACGCTAAGCAAAGTATCTAAAATGATATAATAAAGTGTGCATAAGGTTGTTGTTCATATTGCAGGTTAAACAATTAGTTCTGGTTTTGTTTATGAGGTTTCTGTGTGAGGATTGATTAAATAATTTAACTGTTTAACATTGTACAACAGAAATGAACAAAAAAAAACTTCACAAACACATTACACAGCAAATTATTGACGCAATTCACCCCTCCTAGGCTACATCTGCCAGTCCAAGCCTCCCAAATGGCATGTCCCTGTTTGTATTAATTTTCTCAAAATGTAAGTATATTTGGAAAGAAGCCTCAATAGGAAAAACTATCTGTAAATTCCGCTTTAGAAGATATGAGTTAACTAGAAATGGTTATTCATTTACTTAAAACAGATAAAAAGAACCAAATACACTACCTTTTCCATGATGACCTTAATGGCTCCTTCATCTTCCTCGAAGCTAAAACTACTATAAATCACCTCCGTTCGACCTAAAACTTGTTCCAAACTTCTCAGGATGTCCAAGAGACCCAAAATTGACTATTTTTGCACCTTGTTTGGTCGAAAACTAAAGAAGTTATGGCAAAAACAAATTTTAGCCCAGTGTCCCCCAAAATTCTCCTCCAAAACTAGAGGAACTCTAGTTAGCACTCCAAATTAGGCGGAATCCATGAATTGGTGGAACCACGTGCTAAATTGGTGGAGGAAATAAATGTTATGGTTTTGAGAAATGGTGCGATCACATGCGTGTTTTCCGCTGACGGTTTAACTGTTGGTGAATAAGTTTAAGACGTGGGCCCCTGATCACGGTTACAGGTCACATGGCATGGGGGCTAGCCCTGAGGGGCTATCCCTTTAATTCCGCTGGCTCAATGATCTTAGTGCTAGGGTTCTCGGGGTGTGGTCATGTGATGACGGGGCTAGCCCCCCAACCTTTTCCGCTCATTCCAAACATACCTGACAACACGTTCGCGAATGCTTGAATGTTCAAGAAACTGCCAAAGCTCGGCCGGTTGGGTCGGCCTACCCAAACTGTCAAGTCATGGGTTCAAACCCCTTAGCCTTCAACGTTTTTCATATGCCTTTCATCCTTAAGCCTGGGGCCACGTAGTAGCCTCCAGGAAGGCCACGTGGCACCCACTAATAGGCCTTCCATAACATAAAAAAAAATGATTTTTGCCTTATATTTTTTTTATTATAAAATGACATAGTCAACTTAAGTCAAAAGTCATGTTTTAGAGTTCACTAGATGATTTCAAACCTCAATAACGTTTTCATACAATCTCAGTTTTGAGAACCGTTCACGCCACCAGAATCACCGTGACGAGACCTTTCTGGTTGTTTAGATCACAACCACTTCTGAGCACTTTCATTTTTGAGAAAATTTCTTAACTTGGAAATGATCTCTTGATCATGGTGAAATGCCTTATAAATGTAAAGACCTAAGCCTAAGTCCTATTCCTAAACACCTAAACCCTAACACGAAACATATGTCATACACATAAAAAAACCTATGTCCTAAACCTTATGTGACAATCAAGCGCAAAACTGATGGAACAAACCTAAGTATTAAGCCTAAGTCTAATACTTTCCAAAGTAAACATTAGAACCTAAAACCTAAGCGAAAAGTTTAAAAAAAAAACATTACATAAAACCTTTAAAAAAGGTTCAGGTATTGGGTTTATATATATATAACTTTATATTATAAAACCTACCACAGCACCAAACTAACCGTCAGTTACAAATCGGGTTAGAGTCTGTAAACGAAATGTGAATGGGTCTGACTGCGGCATAGAATGAGATTGGTTAACAGTTGTAAAATGCATATAAGCCACGTCAAGAGATTATCATGTGACAGGTTTGACTTAGACCGCGGCAGAAGATGTTTAGATATGACCACCAGCTGTAAACCACACAAAGACTGCTTCAGGATGACATGTGAACGTGGCAGCGGATAAGGATAAGCCAAAACCGTCGGTTCTAACAATAACCATAGGGATCAACCACCCAAAATGATGCCTGATCACATGCATCGGCTCCTCAGATGCGCCCGGTTAGTTAGCCGCTTGGCTAAGGATTATATTATAATGTTTAATTTAGGTTTTTTATTTATTTCAGCACCTAAGGTTAAGGGATTTTGTCCCTAAGGTTCATGTACAATGAAGAATTCAATCCCTTATCCCACCAAAAACTAAAAAAAAATCCTAAATGGAGTAATTAAGGGTTCGAATGATTCTTATTTAAACCATGGAATTTCTTCAAGAAGGAAACCTTGGTTTTTGAAGGCTTGGAGAGAATTCGGTGTGCAGTTGCAAGAGGATAGAGGTAGTTTTTTTTTCAGCATTACTCGACCGTTCAGAGTCGGAATTGAGCACAGAGACAGTCGTTGGAAAGCTGAGAGAGAGAGAGCTTTCTGTTTTCAGTAACTAGAAGTGCCTGCAAGCACAGTCAGTCTAGTTTTTTTGTTGTGTAAAATACTTCCTCAGATCAATCCTAATAAAGTTGATGCCCACTCGGAAGCAGACCCAGAAATGTAGTCCACCAGGGACGAACTCCGTAATCAACTGTTTGCTTCTTCTTATCTCTATTTTGTGGTGTTTTTAAATCATTTATTTGCTGCTAGTTTATGTCATCTTTCATTTAAAAGCTTTCTTCAATTAACAATCAATATTAAGGACAAAATAATCAAACTACCTCAACACTTAATCGATCCCCGTAGTTAAGAATTGGATAATATCAGCATAGTGCTCATCAACCACCTTAATAGCAAATAGCTGCGCATCAGGCAATCCTTCTTCCAGTCTGGTTGGCTCGTCGCCATCCTTGATCCGAGACAAGTGGTCTGGTCCTGCGTTTAATCTTCCGGCTTCACAATGATCTCAAATTCATATTCCTGAAACAGTAGTAACCATCGGCAGATTCCCCCCCCCCCCCAACACATGCTTATTGACTAGGTAATTCACGAATGAGTGATCCGTGAACATCTTTAATTTCCCTCCTTGCAGATAATGCTGGTATTTCTTGAGGGCATATACATTTCCAACCCCTCGCGTTCATTAATGGAGTAGTTACGTTCTGCACTAGAGACTTTTCTACTGGGAAATGCAACCAAGTGATCAATGTCCCCTTCATCGGGTTACGTAAGGACGGCTCCTACGGCAATCCTTGAAGCATCCACATGGACATGGAAAACCTTTGTCCAGTCAGGAAATATGAGAATAGGCGTAGAGACCATATTTTCCTTAAGTAGCTCAAAACTCTTTTGACACTCGTCATCCCAAAAAAATGATACGTCCTTCTTTAATAGTTTTTCCATGGGTGTTGTGATCAGTGCGTACCCTTGAATAAACTTCATATAGTAGCCTGTGTGCCCGAGGATGGATCACAATTGTTTCTCCATTGTGAGGACTGCTAAATTGATGATCACTGCAACTTTGGTGGGGTCAACCATCTATCCCTGCTGACAGACTATATGGCCTAACAAGATCCTGAAAGGCATGCATAATATGCACTTCTTAATATTTATGGAAATTTGGTGCTTTCTACAAGCATCCAACATCACGCGCAGGTTCAAGACATGCTTATTTACCAATCCCAATACTGTCCAATCATCAAAGTATACCTCCAAGAGCTCATGAATGAACTCCTTAAATACTGCGACCACTACCCGCGAAAAAATGGCAGGAGAATTTTTTAGCCCAAATGGCATGATGGTTTACTGGAAGGATCCCCATTTGGTGGCGAGCGTAGTTTTGCTGTGATCTTCAGGTGCGATCCTGATCTGATGGTAGCCTAAAAAATTGTTAGTGAACGAGTATGCTTCCTGACCTCCCACACTATCAAGGATTTCATTAGAGAATAACGTAGTGAAGGGATCATGTACGCAGGGATCATTCAGCTTATGCAGGTCGACACAAATTCTTGTTTCTCCTTTAGTCTTATTCTCTTGGACCACCATAGGGCTTACTTAATCTGACTACTCTATTGGTTCGATGATACTTGCGGCTAGCATTTTGTCAATTTCTTCCCTAAAATTATTCTTATACTTGGGGTTCAATTGGTAAGGGTGATGTTTGACAGGGCATGCATCTAGTTTTAGAGTGATTTGCATGACCCCCAGGTCCCCCGTAATACCTTTGAGTTCTGTGAATTTCATAGGAAACAGGTCCTGGTACTCTGTGAGAAGGTCCGCGACTTTCCCAACAGTATCTTCATCCTAGTAGTCCCCAATTCCAGCTAGCTTAGGTTGTTCTTCTATTCCAATGTTGACTTCCCTTAGCTTAAGAGGATTGGTCACATCGACAGTCTGAAGTGGGGGTCCAACAACTGTTCGTTCACCCTATAATTCTAGAATAGTGATAATTTGTAGATCTTCGTCACATTCCTCCATTGATAGATTGCGACAGTTAGCAATATCCTGCATCTGCGTATCCCAACCTAACTCCCCACACTTAATACGAGAGCGTGATTCATAAAATACTAGGGCTTATATGTCTTGCAGGGCTTCATCCAATTCCTCAGTTCTGCCTATCAACCCAAATTTCTCCATAAATTCATCCCTCATGGTCTCCTAGTGGTGGGTGCGCTGATGTAGCTCTACATCCAACTACCATGCGGTGGGGATTGGCCCCAAGGCATGAATGAATAGGTGGACCCATTCATCCCTGGTCCTTTAACACCACACCTCCATACACGTAGCTAAATGCTTGCACGGGTTGCCTTGGCCAAGGAAATTCTCCATGCGTAGGTGAACTGGGGGTTCAAACTGTAGGATCATCTTCTTGCGACATTCCTCCCAATCCTGAAAAGTCTCCTGATGAGTCTCCCAACACCACGCGGGAGTTGCGCACATGGCTAGGTTAAGTGCCCACATTCTTCATTCATTTGGTACTTCCGCTTCAAATGCTCTGATAAAATCCCTAATACTACCAGAATCATCAAAGTAAGGAAACTCTCTTACCTCTGAGGAGATACACCGGAAGTTATTTGTGATCTGAAGACACTGTAGCACAGATACCTCATGCAACTGGTTCTGCCAATTCTCAATCTCCCTGTTAGAGTCTGAGAGGCATTCGTTGTCCTTCTCCCAACAAAGCATGTCATCAGCCATAGGGTTATTCCAATCTTCGTCCCAGGCGGTTATTTTATAGATATGCTCCACGTCATCTTCTTCGCACACAGGTTCTGTATACTATTCTCCTTCTACTGGGTCTAGGGGAACTATTACGCTCGTACTCGCATTCTCAAAAACCCTGCTCCTTTTCTTCAAGTTGATAATGCCTCCCATATCTATAGCTCAGTCCAGTCCTAGGAGCACAGGATAAGGGTATCCATCCTCTACAATTTGAATTACCTGAGAATACGTGTATACCTTAACTCCTGTGATATCTACCATATTCTTGATAATCTCCCCAGCGGTATGATCTTATATTGGTTATCCATGCACAGTTGTATAGTAGACCATTCCAGCTTAGGTTCTCCCATCCTCTACCATGTTTTCTTGGGCAGGACATTTGCATCAGATCCCAGATCCAAGATGAAATGATCCATTTCATAATCACCAATCTACCCAGTGAGCCACATTTTCCGACCAGTGCGTTTCTTATGCTTGTAAATTTTGTGAACATATTTAACTTTTGTTGGAGGGTCAGTTTTTTCTACGCAACTGTCTATGAGTGCTTGAATATTTTCTACTACCTTCTAGTTGCGTATTAGCTTCATACATGCGTGCAGGAATGGTTTGACTTCTTCGTCTGCTTTTAAGTTTGTTGGAGCCTTGGAAGTAGATGCCTCATCCTTGGTAAAGCCTTTGTGAGCTTCTAGGAAGGTTTCTTTCTCTTTCTATAGGTCCAAGCTTTCCTTCTTGATAGTGGCTTTTCAGATAAGGGGTTCAGTTGCCGCTCTTTACTCAGCTCCTCCACCAGCCATGCCGATGCGTATAATGACATTAATACTGGGTCCCTCATCACATGGTTCTGCCTTAACCCTTTGTACATTTTGCATTGGAGTTTGTTGTTTCTACTGCATATTTTCTATTAATACCGGACAATCCTCGATCACATGATCCAATTGCCTACAATATCTGCAATACTTTCGCGCGGGGTTAGGACAATCCCATGTGAAGTGCCCTACTTCCCCACAATTATAACAAATCAACTGCCCCATTCTATGACCCGTGCTTCCTCCTCTCCCCCCCAGCCTCTGGCAGGGGAACCTCCCCGTCCAAAGGGAGATAGTGGTGATGAAGGGTCAGTATGTACCCTGTACAGGTTTACGCGGTCTATCATTAAGTCATATGTCTGGCAGTAGTGTTCGGTATGTCCTACATATGAACAAAATCGGCACCATTGCTGCTTTAATTCTGGAACATAGGCAGCAAGATGGGGGCAGTGGTTAGTATCATGCAGTACAGCTACGCGGTAGTCAGTGCACCATAATGGGGGGCCGCTTGGTCCCGCAGCTTCTTTAGGGTGTAATGGGTTTGGCCCCCCAGCTTGCATGTACTCCACCAACAGAGGGCACATATCCTTGGTGTGGCCTGACACCCTGCATCTTATGCACCATACGTCTGGACTAGCTTATATCCCTCGCTCCCTTCGAAAATTATGGATCTCAAGGTGCATAGCTTCCAGCTATCCCTAGATCTGTTGTACCCCAAACTAGGCATCGTCTCTTGGCACAGCTTCTAGCTTCATGGCAATATCCAAGGCTTAATTCTCTTGTGTATCAATCGCTTGCTGACCCATAGGCCCACGCCGGTGAGGTAGTAGCATGGAAATGAACCATTCCTTGTGTTGTATATCCTCATACTTGAATTCCCCATCTCTGATAACCTTCTTTAGCCGCTGATTAGCCTCCCACACCGACTCAGTAGGCCCCTATTTAAAGTCTTTCAAGTCAAACACTATTTGAGAGTAGGACTTAGGCTTTCGAAACTGTTGTTTTAAATCATCCTTAATTTCTTGTATTGATGGATCCGCATACTAGCCTACATACCCCATGAACCAATCCAAGGCCCTCCCCCCAAAGGCTAGGGATAGTTGCGCCCTTTTCACAACATCGCTAGACACATTTTGCATAGTCCATAATGATTCTGCTACAAACCAAAATCGATCCATGTCGTCATCTCCCACAGCCTTGAAGGTGGGCAGCTTCATGTGTGTGGCCATATCTTCTTCTAGTGGTGGCGGAGGGGTAGGTGAGTTCTTACCCTTACGCTGATTCGACGGTGGTGTAACCAGAGGATTAGTTCCTGTGTGCGTCGATGGATCTCTTAAGGGGCTATAGACGGATCTATCCCCTTCTTGGTTGACCTTATAGTACTTACCACTTCGTGTTGTACTTTCACCATGATCAATCATCATTCATTCGATGTGGCTGTACAACATGCCTTTTCACTCAGTAATATTTTAATTAGTAGTAGTAGTGTTCGAAAGAACTTACCTCGGAATACTTTTAATAACCTTCACTCCGCTTCAGATTAAGATACAAACTCATCGACACCGAGTTCTTCTACAAATCCTCCTATCACACTATCCACCCAGTGATCTACAGTCTGGGTGATTGTGTTATCAGCCTTCTCAACTGTTGAATCAATTCCAGAGTCCACTGCGTAACCTAACCATATTTCTAGCATGTCTGATATTATACTAGCCTCGCTAGCCACTCCTGGAGCTCATGCAAAAAACTTACGAAGAAAATTTCATGTACTTCTGTGAAAATATATTTGTTCTTCCAATTCTTAGTTGTTAGCTTTGTGCTGCGATTCTCTTTTATGGAAAATTCCTGAATCTGTTTTTTGAACCAGTCTTCGAGCTCCAATTTCTGATGTCTCCAACGGCCTCATGGAATTACCCGATCTCTCCCTCAAAATGCTTCAAGTCCCAACAACGGAACCATTTGTTGGCTTGAGGGGTCCTGACCCAAGTTCAAATTTAAGGTTTGCCAAAAAACCCCTATACTACTAGCCCTTTTGGCAATGACCTACTTTTGTAGGCCAAGGTCTCACCCGAAGTAGTATGGGTGGGTGCTGGAACCAGGTTTCCACACCCTATGAGAAAGTGGATAACGGAGGTAGTCCTTATCAAGATCTATCAGATTCACATAGAATCAATTTCATTACCGAGCCCTTAACAGTATAGCAGCGAAGCTTATAACCTTCTAGACAACATGTAACATAAACAAAGACATTACCATTAAATAGATCTTAGCAAACTCTTCACATCCACGTGCACATTACTAATTACAACCATAAAATAACACAACCACAGTTATTCAAATAACACAGAGATACTTCAAGAGTAATGCAGTTAATCAAGATAACGCAAAGGTACTTCAACTGTAAACGCAATAATCCAAGATAACAGAGAGATATTTTTAGGTCCCCATAATTTGTTAGATTGGTGAGAAAAAATGAACAGGGGTAACATCAGACCAGTCTTTGGAGTCCTAGGACCTAGCCTTCCTGGACTCAGAGAGGGCTCTCTTTGTTTTTGTGCAAAGGATGTGAACTTGTTTTCTTTTAGGGTTTGATTTTAGGCTAGCTGTTAAGTTTAGGGTTTGTTTGTTTGTTTGGGTTGGGTAGATGATAAAGTAGAATAGATGGAGTGAGAGATCTTCAATTCATTGGGCTATAGAGTCTACAAAAGTTCATGGATATTTCAACATTGAATTAGGGTGCATCACAGGTCAAATCTAACATTGTCAAATGGATCTTCAAGGTTTGTGTGAGATGAAATGAACATCAAGTTTGTGAACATAGTAGGTGTAAAAGGGCAGTTAAGAATCCTTGAACAAATACCTTTAAACAAGAATGGTCTTTAGTACTACTAGCATGAATAAATAATCATAATACAGGGCAAACCAATAACTCTTTGATTAAACTCAAGCAAATAAGCATCTAAGACAAACAATCTAGTGAACTATAGAAGGCAACAAACTTGTATAACTTCTAGTGATTTCACCTTCAAGATTAGAAAACATTTAAGATAGACATATAACATAGATCAAAGAAGAGGGAACTCCTCAAAATCATTGATCAAAGCTATAAAGACCTTCAAGGAAATATTTTAAGAATGGAAAAAGGGCATGATGAAAACATAAACCTCTTTGGCAAAACCTAATCAGTGATACTTCAAAGAAATATCTTAAGAACAAAGTTTAAGTAACGTCAAAAAAGCAGGGCTAACCATAAAACATCTTGAAATTTACTGTATTGAATCATTCATAAGATAAACAAGCATAAGTGGGTCTAGAGAGCAACTAAGAATTCTCTAAACTGACCTAGCAGAGGAAAACATAGAGGCAATATAGGACAAACAGAGATAAGGTACCTTTGAACAACGTTTCTTAGTCTAAAACTTTTGTCCTATTGCAACATAGAAATATGAAACATAATGATAATAGAGGAAAACATGAACTAAATAGGAACACGTCACCATTAACTATGCTCAGGGATCCTGCAAGCATGCCTTCTCCAATGTCAAGCAAGCCAAGCCATCCACAAACACCAAAAACCAATTTCTCTTCAATCTCCAAAACTATGTTTTACTCACAAGAGTCATCAAATGCCAAACTTTTACAATAAGGCCCTCATGCTCTATTTATCTAGCAAAGTAGGGTAAAAACCCTAACTAGAGTTTGAAAATGTCAAAAATACCCATAAATGTCATTTATGTCTAAGAGACCATGCAAGGCCCAAGACATAAAATATCTAATGAAATAAATGAAAAAATAACACCTAACACCTAAATTTGGAGAGATTTTCCCCAAAAAACACTAAAATATATTTTTTCCATAAATGAGTGTCTTTTTTTGACTTTTGCACAAAAGAGCGCAGCAGAGAGGTCCAAGGGCGCAGCGCCTATACTGGAAAATTGGGTCCTCTTGCACCTTAATTTTGAAGTCCTTCCCAATGTCGGAATGAGCTCAGTTATGGCTCATTGGAAATATTGTTGAGTCTAATTTACAAAACTGCCCTTGTTTTCCTAATTCGCCTCCATTTTCCTATTCAAAAACAAAAACTCCCAAGGTTGCCAAAGGTGCAGCGCCAGCCCTGAAATTAGGGCAGAAAGGTCAAATTGTGGGTGTTTTTGGCCCTTTTCGAGGACCAAATGAACTCCAAATGACCTAAAATTTGGTGGGAATGCTATAATTGAGCTGAGGATTTCAGAAATGTAATTTTTTCTTCTTAAGGATGCACTGAGAAAAATAACAGCGCCAAGGGCGCTGCGCCCTTGGTCCTCCAAATCAGCGAAAAGAAAAATTTTCCAAAAAGTTCTCAAAAGTTACAAATATCTTCTTCAAGGAGTTTGGGATGCCTGTAGAGAAGCATCAACTAAGATCTCAAGGTTTTCTTGGTGTTTTTCCTCCTTGAGTGCTTGAATTTCAGCAAGGGCTCCTTTGAGATTGGCCCTTGCAATTTGATTTTTTAATGCATAGTGCTTGGCCATATGTTTCTGTAGGCCAAGGTCCCTTCGTGTCTTATTTAGCTGCTTGTGTTCATCCTTATAGTAATCAATAATATACTTTTTCATGCCAAGCTTCCTTTGTAGGTCTCTGATCTAAGCATCCTTTCTTTGGAGCAAGATGCTTGTAACCTCTCCTCATCTTCATTTTCACTGTCAAGGTCATTATGAATGAGCTCAAATTCCTTTTCAACCTCATGATTGTATTCTTGTTCCTCCTTTATTACCTTCTCTTTTCCTTTTTCTAGCTTCTTGGTGGAAGTGGAAGGCATGGCCCCTTGCCTTTTTTAGGCAGCAAACACATGTCTTTCTCCTCTTTGATATGTCAAGGCAAAAGGTTTGATTGTAATCATTTTGGTGTCTTCATCATGGTTTCCATATTGACTGTCATTATCATTATCATGGCTGCTTTATTCATCATTCACCATATATTTATTGGCATCTACCTCCATGCCTTCTTGACGTCTTTCTTAATTTGTGTTCTCACTATTAGAGGTGTCATGACTTTCATTGATGTCATCTTCTTTATTACCTTGGCTGCTTTGTGTACCATCATTGGTCATTTCATCACTGTTTGCCTCCCCACTGATTTTTGCACTGTTCTTTGCACCACTATGAGTCTCCTTGTCTTTGGCCTTGCTCTCTGAACTAGCATTATTATCACTATGAGGCTCATTGTTTTCACTGCCTTCGTGGTCATTATGACTGTCACTGCTTCCTTCCTTACTGCTACTTACATCATTACTGTGATCTCCACTTCTATTATCAGCTTATTCACTGACATTTTGGTCCTTGTTGTCACTGTTTTCATTAGCATCATCATTTTTATCAGTCTCCATGTTTTCAGCCTCATCACTGTTCACTTTTCTTCCAACATCATCACTGACCTTATCACCACTAGGAGCCTCACTGTTTTTACTGTCATTTTGGCTCTTAGTTTCACTGCCACCATCATTGTCATCTGTCTCTTTGTCACTTCCTTCATTTGTGTCCATATATTGGTTGCTTTATTCATCATTTTCCTCCTCTTCATTGTCATCTAATTCCATGTCTTCTGCTTCATTGTTGACCTCTTCCACTTCACTTCCATCATTACTGCTTGTTTCATGATTATTACTTGATTGATAATTACCTTCTCCTTCATGGTCACTTGCTTTTTCACTGCCACTTCCCTCTTGATCTGATGCATTGGGAGAGGGTGAGGAAGGAGGGTTTTGTTAAGGTGAGGGTATATGGGTAGACGATGAAGCATGATTAGTAGATGATAATGGGGGAGTAGAGGGAGGAGGATGGAATGATGAGGGTTAATTTTGTTGAGGATGGGGTTTGTGATTTGTGAACACTTTATGAGCAATGAACACCTCCCATGGTATGCCCTTTTGCTCCAACTAATGTAGCACAACCATTTTGATCAAAGAGTGATGTAACAAACTTTGCATTTTTTGGGAATAGTTTCTCTTTTGTACAATGAAGGAAATCTTGTCAATACTCCTGTAGAGGTAGTAGGGTAGGTGTAGCCTCTTTACCCTAGTAAAGTGCATGAGAAACCTAATATGATAAGAATAAAGCCTAGATAACCTACCCTCACATGCAAAGTATTTCATGATTACCCTCATCAAAGGTGCATATCTTTCTAGAAGATGTGAGAAAGGGAATATATATTTGAAATTTTCTTGATATGTAGCCTTTAGGAAAGGCTCATAGTGGCTCAAGTCTAGATTGGTCTGTTTGAACCACTTCTCTCCTACACTGGGTATGCCTGTAGCATTGGTAATGGCATCTGAGGAGAGTTCAAAGGTCACCCCTGCAAATTTTGATTGTTTGTCATGTAGGTTAAGGATGAATAACCTTGTGAGCTCTGGGTGACTCTGTACCTGTTGTACTCTTTCACAAAAGTGAAAACATCCCACATTTTGGAAATGTGTGACATCCATAGGAGAGGCCATCATCTCATCAGTTTTTTGAGGCTCAAACCTTTTGATCTTATCACCTCTGTGTTTGTGTCTCCTTGGCACTAGGCTTCCCTCACCACTATCATTTCCTCCTTCTCTTGAAATTTTGACACTGTTGCTTTGCAAACCAAAAACCTAACACTGATTTGTGAAATTTATGGGAAAAAGGGCAAGGGGGTGATGGTGACAAAGGTATATTTTATTCAAATAAGGGATGAGTGAATGAGGGTGATGGAAAAACCCTAAATTATTGGAAAATATTTCAGAAATACAACCCTCTGTGTGTCTTCAGTGTGCAGATGGAGGAAGTTTTAATCAGTGTTTTATCATGAACTTAGGTTTTCCTCCTTAGGTTTTAATTCCCTCAATAAAAAATCACTGTAGATGCTTTGGAGAAAAGGCTTGACATTCACTTCCCTCTCAAATATGCTTTGAGGACCCTAGATGATGACTTGGAGTGATTTTGAGGGAATTTGAGCATTTTAACAGGTGTAGAGGCCCTCCTGGCCAAACACGCAAAACATGAACATGCTGTTGTGTCGGCCAAGGGCATAGCACTGAACATGCAACACGAAACGTGCAGCGGTGGGCCTGTCAGGTCTCCTAGTGAAACACGTAGCGCCGAACGAGGTCAGGTATGGTTGCATGTAGAGTCGGGTGCCAGGTGTGCAACAAAAAAGTTCTTCTACCCAGTCTTCTGGGTCTATTGGGTGAACATGTAGCGTTCAGCTAAGGGCACAACGCATTCACACAGGCGCGCAGCGCTGTACAATTTTACACAGGAATTTTCTCCAAGGGCATAACACCCGACTCAGAACGCTCAGCATCGGGTGGACTTGCCAAATGTCAACCAAAAATTGGAAGTTCTTCTCCTGGATGCTTTCTAATTTCTCTGCAACGGGAAAATAAGCCAAGTGATAGACAAAATGCCCTTTTATATGTTTTTGATTCACATTTAATCATTTTTTAACCCATTTTCTAATGTTTTGAGCTTTTGTCACTTTTTCACTCATATTTCTCTATCTTTTGCTGCAGGTGACTTGAAAAATTTTAAGTGGCTCCTTTTCCCTTCTTGGTGCCAGCTTGCTAGAAACATGAAATGGTCTTCTCTTTAGCCTGAGGGTCTGTTTCACTCATCTTGACATAGTGTTACACAATATTTTGTCACTGTCCCTACAATCCCCATCTTGCACATTAGAGGGTGACTTATGTGACTAATAAGAAGTGTCATGCCTTGCAAATACCATCATTGCATCCCTTTACATCAGTACAATATTCCTTTTGTTGACAATTCCTTGAGCAGAGCTTAAGAAACCCTTGTTTTTGCCTTGGCACGATTAGCTACTTCGACCCTCGCACCGATGAGGAAGATTAACACTGTGCCCCATGCCCGTTGGCGCTTTGTCTCAGTTAGACACCCACACCGAGCTGTTTATGGAATTTTTTTTTAAAATAGAGGCAGAGATTCCAATCCAACAACTTCGAGGATCAGTCACTAGGAGTGGTTGAATTGATTAACCACAGACTCCCTCCTTTAGTTTATTGTTTTCACCTCCCACGAGAACATCCTAAAGGATAAGCCTCCCTTCCACCTTTGTAGGGATCCTAACCTCCTCCTTTTCCTCTATAAAAAGAAGCTATCTCTTCTTGCATAAGCTAGCTGAACAGTTGAACAGCTAAATAACTGAATAGATGAACTTGGAAATTGAATTACTATAGTCGAATTGTTGAAGAGATAGAACAAGAAGGAACTTCGTTGAGAGAGCTTGAGTCCATTCCCTCATCCCATCCGAATCCCCTGACGAGTATCTGAGATGCGCTTTTGCTGAACCCCGCTGGAGGAGACTGCGATGTCAAAGCTTTGGTTGTACCTCTTATTTCTATCAATATATACGTGACTATTGTTTGGGTTCCCATTTTGTGTTCTGTCATTTGTTTAATGTAATATTCTTAGCCCTCTTTGACTGGATGGTGATTACGAATGAAGTTATTATGTTGTATGTTGTTCTTGTTTACTATTCTGTGTGCAGGTATCCAAGCATGACTGCAGAAAGATTGTAACTTGCCAAGGCAGGAGCGAGAGGCCACCACCACTACAGTCGTGACGACGGCATTGGTCTCCAGGTAGGTCAATCAAATGTGTCCTCTTTTAATTCAGTAATTAGGAATATACACTCTACAATTTCCCTTTGTTTCTAGACCCACTCTAGGGCTAGAGGGATCATCTATGTCTGCAGAGAGGATTTACCTGCTTAACAAATTGGTGACTCCACCGGGGACTAGTGTGAGTTTGTCGTTTTAGCTTGTTGGGTCAATTTCGGTCGTTGACTTGCTTGTTTATATTTTTCTGGTTTTCTTGCTTGTTATAAAACCTCTGTTCAGCTCCAGCATGTCAAGGTTGTCTTTTGCTCCTTGGATTTACCTTTTTTATTTGGCTTGGCATGTTTTTCGTTTGAACGGTCACGCTGATTGGCGCAAGTTGCTTTTGGTGCAGCCGTGCCAACCCCTGTGTGACGCTGAATATCACCTCACAGTCACGCTGACTACTATATAATTAGGTTTACCCTGCTTGATGAGTTTTTTGGTCAGTTGTACTTGACTCTGGGTTTTTTTTTGTTTGTAATTAAGCTTTTGGGACTGTTTTGACTACTGTAGACTTGTTTTTTGGTCAGTTGTACTTGACTCTGGGTTGTTTGTAATTAAGCTTTTGGGACTGTTTTGACTACTGTAGACTTGTTTTTCTCGGTCGTTAGCTTATTTTCTTATCGATGTAGTTTAATGCCTTAGGGTTTTCTGAGTGTCTTGGTACATTGAGCCTTCTAAATGGAATCCAAGTCTCTTTGATTGTTGTCAGTCTCATTCTTCGGTTGATTGCACTAAGTTTTCTTGATCCTTTTGAGTGCTTGCTTTGGTTGGATGATCATTTCATTTTCTCGTTTGATTCTCCTCCTTGTTGCTCCAAGCATAGATTACAATGCTTGTATGGGTCGCTTTGAAAAATTCCTTCTGGTTTGAAAGATTGCGGCATTGGTTTGAGTGCTTTCTTGTGTTTGTTTTGTGCCAGTTGAGTCATTCAATTTCAATTCCTACATTCAAAATACTCAAGCTCGTGTTTATTTTGTTTTTCATGTATTTAGTGCATTCTGTGCTTCATTTCATTAGAAGATCAAAAAATGGTTTTCATTCTTTCCTTCGCATTGAAAGTGAAAACTTCTTTTGCATAACTAGCAGTTGATAGTCTAGGAAAGAGCTTCGTTTTTCGTTTGATTGCATTAGATGCATTAGTGGATTTCTTCACATAATTTCATTTGTTTGCTATTGTTTGAAAGATCTCTATCCTTCTCGTAAATAGCATTCATTGAATCAAATTTGATGCTCATTTGCATATAGTTTTCATCTAGGGAATTATAGATCCACATTTGGTAGGGCCTTGAAACTAAAACATAATCCAAGATCAACTTTAAAATTCATTTAATTAACCTAAGGAAACATTGAAACCTAACGCAGCATTCTAGTGGTCTAGGCTAGAGACCTGTTCTGATGTCTTAAAACCTAGTAGCTGTTGTACGCCATCTGGCTGCAGACAGCGGTAGGACATACTTGTGCTCCATGTACTGTCGAGTATATAAAGGGAGACCCCTCTAGGTTGCAATCCTTGTATCCATAAGAAGCTGAGTCTGCCGCCTTGTAACCATGATACACCGAACACAACATTCAGGGAGACTACCTGCATGTACGTTAAGTCCTTGGTCATTTTTTCTTTCACTTGATTAGCAAGGTGTATATGGAAGTTCACAGAAACCTGGTACACCATCTTTCTTAGAGTGCCTGAGCAATCATTTTGATCTTTTCATGACTCTTTAAAAAGAGAAGAGATCGTCGAGCACTTGTCCTTTCACACTCGTTTAAAATTGAAAGTGATTAGAGTCATATTTTGCTTGTTTCTCAACTCTTAAAACATGGAATAGGGAAATATGGTTTCAGTGTCATAAAATTAATTACCTACGATCACATTCCCATTAAAAGTTTTATTACTTGGCATGTTTTTATTTTCCTTATATTTTGATCTTGGAGCCTTCGATTGGTTATCTTTTTTCCTTCATGTTTTGAAATACAGTCACAGTGACGGAACCATCAGTTTTGTCATCCTCACTACCTCCTAGTGGTAGTTCTTTTCTGGACGTTTCTTTTGAAACCCCTCAGTCCACTAGGTATGCTGAGTTTTCACAGTCTATCCTCCCGTCTATCTTGCCTCTTGCTACCCAATCTCCCACTCACGAGTACGTTGAGTTCAATTGGCCTCCTTCGGGTGCTTGGTCCAGTTTTGGGGAAGAAGGAGAATTTCCTCCTCTTACGTCAGGATCACCATTTATAGTTGTTGTGGTACCTCCTAGTCCTAGGAGTCTTTTCGAAGATATTACGACAGAGTCAGACATGGATTCATCTAGTCCTGATGGCAGTGAAAGTATGCCTGTTTCTACAGGAGAATATCAAATTTTTCCTGAAGATATCCCTTGTGTTTCTATTAACTGTTCTCTAGCATCAGTGTCACTTCCACGTGGATATAGGTCTTTGAGTGAGATTATTTATGGTGTTGTATCCATAGCACAATCTAGTACATCAACTCCTCCTCAGAGTTCGGTCCTCCCTTCGTTATGACTATCACCTTCAGAATTTGATCTGTCGATTACTGTTACGTCTGTCCCAGTTCAACCTACTGTATGTGTAGCTTCGTCTACACTGGTTGTTACGACTCATTCATCAGGATATTTTCACACTCGCAGGTCTATTTTTCTCAATCCTACGCGGCCTGTCAATTCCGGTCCAGGTAGATCACAATCTCATGCCACGAAAGCCCCGCCTATGTCTAGTGTAGTTTCCACTGCCCTAGTGATTCCTGGTGGCCTTACGTTCAAAGAGTATATGTTGTTTGTTCAACAACATATCTCTCAGGGTTCTCAGTAGCCTCAAGCCCGTATCCATCACTATGATGCTGTCGAAAATCCTGTTTATTCGTTTCCGTATCATTATGATGAGTATGGTAATCCTGTCTATTTTCCTCCTATTGATCCTTATCGGGCTATTTTTTATCCTTCTCAACCTATTACTCATCTTGGACATACCTTACCTGTGTTAACCCCCTCTTCGGGACAACCTTTGGCTCAACAGGGCTCTGCCTTTCGTCCACAGGGACAACCTTCCGGTCCACAAGGCCAACCTTAACAAGTTCAACCCTCCAGTCTATCTAGTCAACCTTAGAATCAACCAGGACAATCTTATGCTCCTGGGGGGAAAAACTATCCACCACCGGGACAACCTGTTGCACCACAATTGCTGCCACACATTCAGTATGGTAAAAATTTTGTGCAACAAGGACAATCCTACAGTCCTCCTTCGAGTCAGCCTGGTTATCACAGAAAACCTAGTCCATCGAAACCATCGGGACACCCTCTTTTGGAAGGGCAACCCGTTGGCCATCAGTATCCAGTTCAACCAGCTCAACAATCGATTCAACCTACTCCTCAACTGGTTCCATCGGTTCAGCAGCTGGTTCTACCTGTTTATCCAACTCAGCACGGTCCACCTGTTCAGCAGCACACTCAACCTGCTCAGTAGGGTCTGCCTACTCAACCAAAAGGTGCTTATTACCCTCAAGGTTGATATCAACCTGTATATAGTGCACCCCAAGGTTTTTACCCTCAAAATCAACCTCCATTGTTCTATAATCAACCTCAAATCCATGCTTACATTCCGCAACAGAATCCATACGTTGCTCAGCAAGGACCTCAATGGTCTACTCAAACTCAGTATCTTGGTCTTCAACCCCAGTATCAACAAAATTATCCTGCTTCTAACCCCTATGGTAAGAATCCTTCGAGACAAAATATATGGGGGCATAATTTCTCTCGAACTGGGTGGAATGTGAACACGGGTCCTCATCAGAGACCTCCACTGACATTCAATCCTCAATTACCATTTCTTGCTAAGTTGGAGTTATCGGATGTGTCTAAGTTAACAAACGATCCCATTATTCACAACCCATATTGGCCTCCAGTTCCGACCAAGATTCCTGGTGATTGCCCTAAATTTGAGGGCAATTCTGGTGAAGACCCCCAAGCGCATGTTATGACTTCCCGCTTGTGGTGTTCCTATAACTCTTGGGTTGATGATTCTATTCGACTCTGTCTTTTCCAGCGAAATCTTACTGGTGCCACTGCAAAGTGGTACATTGAGCTGTCTCGTGGCATCTTCCAAGATTTCAATTCTTTAGCCATGGAATTCCTTACGCATTTTCAGTTACCAATCCGCTATGAGACCGGGATGCACCTCCTCACTTCATTGGAACAGGACCGAGCTACTCATATCTTGGATCATATTCATAAGTGGCGACATCATCGTTGCATGATCAAATTTGAGATTCCTGGTCAGCTTCTGACTCATTATTTCACTAACTCCTTTGTCAATCACATTGCAAAAGACATAGATATTGGGGCATGTGTAACGGAGGAACAAGCCATTTCTTACACCCAGTACCTTGATCTTGTGTACTCTTATTCTGGTGCATTGCATGATATCTTTCCAGATGCTCTCCAACCGGGAACTTATAAACCATCAGTGACTCCATCCGTCAATGGTACTATTGGTTTTGTATCTCAAACTTCTCAGACGTATTCTCCTTCAAACTCTGGGAAGCAGAAGTCCACTTCTTCCAACAATGTTTCTTCTCATTCTACTTTGAATTCTGGTAACCCCGTAGAATTTAATGTCGTGTAGGCCAATCCGGTGGATAATGCTTTTAAAGGTAAAAAAAAGGTAAGGCTAAAGCCGATACCCCGAATCAGGATTCTTAGAAACCTCGTGCTGGTGATGGTTCTCAATGCAAGCCGAAGTACCTTGTTTGATTTGTGATGATGAGCACTTCACCAAGGACTATCCTCTACGGTCCGAAGCGAGGCAATTGCTCAAAGGAACCCAGGGAGCTCCGGTTGTTCTTGAAGAACCTTTCCCATCTCAGCAGGCCCAGATGGTAGAGCAACCTCAATCCTTTGCCCCATTTGGCTCCCAGGTGTTCATGATGAACGGTTCTGCACCCGTTTATATTTCTACTCGATCGAAATATTATACTAGATCACGTCAGGTAGCGGGGAAGGAGATTGTTGATGGTCCTCCCCCTCCGCCTGTTTCTATCCCATTTGAGATTGAAAGGCCCAGAACTGAATCCGTTGTACGACCACCTTCCAAAGGTGTACTCCGCAAGTCTTCTTATAATCCCAATTCCCGTGCCGCTCAACATTATAGTATTATTGAGGATTTGGCTCAAGCGCCGTCTACGATGTCCGCATTAGAATTCCTTCAGATTTTTCTATCTCAACAAAAGGCTTTATTTTCTGTGATTGGTGGGATTGATCATGTTGATACTAGTGTTCTTGCTTTCGATTTAGAGAATCTCGTTCCACAACTTCCGCATCAAATTGCACTTATTATCCAAGTTGGTGTTAATGGTTTGAATATCCATTGAGCGGTTGTGGGCGAGGGTGCGTCTACGTGCGTAATGTCCTCTGCTTGTTAGAAAGCCATTGGTTATCCAGCTCTGACTTCCAGTGGAAATTTTAAGGATGGAAAATTATTTTGAAGTTTAAATAATTCGCGAATCTCACTAGTACCTAATATGCAAACTATAAAAATTTTATTGATGTATTTGTAAAATTATTGAAATTTATAATGATTTTATATATACTCTCTATATAATGTTGGTGATTTTTAACGTAAAATATTTTTATATTGTAAAATTTGGGCGAATCATTTTTATAAAAAATGGAAATTGGCGAATATTGTTTTTGTAAAAATCATGGAAAATTAGCCCACCTGCGAATATTAGCCCTTAAATTTTTCCATGTTGACTTCATCGCCGAATGCTCTTGAAGCATTTGATGGAAGGGAATCTAAACCTCTCGGTGTTCTCGCTAGTTTGACGATTACATTGGAAGGGAAGATAGTAAATGTCAAGGTTGAGGTAGTTGATGCTAAGATCAATTACAATATTCTCCTCGAACGCAGTTGGACTCACACCATGTTGTGTCTTCCGTCCAATCCCTTTCCTGTTCTAAAATTCCCACACGAAGGAAAGATGTTACTGTTGATCAATTGTCTTTTTTCAATTCTTCTTCCGAGAACAACGTTCCGTATGTTGATCAGATTCCTACTCCCTATGAGAGCGTAGGGCCAGTTCTTTTCAAGGATCCTGCCCTCATGAGTATTTTTCCCCTTCATCCACCACATACTTTTCAGGTCAATATGATCTCTCGGTCCGATGACCCATGGATTATCCCTTCACCTGAGTAGATCGATTCTTTCGACAATTCGATGCCGTTGAGTCCGATTGAGCTTGAATATTGTGAACTCATTGCGGCTTTGAACACTCCGTCTTCTGATTGTGCTCCTTTGAGCATGTCTCTTGACATTTATTCTCAATCCCCCTATCTTGGCGATTCAGATTCACTTGATTCGGAAGCCGATAAAGCCCTGAATGACTGTCACAGTGGCGCCTATGGTAGTTAAATGTCTGGTTATGCTACTGCACAAAATATTCTTTGTGCTAGCTATTTACGGCCTTCTATATTCAAGGATTGCATTGTTCCACTTCGTAAATGTCATGATTGCCAGATATACCAACACAAGATGCATGCACCGCCTGTACCTCTTCATCCTGTTGTTACCGTTGGTCCCTTTGTGAAGTGGGGCATCGATTTTATGACATGTAACCCTCACTCGGCTGGGGGGCATGCCTCTATTATCGTAGCCATGGACTACTTCACCAAATGGGTCGAAACAATGCCTACACTTGCCGCTGACAGTAAGACAGCTGCTCAATTCATATTAAATCACATCATTGCTAGGTTTGGTGTCCCTCAAGCCATTGTTACCGATCATGGTTCCCATTTTCGGCATTATATGTTGGCGGAGTTGACTTCTAAGTTGGGTCTGCGTCATGATAGCTCAATGTTGTACTATCCTTAAGCCAATGGCCAGGTTGAAGCCGTGAACAAATTTCTAGTCACCATGCTTCAACGTATGATTGGTATCCACAAATCCAATTGGCATCTCATGTTATTTTCGAATCTTTGGGCATATCGAACCTCAGTTAAGAATGCAACCGGATCCACTCCTTTCCAGTTTTTTTATGGTCTGGAAGTTACTCTTTCGATTGAATGTGAAATACCTTTACTCAAGTTGGTTGTCAAATTACTGTCGAACACTTCACCAGAAGAAGAGCATCTCCTTTATTTAGAAAGACTGGATGAAACCCACCGCTTGGCTGCTCTGGTTATCGAAGCACATAAGAAGCGGGTTAAAGCTCATTTTGACCAATTGGTTTCCCCTCATTCTTTCGTCGAAGGAGATCTCGTCCTCCTATATGACCAAGCTCATGATAAGCTGGGGGCAGGCCAATTTCAACCCATGTGGCATTGGCCCTACATTATTAAATGTGTTTTGCAGAATGGGGTCTATGAGCTTATTGACTACGGAGGTCATCCTCTAGAACAACCCAGAAATGGGTTGTATCTCAAAAAATATTATGCATGAGTCATTCATGCATTATTTGTGTACAGAAGTGTTGTTTTCATTTTTGTACATGTTTTGGGTTTGGTGTGCTCTATGACCTTTTTTTCCTGCTTATTGGGTCTTGCTTATTGTGCAGATGTCTATTACCCCGTATGTCGGTTTCACAGATGGTGCTTTGCGCAGTACAAGGAATTTGTCTTCAGCAGCCTAGGTAATTTATGATCTCGTTGGTGAATTGATAGATCTGCAAGGTATTTGTCTAGGGAAAACCACAAACAATGTCGCTCAATATAGTGTTGTCATTGAACTACTAACCGAGGCAATCAACCTCGGCATACGTGCATTGCTTGTAAATCTAGACTCACATCTTGTCATTCTTTAGCTCAATGGTCATTATTTGGTTAGAAATCCGTACATTCTGAGATTTTATTTACGTATTTTTTTTCTAGAAAGACATTTTTATTTTATTACATATCAACATATTCCTAGACAAATGAATGCATTAACTGATACAATGGCCAACATTGTTTTAGATAGACATTTGCGTAATTTGAAAAATCATCATCATATGTAAAAGATCCATGTAGGAAAATAGATATATATATATATATATATATATATATATATATATATATATATATATATATATATATATATATATCGAATGTTTTCATTCGTGTGCATCATAACCCCAAAAAATATGTGTGTTTCTGTTACATCCTGAGACATCATGTTTCTCAAAAAATATGTAGATAAAAACCTAGGTACCTAATCGACATGATGCTCATGGTAGCATGTCAATTCTCATACAAGCCACCTCAGAAAACTGTGAATTCGGCTTGGCAACCCTACAGTATGTCTCTGGCAGGAACGAAGAACATCGTTGAATCATGCATAGTCTGGGACTCCACATTTGATTCCCTCCAAGTTTCACATGATCTCCTCCTCCTCGCCTTCCTTGCCATGAGGGTCAAAATCGCGAAGGATTTGCCTCTCTATTGGAGACATGCCTGCGGGTCTCTCTGGGCCAACATCTGCAAATATATGGGGTTAATATCAGAACATGCACAATTAAAAAAAATCATAACACTCATAAAAGTTAAAAAATAATGAGTCTTACCCAAATATTCATCCCAATCCTCTCCCTCTAGGAGTGGGAGGTCCAAAACACCAGTAAAATCTGTAGCAGAGTAGTGTTATTCCTCCACAACGATCAGCTGTTGGCGGAGCCAATCAAGGAACTCTAGTCTCTAGGACATCTATTCACTACCCCCTACCCTTGGCGTCAGAGCTGCCCATCGGGCCATCCGTGGCTCCCTCGCTGGTGGTGCCAGAACTATGACCTCCTGATGCTGGAATATTGGTAGTCGTTCCAAGAAGAATGATACCAGGATAGACCCGTAACCAAATTGCTTCAATTTGGTCTTCTTGCATTTTTTCAGCTGGCATTTCATGCTTATTTTCATGGCCTCTACCCAGTTGTAGATGGTTGGTGACAAGCAGTCTACAGTAAGGAGAAACTATATTTTTTTTTCTTCATGCGGTGCTTGCGATCCCACAGCTCATGTGATGGTATGTAGCACTACTTTCAGTATCAAGTTTGGGATAGTCTCGATATCGACTTTCCCACATCTTGACCCCTTGCGTGCCCCTGGACATACCCTGTCTATTACCATGCCCATGCTCTCCATGGTGAGATGGGTTCCGGTAATGATTGGTGCTACCCCCCTCCGCAACAGTCCTGTTATGAAGTAGATAACAGAAACATCAATCTCGAGTTCCTAATTTCGAAGGATGAATTTTTCTTGATTCTCATCCCATATGCTGATTAAGTATTGTAGCAGCTCTGGTTGAGGTCAGAGACGTTGTGTCAAGAAGAAATTCTTCAGTCCACAGTCTCTGAGAGCTTCCATGCATCTCTCATTCCCCATGGCAAGCTCATCCTCTTCATAATGTTCCCGTTCTTTCCATTCGATCATCATTTCCGTCGCTTTATACCTGCAAACATTTTTACATGGACATTGTTAGCCTAATTAAAAACTAGAATTTGGAAAAACTTGGGTCTTTTGACTGCCTTTTTTAGCATAAAAATGGTTTGGGCAGTTGGCACGACTATTTCTAAAATAGTCAAGCCAATGGGCATGCCCCAGTGTAAAAAATGGTGCGGCTGGCACGAGTCCGTGACCGAAACCCGTGCCAACCGCCGTGCCCTAGATTTTACAAATTCCTCCTCATGAATCGAAACTGAGAATGGAATGTAATAAAATAAGGCTTAAAAGATGGAGAAGGGTGTCAGCTTTTATCTGGAATTGACAGATTCGATATTGGTCTACTGGATTGCCAGCTATCGTTGCCACAAAATCACAAGCTAAAATAGGTCACTATTGCTCCATAAGAGGTAAAAGTGAAAAGTAATTAGTTTTTACCATTTTTGGCATTTTATAACTTTTCAGAACCCTAATTAAGTTTTAAGACATATTTTTTTATTATTTTATTATATTATTTTCGAGAAATGGGTTTTACACGTGCCTTTTGTGCAGTGACAGGTTTTCACATGATGATGATAAAGTAACGAGTTATATTTTATACTTTTCGAACTCGGTAAAAACACGAAAAATTCACTATTGGAGTAATCTTTCAGCTCTTTTCTGACTCTCTAAAATTGAAAATATCGCCGAGATTCCTGTCATTTTGAACTCGTTAAATGGCTGTGAAATGATATCTACCCAGTATACGTTTACCCCTTTTTTCGGGCTGGGATGGATTATTTACAAAAAAGGAATACCTTAGCCTATCGTGACTAAGAGGTTCTTTTAGATATTTTTTCTACCTTTTCGGATCTGAGTGACTATTTACGAAAAGGGCCATAATGGAGTTTTCTTTTTTGCCTTCTTTTCAAACTCTATAAACATGAAAAGATGTTGAGTTCTCTCTTTGTCAGACTCGTTAAACCCTGATGACATCGGATTTCGTCACCATGACGTTACTCGAGTTCCTCCTTCCTAGGGCTCGTAAAATGTACTAGGTTGGATTTTTCCGAAGGACAAAATTACATTGCAAGCATATGTTATCCCCTTCAAGCTTGTTTAAAAAAAAAAAAATTGGGGTACTCGCCAGAAATGGTGGGGAAAATGGAACAAAATTCTAGTTACATTGGCAGTATTTTGCTCTTGAACATGGCACTTGTCTGCATTCGTGTCGGGTTGGGGACATCTCATTTCGTCTCTATAGGTTTGAGTAATCTCTTTTGAGCTCTCATTTTCTCTTTTCCATGTCATCATGACCTCAGATCCTTTGATGTCAAATACTGCCAAATCCAGTTTCGTGTCACTGATATGTTCAAGAGAAGTTTTCCTCTGTAGTTTTTAACCTCCCTCTGATTCTCTGTTGGTCCTGATTCACTATCATTATGTTCCTCTGTCTCATGTCGATGATGTGGGAAAAATTATGGTCCTCCTTCGACGAGGTCACTTCTTGTCGACTTCAGCTCATTATCCAGGAATCTGATCTCGAGACTCCCTTCCGGTACCTTGGAGCCTGCATGCCACATTGGCAAGTTCTTCGCATTCGATGCAAGGTCCACATAATTGGCCTTCGATTCAGTGATTGTATGGGTGTTCAATGTCAGATCATTGTTCACATTCCATGGATTGTACCTTTTGTACCTTGAGGTCCATTTTCATTATTGGTGGTTTCTCTCGTATCTGTTAATAGCTTTCATCATTGGCTGGTAATCAGACAATTTTCTTGCATGTTTGACTTCAGCTCATACATTCGCATACTTGAATTTGTACTTGTTCGGTTTGAGATGGAGCACAAGACCCTAGGTTTTGTTTAAAAAAATCCAGGCTGCGGGTTCTTGTGGATTATCATGACTTATTGCATGGCTCTTTTGTTTGGATGGCTGCGACCATACCTAAGTCTATTTGTTGATCCTTATTTACTGGATGGTTGCGTCCATACCTCGGATCTCATTTTTTATGTACTCTATTATGGATGGCTGCACCCATACCACATATTAATGTATCAGAGATATCAGTTGTATTTGTAATTGCAGGTTTTCCAACAGTGGTGTTTGGTTCAAATGCGTTCTCATAAAGCATTTCGCCCCTCCCTCTCCCTTAGACTTTATGCTTTAGGGGGCATCTGTTACACAACATTTTGTCACTATCCCTGCAATCCCCATCTCGCACATTGGAGGTTCATTTATGTGACTAATAAGAAGTGTCATGCCTTACAAAGACCATCATTGCATCCCTTTACATAAGTACAATATTCCTTCTCTTGACAATCCTCTGAGCAGAGCTTCAGAAACCCTTGTTTTTTCCTTGGCACGATTAGCTAGTTCAACCCTCGCACCGATGAGGAAGATCAACACTGGGCCCCACACCCGTTGGTGCTCTTTCTCAGTTAGACACCCATGCTGAGCTGTTTATGGAATGTTTTTTAAAAATAGAGGCGGAGATTCCAATCCAACAACTTCGAGGATGAGTCGCTGGGAGTGGTTGAACTGATTAACCACAGAATCCCTCCTTTAGTTTATGTTTTCCACCTCCCATGAGAACATCCTAAAGGATAGGCCTCCCTTCCACCTTTGTAAGGATCCTAACCTCCTCCTTTTCCTATATAAAAAGAAGCTATCTCCTCTTGCATAAGCTCGCTGAACAGCTGAACAAATGAATAGTTGAACTTAGACAATTGAATTACTATAGCCAAATTTTTGAAGAGATAGAACAATAAGGAACTTTGTTGAGAGAGCTTGAGTCCATGCCCTCATCCCATCTGAATCCCCTGACGAGTATATGAGATGCACTTTGGTTGAACCCCGCTAGAGGAGACTGCGACGTCAAAGCTTTGGTTGTACCTCTTCCTTTTATCAATATATACATGACTATTGTTTGGGTTCCCATTTTGTGTTCTGTCGTTTGTTTAATGCTAAATGACTGGCTGGTGATTACGAATGAAGTTATTATGTTGTATGTTGTTTTTGTTTATTGTTCTGTGTGCAAGTATCCAAGCATGACTACAGAAGGATTGTGACTTGCCGAGGCAGGAGGGAGAGGCCACCACTACTACAGCCGTGACAACAACATTGGACTCTAAGTAGGTCGATCTACCGTGTCCTATTTTCATTCAGTAATTAGGAATCTACACTCTAGCATGTCCCTTTATTTCTAGACCCACTCTAGGGCTAGAGGGATTGTATTTGTCTGCAGAGAGGATTTACCTGCTTAACACATAGCAAAACACCAAAAATTGCCTTCTCTGCCATTTTGAAACCTAGCACATCTCTTTATCTCATTCAGTAATGGTAAGCTTCTTAAAACATCTTTGAGGGATTTTTTCTTATATAAGCACTGTCAAAACCCCTCTTTGCTTGCATTGCGAAGTTGTAATCACGTTTTTACCCCTTTTGATATTCCTGAGTGTGGGTGACTTGAAATCATGGTTTTTTCCTTTCTCATTGATCTCCATTACCTTCTGCTCTTGTAGGTTTGCTATTGAGTTATGAAGTCGACTTCCCTTTGGCCTATTTATGCCTTTAACTCCTTTGTTGAAGGGTGATTATGAGAACCTTGAAATGGCTCTTCCCTTTGATCTTTGAAGCATGATAACTTTACCCTTGACAACATTAGGAATTTAAACACAAAGCAATATCTTCAACATTTCCTTTGTTCTTACCTTGGAGATCAAATTACCTTGTACTTGGCAGGTAACTGAAAACCTTGTCTTTAATTTTTTTCTCACTGATCCTTAGGCATGATAAACTCACCTTTGACAAGCACTATAGAATTCAAAATCATGCATGCTACCTTCTCTTTTGGACACTTCTAATTTGAAGGTGCCATAACATACTGACTTAGCCTTTTCTGATATTCCTGAAGTTTGATATGTTCAATTACACAACATCAACCTTATAATCACCTTGGGTTTCCATCTTGGAGCTCAACACTATGTTTTTATCCCTTTGACCACTGAGTGTGAGTAACTGAAATGAGAATTTGATCCTCCTCTCACTGATATCCATTACTTCTTTTTCTTTCGAAACAGTGAGAAATTTCACGTTGGAAAACTCTGGGATGACATACACAGTAGCCCTTTAAAATCTTCTTTCTGTTGTCATGATGGAAGCCTGACATATTCATTTTAACTCTTTTGACCATCTTTGGCATGACAAAATCCTTGGGGTTAGTTTGGAATATTTGAAAACAATGATATCTTCAGGAACCCTTTTATGTCATTATGGACTCCAAAGTTACCCTTTCACCTTCTTTGATCACCTTACCAAAATCCTAGGTTTCTGGGATGCTTGAGAATAATTATCAGTGTTGTCTTCTAAGTTCTCTATAGCCCTTTCAAGTTCATTCATTTATGTCCAGTTCACCTCACCTTTTTCCCTTTTTCAACTATAACTTCTAAAAAATTTCTTCCATGTTTGGTTTTCTTGGTGTGCCTCCTCCACGTGATTTGCTGCATTGAATCCTTGCTTGGCACACTGCTGGCCCAATCAGTCTTACGAACCTTGTTTCTCCTCAAGACCCAGTGCTTCATGTCTTCCTTTAGGAACACATCAGTTACTTTATCAATTTACCTTGTTGATCTACCTCTTGACATTCCTCCAAAAATGGAAAGCACATTTTCCTTTTGCAAAACTTGAAATTGACAAAGTAGCCCTCTTGGGAGATTTTCTGCTCTTTCTTGGGCAATCATGTGCTGATCTTGTCTTAAATTTGAACCAGCTTCTAGCACAAGGAAATCAGTGCTGAAAAACCAAGGATGACCCTACAACCTATGAAACCCTAATGACCTAGTGGGAGGCTCCTTTGACTTGGTCTTTCACTGAAAGGTTGGCTTGGGGTATTCAAGTGTAAAAAACAACGTTTTTGACAAATTTGTGTATTGAAGATCCAAAATACAATGTAATTGATTTATCCAAAGAGCCTACAGAGATATTTTTGATACCATCAATACTTGAGGAACCTATTGAACATGAGAAGGAGCAGGTTGTTTGGTAACCCTAGATGGAAAGTGGAGGGGTGAGGCAAAGGAAAAACATAGTGTTGAGGTCATTGGTGGGAAAATAGGACATAGATGAGTGGCATAAGCCCATGAGGGGTATTTTAGGAGTGGTAGGTTGATCATGGAATGGAAAAATAGTAGAATAGTGAAAATTTTGGTATAAGGATAAGGAAGGCAGTGAGATTTCTAAAACTCACAATATTCTGGAATCTTTTTTTTAGAAATCTAGGACAAGTATTTAGTCCTCTACAAATATCAAAAATTACTGATGACTAATAGATACTTCAAGAGATTCAGCATTCATTAATCATCCAAAATTCCAGTTACAACCCAAGTTACCACCTGCGCACACAGCCAGCGGGGTCCGCACATAGCAGGACTGAGGATCTCCGCGCACATAGCCAGCATGAGTCCTTACCCAAAACTACCCAAACAGAGTTCAAAATTTTTTATGTAGCATCAATCGTACTTGCCTACCTTTAGTCTCAAACTATCCATATATTTATATCATCATAGCCTTCGCTATCCTATGGTCCGCAAACTGTGGTTTACGAACTCTAGGTCTACCCTTTGACCCATTTAAAAAACATTGGGGCTTTGACCCGCCCCAAATCCCCTGTGCTAGATTAATTACTACAAAAATATACCAAAAACGCAGCTTAGGGAACCCCATTCCAACATTCCGTCAATCTTTCTTTTAGGACATGCCCTCTTCTCATTGTTTAATATAGGAAAACCTTTGCAAAAAGCCAAGGTATGTACAATATTACAACCTTTAAACAATAGAAAATTCAAAATTATGATCCCTATTATTATAGGACCCTAACACATACCTCGGATCTTATTTTTATATGTACTCTATTATCGATGGTTGTGCCCATGCCACATATTCATGTGTCAGAGATATCATTTGCACATGTTCTTGCAGGTCTTCTGATGATGGTGTTTTGTTTGGGCATGTTCTCATAACGCATTTCACCCCTCCCTCTCTCTCGGACGTCATGCTTTAGGGGGCATCTATTACACATTATTTTTTCATCGTCCCTGCAATCCTTGTCCCGAACATTGGAGGACCATTTCAGTGACTTCTGTGTATTGTCATACCTTGCTAAAAGTGTCATTTCATCCCTTGGCATGTCAAGAACATTTCCTCTATTGATCATTCCTCAAGCAGACTCTAAAAAATATATGATTTTGTTTTGGTGCTGGTAGTAAGTTATGGCCTCACGCCCATAGAGAAATTAACACTCGGCCCCGCACCCATTGGTTCTCTGTCTCAGTGGGGCACCCGCGCCGAGCTGTTTTTGGAATTTTTTTTAAAATAGAAAAGAATTTTCCATGCCTAACCACTTCGTGAGTGTATTCATCATGGTTTTTTCGACTGAATAACGTCGAAGTCCTCCCTTTGGCTTCTTGTTTCCTAAAATTGTGCAACTCCCCAAAGGGGTAAGACCTCTCTTCCACCTTATGAGGGATCCCAAACCACCACCTCCTCTCCTATAAATACTTCCTTCTCACATGGTTTCAGCTAGCTGAACAGTCCTTACTATAGCTAGTGTGAAGAATAAGGCAGAGAGGAATCCATTTTTGAGAGAGATTTTAGGCCCATTTCCTCACCAAGTATGATCCCTGACGAATGCTTGAGACACGCTTGACTGAACCCGTTGAAGGAGGCTACAACGTCAAGGAATTGAGGTTGTAAAATTATTTTTGTTGGAAATGTTGTCATTGATGGCAAAGGACAGCAGAGAGAAACAGAGGGAGAGTAGAGACAGAGTTAATCCATTGATGAATTCTTGTAACCAATACGAACCTCGGTGATTGAGTTATATGTATGTAGGTTGTTGAAATCTCAGTGGAACACGAATTAACTAGGCGGAATTTATGAGCAGTATGAGCTCTGTGTAATTAGTTTGATTGTGATTCTAGTGGTTTTGATTGATACTCTGTTCTAACCCATGAATTGATGTCAAGCCTGCCTATTGACTACAATTCGAACCTCGCGTTGTTATGAACTCTGTAAGGTGACTGGAATACAGGGGAGTCGACCTTGACTACCTCTGAGCTTAATCCGCAGATTGGACCTGTGTTGAATTGAACCCGATGAAATTCGACTCGAGGCAATTCCCCTTCTCATCGTTTAACCGGCATAAGTGAAACAGAGATGCGTATTGTTGAAATAGGTAGAGGCCGAAGCTGTGTGTGGACAGAAGTGAGTTTCATTGAAGGTAAAGAGCAGAATTCATAAATAATAAAGGCAGACGGAACCCTGAGGGAGAAAGCAGTGGAACCTTGGAGGAGTGAACAGTAAAGGCGAGTTTCCGGTTTTGATCCCACTGCCTTTGTAGGGTGAGCAATATTCAAGAATTTGGAACAATTCCATTGACTGCCTGACACATGGCCTCAAGTGGTCTAGAGAAACCGCTCTCATCGCGCATTATCATTCGTGCATCTAAGCAAGGCGATATCCGTTGGATCACACGGGGCAAGGCGGCGTGCTCTCCACCGTCGGATAAAAAGGGCGACATAACGCCAAGGTATGTTATATGATTAGTGGGACCAGCGGACCCTATGGCCTATTGGCTTGTTTAATCCAAAGTCGAGATTTAATTAAGGTGTGAATGTTGTACACACACGAAGGTCAAGTGCTGAGCACTATATATATCGATTTGTTGTGATTATGTGCATTTTAATCTACGCGACACTTGTTGATTACCTTCGGATCAGTTGGATGGGGCGCGACAAGATTACGACCGTCGGATGAAATGGTAGGTATGCGTGGGTCCAATATTTTTTTATTGTTGGCAGTTGATTTGTAATCAAGTTGGGGCTGTATATATACAGTGTGTGAATAATACGCGAAGGTTCATATGATATAGGTGGATGCCATGGTATTAAATTCACTAATTTGAACTTAGGAGATGTGATATATTACGGGGTTTGGTTTATGTGATATATTACGAGGTTGGTTGAACCAAAACCAAGTTGTAAAGTTGAATGCACAAGGTTTGTTAATAAACGCTGAGTTAATGTATGCAAGGGTATTCGAACATTGGCTAGGTTTTATTAAAAGAACATCGTATATGCTTGAGGGTTTATAACCTTATTAAAGGAAGGTTCCGCACAGTATTGAAATTGTCAATTGAGATTATTGTGAGTTGCCAGAATTGTGGATTTGTATTGGAGGCAATTTTTGGGATGCATTTTTAAATGCACAGAGAAAGTTAATGTGAGTTGATAATGCTGTGACCGAATATATATATATATATATATATATATATATATGTGTGTGTGTGTGTGTGTGTGTGTGTGTGTGTGTGTGTGTGTGTGTGTGTGTGTGTGTGTATTCAGATAATCATGTGTGAGAGCTCAAGTTCGTGCAGGAATCGAATAGTGAATTCGAAAATTTGGAAAGTGAAGTTAGCCTTCGATTAAGAGTTGGAGAAATGAAATTGACTATGGTTTGAACCATGAAATAAGGAAAGCTTCCACATGTAAAGATTTCCATATTGTGAAATTATTTGGGCCATGGATTTGTAAATCAGTTATACATATATATATGCAGCAGATACACAACTACAGTGAATTTGGAGAATATGGACCTGACAGAGGTGAACAGAGATTGCAGAGTTGAAGAGATGTGCAGCAAAGGGATTCAAAGGTGTAGTGAACAGGTGCATAGAGTTACAGTAAATAGAGGTATACATGACAGTTGCATGACAGCGACAGAAAGGACAAAACCAGCAAGCCAAGGGCTAAGTGAAGTTTATATCCTGTAACTGAAAATGTAAATGTTTTATTTGTTTTATATTGTTTGTGATGCAAAGGCAAGTATCCTAAGGAAAAGAAAAATCTCACTGTAACATGGAAATTTGTACATATTGTTATAATTTTAAAATGAGTTGGACAAAGGAATGAGAAGACAGAAGCCAAAGAGTCATGGTTTTTCACGCCAAATTCCTTGTGGAATACAAACAGTCATATATGAACTCTATATATATAATATCAACTTGATATGCAAAGAGAGGTTAGAGAGAGTAAGGATAGATAATGAAAAGTATAGAAGATTGAGGCAGAGAAGATAAGGAAGAGAGGAGAAGAAAGAGATGCTACAGAACAGAGCTGATATATGAGGTAAATCAGTAAACATTTCTTTTGATAAAATGAGGAAGTTGGAGCTTCCCTATCAATTTGAAGCTTGATAGCTGTCAATTTTAGCTGACTGAGGTTGGAGCCTACTGTAGGTTGGTGCCTGCAGAAAATTGAAGGGATTTGGAGCTTCCTTGCAAGTTGTATCTTGCAGAATTGAGGTTGGAGCCTCCTGTAGGTTGGTTCCTGTAGAAAAACAGTGGTGAGAGGGAGTTGGAGCTTGCCTTTGCATCACAACAATAATAAGATGTGGTTTTCTCCCTTTATGGGTTTCCACTTATATCTGTTGTCTCTATCTGTGTTTCCTGTGTGTTGAGATGATTTATCAAATCTGCTTAATGTTTGATGCTCTCATAATAAGTTTGATGTCACATTAATTTAATACTTGCTGCAACATATTAAGACTGTTCATATAATAAGGTTGGTTATAAAAGTAAGCTATAAATAAGATGATGAAAAATTTAAAAAGCTCATGTATGTATTGAAATGATTCACCCCCACCCCCCCTCTCAGTTCAACTAAGAATTCAACAATTGGTATCAAAGCAGGTTCCTTATGTACCAGTTTAACCACTGAAAGGAGATCATAGGCCCCCAGGATGGCTAGTCAAGAAGGAAGCTCAACCAATAAAGCCCCTTTCTTCACTGGTGCTAATTATGCCTTCTGGAAAATCAAAATGAGACCATACATAATGTCTCTAGGAATAGAGGTATGGGTTGCTGTACAATTTGGATATGCCCCAAAGGCAACTGACCCAGAAAGAAAAGAAAAACAACAATTTGTAGCAAATGCAAAGGCCATGAATGCAATTTTAAGTGGACTCTGTGAGGCTGAATTTATCAAAATAATGCACAGTAAGACTGCCAAAGATATGTGGGACACTCTAGAGAATATCCATGAGGGAGATAAAAAGGTAAAGACTGCCAAAATTCAAGTATATAGAGCCCAGTTTGAAAACTTAAAAATGAATGATGATGAAGATGTTGGCAGCTTCTTCCTAAAAGTTGCAGAAATTGTAAACAATATGAAAGCTCTCAGAGAAACCATACCAGAAAGTATAATTGTGAAAAATATTCTAAGATCTCTTCCATCCAGGTTTAATCCCAAGGTGTCTTCAATAGAAGAAACAACTGATTGGGAGACCTTGACCATGAACCAGCTACTTGGAAATCTAACAGCATATGAGATGAGGCTCCCACAGAAGAAGCCAAGTACGAGGGAGGCAGCCTTTAAAACAGAAAAGAAGAAAGAAGAAGAGGAAGACATATGCTCTTGCTCGGATGAAGAAGAGGCAAAATTTGTCAAGAAACTGGATAGAGGCTCAGGTAAATACAAAGGTAAACTTCCTTTCAAATGCTTTAACTGTGGAAAAATTGGACACTATGCTGCTAAGTGTCCTCACAAGAAAGTAAGGAATCAGGCTCAAGAATCAGAGAAAAATACATCAAAGAACTGGCAGAAAGGAAAGAAGTTTAGCAGAAAATCCTTCTATGCTCAACAAGACAGCAGTGCATCTGAAGACTCAAATGAACCCTCAAGTGAAGAAGGAACCTCTGAATTCTTATTTATGGTCATAGAAGAACTTGAAGGACTCCTGCTAGAAGATGAATAAGAATAAGGTGAAGTCGACCTTGAGGGGGAGCTAAGAAGTGCTCTGGAGGAGATTGATAGACTCAAACTAAAGTGCAGAAAGCAAAAGGACATTCTCCTCAGGTATGTAAGAGAAGAGAAAAATTCAGAAGTTCTCATGCAACTGAAGGTAGAGCTTGAAGAAGCCAAGAAGATAGAAGACATGTTACTTCAGCAAATCAAGGATAAAACTCGAGAACAAGAGAAGCTGGAAGAAGAAGTTGTATGTCTGAGGAAGAAATTAGAAAATATTCAGAGGAAAGTGTCTACAAATTCCTCTCAAACAACAATCTCTAGTAATTTGAACGAAATTCTGGATGCTCAAAGATCTCCTATGATAAAAACTGGAATAGGCTATGAAGGAGAATCAAGTAAAAGCAAAGAAAAGGAAAACAGAGAGATTATTTTTGTAAAAGCAAAGAAGAACGATGAAGTAGCTCAAACAATTCCTACAAAAGAAGAAGCATGTAATGAGGAAGATAGAGATCAGAAAAAACCTCTAGTAACAAAGAATGCAATAAATGCTAAGACAACAGAAAAAGGACCATATACCCCTGAGTATGTCAAATTTGGAAGCCATCAAAGGAGATTATTCCCTCCTATGAAGAATGCCACCTGTTATGTCTGCCACAAGCTGGGACACATTGCTGCATATTTTCATGTAAGGAGGAGTAATTCAAACCAACAAAAGATGCAAACAGTGAAGAGACTGTCTCAAACAAACAAATGGAGAAGACAACCTTACATCAGGTATGCAAATAGTTTCTATGGTTACTATTTTTATTGTAAGGAATTTGGCCATAAAATCATTGAGTGTAGAAAGTACGGACAAAGATTGATATTCAACACCTCAAGGAGGTTTATGAATCAAAGAAATTTTGTTCATACTCACAATTCTGCAAAAATTATGATCAAATGTTGTGTATGCAATCAAGTTGGACATATGCCTTCCAAATGTCCTCTCAAAAGATGTAGTTCATCATCTCACAAAAGATACCAAAAAAAAGGATGCTACCAGTGGATAAAGAAGGTGAATAAATGTGACTTGGCTCTAACTGCTCAAGACTTGAAAATCCAGTGGTATTTGGACAGTGGCTGCTCAAAACACATGAATGGAGATAGAAGCAAGTTTATAACTCTTGATGAAAAGAAATCTGGAAATGTTACTTTTGGCAATGATAAATCAGGAAAAATAAAAGGAAAAGGCTCAGTCATCCTAGACAATGGCAGAGGAAGGCCCAAGATGTACTATTTGTAGATGGGCTGAAAGAAAATTTGCTGAGTGTCATTCAAATGTGTGATAAAGGTTGTGAAGTTCTTTTTAGAGCACAAGATTGTGAAGTCAGATCAAGCACCACAGGTAAGACTCTGCTCAAAGGAGTTCGAACAGAGAGTAATGTTTACATTGTAAAAGAGGAAGATGAAGCATGTCATCTTAGCAAACTTGAGGAGTCATGGTTATGGCATAAAAGGTTGGGACATCTCAGCTTCGATCACATCATCAGACTAAGAAAGAAGAAAGCTGTCAGAGATATGCCAGAAATAAAAAGGCCTTCTAATACCATATGCAAATCTTGTCAATTGGGCAAATAGACCCGCACATCATTTAAGACCAAAGATGAGTTATCAATAAGCAGACCACTCCAGATTGTGCACATGGAGCTGTGTGGACCTGCAAGAACTAAAACACCAAGTGGAGAATCCTACTTCATGCTGATAATAGATGATTTCTCCAGAATGACATGGGTTGCATTTCTCAAGAATAAATCAGAAGCTCTAGAAAAAATTCAAAATATTCAAAGCCTTAGCAGAAAATTAGACAGGATGCAAGCTAAAATGCATCAGATCAGACAGAGGAGGTGAATTCACTGATTATGACTTTGCAGACCTATGCAATGAACATGGCATAAAGAAAAAATTTACTATTGCAGGGACACCTCAGCAGAATGGAGTAGCAAAGAGACAAAATAGATCTATACAACAAATTTCCAGAGCCATGATGCAAGAGAGTAATATTCCTCAAACCTTCTGGGCAGAAGCAGTACACACAGCGGTGCATATCCTTAATAAAGCTCACTTAAGGCGAAGCAGTGACAAGACTCCCTATGAACTATGGCATGGTAAACCAACTTCAATCAAGCACTTTAGAATCTTTGGAAGCAAGTGTTACATAAAGAATAATGAAGAAAATCTTGGGAAATTTGATGCAAGAGCAGATGAAGGGATATTTCTAGGATATGCATCCAAAAGTAAAGGGTACAGGTGCTACAACAAGACTCTTCGGAAAATAGTAGAAAGCATTGACGCGAGATTTGATGAAGAACTTCCAAACAATTCAAGAGATACAGATTGCAGCAGTCCATCAGACAATCATGAAGAAGAAAACCAAGATGATGATGAAACAAGCAAGACAACAGAAGATGCAGAGCTGAGTTTGAAAGCTCCATCAAGATATACTCAGAAGAACCATCCTGAAGATCAGATCATTGGAGACAAGAGAGTAGGGGTCCAAACTAGAAGGTAGCTAACATAATAGACAGAAGAGGTATACATAGCCATGTTATCAAAAATAGAGCCAAAGAAGTTTGAAGAAGCCAACAAGGACAAGTATTGGGTGAAGGAAATGAATGAAGAATTGGACCAAATTGAGAAGAAAAATACCTGGGAACTAGTTCCTAGACCAATTGAGAAAAATATCATTGGCTCAAAATGAGCAAGGACAGGTAATCAGGAATAAAGCCAGACTAGTTTGCAAAGGATATTCACAAATCTAAGGACTTGATTATGATGAAACATTTGCTCCTATAGCCAGAATGGAAGCCATCAGAATGTTTCTGGCCTTTGCATGCTACCAAGACTTCAAGGTATATCAAATGGATGTGAAATCTACATTTCTGAATGGAGATCTAGAAGAAGAAGTCTACATGGAACAACCAGAAGGTTTCTCTTTAACAGACAAAGAAGACTATGTGTGCAGACTGAAGAAGGCTCTATATGGACTGAAACAGGCTCCTCGTGCTTGGTACTCAAGACTGGATAAGTATTTGCAAAAACAAGGCCTTAAGAGAGGCGGAGTAGACAACAATCTATACATAAAAGCCCATGAAAATGAACTCCTGATTGTTGTAGTATATGTTGATGACATTATGTTTGGAAGCAAGAGAGTTGAACTAGCAAAAGGGTTTGTTGAGGAGATGAAATCAGAGTTTGAGATGTCCATGATTGGAGAACTCAGTTTCTACTTAGGACTTCAAATTTAGAAAAATAACACAGGTACATTCATCTCACAGGAAAAATACTTAAAAGAAATGTTGAAAAAGTTCAAAATGGAGAACTGCAAACCTGTGTCAACTCCCATTATCACGGGATGCAAGCTGTGTGCTGATGATGGATCTGTTGATATAGATCAAAAACTCTACAGATCCATGATAGGAAGTCTGATGTATCTGACAGCATCAAGAACAGACATCATGCTAGCAGTAGGACTAGTGGCTAGATATCAAGCAGCAACTAAACAAAATCACCTTCTTGCAGTCAAAAGAATATTCATATATCTACAAGGAACAGCACAGTATGGACTTTGGTATCCTAAAGGCAAAAGCTTCACTTTGACAACATACACAGATGCATATTGGGCCAGCTGTGTGGATTACAGGAAAAGCACAAGTGCAGGTGCATTCTATTTAGGAGAAAGCCTGGTGGCATGGTTAAGCAAGAAACAAACATCTATCTCTCTGTCTACGACAAAAGCAGAATATATAGCAGCAGCAGCATGTTGTACACAAGTCATGTGGATGAAGCAAACCCTCCAAGACATGAAGGTAAGCATTGATGAACCTATCTCAATCAAATGTGATAATACAAGTGCTATAAGTATATCTAAAAATCCTGTGTTTCACTCAAAAACTAAACATATCCCAATCAAGTATCATTTTCTCAGAGAACAAGTGGCTCAGAAGATAGTAAAACTGGAGTATGTACCAAAAAAAGAACAAACAACAGATATATTAACCAAACCTCTTGCTAGAGAACCATTTGAATATTTGAGAGATAGACTAGGGGTAGTATCTGTAGATGCTACTCTCTGATATGAAGAGAAAGCACAGTTTCAGGGGGGGAACAAAAACGAAAATATCATTCCAGGGGGAGATCAGCCAGCAAAGGAAGCATGAAACAGGTCCTTAGGATCAAAGGATTATGGCAAGAATACATCAAGCATAAAAGAGTCAATGAAAAAGCTAATGGGTCATTATTTTAGATTTAATCCAAATTCTAGAGCCGCAGGGTACAAAGTTAGAAGATCTCAGAGAGAGGAAATGCAAGAAATGCTGAAAAGGGATAAAATCAAAGGATTAAAGGACAGAATCTACAATAAGAGATGTGAAAACCCTTGCCATTGATGTCAAAGGGGGAGGAAGAGCAAGCAACAGGAGAAAGGATCCTAAAATGCAAACAGAGAAAATGTATTTCCATCAATGCTAAAGGGGGAGACTGTTGGAAATGTTGTCATTGATGGCAAAGGACAATAGAGAAGAACAGAGGGAGAGTAGAGACAGAGTTAATCCATTGATGAATTCTTGTAACCAATACAAACCTCGGCGATTGAGTTATATGTATGTAGGCTGTTGAAATCTCAGTGGAACACGAATTAACTAGGCGGAATTTATAAGCAGTATGAGCTCTTTGTAATCAGTTTGATTGTGATTCTGGTGGTTTTGATTGATACTCTGTTCTAACCCATGAATTGATGTCAAGTATGCCTATTGACTACAATTCGAACCTCGCGTTGTTATGAACTCTGTAAGGCGACTGGAATACAGGGGAGTCGACCTTGACTACCTCTGAGCTTAATCCACATATTGGACCTGTGTTGAATTGAACCCGATGAAATTCGACTCGAGGCAATTCCCCTTCTCATCTTTTAATTGGCATAAGTGAAACAAAGATGCGTATTGTTGAAATAGGCAGAGGCCGAAGCTATGTGTGGACAAAAGCAAGTTTCATTGAAGGCGAAGAGTGGAATTCATAGATAATAAAGGTGGACGGAACCCTGAGGGAGAAAGCAGTGGGACCTTGCAGGAGTGAACAGTAAAGGCGGGTTTCCGGTTTTGATCGCATCGCCTTCATAGGGTGAGCGGTTTTCAAGAATTTGGAGAAATTCCATTAACTGCCTGACACATGGCCTCAAGCAGTATGGAGAAACCGCTCTCATCGCGCATTATCATTCGTGCATCTAAGCCAAGCGATATCCATCGGATCACACGGGGCAAGGCGGCGTGCTCTCCGCCGTCGGATAAAAAGGGTGACTTAACGCCAAGGTACGTTATATGATTAGTGGGACCAGTGGACCCTATGGCCTATTGGCTTGTTTAATCCAAAGTCGAGATTTAAATAAGGTGTGAATGTTGTACACACATGAAGGTCAAGTGCTGAGCACTATATATATCGAGCTGTTGTGATTATGTGCATTTTAATCTACGCGACACTTGTTGATTACCGTCGGATCAGTTGGATGGGGCGCGACGAGATTACGACCGTCGGATGAAATGGTATGTATGCGTGGGTCCAATATTGTTTTATTGTTGGCAGTTGATTTGTAATCAAGTTGGGGCTGTATATATACAGTGTGGAATAATACGCGAAGGTTCATATGATATAGTTGGATGCCATGGTATTAAATCCACTAATCCGAACTTAGGAGATGTGATATATTACGGGGTTTGGTTTATGTGATATATTGCGAGGTTGGTTGAACAAAAACCAAGTTGTAAAGTTGAATGTACAAGGTTTGTTAATAAACGCCGAGTTAATGTATGCAAGGGTATTCGAACATTGGCTGGGTTTTATTAAAAGAACATCGTATATGCTTGAGGGTTTATAACCTTATTAAAGGAAGGTTCCGCACAGTATTTAAATTGTCAATTGAGATTATTGTGAGTTTCCAGAATTGTGGATTTGTATTGGAGGCAATTTTTGGGATGCATTTTTAAATGCACAGAGAAATTTAATGTGAGTTGATAATGTTGTGACCGAATATATCTATGTATTCAGATAATCATGTGTGAGAGCTCAAGTTCATGCAGGAATCGAATAGTGAATTCGAAAATTCGGAAAGTGAAGTTAGCCTTCGATTAAGAGTTGGAGAAATGAAATTGACTATGGTTTTAACCATGAAATAAGGAAAGCTTCCACATGTAAATATTTCCATATTGTGAAGTTATTTGGGCCATGGATTTGTAAATCAATTATACATATATATATGCAGCAGATACACAACTACAATTAATTTGGAGAATATGGACCTGACAGAGGTGAACAGAGATTGCAGAGTTGAAGAGATGTGCAGCAAAGGGATTCAAAGGTGCAGTGAACAGGTGCATAGAGTTACAGTAAACAAAGGTATATAGGAAAGTTGCATGAAAGCGATAGAAAGGTCAAAACCAGCAAGCCAAGGGCTGAGTGAAGTTTATATCCTGTAACTAAAAATGTAAATGTTTTATTTGTTTTATATTGTTTGTGATGCAAAGGCAAGTATCATAAGGAAAAGAAAAATCTCACTGTAACATGGAAATTTGTACATATTGTTATAATTTTAAAATGAGTTGGACAAAGGAATGAGAAGACAGAAGCCAAAGAGTCATGGTTGTTCACTCCAAATTCCTTGTGGAATACAAACAGTCATATGATGAACTCTATATATATAATATCAACTTGATATGCAAAGAGAGGTTAGAGAGAGTAAGGATAGAGAATGAAAAGTATAGAAGATTGAGGCAGAGAAGATAAGGAAGAGAGGAGAAGAAAGAGATGCTACAGAACAGAGCTGATATATGAGGTAAATCAGCAAACATTTCTTTTGATAAATTGAGGAGGTTGGAGCTTCCCTATCAAGTTTAAGCTTGATAGTTGTCAGTTGTAGCTGACTGAGGTTGGAGCCTCCTGTAGGTTTGTGCCTGCAGAAAATTGAAGGGATTTGAAGCTTCCTTGCAAGTTGTAGCTTGCAGAATTGAGGTTGGAGCCTCCTGTAGGTTGGTGCCTGCAGAAAAACAGTGGTGAGAGGGAGTTGGAGCTTGCCTTTGCATCACAACAGTAATAAGATGTGGTTTTCTCCCTTTATGGGTTTCCACTTATATTTGTTGTCTCTATCTGTGTTGCCTGTGTGCTGAGATGATTTATCATAATCTGCTTAATGTTTGCTGCTCTCATAATAAGTTTGATGTCACATTAATTTAATACTTGCTGCAACATATTAAGACTGTTCATATACTAAGGTTGGTTATAAAACTAAGTTGTAAATAAGCTGATGAAAAATTTAAAAATCTCATGTATGTATTGAACTAATTCACCCCCCCCCCTCAGTTCAACTAAGAATTCAACACTTTTCTCTATGATTAATACATGACTAGTTTTCTGGTTCCAATTTTGCATTCGATCATATGAAAAATGTTTGATTCTCCTTGACCAATCAAATAGATGTAAATGAAAGTATGTTTTCATATGTTGTCACCGTTCACTTGATCCTTGTGCAGGTACACTCACATTATCACTGAAGGACCGTGATGTGTGAAGACAAATATCAGAGGATTGTTGCTGCAAGTTACAACAAGAACATTGGACCAAGGTAGGTCATCTATCCCAACTCGTTTTCATTTATAAGCTAGGAGTCTGAAATTCCAGCATGTTCCATTTTTTCTAGACCCACTCTAGGGCTAGAGGGGTCACCTCTATCCGCAGAGGGGATTTACCTAATCAACAAGTTGGCGACCATATTAGGGATCAACATGTTTGTCGTCTCTCGTTGTTAGTCTATTTTTTTTCTTGTCTGTTTGACTTTGGTCGTATCACCACTTTTCTGCTTTGTTGTGCTTGTCTTACTATTTCCAACCATCATACTTAGTCTCAGAGGGTAAAGTCTGATCTTTTCTCAATGGTTTTTTATCTTTTCCATGGGTTTCTGGATCAGCGTTGTTGTTTTTTGAACATTCACGCCCATTGGCGCTTCTTGACTTTTTTACAGGTGCACCATCCTCTGTTTAACGCATGTTATAGCTTGACAGATGCGTTGAATCCTATAGGTTAGGATTTTTTCCTTTTCCCTGAGTTTTTTCAGTGTGTCTTTCCTCTGGGTTGGATTTTCCTCTTTCAATTAGTCTACTGGAATTACTTTGACTCTCTTGTCTCATTACTCTCAGCTGTTTGCCCCTCATCTGATCAGTGTAGTTTGTCATCCTAGTGTTTCTAGGTGTCTTTTGTAGCTCTTTTGGCTACCTCCTCACTCAACCTTATGAGTTGAGTTTGATTTAGTCTAGTCTTTTATATTTTCAGCTTGTTGACTAATTGTATTGGTTTTTCTGTTGGTTCTACATGTCGTTGGGTTGTTGAATGATCATCTTGGTGTTCATTTAGCTCTCCATCTATCACCCTAAGCATAGATTACATTTCTCACTGAATCGGTTTGAAGCCTTTTTTTCTTGAAGGAATGCATATGTCTTTTGAGTGTGTTTGATGTTCGTGTTGAATTTATCTCTTTGTTTTAGATTGTTTCATTCAAATTTCTCAAAAATAATATCTATTTTTTCTTTTAGTGTAATAGCTCATTTTGCTTTTCATTCATCTAAAAGGATGAAATTTTCATTATTTCTCTTAGTTTGAAAATTAAAACGTTATTTTGCATTAGTAGATTTTAGTGAAAAAGGAAATATCTTTTCGTTTTCTTCTTTGGTTGTCTTAGATGCATTAAGAAAAAATTCTTCTTGTATTCGATTGATTGCTGCTTCGTTATGAACTACTATCGATTGATTACTGCTTAATCTCTTCGAGGGCACCTCAGCCTAATAGGCCTATAGGTTACTGGAATTCTATTGTTCCAAGTATCTTACCCCTTGCTACCTGATCTCCTCTTGAGGAGCCATTAAATATCAATTGGAAACCTCTGGACGTTTGGGATGGTTTTAGAGACGAAGAAGAATATCCTCCTCTTACCTCAGAACCACTTGAATTTCCATTAACATGCGCTTTAATTTCCATTGCTCGTCGCCTATTCATTGATAACATGGCTTCATTCGACATGGATGCTTCGAGTCCCATCAGTAGTGAAGTGATTTATGTTTATGCAGGAGAATATTAGAATAATTTTATTGATGTCTCAGGTCAACTTCTTCACTCCCACCTGGTTATCGTTCGTTGAGTCAGATTATTTCTGGTGCTACATCATTGTATCAGAACCCAATATGGGCAGGTACATCAATTCCCTCAGAAGGGTCATTTGTAATAGTATCGGGTGCATCACCATCGACTCCCATGACATCGACGGTCGTTACATCTGCCCCAACCCATCCCATTCTCTATGCAGCTTCATATGCACCATTTGTTAGCGTGATTCCGTTAGTACCGCCATCTTCTCTTGTTCGTGTGTCAATTCCTATCGCTTCCACGATACCCATTGGGCCCACCGTGAGTGGATCACAACTGCACATTTCAGGAGTCCAACCTACTGGTAGTGCGACCGTCTCTTCTAATCCAATTCCTGAATTTTTGACGTATGATCAGTACATGTTTCCCATTCAAAAAAAAATTATACCCCTCAGGGTTCTCAGCAGCCGCAAGCTCCCATCAATCCTCCTCATTATTATGATGAGAATGGAAATCAAATTTAATTACATGGACCCAACCCGCCAGGTCCATTGTATGTCCAAACACCTCAAATGTTGGTTTACCCTAACCAGTTTACCTATTTATAGGGACAAGCCTATGGCCTGAAAGGCCAACCCTTTTAGGGACAACCTTCGGTCCAACAGGGACAACCCTATGATCCATAGGGACAACCTTATGGTTCACAAGGAAAATTCTTTCAGGGACAACCTTTTGTCCAATAAGGACAACCCTATGGTCCTACTGGTAAAACCTGTGTTCAACAGGGAGCGTCTTATGTTCTGTAGGGGAAAACCTATCCATCGCAGGGACAACCTTTTGTGCAACAGAATCAACCTTACGTTTAGCAAGGCAAAAAATTTGTACAACAAGGTCAACCCTCTATTGATCATCCGGTTCAACCTGTTCTTCAGGGGAAACCTAGCTCATCCCAACCATTGAGCCAACCTCTTCCACAGGGGCAACCTGGTGGTTCTCAGTATCCAGGCCAACTTGCACCGTAGGTACAACTTGTCCAACACCAACAGCCAGGCCAAACTATACCCTAGGGGAAACCTGTTCAACCACAACATCCAGGTCAACCTGCAACCCAAGGGCAACCCGTGCAGCCTCAGGGAGTTTCTTACATTCCTCAAGGTTAATCCTAGGTAGCATACAGTGCGCCCCAAGGCACTGCTTATATTCCTCCAGCTCAATATCAAGTGGTATATAATGCGCAAAAACTTCTTAAATTCCACAACAAAATCCATATGTTGCTTAGACATGACCTGAGTGCTTTGCTCAGAATCAATATCCTGGTCCTCAACCGGTGTATTGGAATAATTATCAGGCTTATAACCCCTATGGACAAAATAGTCCGGGACAGAACATATGGGGGCAGAATTTCTCCCAACCTATTTAGAATCCCAATACTGGTCTTTATCAAAGGCCTGCAATGCCTTTCAACTTGCAATTATCTTTTCTCGCTACGTTGGAACTGCCCAATGTGTCAAAGTTGATGAATGATCCTATCCTTTATAATCCATATTGGCCTCTGGTTCCAACTAAAATCCCTGGCAATTGTCCCAAATTTGATGGAAATTCTAGAGAAGACCCCCAAGTGCATTTTATGACTTACCATCTTTGGTGCTCCTCTAACTCTTGGGTTGACGATTCAATTAAGCTACGTATTTTCTTAAGGACTCTCACTGGTGCCGCTACAAAGTGGTACATTGAACTGTCCCGCGACATCTTTCAAGATTTCAAATATCTTACTATGGAATTTCTCGTGCACTTCCAATTACCAGTTCAGTATGAAATAGGGACACAGCTCCTTACATCCTTGAAACAGGATTGGGCAACTCATATCTCCGATCATATTCATGAATGGAGGCGGTGTCATCATTTGATCAAGTTTGCAATTCCTGATCAACTTCTAACTGATTGGTTCACTACACTTTTATCGGTATGATTGCTAAGGACATCGCTATGGGGGCATGTGTTATCGAGGAACAAGTCATTGCGCGTGCCTAGTACCTCAATCTTGTGTACTCTCAGTCTGGCACATTGTATGAAATCTTGCTCGATGCTCTGTGACATGGAACTACCAAAGCACTGACAACACCATCTGTCGACAGTATCATTGTTTCTGTGTCCCAGACTTCTCAAAATTCTTCTCCAAATCCTGCGAAGCAAAATTCTACTCCTTCCACTGATACTGCTTCTCAACCACCTCTGAATCCTAGTAAAACTGTGGAAGTGAATATCGTCCAGTTCAATCTGGCGAATAAAACTTCCAAGGGTAAGAAGAAGGGTAAAGGTAAGGCCAAAGCCGATACCTCGAAGCAGGATTCTCTGAAGCCTAATGCTGATGATGGTTCAAAACACAAACTGAAATACCTTTGTCTGATTTGTGACGAAGAGCATTACACCAAGGACTATCCACGACGGGCTGAGGTGAGTCGACTACTCAAAGGCACTCAAGGCACTCCGACTTTTTTTAAAGAACCATTCCCATCACAGAAAACTTAGATGGAGGAGCAACCTCACTCCTCCACCCCATTTTACCCTCACGTTTTCATGATGAATGGTCCTGCACCCATCTCTATTGCCACCCGATTGAAAGATTATACCGAACCGCGTCAGGAAGTAGTGAAGTAAATTAGTGATGGTCCTCCTCCCATGCCTGCTTCTGGCCCTCGTCACCTCGAAAGGCCCATTACTGATCTAGTTGTACGACCACCTTCTAAAGGTGTACAATCCCAATGCTCGTGCCACTCAGCATTACAGTATTGTTGAGGATTTGGCTCAAGCACCATCTGCTATGTCTGCATTGTAAGTACTTCAGAGTTGTCTGTCATAACAAAAGGATCTGTTACCTACCATCGAAGGGGTAGACCCAGCCGATTCTAGCCTTATCAATTTCGATTTGGAAAATTTGGACACATGTGTCCCTCACCAGACTGCACTGATCATTCAAGTTGAAATTAATGGAAAGAATATCCATCGAGCGGTCGTGGACGAGGGTGCATATACTTGCATCATGTATTCTGCATGCTAGAAAGCCATCATTTCTCTAGCCCTCAATCAATCTCCAAAAAATTTAGAAGATTTTAACGGAAGGAAATCTCACCCTCTTGGTGTTCTCGCTAGTTTACCTATTACATTAGAAGGGAAAACGGTTAACGTTTAGGTTGAAGTCGTTGACGCCAAGCTCAATTACAATCTTCTCCTTAGACGTTGTAGTTGGACTCACGCCATGTTGTGCATCCTGTCCACTCTCTTTCGTGTTCTTCGATTTCTGCATGAAGGAAATATTATCACTGTCAATCAGTTGTCCTTTTTTACTTCCACCTCTCTTGAGAGAAACATTCCATACGTATATCGTATTCATACGCCTTATGAGAGAATAGGGCTGGGTCTTTTCAAATATCCTTCACTCATGGATCTTTTTTCTCTTACTCCACCCAACACTGCTCAGGTCAACATGATCTCTAGGTGTTCTGCTTTGTGGATCATCCCTTCACTCGAGAATATTGATTCATTTGGTGACGTAATGCCATTAATCCCAATAGAAACTGATTATTGTCAACTTATTTCAGCTTCTCCTCCTCCCACTGATCATACTCCTCTGAGTGTGTCTCTTGACACGTATTCTCAATCCCCTTAGCTTAGCACTTCGTATTTTCCCGATCCATTAAACAAGATATTTCCCACTAATGAGGCCATCGTGGAAACTATGTCTCTCGAGGATCCTCCTTGGGATGATAGTCATCATCATTCCTCTTTTATACCTAACCATGGGGCCATGTCTACTTGTCTTAAGAAGTTCGCTTCCAAATATCCTTCCCATCCAGTTCAAATGCCTATTCTGACACATGAAGTCTTTGCAGAAGGTAACCTATGAAACATTACACAAACGATGCCTATCGATATCTCTGTCAAACCGAGGGTTGTCGAGAACATCCACATTGGGGTGACCTATTCTCCTGATGAGATTGAGGTCTATACTAGTATATTCCACGAGTTTCGAGACATTTTCGATTGGTCTTACGAAGAAATACCCGACATTGATCCCATTATAGTTGTGCATGAAATTCCTACTTATCCTGGCGCGAAGCCCGTTCGCCAACGTCTTCATCTCGTACACCCTATAAAGGCAACCACCATGAAGGGAGAAGTCGAAAAACTTCTTAAAGTTGGCTTCATTTATCTGATTCCCTTGACATAATGGGTTTCTAATATTGTTCATGTGGATAAAAAGAAAGGTACTATTCGTGTCTATGTATATTACCAGGATATCAACCATGCTTGCTCTAAGGATAATTATCCCACTCCTTTTATTGACTAGATTATTGACGAATGTGCTTGGAGTGAGATATTTTCCCTTATGGACATGTTTTCTGGGTACAACCAGATCAATATTCTTCCGGTCGATCAACACAAGACCACCTTTATCTGTCCTTGGGGTACCTTTACCTATAAGAAGCTCCCTTTTGGTCTTAAGAATGTTGGGGCTACATTTCAAAGAGAAATGTCATATGCTTTCAATGATATCAAGCACATTGTTCAACCTTACCTGGATGACCTTTCAGCTCATTCTGTTAAGCGTAAGGACCACCCAGATCATCTCCATCAAATATTTCTTCGTTGTAAACACTATAACATTTGGCTCAATCTGCATAAGTGTGTCTTCTGCATTGATTCTAGTAGAATCTTACGGTTTATCGTCTCTAAAGACGGAATTCGTATCGATCCCCTGAAAGTCGAAGATATTTTCAATCTCCCTTCCGCTTCCTCTTTAAATTAGCTGCAGAGTCTACAAGGGAAAGCTAATTTCCTGCACTGTTTTATATCGAACTATGCTGAAGTAGCCAAAGGCTTCACATAATTACTTAGGCAAGGCATCCCGTTCCTCTAGGATGACATCACCCAAAAATCGTTCGATGCACTGAAGACATTACTTATTAATGCTCCTCTCTTTCGTCTGAACAATTATCATCATGACTACTCCCTCTATTTGGCTCCCGCATTTAGCATTATTTACATGGTTTTGGTGCAAGACAACGATGATGGTGATGAGCACGTCATTTATTATTTGAGCCGAAATCTTCTCGATATTGAAACAAGTTACGCACATGTCGAGAAATTGGGGTTGGCTATTATTCAAGTTGTCCAACGTTTTCACCATTATATTCGACTATGCACAGTAACCGTGATTTTTGATTGTAACCCCATGACCTACATATTGAGTCATCAATTTCTGGGGGTGAAATAATAAAAGTGGATTGTTATCCTCCAAGAGTTCGATTTAGAGTTCACTACCACCAAATATAACAAATCATTGGTTTTTTTCCGATTTGATTTTCTCTCTCCCATCTAATTCTGCTCCATTTGGTTATGAGGAACGCATTCCGGATGACACTCTTTTTCTCACTATCACCCTCGATCCCTGGTATGGTGATATCATCATCTATCTTTAGATTTCCACCTTCCGATCCAAGTTGACGAAGGATGATCATCGACGCATCTGCCATCATTCGCAACCTTATCACATAGTCATAGATAATCTATACCGCATCAGAGTTGATTCTGTTCTCCATTAGTGTTTAACTCTCAAGGAGGCTGAAAAAGTCCTCAATGATTGCCACTCTGGCACATGTGGCGATCACATGTCTGGATATTTTTGGCCTACCATCTTTAAAGACTGCATTATTGCTATCCGCAAGTGTCATAATTGCCAGATTTACCAGTGCAACATGTGCACGCCACCCTCACACCTCAATCGTGTCATTATTGTTGGTCCCTTTGCGAAGTGGGGTATCGATTTTATGACCTGTAACTCTCACTCGCTCGGGGGGCATGCTTATATTATTGTAGCTATTGACTACTTCACTAAATGGGTCGAAGAAATTCTTACACTCACGGCTGACGGTAAGAGATCTGCACAATTTCTGTTCAATCACGTCATTACCAGGTTTGGTGTCCCTTAATCCAGTTTCACCGATCATGGTTCTCATTTTCTTCATTACATGATGGTTGATTTGACTTCCAAGTTGGGTCTACGCCATGACATCTCAACGCCGTACTATCCTCGGGCCAATGGCTAGGTTGAAGCCGTGAACAAGGTTCTAGTCACTATGCTTTAGCGTAGGATTGGGATGCTCAAGTCTAGCTGGAATCTCATGTTGTTTTCAGCTCTCTAGGCTTCTTGAACCTCAGTGAAGGATACAACCGGATTCACTCCATTCCAGCTTTTTTATGGTCTGGAAGCCACCCTTTCGATCAAATTTGAAATCCCTTCTCTCAAGATAGTTGTTGAATTACTGCCTAATACTTCTCCAGAAGAAGAGCATCTTCTATATTTAGAGAGGCTTGATGAAACTTGCTGCTTTTCTACTCTTGTCATAGAAGTATAGAAAAATTGGGTCAAAGCTCATTTTGATCAATCGGTTTCCCCTCATTCCTTTGTAGAAGGACACCTCGTCCTCTTGTATGCCCAAGCTCATGATAAGGTAGGGGCAGGTAAATTCGAACCCATGTGGCATGGGACCTGTTGTGGATGATTTTGTCACCCCCCCTAGAGACAGTCTAGAGTTTCCATAGAACAGTGCCTAGGACATCTTAATATAGCAAGGAGCCCTTTATAGTTTGGGTTGTCAGTCCAAGAACTCACTTACTATCTCTTGTTTTGAACAAGGAAATTAGTTTTGAATGGGACCAAACTCTCTCAGAAACTGGTACAAAGATGAGAACAGTGTAGAGACATCAAGTAAAACTCCAATACAAAGATATCAGACAGTTAAGAGACCGCTTACTGTAAAGAGGGCCAGTTCAAATAATATATCACAGAAATCAAATATCAGGAAGTGAGTGCAGTGAGGAAACATAAAGAAGATATTAGCTGACATGAGATTGATACCCAGATACACAACAGAACCACATAAGGGCATACCAATCTATGAATCGTTATATGACAATGGCGTTTTAAAAGCACCCTCCTCATGCAACTAATATAGCAGAAAATATGGAAGAGATGATCATGGAACAGTATATCATGACTAGGCCTATTTAAAGCGCTTGACTAATTCCAGAAAGGGCACCAACAAGGATGAATCCTTACTGCAAACTAGTGAGCCACTCACATTCTAGAACATGATACAAGAAGATAAATAGTATGAAATGAGATATTGTATTAACACATAAGAGAAAATTACATACTGTGAGATACCAAAGACCAGAATCCTCATTACAGTTATAACTCCTCCTCACTGAGACCCTACGGGCTCTGAACCTTCATACAGAAATATTACAAAATGTATACAAAAGCCTTTTCACTGCACAGTTTGCTGATAGAAATCTGGAACCCCTACAATGTCTTCTTTTCGGGCCTTTATAGGAAAGATAGAGAATTCTAGAGGAGGAGGTAGATGAAGCACAATTAATGACTCAATTTGAATAAAATGGCGGAAAACATTCGCGCCCTCTCTATGAATGACTAACTATAAATGACTGTACTTAGCAATCTGTCTATGGAAATAAATGCTGGGAGATAAAAATCTCCTTATATACAAGACACAACTAATAAAATATATACAATGTGTTGCCTGCAGCTGAGGGAAAATCTGCTGCCGTAAGAGACCTGGGATAGTCTGCAATTTTGTACTGTACTATCGGCCCCTGATTTTGGATTCGCATCCTGGATCTTTAATGCAGGGTGAATTTATCTAGAGGGTTCTGTGAATGCATTTCTTTGTCTTCTTTAATTGGCGATCATTTCTCACACCTACCTTCAGCTTTTTCATTAAATTTCACCCACAGAAAATCGTCTTTCATGGGCTCCAAACCTTTGCAACGGAGGTGGCGAATTAAAACGCCCTCCTGTTATATTGAAACCTGCAAAACCCACAAAATATTAGAAAAATCCGACACAGATGGGGGCGGGGACGATGGATACATGGTTGACAGGGAGAAATACACAGGGTGGCGGAAGAAAAACAATGGAGGTATAGATTAGACGGGCGGAGCGCAACTTTCTACGTAAAACAGTTTGAGACACGAGGAGTGAATGAAAACGGAAGTCATGAATGAAAACATATGCACGTCTATATATATATATATGACGAAGAGAAATATTTCAGACGTACGGGAGTAAACACGTGGACGTACGGAGAGAACCGGTGGAAGGGCGACGTGGCGGCAGAGTCAATGGACGGGGAGACTGTATCGTGGGCCATCAGATTACAAACACAGATCGACGGTTGGGGAAAGATGAGAGCGGCACGACGGTGGGTCATAGAACAGGACGGACAGGGTTTAAAGGGCGAGCAACTTTGGAGGATGTCCGCCGTTGGATCGACATCGCCAGATCCGACGGTTCAAACAAATTCCGCTGCCCGGCAATTGTACAGGCTTTAACGCGCGGGGAAAAGTGGTTTCGTGGCCCGTACCAAGGACACGCGGTGCCTACCCAGTGGAATCGCTGACCCGATGGACAATATCGCCAGCCTGGGGTAAGCGGTGCGAGGGTTTACTGCTAGTTTGCTGCATGCGGGGCCCTCCATATGAAATGTTCACCGCTCCGTTGATCTAATCTTGATCGGACGGCCATGATCACGCCCGGAATATGAACGATAAGCCCCCTTTCTTTTCGCCTGTGGTTCTTGGGCTCGGGTTATATGGTGACAACAGGAAAGGAGCTGAGGCCCTGGGGCTTGTGTCGATAAATTTAAATTGCAAGTTTTTTATCATTTGGACAGTGCATTTCGGAGCAGAAAAGGTGGCGATGAGCATGACATGGAGGTTTTTAATCACGAAAGATGCTTGCAGCAAATTTAAAAGGGGCCAGTGGTCAAAATTTAAATGGAGGGGGAAACTATGTACAACATCGGCTCCATCTGGGGACGGCATGGTCGTCCTTAGGCATGTCGAGAACACGCAGACCGCTGAAAATTTCATTCTGCTACTCAATTTCCTCTGCGCTTCCGCTTCAGGTAATTATCAGCATTCTTTCCTTTGTAGAAATAAAAACCAAAACAACTTATATACAATATATACAATCAGGAATTTCCAGCCTGGGTCAGGATTGGAAATATGGCTTGAGGAATTGGCCATTCACAGGTGCATCCAACAAATCACCCTGTAGATTTTCTAAATAAAAAGTGTTGTTTCTTCCCAGCCTCACTATTTTGAATGGACCGAACCACAGCGGATCGAATTTAGCATGCTTGCCCTTCTCTGCTCTGCGAACATCCCATCTGAGAACCAGGTCTCCAACTTGAAAATTTCTATCCTTTGCGTGCTGATCAAAGACATCCTTCATTTTCTCCTGATATTCTATCAATCTCTGATTTACCTGGTTCCGTGTTTCTTCCAATTCTATCAATTGATTAATTCTCCTGATCATATCATCTGGTTCCTCCTGATTCTCCTGCATAAAACGTGCCACTGGCAGAGCCAATTGCACGGGGAACACAGCTGCTCTTCCATATACCAGCTCATATGGAGACTTCCCTGTTGCTCTTTTGTTGGTTATCCTATTAGCCCACAGAGCAAACTTTAATTGAGAATCCCAGTTCTTCTGATTTTCACTGATTGTTTTCTTCAGGGCTCTCACCAGGGTTTTATTAGATGACTCTGCTAAGCCATTTCCCTACGGATAATATGCTATGGAATGAGTCAGGATGATGTTATACCTTTGGCAGAAATTCACAAATCTGGCAGATTTGAAAGCTTGTGCATTATCAGTTACAATTCTTGCGGGACAGCCAAACCTAGATATGATATTTTCCTCCATAAACTTCATTATCACAGTGTCTGTAGCATTTCTTGTAGGTATGGCTTCCACCCATTTCGTGAAATAATCTGTGGCTGTCAGTATCCATTTATATTGGCCACTGGATGGGGGATGTATTTCTCCTATAAAATCTACTCCCCATTTCTGAAATGGTTCATTTACATGGATGGGAATCAAGGGCAAAGCCGCTAATTTCTGTCTTTCTGCAAATCTTTGGCACTTGTCACATGCTCTGACCCAAGAAAAAGTGTCTGTATACAATTTAGGCCAGTAGAAACCAGCCCTCAAGATTTTATGAGCTGTAGCCCTCCAGCTGTAATGTCCTCCACATATTCCCTCATGAAATTCTATCATTATTTCCTGCACTTCATTTTCGGAAAGGCATAACAGCAATATACCTAGAGGGTCTCTCCAGTAGAGTTGTCCATTGGAAATTTACATATTTCAGTGATCTCATTCTTATAGCTCTGTACTTTATCTTATCACAACTTGGAGGGCAGCTAAGTGTTAAGAGATATTCAACAATTTCTTTGTACCAAGGACTAGTTAGATATTTCACATGTACCTTTTGACTGGCCATCTCCAGTCCTTGCTGCTCCTCTTCTTTTTCAGATTCTTCATTTGCTAACATAGATAGATTAATGCCCAAAGCTTGATGGTTTGATTCAGATAACATCTTGGCAAGTCCCTGTCCTTTGACCAACTTAGTAGGTCTTATATCCAGATCATACTCCTGAATTTTTGCAATCCATCTCCCCCTTCTACCCTCACTATCTCCCTGAACAAGAATATCTTTGACTGCTGCTGTGGGAACATATGCAATAATATGAGATTGCAAAATATAAACTCTAAAAGCTTTTAAGGGACTTTACCAGGGCATATGCCTGCTTCTCCAATATATTGTATTTCAATTCTGCATCATAAAGTACTTGACTGAAGAAAGCTATAGGCTGTTCATATCCCTCTTCATTTTTCTGCAATAACACTCCAGTAATTGTGTGAGGGGAAGCAAATGAGAAAATCATAAATGGCTTTTTGTAATCTAGCCCTTCTAGCACAGGAGCTTCAGCAAATGCCTGTTTTATCCTTGTGAATGCATCTCTAAACTCCTGGGACCATTTTACTTCATTCTCCTTTTTCAACATATTAGTTATATGCCTAACTATCTCAGCATAGTTAGGAATAAATCTTCTCAGGAAATTAATTCGGCCTAGAAACACCTGTACTTCCTTTTTATTTCTAGGCAAAGGAATGTTGTTTATTACTTCAACTCTCTTAGGGTCAATTTTCACACCATCTTTAGTTACAATGTGTCCTAATATTTTTCCCTCATCTAATGCAAATAAGGACTTTTGAGGATTGAGGGATAGACCATACCTTCTGCATTTCTCAAAGGTTCTTCTTAAATGCTCAATATGCTCATCATCATTCTTTGAAAACACTGTGATATCATCGAGGTAAACTACCAAAAACTTGTCCTGTTCTCCAACAAAGGCTATGTCCATTGCCCTCTGAAAAGTAGCTCATGCATTAATTAATACGAATGGCATCCTGGCATACATAAAGGTTCCCCATGGTGTAGTGAATGCAGTTTTCTTCTGGTCTTCTGGGAACACAGATACCTAATTATAACCAGAAAATCCATCCATCATTGACATTCTGGATGCTCCCACTACTTTCTGCAGGATGTGATCCATTTTAGGCAGTGGATAATTATCTTTCAATGATGCTCTATTTAAATTCCTGAAATCCACACAGAGCCTTATTTCTCCATTCTTCTTTCGAACAGGAACCAGGTTTGCTATCCATTCTGAGTACCTTAATGGCACAATTATCTTGGCTTTCAATAGCTTCTTGACTTCTTTTTCAATGGAGGGAAGCAGCAGAGGATTGATCTGTCTGAGTTTCTACTTGTAAGGCTTTGCATCTTCCCTCAGTGGAATCTTATGCTGCATTATATTTACATCAAAAGTTTTTAGGTCCTGATAGGACCAAGCAAAAACATCTTTGTAAGATTGAAATAACTTCAAATACTTTTCTTTGTATTCTTCTGGGACTTTTTTAGATAATTTGACAATTTTGGGGTCAGCAGAAGTACCCAGATTCAAATCTCCTACTTGATCTTCTTCTGTCATTTTATTTGGCTGCAATGGAATATCATCTTTGTTAAATAACCTTTCTAGAGGCACCATCCCTCTAGGTATAACATTTCCTTTCAGCTGCAGCATTCTGTTTCCTGCTATATTCTCTTCCCATTTGTTTTCTGCAATATTTTCAGTTTCTTCCTCCCTCTCATTATCATCAATTTCCATATTTGTGAATTCTCCTACTGTCTCCATGAATCTTTTCATCTGTTCATCATCTTCAAATACCTGCCAGTGCTTTATGTTATCTGGAATGGATGGTCTGTACCGTACCTCCACTTCATATCTTAAAAGTGGGTTCTGAGGAGGACGGAATGTACTGGCAGCTACAACAAGAGAATCTGCTATTCGGTTTTGCTCCCGAGGCATGAACTGTATGTTAAATGTCGAAAATAAGTTTTCTATCATGTCCCATACTTCGTTTCTATATGCTCTGAGCCGAGGATGCTTAGTTTGGCATTGATTTTTGATCTGTCTTACTACCATCTCAGAGTCTCCCAAGACTTTTAAACATTGGATGCCCATGTTCTTAGCTGTCTGCAGTCCCAATAATAGTGCCTCATATTCAGCTACGTTGTTTGTAGCCTCATACTCCAATTTAAAAGACAAAGGCACCCATTTTCCTGTAGGAGAGATTAACAATACCCCAGCTCCATTGCCTTCTCTTGAGTTTGCCCCATCAAAATGCAAAGTCCAAATTTCTGATTCCTGGTCTCCTTTAGGCTGCTCAGCTTGGATTTTACCACAAAGAGGCTCATGAGCATAATTTTGATTTTCTTCTAACATCAAGCATGAGAAGTCTCCCTCTCTGTTATAAACTGGAGATTTCTCTAAGCAGTCAGCCTTGGTTACCATTTTAACAAATCTAGTCTCCCTATATAACCTCCTTTCCTGTCCTCCAAAGACTGGGACAGTAGCATATGTCAAATCCAATTTAATTGACCCCCCAATCTTGGTACCCCATGACCTTGACAACAGCATGCCAAAGCGAGCTGGGATATCAGCAACCACAATGTCCATGACCACACTCTTTGCTGGAATTTGAGCCAAATTGACCACTAAATATTTAATCATTCCCAAGAATTTAACTCTTTTGGAGTCAAATGAATATAAATCTTTGTATGGTCTTGTAATTTGTAGCCCTAGTTGTTCCATGACAGACAGAGGCATAAGATTATGGGAAGCCCCAGAATCTAACATACAGTTATGTAACAGCAGGTCATGTATAACTAGGGATACGTAAAAAGGAGGAGTAGAAGGGTCTATCTCCTCGACATGTGGGCCAAAGACTACCATGGGTCTCTCTTCTTGAAGATTTATACTATCGGGTGCAATTGGTATTTCAGGAGGAAGTATAAAAGAGGTAACTTGAGACTGATATACAGGCTGTTTTAATAACTCAGTCAGAGGGACAGGAATTTTAATCTTCTCAAGTTCTTTTTGCAAATTGAAAGCAGATGTGGGCTTTTCTACCACAATTTCTTTTGACTCCTTATTCTCAACTGAAGGTTTGACTTCTTTTGACACTGGCTCAACATTAGGAGGACTGACTATTTTAGAAGAGGAGGGAATCTGATCACTTGACTGCAAGGGAATGTTTAAAGGATTCTTACCTTTTTCTGTGTTCTTCTTTGTTGCTGATTCCTTCTGAACAGATGCTTCTTTCTGAGGTGGCTCTTCTTCTTGGTCTTGAGTTCTGGTCCTCTTCCTTGAAGATCTAAGATCGTATTTGACATTGAACTGTGCTTGCATGAAATCAGCAAATTGCTTATAGTAGTGTTCAATCTCTGCTTCTTCGTCTTCGTCTTGCAACGGGCAATCCATATCATCATTATTTGAGAAAGCCAGATTTGAATCTTCTAGTCCATAAGCTGCATCTCCAGTGGAGTCATCTGCTGGTCCTTCTAGGTACAAGGGATGAGGTACCTGGTCTTGTTGTTCCTTTGTTTCTCTTGGCAATATCTGCAATGGTGGCCTCCTATACTGAGGATTGTATCCTCTGTTTGGAGCATTATAATAGTTCTTGGGAGCTGCATTCTTAGCTTCCAGTTCAAGATTGACCATTTTCTTTATCATTTTACTTATTTCATCCATTTTATCTGAATCCTTTTCCTGATTAGAGATGGAGACCTCTTCTTTTCCTCTCCTCCTAGTATCCTGTTCAATTTTTCCTTTTAACTTCCCAGTGGAGGAAAAGTTTGCTTCCAATTCCAGGGCATCTGATTGTGCATCATCTAAAGTGGCAGGTTTCCTTTCCCTCAAAGAGAAGCCAAAATCAGATTCAAAGGCTGCTATAAAAATTATCTTGGCAGCAACTTCATGGGGCTTCATTTCAGGAGGCAGGATCAGATATAACTTGTTGAATCTTTTGATAAAATCTGCCACTCCCTCATTCTGTTTCTTCTTCATTGTATTAAATTCAGTGAGACATTGACCATGATCTTTCTTTTCGCCCCAATTCCTGAGAAAAACATTCTCCATGACGTCCCAGGTGGTTATTGAACGGTTCCCCAATGTTTTAAACCATTTTCTGGCTTCCCCTTCCAAAGATTGCACAAATAGTCTCAAGACCACATCCAGATGTTCAACATTTAAGTTCTCTGCAAAAGAGCATAAGGTCTCAAGATGTTTCTGAGCATCAATTTCATTTTCACCATTAAACCTCGGTAGAATCTTCAGATAGTCTTGTGGCATATCACTCAGCACTTGGGGTAAAGCCAGGGGAGCATATTTGTTCAATAGAAAAGCAGGAACATTGGCCATTGGAGGAGGTGGGGGTTGTACAACAGTCTGAGTAAAAAATTAAGGGAGGGGAGTGGGAGGAAGTGGAGTATGAATGACAATGGGAATATATTGCACATAAGCCTAAGGTGTGGATGGAAATAACTCACGGTTAACAGCAACTGCTTCTGTGACCTCTTTAATTTCTTCAGCCTCGAAAGCAGGATGAGATTCTTCTTCAATCCAGGCACTTCCTCTACGTGGAGTCTCCGAGTAAAACTCGGGGTTTTCTGTTCTAACTTCTTGAGAAGAAGAGGGCGGATAATCTTCAACGGAATATTCAGGGTTTTCAGCACGAGCTGACTTCCTCTCCTTCCAAACTCTTTTATGAATGATCTTCTCTAGGTCAGACACGTAAGATGCTTTCGACTGAGATGTATCTGACCTCAAATGTGGCTTACGGGGAGCCAGGCCTGCCAATAAGATTTATCAAATAATGACCAGTGGAGTCGCCAAGGTGAGAGATATGCAACTCTTCAACTCTCTGTGCTCACCTGATTAGAGAGTGAAAACAATTTGTCGAAACCCAGGGAAACTGATATTCTTTGAATTCGCTCCCCGGCAACGGCACCAGAAAGATGTTGTGGATGATTTTGTCACCCCCCTAGAGACAGTCTAGAGTTGCCATAGACCAGTGCCTAGGACATCTTAATATAGCAAGGAGCCCTTTATAGTTTGGGTTGTCAGTCCAAGAACTCACTTACTATCGCTTGTTTTGAACAAGGAAATTAGTTTTGAATGGGACCAAACTCTCTCAGAAACTGGTACAAAGATGAGAACAGTGTAGAGACATCAAGTAAAACTCTAATACAAATATATCAGACAGTTAAGAGACCGCTTACTGTAAAGAGGGCCAATTCAAATAATATATCACAGAAATCAAATATCAGGAAGTAAGTGCAGTGAGGAAACATAAAGAAGATATTAGCTGACATGAGATTGATACCCAGATACACAACAGAACCACATAAGGGCATACCAATCTATGAATCGTTATATGACAATGGCGTTTTAAAAGCACCCTCCTCATGCAACTAATATAGCAGAAAATATGGAAGAGATGATCATGGAACAGTATATCATGACTAGGCCTATTTAAAGCGCTTGACTAATTCCAGAAAGGGCATCAACAAGGATGAATCCTTACTGCAAACTAGTGAGCCACTTGCATTCTAGAACATGATACAAGAAGATAAATAGTATGAAAGAGGTATTGTATTAACACATAAGAGAAATTACATACTGTGAGATACCAGAGACCAGAATCCTCATTACAGTTATAACCCCTCCTCACTGAGACCCTACGGGCTCTGAACCTTCATACAAGAAATATTACAAGATGTATACAAGAGCCTTTTCACTGCACAGTTTGCTGATAGAAATCTGGAACCCCTACAATGTCTTATTTTCGGGCCTTTATAGGAAAGATAGAGAATTCTAGAGGAGGAGGTAGATGAAGCACAATTAATGACTCAATTTGAATAAAATGGCGGAAACCATTCGCGCCCTCTCTATGAATGACTAACTATAAATGACTGTACTTAGCAATCTGTCTATGGAAATAAATGCTGGGAGATAAAAATCTCCTTATATACAAGACACAACTAATAAAATATATACAATGTGTTGCCTGCAGCTGAGGGAAAATCTGCTGCCGTAAGAGACCTGGGATAGTCTGCAATTTTGTACTGTACTCTCGGCCCCTAATTTTGGATTCGCATCCTGGATCTTTAATGCAGGGCGAATTTATCTGGAGGGTTCTGTGAATGCATTTCTTTGTCTTCTTTAATTGGCGATCATTTCTCGCACCTACCTTCAGCTTTTTCATTAAATTTCACCCACAGAAAATCGTCTTTCATGGGCTCCAAACCTTTGCAACGGAGGCGGCGAATTAAAACGCCCTCCTGTTATATTGAAACCTGCAAAACCCAAAAAATATTAGAAAAATCCGACACAGATGGGGGTGGGGATGATGGATACATGGTTGACAGGGAGAAATACGCAGGGTGGCAGAAGAAAAACAATGGAGGTATAGATTAGACGGGCGGAGCGCAACTTTCTACGTAAAACAGTTTGAGACGCGAGGAGTGAATGAAAACGGAAGTCATGAATGAAAACATATGCACGTCTATATATATATATGACGAAGAGAAATATTTCAGACATACGGGAGTAAACACGTGGACGTACGGAGAGAACCGGTGGACGGGCGACGTGGCGGCAGAGTCAATGGACGGGGAGACTGTATTGTGGGCCGTCAGATTACAAACACAGATCGACGGTTGGGGAAAGATGAGAGCGGCATGACGGTGGGCCATAGAACAGGACGAACAGGGTTTAAAGGGCGAGCAACTTTGGAGGATGTCTGCCATTGGATCGACATTGCCAGATCCGACGGTTCAAACAAATTCCGCTGCCCGGCGATTGTACAGGCTTTAACGCGCGGGGAAAAGTGGTTTCGTGGCCCGTACCAAGGACACGCGACGCCTACCCAATGGAATCGCTGGCCCGATGGATAATACCGCCAACCTGGGGTAAGCGGTGCGGGGGTTTACTGCCGTTTTTCTGCATGCGGGGCCCTCCATATGAAACGTTCACCGCTCTGTTGATCTAATCTTGATCGGACGGCCATGATCACGCCCGGAATATGAACGATAAGCCCCCTTTCTTTTGGCCTGTGGTTCTTGGGCTCAGGTTATATGGTGACAACAGGAAAGGAGCTGAGGCCCTGGGGCTTGGGTCGATAAATTTAAATTGCGGGTTTTTTATCATTTGGATAGTGCATTTCATAGCGGAAAATGTAGCGATGAGCATGACATGGAGGTTTTTAATCACGAAAGATGCTTGCAGCAAATTTAAAAGGGGCCAGTGGTCAAAATTTAAATGGAGGGGGAAACTATGTACAACATGACCTATATCGTTGAATGCATTTTTCAGAACGGAGCTTATGAGCTAATTGAATATGAAGGTTATCCTTTGGATCAACCCAGAAATGGGTTGTATCTCAAAAAATACTATGCATGATTTTCTCGTGCACGTTCTTTTTTATATAGGTGTTTTTTTCATTTTTGTACATTTTTTGGCTTGCTTTGCTTTGTGAGCAGTTTTTCCTGCTTATTATGTTGATGCTTACTGTGCAAATGTCTGTCACTCCTTATGTTGGTGTCGCAGATGGTGCCTCTTGCAGTACCCAGAATCTGTCTTTCGCAGCCTAGGTGATTTATAATCCTAATGGTGAGTTGATATACCTTCAAGGTATTTTTCTAGGACAAACCTAAAAAAATGTCGCTGAATATAGTGTTGTCATGAACTCTTAATCGAGGCCATTTCTCTCGACATTTGTGCATTAATTTTTAACCTAAACTGTCAGCTTGTTGTTCTTTAGCTTAATGGGCATTATTCTGTTAGAAATCCTCAAATCCTAAGGTTGTATTTACGGGTTTGTTTATTAGAAAGGAATTTATATTACATCACATATCATAATATTCCAAGACGAACGAATACGTTAACTAATTCAATAGCCAACATTGTATTAGATAGACATTTGCGTAATTTGTAAAAACATCATCATCACATAATAAGTTTCATAGAGAAAAATAGGCATACACACACACACACACACACACACACACACACATATATATGTATGTATGTATATGTATATGTACATACATACATACATACATACATACATACATACATACATATATATATATATATATATATATATATATATATCGAGTGTTTTCATCCACGTACATCATAAGTTCAAAAAATATATATGTTTTGGTTACATCCTGAGACATCATGTCTCTCAAAAAATATGCAGAAATAAAAGCCTAGGCGTATAATCAACATGATGCTCATGGTAGCATGTCACTGCATGCACAAGGCACCTCAATAAGTGGTGGACATGGTTAGACATGCACGCAGTGTGCCTCTGGTATGCGCAAGGAACATCGTCATATCTCACGTAATCTGGGATTCTTCTGGTGAGTCCCTCCAAGTTGCGTATGATCTCCTCCTCCTCGCTTCCCTCACCATGAGTGGTCCCTCGAAATTGCGAGGGACCCTTTGTGCTATTGAGACATCCCTGCAGGTATTTCTGGGCCAACATCTATAAATATATGGATTAACATTAGAACATATATAATCAAAAAAATCATAATACTCATCAAAATCAAAAAATGAGTCTTACCCAATGCTTCATCCCAATCCTCTCCTTTCAGGAGTGGGAAATCCGCATCACCCATGAAGTCTGTGCCAGTGTAGGGCTAGTCCTCAACGACTATAAGTTTTTGGTGGAGCCAGTCAAATAATTCTGGTCTCCACGAAATCTATTGACCACCTCCTGCTCTAGGCATCAAAGCCACCCAACGAACCATCCATGGCTCTCGTGTTGGTGGTGCAGGGAATATTACCTCCTAACGTTGAAATATAGGCAACTGTTCCAAGATGAATGGTACCAAGATGGACCCATAGTCAAATTATTTTAGCTTGTCGTTATTTCATTTTGTCATTTGACATTTCAGATTGATTTTTACGGCCTCCTCCTAGTTGAAAATGGTTGGGACCATAAAATATACAACAAGTAGCAATTGTGTTTTTTTGGCTTCATGTGGAGCTTGAGATCCAGCAGCTTGAGTGATGGTGTGCACACTACTTGTAGTGCCAAATTAGGAATGATTTGAATATCCACTTTCCCACTCTTTGATCCTTTTCTTGCCCCTCGACAAACCTTGTTTATGAGCATGCTCGTGTTTTCCATCGTAGGTCGGGTACCTGTCAGGATTGGTACTGCTCCCCTCCTTGATAATCGAGTGATAAATAATATGGGAGAGACTTCAATATCTAACTCCTGATCATGAATCACAAATCTTTCCCGATCAATGTCCCATACACTGATCGGATATTGTAATAGCTCTGGCTGAGCTCGAAGACACAGTGCCATGAATAATTTCAAAAGCCTGTAGTCCCTTAGAACATCCATGGATATTGCATTGCTCATGGCTTTCTCATATTCCTCTCCGTGTTCCCTTTGCTTCCATTCGATCACCATTTTTTCTTTCAAACACCTACAAAATCATTAGTGGGGCTATCATTAGTCAAAATATTAACTATTGAGCTATTTAAAATGGGCCATTTAGTAGAATTTTGAAGCTAAATATGTTGCGGCGATTGGCGTGACTGTTTTAAAAAGAACTGCACCAATTGGCACCTCCCCATTGTATTTCAAGGCAGGTTGGCACAACTCCGTGCCAGGAACCCGCGCCGACCGCCACGCCTAACTTTGAACAAAAATCCCCCAAAAATCTGAAAATTTGAAAATGAAGGCAATGAAATTGAATTTGAAATGCAGGCAGCGATAAGAGCTCTTACTTGAAGAAAACAAATTCACGATTGGTCTCCTAGATTGTCCGTTGCCAGCTCCCCAAGATCACAGTGAAAAATGCTAAAAATGCTCAAAAGAGGGAAAAAGCGAAAAGTAATTTATTTTTACTATTTTTTTCATTTCTAATTAGGTTTTTAGGCTTATTTTTTTATTATTTTAATATTTTTAACTCAAAAAATGGGTTTTACGTGTGTTTCTTATGTAGTTACAGGTCCTCAACATGATGGCGATGAAGTAACGAGTTGTATTTTATTACTTTTTTCAGACTCAGTAAAAACTTGAAAAAGTCACCCCCTGGAGTCATATTTCAGTGCTTTTCTGACTCTTGAAAATTGAAAATATTTCTGACACTCTTTTCATTTTGAACTCATTAAAGGCTGCGAAACAGCATCTACCCAGTATACATTTACTCCTTTTTCGGGCTGGGACGGATTATTTACGAAAAAGGAATACCTTATCCTATCGTGACAAAGAAGTTCTCTCAGATATGGTTTTCTACCTTTTTAGATCTGTGAGACTACCTACGAAAAGGGATCTACTGGAGTTTTCTTTTATGATTCTTTTCAGACTCTCTAAACATGAAAAGATGTCAAGTTCTTCCTTTTTCAGACTCGTTAAAATATAAATGACATTAGAAATCGTCACCATAACGTACCCGAGTTCGTCCTTATTAGGGCTCGTAAAATGTACTAGGATGGATTTGTCCAAAGGAAAAACTTATATGACAAGCATATGCTATCCCATTCAATCTTATTTCCAAAAATAATTGGGGTACTCGCCAGAAATGGTGGGGTAAAATGGAACCAATTCTCAGTTGTGTCGGTAGAATGTCGCTCTTGAACATGACACTTGTTTGCAATTCATGTCGGGTTGGGGACATCCCATTTTATCATTTTTTGCCTCCATGGGTTTGGGTTATCTGTTTTGACCTCTCATCTTCTCTTTTCCACGTCATCATGACCTCAAATTCCCTGATGTCAAATAATGCCAAATTCCGGAGTCGTGTCACCCATATGTTCAAGAGAAGTTTCCTTCTACAGTTTTCAACCTTTGATCCTTAGTTTGGTCCTGATTCACTGTCATATTATTCCTTTGTCTCGTGTAGATGATGTGGGAAACATTATTTCCCTCCATCGACCAGATCACTTCCTGTCGACTTCGGCTGATTATCCAGGAAGTTGATCGAGAGAATCCCTTCCAGTACCTTGGAGCTTGCATGCCTCAATGGAAATTTCTTCACATTCGATGACAGGTTCTCATCATTGGCCTTCGATCGAGTGATTTTTCTGGTGTTAAACTCTAGATCACTATTCACATTATAAGAATTGTACTAGTTATACCTTAAGAGCCATTTTCATTATTGGTGGTTTCTCTCATGGATGTTAATAACTTTCATCATTGGCTAGAAATCAGGCGATCTTCTCGCATGTTTGACTTTAGCTCACTCATTCGCATGCTTGAATTTGTACTTGTTCGGATCAAGATGGAGCGCAAGACCCTAGGTTTTGTCTGATAAAATCTAGGTTGCGAGACATTTTGGTCTATCATGAATATGTGCATCACTCTTCTGATTGGATGGCTGCGACTGTACATGAGTCTATTTTATGATCCTCCTTACTGGATGGTTGCGTCCATACCTTGGATCTTATTTTTATATGTACTCTATTATGGATGGTTGTACCCATGCCACATATTCATGTGTCAAAAATATCATTCGTACTTTTTCTTGTAGGTTATCTATTTTGACCTCTCATCTACTCTTTTCCATGTCATCATGACCTCAGATCCCCTGATGTCAAATACTGCCAAATTCCGGAGTCGCGTCGCCCATATGTTCAAGAGAAGTTTCCTTCTGTAGTTTCAACCTTTGATCCTCTGTTTGGTCCTGATTCATTATCATCTTATTCCTCTGTCTCATGTCTATAATGTGGGAAAAATTATGGCCCTCCTTCGACCAGATCATTTCCTGTCGACTTTAGCACATTATCCAGGAAGCTAATATAAAGACTCCCTTTTGGTACCTTGGAGCTTGCATGCCTCAATGGTATGTTCTTCACATTTGACGACAGGTTCTCATCATTTGACTTCGATCGAGTGATTCTGCGGGTGTTCGACTCCATCTCACTGTTCACATTCCATGGTTTGTACTAGTTGTAAATTGAGAGCCATTGTCATTATTGGTGGTTTCTCTCGCACTTGTTGACTACTTTCATCATTGGCTGGTAATTAGGTGATATTCTTGCACGTTCAACTTCAGCTCACTCATTCACATGCTTGAATTTGTACTTGTTCGGTCGAGATGGAGCACAAGACCCTGGGTTTTGCTTGATAAAATCCAGGTTGCGAGACATTTTGGTTTATCATGAATATATGCATGACTCTTCTGATTGGATGGCTGCAACCACACCTGAGTATATTTACTGATCCTCCTTACTGGATGGTTGCATCCATTGCTCGGACCTTATTTTTATATGTACTCTATTATGGACGGTTTCTCCCATGCCACATATTCATGTGTCAAATATATCAGTTATACTTGTTCTTGTAGGTCTTCCAATGGTGGTGTTTTGTTTGGGCATGTTTTTATAAATCATTTCACCGCTCCCTCTCTCTCTCTCACCTCATGCTTTAGGAGGCATCTGTTACACACTATTTTTTCATTGTCCCTGCAATCCTCATCCCGAACAATGCAGAACCATTTTAGTGACTTCTGTGTATTTTCATACCTTGCTAAAAGTGTCATTGCATCCCTTGGCATGTCAAGAACAATTCCTCTGTTGATCATTCCTCAAGCAGAGTCTCAAAAACATAGGATTTTGGGTCGGCGCTGGTAGGAAGTTATGGTCTCGTGCCCATAGAGAAATTAACACTAGGCCCCACACCCATTGGCGCTTTGTCTTAGTGGGGCACCCGTGCTAAGCTATTTTTGGAAAGTTTTTTAAAAATAGAAATGAATTTTCCATGCCTAACCACTTCGTGAGAGGAGTCATCATGGTTTTTTAGACTGAATAACTTCAAAGTCCTCCCTTTGGCTTCTTGTTTCCTACAATTTTGCAACTCCCCAAAGTGATAAGACCTCTCTTCCACCTTATGAGGGATCCCAAACCAACTCCTCCTCTCCTATAAATACTTCCTTCTCACATGGTTTCAGCTAGTTGAACAATCCTTACTATAGCTAGGGTGAAGAATAAGGCCGAGAGGAATCCATTGTCGAGAGAGAGTTTAGGCCCATTGTCTCACCAAGTCCGATCCCCGACAAATGCTTGAGATGCACTTGACTGAACCCGTTGAAGGAGGCTGAGACGTCAAGGCATTAATGTTGTAAACTTATTTTCTCTATCATTAATACATGACTGGTTTTTTGGTTCCAATTTTTTGTTTGGTCATACACAAATTTTTTTATTCTTTGTGACCAATTGAATAGTTGTAAATGAAATTATGTTTTCATATGTTGTCACCATTCACTTGATCCTTGTGCAGGTACACGGGCATTATCACTGAAGGACCGCGGCGTGTGAAGACAAAGATCAGAGGATCACTACTGCAAGTTACAACGAGAGCGTTGGACCAAGGTAGGTCATCTATCCCAAATCATTTTCATTTATAAGCTAGGAATATGAAAGTATAGCATGTTCCCTTGTTGCTACACCCACTTTAGGGCTAGAGGGATCACCTCTATGCATAGAGGGGATTTACCTTCTCAACACCTCCAACATTGTGACTGAGACTAAATTTTTCTTCAAACCTTGTACATGCATTACATATTTTAATTGAAAGTGTTTCCCTGGTTGCTCTGGAAGGTAATGGTACCAATCCTGGTACCACTATATTTCCCGACATCACCAATTTAAATATGCATCTGGAGATCCTTCTCCTCCAAGTCACTGAAAAGTTCCTTATCTCCCATCATGTGAAAGGAAGCGCCACTATCCAAATGCCACACAGATCCCAATGCACTTGACACCATGCATGTGATCAATGAGAATTCAAGCTCAAATTGTGAGGCCAAAGACTCACCAGCTATATATACTCCGGCCTTCTTTTTATTATTCTTTTTTGGATAGTTTGTAGCAAAATGTCGATGCTCGTGATAGTGAAAACACTTGACCATGGAAATGTCTTGCTTCTTGCCATTCTTGGACTCAGATTTGGAATAGAATTTCATCCCCTTCCCTTCCTTCGCCTTGGCAGCCAAAGCACAATCTTCTTCATCTTCATTCTTAGATGAAGATCCATCTCTGGTGTTTCTTCTGAACTCCTCCTGCACCAAATCTCACCACAGTCATTCCGAGTCTGGAAAATTTTCCCTTCCATTGATAGAGTCTTGATAACTGTGCGAACTCTTGAGAAGTCCTAGGAGATCCAAGCTCACCAAATCATCATCAGCAACAGTTATACCAATGGTCCCCTGTTCATCCCAACATTGGACAAACTTTGTTAGATATTTTGGTATGGAGTCACCCTTTTGCATCTTGATCTTCTTGAGTTTCTATTTGAGTGCCAATTTCCTATGGTCACTGCTGCTCTGGAATAGATCCATCAAAGCCTTCCACATTGAATATGGTGTGGCTTTCTCATGGAGGCTTCAGAAAATGTGGTATCGTACTCCCTCCAACATGATCCTCCTCGCCTTTGCCACTTTATTTTTCCATGCATCGAGATTTGCAGCATCTGTCACAACGGGCTTAGGAACATTATTGTCAATGAATTCCTTCAGGCCATTGTCTTCGAGTACTGCCTCCATCCTGTCCTTCAAAGAAATATAGTTTGAGCTGCCCTCAAGTGCATACTCCAACCTCAAGCAATTGAAAGCCATTTCAATCCTGAATCATCTACAACACCAACATTTTTTTTCTGCAAATTCGAATTCTATCCAGTCACAAACTCAACTCTTCCTTCACAATTGCGATTTCCTGTGCTCTGATACCATGTAGAAATTATAAAACATCCATGTATATCATGGATTCACCCTGTCTAACAATTTACTAAAGTTAAATACTGAATCTCTTCTACAAATATTTTGTGGAATTAAAAACACAATCACCAATCACATGAAGCAAAGAATAATCAAATCAAACACAACATAGATAATTTCCCAGGGAAATCTTGCTCCTCAAAACCCCACTATCTTCTATTGTATATTCAGCATGGATCATGAAAAAATTACATAAAAAATGCTTTTCACAAGAGCCCTCCAATAATCATTAATTCTCTCACGCTGTCATACATAAAACTGACCAATACTTAGCCAATTTATTGCCTTCAGTAAACCTGCCTTGCTTTTGCAATCCTTGATGAATGCAACCCCTAAAAGATAGGAATTTTGGCCTTCCTTGACTGCGCAAGTATCATGGGGACTCCAATGGGTGTTTGGTTGGGTGGGTGTAAACCAATAATCCTACAACTGATAGTCAACTTCCCTTTCACCTAGATCTCAACTAGACCTCCACTGGATCTGACATGCATGCAACTAATAATAGTAAATCCTTAGTTGCATGTGGGATCATTGATTGTGAATTAATTAATATTTAATTCAATTGATCTCTCACTAGTGTATCAAGCAGTTACAACTAGCACAACTGAGTTTAACTCACTTAACTAAGTTAAATTGATTACAACCTGCATTAACTAATGCACCACTGCACTTTGAACTCTATTACAACTAGAATTACTCTGCATGCCTCACCAACTACCTCTAACTCGAAATCAATGAGTTAACTGAGTTTATCACTCTCAGTTAACTATTACAAGTTATTTTTAGCCTAGATTACATTTTATTGTCCATCTTGATTAAGGGATAACTAAAATATACATGCACCAAAAATAGCCATATGGGCCCCACCCTAATGTAGGTGCTTAATGCACTAGGCATGGGTGCTGAAATTTTCTTGTTAAATTTCAACACTTCTTTCTTGTGGTTACTTTTATTTTCTTCTCTCCTTTAGCTACAAAAACTTTATGAAATATTACCATAAAATATTGAAAATAAACTAACTGTCAAAAAAGATAAAATGGAGCAAACAAAAATGTTGAGATAAAATTAGGGGGTTTTCAACAAAATTAGGGTTTAATATATTGTCTTGTTAATGAGGTAACTTGATCATTTTTCCATAACTTTTTCATCCTGATCAAGTAGGTTTAACTTGTCTTGGATTCTTTTCATCCTTCTATTACACATTTGTATAGTTCTGCTAGCTCTTAGAGCTCCTTTCCCTTTCCTACTTTCATAGTTTTCTTTCCCTTTGAAGACTTCACATTCTCTTCTTCATCAATTATGAAAGGTTCCTTTAGATTATGATTCAACTTTTCCTTAAAACTCAGTCTTAATTTATTTGTAGGATGAGTATGGGGTTTCTTATATAAAACCCTAGTCTTTGATTCTGTGTCTTCATCCCCTATTTCCATACTCTGCTTTTCTTTCTCACTTTTTTTTTATTGATGCTTTACTTCCTCTTTTTTTCTAATATTTGTGTCTTTTTTCTTCTTGTTATCTTTCATAGACCTTAATCTTTGGTTCCTTTACAAGGTTTTTCTCAACATGCACATGACTAGATTCACCCTTTGTTTCAAGGGCTAATGTTTCAACAAAAAATTTAGCCTTACCCTTTCTTGGCCTTCTGGGTGTACGGTTTCTCCATGTCCTCTTCCTTAGGGTTTGTATTTTCTTATCTAACTCATGTATATATAATAACTTAATCAGTCCAGGGTGACATATATCATGAAGTAACAATTTTGGTTTGGCTCTAGCCTTGTGGACATTTTAAACAAACTTTGAAGTAAGAAATAAGGTAAGCACATATTTTCAAAAGCAGCGAAATGACATAAAAACATCATGTGGTAAAGGTAGATCTTGGAATAGTTTCCTTCACATGTAAAAAAGAGCTACACAGTCTTTAGAACGTTAGACCATTCAAGCTTCAACATCTTTTGAGGGATTCCCATGTTCCAATTAGGGTTCTGATGTTCTCCCTTTAGGAAGAAGTTAGGATCCACATTCTGCGTCATTCATTTATCGAACCACTTCTCACCCTCAGTAGGCAACCCTGTGGATTCTTCTATTGATATTTTAGTGACCGCAAACTCCATCCCTCTTATCTGAGCTCTGTTTCCATCAAAATAGTGAATAAAATCATAACACTAGCTCAAATTGTTACCATCGAACCGCTGGAAATTTTTCTCCCATCCTGCATTTATGAACAAAGGTGCAACTTCATCACATATCTCGAACCATAATCCATCTAGTTCAAATCGTCTCACATGACCTGAATTTCCATTGCTTAACTAAGAAAAACTGAGCACTCTACCACGTGTTGTCAAAAATTGTTATCAATTACATTGTGTGTTGCTAGCGAGTCACCTAGGTTTGATGGAAATGGTTGATTTGCGTATAATTATGGTTTTAACCATAATTCTCTCCAAACCCTTTTTAACGTTTTGAAACTGCCTCAAATCATCATATCAAGTCATATAATAGGTTAAATTTCATCAAAAACTTTTAAAGCGTTTAAAATGAACCAAGAGATAGTTATAAGACTTTATTTTTTTCAAAATTTCGCAGGCGCTATGAAAACATTTTGTAACGCCACCTCTTTTTAGCATCTGATTGGTGCAAGACTTGGGTTAAAAAAAATTGGCATGACATAAACAACTTTCTTAACATGCTCTTTTTTAACTCACATCCCACCTTTTCGCACCAAAATTTTACTTAGTCTTACACTTAAGCCCACCTTGCTTGTAATAAAACTCTTAACTGATTTTCAAAACATTTTGACCCTTTTTTGAAAGTATAAACTTAGTGCTAACATAATATTTGTGAAAAATTCCATAATGCAATGACACACAAGTTGTCTCTAATCTTATCAACACAGATGAAAGGGACGAAAGAAGAATTGATGTCTGAGAAATCTTACAAGGAAATGTTGTTGTGTTCTTCAAAGTCGGTTACCCCCACAAATGAAGAGCCCAACAAATCGTTGTCTCTATATAAGATAATCTGAATGGTATGTCAAATGACAATCTGGATATAGGTTTGAGATAGTAGTAGTGTGCAAGCCGGAGGACTTAGTGTGCATTGTCAGAGTCAAATTTGCATGTGTTAGATAGTATTGTATTAAATTGATATGGTTTTGTCTTGATTGTTAAGTGTCTTAAATGAGTTTCTTCTGAATTTTCATTATCTTAAATATACATTTTTGTCTCAAATTGTTTTTGTCTGAAACATAAAGTTTTGTCTTAAAATAATTTTGTCTCAAATCTTAAATATAAAGTTCTGTCATAGAATATTTTTGTTTCAAACTGTTTTTGACTTAAATATAAAATTGTCTTAAAATATTTGTCTCAAATTGTTTTGTCTTAAATATAAATTTTGTTTTAAAATATTTTTGTCTCAAATTGTTTTTGTCTTAAAATAGTTATTTCAAACTGTTTTTGTCTCAAATATAAAAAATTTTGTATTAAAATACTTTTGTCTTACAATTCAATTAATATTAAATTTTAATGTAAAATAACTAAAATAAAAAGTGACTTTTTAAAACAAAAAATTTGTCTTAAACGTAGCCATCTGTAAACTACACTACTACTAGTTACTTTCTATTCTTTATTCAGTCCAGAAAACACCAAAATGCAGGTTACATCAAAATATACAGCTTTTTAAAACGGTCTCTCACTATCTTTAAAAGACTGTTATCTGTCTTATTATATATAAACATATAGAAAAAATAAATACTATGAATATTCATTGCAAAAAAACAGATATTTTCTTGAAAGACTCTATTCTGTTAGGTGTGAGCAGTTCTAAGAAGCATATTTTTCTCATTTGTCTCCACTGATTTCTGTAAAGATACAACCCTATACCTTTAAAATTGTGACAGAGCGGAAGCGCAGAAACATGATAGGACCATATTTGTCAGAAAATTCCTTAGGGCAACTGTGAGCAGGCAGTCTCAATTGATGGAGATTCCCAATGATGGGAAGGGATAGGGTCCCGTAGGCAATCTTCCACTCTTTTGCAGCAATATCCTGAGAACCGCGATTAATCCGAGAATAGCTGTTGTCCCCGTAACTCCTCTGCAGATTAGTAGCGTTGCCAAAGTCTGAAGCAAGTTATCAAAACCCATACCTAACCCTTTCGAACATCTTCGTTGCACGGTTTAAAGAAAGAGGCCTAGCTTATTTATTCATGATCAGTTCATTCAAAGATCGTGCCAGAAACAATAAAATAAAAACTTAAATAAAAAGAGAATATATTGTACATCCCAAATAAATGAGTAATTTTTGTTTAAATATTAACAATGTGAATACTTTATATAATTTAAAATTATTTAAAAAAATTAAATATTTTTTTATAAATTATATAATTAAATTATAAAATAATGGTAAATAATTATATTTTATAAAAAAAAATTAATTGATAGTCCTGATGATGAACCACACTGGTTGGTTCGAAACGCGTCGACCTCGTTCTTTTGCATGTGATTATTATCGAAAGAATTTCTACTAATTAAATCTAATTAAATTAAGTTAAAATATTATTTTTAGTAATGATTATAATAATGAAATAAAAAAATAGTTTTTAAATTTGCATAAACAATCATGTTAAGAAATTATTTGGAATTTTTTAGAAGGTATTTTTATGCTTTAATAATATTAAGAGAAGTATTTTAAGATTTAGGTAATTTTTATTGAGTTAATAGATATTATGACAAATATTTTGAAATTTAAATTTAATAAGGTAAACAATTTAAGAGAAAAGCTTTTTTTGAAATTAATTAATATTCAATTTTATTTTTAGTTTTATTTTTTTTGAAAAATTAAAAACTGAATTGTAAATTAATGAAACCAAACCAAACATTATATTTAATTTAAAATGTTAATTTATTAATTTAAATCTTTGTTATAAGTAAAAAAAATTAATATAAAATTTATTTGATTTCTATAAAGAAAACATATGTTCTTAACCATTAAGCCTATTCAAACTCGAAATAAATACAATAGACTCAAATATTTTATAATACAACATAATATTTTAATATATCTTTTTTGGAAAGAAATTTTACTTTTAGATATTAATATTTGAAAGTTTGTACTTGTTCAGAATTCCAATATATTACTTAATCATTTTTTTCTTTTAATCGTTTCAATCTTTCTTCAGAATTCCAGTATGTTATTTAATCATTTTTTTCTTTTAATAGTTTCCATCTTTCTCCTCCCGGGACAAGTTATTTTAAATGCTAAAAATAAATCTATTAAACTATGCAACTAAAAAATTATATTTTTTATTTCTACGGATCTAATAATTATTAATTATTGATACCTTGCAAAAGGTGGCGCGAAGGGCGAGGATACATTTGAAATGTGAGGACTTTCAAATTTGTACATGAATGCGATAGCCTTTAATGTTAATGTGATGAGTTACCTCGAAACCTGAATATTTTGTCAACTTGTTTGCCGTGCGTAGACATTAAATATTAATCTTTCATGTAAAGACAAACACCACGATAGTCCGATTCCTGCTATAAATTGATTCGAAATATGGTTTTTTATATATTATTTTTTAAGTACTAAACTGTTTTCCTTTTATTTGTACGAAAGCTACTAGGGGAGAGGCTTCTATTGTTGTGCAAGGACCGGTAGTAGTTATATTACTGGTCCCACACATCCACCAAACATAAATTACAAACTCACTAAAATATGCACATAAATATTTGATAATATGCACATAAATATTTGGAAATAAGTTATATAAGTTACATAAATATGTCCAAAATGGGCCCAGTTTTTTACTAGACCAACAACTTCCATACACCAAATCTAACATCACAAGTTGACAAGACCCACTGTCTCAAGTACCTCCAGTTCTGAATTACCATTCAAGGCAAAATGCACTACAAAACATTACAAAGCTACCCATCCAAAAGTACTGTTATCCCATCAAACAGTCCCCCACTGATTTTGCATTGGGGGACTACATCTCATTGTTGAATAACAGCTGGACAAAAACTGGGTAACCCCTGCACAAAGATTGAGTACCACCTGCACAAAAATAGGTGAAATGTCTGTCAGCAATATCTACATGTTTGTTTAACCATTCAGCCTATTGAAGACATTAAATGACACCATTCAATTCAGGAAATAGTTCACCCAACCTTTCATTTCAAGAATTAAACACAACAACCCTGGAATTACAGGAATTAAATTCTGAAAAGAATTTCAAATCAGAAATTAAATCTAGGAAAGCACAAGGATCAACCATGAAATCTTTTCAGCCATTGGATCATGTACAAATCAATCCACACCACACAATTAAATTTGGGAGATGGCAATCCATGCCAATCTTCCCTACCAATGAAATTCTAAATCATAAAACTATAAAACCTCAACTATTACTGCATTTGAGGCATTCGTTTTTCTCTTAAACTACTGCTGACATACATTCAGAGTTTTCAGACAGTGTTCCATTCATTTTGCAGACATACAGTTTTCAGAAAGTGAGTTTTCAGACAGTGAGTTTCCATTTTGCAGACATACAATCCTTTTCAGACAGTGTTCCAGACATACAAATAGAGGACAGAGTGTGCTCAGTGTTACATTCCAGACAGAGTGTGTGCACAGTGTTACATTCCAGACAGATTGTGTGCACAATGTTACATTCCAGACAGAGTGTGTGCACAGTGTTACATTCACTCTCTTCATCAGTTGCTATTCACTCTCTTCATCAGTTGCTGGAGACAACATACAAGTATTTCGTTGTTCTTCAATAATGTTATTCAAGATATTAAGCAGATTTGGATATTGACTTTATATTGAATAAAATCTTTCAATAAAAATAGTTCTAACACACAGTCCATGTCCAAATATAAGTCCATTTTAAAATAGGCACTTACTGATTTTAGACAAGTCCATGTAGCTAACAGCCATGTAGGTAACACATATCTTTCTGATGTTGATATTACAAGTAATACATAATTGACAAGTAATACTTCAATGCCAATTAATTCACAACAAACAACTGAAAGATTTCATGTTATTAGCAGAAATTTTGGAATTCATACATAATTATAGTTTACTCTATACAGTTGTGCTGTAATACTTATCAAATTTCTTAATGATGTTGGAAATTGCAGGTTGTAGCCATGCCAAGAGTTTCTGTTGCAAATCGAATAAGGAACAGGAGGCGAGGGAGAAGGGGGGCCCAACTGCGGAGCAGTTCATCAGATGATGATGTCAATGCTCCCATTGCTCCTAGTAATGTAGTTGAAAAGGACCCTGTGGTTGCAGATCATCCCAGCCCACCATCAGCCACAGAACCACCTTCGACCACAATACAAGGTGCAATTTCAACAAAGAAAATCAGTGCAATCAGAGGCTGGACGAAGGAAGACACGCTTGCTGCAATTGATGACATCGAGTTTAAGGGATATTCAATCCGTGCATCAGCAAAAAAACATGGTATTGCTGCCTCAAACATACATTATTGGATAAATGGGTTGACTAATACAAAGCGCAGAGGGCCTGTTACAGTCATGACGGAAGAGGAGGAAGATGAGGTGGTGGAGTGGTGTAAGGAGATGGCCCTATTGGGACATGGGTTAGAGCTTATCCAACTTAAATCCACTGTAGCTCAAATATGTCAAGGGAGGCCAAACCCCTTTAAAGATGGTTTTCCTGGTAATTCATGGTGGAGTGGGTTTAAAAAGAGGCATCCAGACCTTGTGTTACGTACAACAGAGGGCCTTGACAGAGACCGGGCTTTAAATCTACGCCCTGCAATTGTTTCCAAGTTCTATAACACTCTTTCTGTTGCATATGACCAGCACTCATATGCCCCATACCACATATGGAACTGCGATGAGACAGGCTTACAGGCAGGAAGAAATTGCGGTATGCGGGTAATTGCAAAGAGAGGGAGTAGAAATGTGCCTAAGATATTGCCTAAGAGCAGGGAGTGGATCACAATTCTTGCCTGTGTCAATGCAATTGGCTCATCTATACCGATATTTTATCTATTTAAAGGTAAAACTCAACTAAAAAATTACATACAGAATTGTGAACCGGGGGCATGCATGGCTGCACATCCACATGCATGGATGACAAAGGAACTGTTCCTAAATTGGCTTTGCCACTTTGCTGCTTCTGTACCGGGTGGTGTCTCGCCTGAAAACAAGCACTTGATGATTTTAGATGGCCATGGAAGCCACATGGCTGTGCAGACAATCGAGGAGGCCAATAAGTTGGGCATTGACCTGTTAACATTGTCGGCTCATACTACTCACAGATTGCAGCCCCTTGATGTGAGCGTGTTTGGGCCTTTAAAGAACTATTTCAGGGTCGAACGAGCTTCATGGATTGCAAAGAACCCAGGGGTGGAAGTAAAGAGGTTTGAGCTAGCTGAGCTTGCTAGCAAAGAATTTAAAAGGGCTCTCACACCTTCTAATATCAAGGCTGGATTTAGGAGGACTGGTATATGGCCACTCAATTATGATGCTCTTATGCATGATACCACATGTAGCCAAGCATTTGAAGTGGAAGGTCAAGAAGTAGAGAATTTAGAAGAGCATGTTGGTGCCCAAGAAGATGTAGCTGCTGCTGAAGGTATAATGTCCCTTTCTGAAGGGTTGTTCTGTGGTGGTGATGATGATGAGCATGTCAGTGAGACACAATTCAGTGATGAACCAACTAACAATATCAATGAGGCTGTGACACCCACTGATGCAGCTGACAATGAGCAATTGACCATGCTAACCCAAGTAAGTGCACCATCATGGTTGGCAGAGGCCGTGATGAATATCACTGGAAATAATGTAACATCCACCAATGAGGATGAAAGCATGGACATGCCTTCACAACCATCAGGGTTGAACACCGAACTTGTTCATTATTTTGTGGACAATGGATCACTAGAAGAGGAGCCTATTCAGCATGAAGTACCTGAAGAAGACAACAATGGGGGCCATTCAGTTGTCCCAGAAGATGAAATCCAGCAGGCAGGTCTAGAAAAGCAGAGATTACTTGGTGCATTCCTAAAGCTACCAGTAGAGAGACTGAAGGCCTCATCAAGGAACTCAGCCTCAGATTATCTTCATTTAGGGAGGAGTTCACAATTACTCACATCTGAAGACTATATGAATTTAATGTTCGAGTCTGAACGTAAAAAGAATGAAATTCAGGAAGCTAAAAAGAGAAAGAAGGAGTTAGCCAATGAAAAGAGGGTTGCAAGGATTGCAACAGCAGAAGCTCGAGCAAAGGAAAGGTTGGAAAGACAAAAAGTAAGGGAAGATAAGGAACATCAAAAGAAATTGGCAAGGCAACAGAGAGAGGCAAGAAAGGTTCAGCAAGAGTTGGAAAAAGGACAAGGGGTGACAAGCAGAGAAGAACATGGTTCAAGACAGTTTTAGGCAAATAGGTTGATGTATAACACGCTGGACCACATTGCAGAGCAGACACCATCATTCCAAGACCTGATTAACATCCAAGTCCCTAGCTATCAGGCAGGGGTTAGGCCCACCTCTTATACCCCTACCAGTGCAGGTTTGAATCTTAATTGTGTTTATATGACACCTGCAGTCAGTGCTGGGGTTAGTAACACAAGTGGACACTTGGGCTACTCAGTCCCACCATGGCTACATGGAGCAAATTGGAGTCAACCATATGCCAACATTCAAGCACATCCTAATCATCCAATGTTGGGCAGTCCACCATACTTGGGCAATGCAGGAAATGGAAGCCATCAAGCATAGAGGTGCCATGACTTAATTTTTGTAACTACAAGACACTGTGATTTTGGTAAGGATCAAATAGGTTTGCTAATGATAGCGTCCATGGATGTTTGGGAAGCTACAAACATTTTCAAATTAGTATGTATGAAACAGTGTCTAAATCCCCCAAGTTTGTTAATCTATTGAAGTTATAGCCTTATAGCCTATATCAGATTTTGTATGAAGTTATATATCAAACAGTTTATAATTCCTACATATCAAACAGTTTCTAAATCCTACAAGTTTGTTAATCTGTTGAAGTTATAGCCTTATAGCCTATATCAGATTTTGTATGAAGTTATATATCAAACAGTTTATAATTCCTACATATCAAACAGTTTCTAAATCCTACAAGTTTTTTAATCTGTTGAAGTTATATATCAAACAGTTTTATGAAGTTATATATCAAACAGTTCATGATTCCTACATATCAAAGTTAAATCTTCCACTTAGCAAAAAAAAATTATATAAGATATGCTTAAACCAACTCAATGTAGCAATATCTACAAGAATAGAAATTAAATTATGGGGCTCTTCTAAAACACTCGTGTTGCAGACACAATTGTACATTAAGATTCAAATAGCTAACAGAAAAATTTATCACCATTTTTTCTTCAGTTAGCTTTTTTGTACATCATTTCAAAGTTAAATCTTCCACTTAGCAAAAAAAAATTTATATAAGATATGCTTAAACCAACCCAATGTAGCAATATCTACAAGAATAGAAATTAAATTATATGGCTCTTCTAAAACACTCATGTATAGTCAAAACATTTATAGACATTAATCTGGATTTCTTTACAGACCACAGACATCTTAATTTACTGTTCTCTTGTAGCTCCTCTCCGAACAAATTAAGATTGAGAGAGAATATAGCTTACACAAAGTTTGAATAATATAACATTATCTCCAGTATATACTGGCTAGAATAACATTAAAGAAAGATACACTATCTCAGATGTGGTGACTGTTCAGCAAGACAGAGGATGGTTATATAAGATCAACATTTAGTCAACATGACCTAAAAGAACAAATTGCAGTCCCAATTGGGCCGACATCCAATTCAATTCATGTATAATTATATATATAAAAAAGCTTGAGCTGGCGGGTCTCCCATAAAATTGCGGCTTAGAGTAATAACCTTCATCATATATCTAACAGGAATTGTAGATGTAATTGAATCTTTTAATCTTAAAACAGGGAAAAACTCTAGTTAGCAACCAGAAATACTCTAAACAGTCTCCTATATGTTGTAGATTCACATTAAAAGAAGGAAAGGAAAAAGGATAACAAAATCGCATGTCCACATACAGGCAATAAGGGTCAAAGATCAAATTCCACACATATTGCAACAACAATATATTTAATCATTACCACAATCTCTAATCCAAGCAAGTCATCCAAACCATGCACAACGAAGGTCCCAGACAAAATACTCTAACATTAATCTGGATTTCTTTACAGACCACAGACATCTTAATTTAATGTTCTCTTGTAGCTCCTCTCCAAACAAATTAAGATTGAGAGAGAATATAGCTTACACAAAAACGCATGTCCACATACAGGCAATAAGGGTCAAAGATCAAATTTCACACATAATGCAACAACAATATATTTAATCATTACCACAATCTCTGACGCAAGCAATTCATCCAAACCATGCACAACGAAGGTCCCAGACAAAATAGTGAAGTCTTTGAGCCCAGCAACATTTAGTCAACATGATCTAAAAGAACAAATTTCAGTCCCAATTGGGCCGGCATCCAATTCAATTCATGTATAATTATATATATACAAAAGCTTGAGCTGGCGGGTCTCCCATAAAATTGCGGCTTAGAGTAATAACCTTCATCCTATATCTAACAGGAATTGTAGACGTAATTGAATCTTTTGATCTTAAAACAAGGCAAAACTCTAGTTAGCAACCAGAAATACTCTAAACAGTCTCCTATATGTTGTAGATTCACATTAAAAGAAGGAAAGGAAAAAGGATAACAAAATCGCATGTCCACATACAGGCAATAAGGGTCAAAGATCAAATTCCACACATATTGCAACAAAAATATATTTAATCATTACCACAATCTCTGACACAAGCAATTCATCCAAACCATGCACAACGAAGGTCCCAGACAAAATAGTGAAGTCTTTGAGCCCAGTAAACCTCGGAAGTTCAACTTCCGTGGACTTATCAACTAGCAGATGTGGACCAAAGCAAAACCAGCAACCCAACAAATCAGTATTGCCAGTTTCTTTAAATTCTTGTACCACATAGAGACAAGATTATCTTTCACTCGAGAGTTTTACACAAGGAAACACATTCTAGATGGCCATGGAGTATAAAGAAAATATATAGATAGCAGAGAGCACTGGAGATTGAGAATTAAAAATGTATTACCACTGTGTTTGGACACTCAACTGCATAAAGACAATACAAAGAATCTCTCCCACTCAAGAGGCTAAACAAGGGAATGAACTCTAGATGGCATTATAGTACAGAAGATGACTTTGGAAATGAGAATTGAAATCCTGCAGAATCTTTAAAGCTACGGCAAAAGTCAAAACCCAAAACCCTACATTCCACTGCTGCAAAAAAGAAAAATCAGGCGTGATACCTCCAATTAGAACCCTAAACCCTACAGACAGTAAAACCCCAGTAAAACCACACAGTGAAACAACAGTAAAACGCTGTAAAACCACAATCAAACACTGTAAAACCACAGTAAAACAGTAAAAAAGCTCAAAAGAGAACATCTCCTTAAGGTTAAATGTGCTTACAAACACATAGATATGACTGGTAGGACAGAGTCCTACCTTAAAACTCCTATCCCTCCAAGCTTCCTCCTTCATTCCACAGAGTCCTGCATTGCATTGTCCTTTCCTTCTCCACTGACCTGCAAAAAATCAAAAACACAATCATTCAGAAAGCACCAACATTAAAAAAAATACAAAAACACTTCCAAAAAAAAAAACTTACGCACCTGAAAGCACGAGCTGAAAAACGCACCACCACAGAGCCGATAAAAACCACCACAGAGCCTAAAAAAACCACCACAGAGCCAAACTAAAACCACCACTGCGCCGAGCAAAGTTAAACAACTACAGAGCCGAATAAAACTACGACAGGGCGAAGGTAAAACAACTACAGGGCCGAGGCATGACAAAACCTCGCCAAGCATAAATAGCAAACAGCTGAACCATAACCACATAGCACCGCAGAAAAACAACCAAAGCGCCGAGGTTAAACCACCAGCTAAGCGAGGTTGAACAGGCAGATATTTTCCACCACCCACGATTGCAATGATGCTGCAGCCGAACCAGGACCAGGGGAGCTCCACCCAGGAGAGCAGCGGCGCCATAGCTAAGGATGGAGCGCGCGGACAGTGGCGGCGGAGGCATCGGGCATTGGAGCCAAGCATCGCAACAAACGGAGAATGCAATAGACAGCAACCAGACCTGGACCAAAAACCTGCAGTTTGTCGACAAGGCTCCACAAAAGGGTGAGAGTAGACCGGCTGGACCGGTTGTTCGATGGCATGACCGGCTGCACGTGACTGGCACGTGAAAGCCATGCCAGCCAACACCTGTCGTACATGCGCTGGCATCGGTTGACGTGGCTCGGGTCCAGTCAGCGTTGAGGTGTTCAGCGACTGACGCCTCTCCCCTATGAACCTTCACGTAATTGAATTTTTAGAATGTGTAATTGACTTATGTAAATGATAATGGTAAGAGTTTTTGGGATTGGCTTAATTTTATTTTTATCATAATTTTTATTATAATTTAGTGTTTTGGGATGGGTGGTTTTTTTTGGAAGTTTTAAGCTCTGAAAGAGATACACGTTTAAGAAGTGATGATTGACTCTATGTATTCATTTTACTATTTTCAATCTTGTTTCTTTACTCATTTGAGTATCAGTCAATGCAATGAGTGATAATTGAACTATGAGAAAACTATGAGAAATTAGTTTACTACTATCTCCCATGGAAATTGTCATAAATGAATGATTCATGGAAATGGTCATAGATCGATGACTTACTTAACGCAGTTGAATCTCAAAAATGATATCTAATATAATGCACTTGAAAGAGCTCATACTTAAATATAATTTCGTGATATAATTTTAGGTGAAATTGCTACTGATTTAAGTGAAACTCCATTTTTACAATATTTAAATTGAATTATAATTATATTTTTTTAATGTAAAATAAATTTAATATTTTAAAAATTATATAAAGTGCCGATTTTTTTTCATAAATTGAATTATAATTATATATTTTTAATGTAAAATAAATTTAATATTTTAAAAAATATATAAAGTGTAGAAATTTTTTATATATTGGGAAAATATATTATAATTCAGTTATGGTTGCCTAGTGTTCGATGTAAGTTGATTAATCACTATTACTAAAGAAAAACTATCCTACTTGTAATTACCCATTAGTGGTTGGGGTATGTCTTGAGTCATTATACTTTTTCTTTCCATGTGAGGAAGACAAACTCTTAAAATAATAGAACAAATTTTAAGAAATACTCTATTGTCCAAACACAGTTAAATTGTAAAAATTACCTAAATTAAATTAAAATTATGAATATATCTCTACAATATTTTTTAAAAAATCAACTTAAAAATATACCCAAATTGCCTTAAAAAAAAGTCATCAATAAAAAAAAGTTATGATTAGTTTTAAATCAGAGTTCCAAGAGATAAGAGCAAGTTGCATCCTCAATGTAAACAAACAACATAGAGAGGGTTTTGCTCTAGGAACTTAGAATAAAGATTGTAAGTCAAAGGAGAGTCTCACTTTTATGTTTGATTTCTTTCCTCTCACACTTATTAAGAGACATAATTTTTCCTTTTCACTCGTAAAGTTATGATTCTCATCTCTATTTGTTTGTCATTTCAATTTTTGTTATGCAAATTTTGATTTACAAAATTAAGTTCCATGAGTTACAACGCATAAAACAAGTGCTACATAGTAGCTAAATATTGCTAGTTTATTCAAACATGTTAAATAAAGACAAAGCCTCATATAAAGCCTTGTATTAATTTGTTATATGTTTTATGTGGGTAGTTCATAGATTTATCCAAAAATAAATTAATTGTTAAGATAGTAGTCTTTAACAGGATAAAAAGTTCATAGATTCACCGGAAATAAATTAATTGTTAAGATACTAATCTTTAATAAGAAAAAATAATCTCATGTATCATTCAATATTTGTTTTCAAGATACAATTAATCTATATTCATTTTATATAAAAAAATTAAAATATAAATAATATCTTAACTTATTATTATTAAAAATATTTATAATAAAACAAAAATTAATTTTATGTATTTAAGGTTAACCAATCATACTTATTAATTTGGAATAAACATCTTATATTTAAAATATTTAATCAAAAATATCAATTTCATTTTAATTTGAAATAAAAAAGAAACATCTTTTTCAAATTACCAAAAGTCACTTTTTATAGGTGTCCAAAACATATACTTATCATAAGCATAAACATATATGTGATAATATATATATATATATATATATATATATTATCACATATATATATATATATATATATATATATATATATATATATATATATATATATCTTATTTTCTCATCTAAAATGAATATCTTGTAATTTAAAAATTAAAGACAGGTCTAATGAGTTGTAAAACTCAATTTTGATAGATATATAAAACTTTTACTCCATAATAACCAAAACTTTCAATAATTTGAAACTATACACTTGTTATGAGAAACTTCAATTTTTATTTAAAAATAAAACAACTATACAATCAAAAGATGAAAAACAAAAAATTTAATACAGATAAAAATGACACTGAATTGAAAAAGGAGTTGCAGCTCACAGGTGAGTACTGCACCTGGAGACTGCACTCAAACAAAGAGAACACTCTGAGTTTACTCTACCTCCATGAATGAGACATTACATCATTAAGTACATCACTAGGAATTAGGAAGTTGCAAACAAACTCCTAAATTGTAGGAACTAATCCTAAACTAAGGAGATATGTTACAACTTGTGTAACCATTTCTCCATTAATATAAAATAATATTAATTATTTTCAACTCCCCCCCTTAATGGAGAAAGGATTATCCTAAACTCCTAGCATCCATCTAAACAATTCAAACTTTACACGCCCAAGAGGCTTAGTAAATATATCAGCCATATTGTCACAAGTTTTACAATATTCAACAAATATCTCTTTTGACTGTAGTTTCTCTCGAACAAAATGGAACTGAGTGTTAATGTGCTTGGTATTTTTATGAAAGACTGGATTGTATGCAAGCTTGATGGTACTCTGGTTGTTAGTTTTGATGATATTTGATTCTTTCTGTTCTTCTCCTGCATCGTTGAGAAGTCTTCTCAACCAGATAGCTTCACATGTGGCTGCACACAATGCTTGGTACTCAGCTTCACATGAAGATAAGGCTACAGTGCTTTGCTTTTTGTTGCTCCATGCTATGACCCCGGATCCAATGCTGAAAGCGTAACCTGTGATAGACCTTCGATCATCCAAGTTACCTGCCCAATCTGAATCTGAAAAACCTGCTAGAGTAACATCATAAGTGTCAGTGTACAAAATACCATAATTACTAGTACCACTAAGATACCTCAACACACTTTTTGTTGTGACCCAGTGACTTTCGAGTGGTTTCGACATGAACTCGCTCAACATACTAACAGAGTATGCCAAATCTGGTCTAGTTGTAGTGAGATATATCAAACTGCCAACTAGCTGTCTATACATAGTGGCATCCACCTCTTTAGTGCCATCGTCACTGCTCAACTTTAAGTTCTGTTGCAATGGTGTTGCTGCAGATCTGCACTGCTCCATTCTGAACCTTTCCAGCAAGCTTCTGGCATACTTCCCTTGTGTAAGAAAAGTCTGTCCAGAATCTTTCCATACCTCCAATCCCAAGCAGTAATGTAGATTTCCAAGATCTTTCATCTCAAACACTTGTGACATCTGCTGTTTGATTTCTTTGATCAGATTGTTAGCATCCCCTGTTATGATCATATCATCTACATACAAAGAAATCCAAATAATTTTCCTCTGTTTATTGAACTTGGTATACAGATTTGGATCATTCAAGCTCCTATGAAAGCCATGCTGTACAAAGAATGAATCAATCTTCTCATACCACGACCTAGGTGCTTGTTTTAAACCATAAAGTGCCTTTTTCAATTTACAAACAAGATGTTCCTGCCCCTTTTTCACAAAACCTTCAGGCTGAACTAAATAAATTTCTTCTTTCAAGTCACCATTCAGAAATGCAGACTTAACATCTAGTTGGTGTAGCTGCCATTTGTGTTTTGTTGCTAAGGAAATTAGCATTCTAATGGTGCTTAATTTGGCTACAGGAGCAAAGGTGTCATCGAAATCTATTCCCTCTTGCTGTGAGTAACCCTTTGCTACCAGTCTAGCTTTAAGTTTTTCTATACTCCCATCTGCATTTATTTTAGGTTTGTATAGCCATTTGCATCCTATGGGGGTTTTACCTTCAGGCAGTTCAACCAAATCCCAAGTATGGTTTCTGTTTATTGATTCTATTTCCTCATACATTGCAGCCCTCCATTCATCAGATTTACTTGCTTCCTCATAATTTGCAAGTTCTACAATGTTTAAAATGTTTGTCATTAATGCATAGTCTTTCAATCTGGATGGTAATTGATTCTTCCTACTTGATATCCTTGGTAGGGGACTTACCTCAAATCTGTCTATTTCAGCCTTCTCTGGGCTTGCATCATTGCTTACATTACCTGTTACTTCTTCTTCTTGTTTCTGCTCCTGTTCTTCATCATCCTCACTGTTTTCTTCCATTAGCAATGGAATGTGCCAATCTCTGTTACAGTCATCCTTTCCTTCTTCAACCTGTTCATGAAATATGACATCTCTGCTTGCAAAAACCTTATGAGTCACAGGATTAAATAACTTATATGCCTTGAACTCAGTGCCATATCCTACAAAGATACATTTCAGGGCTTTTGGATCTAACTTCTTCCTATCTGCCTTAGGTATGTGAGCATAAGATTTTGACCCAAATATTCTTAAATGACTCACTGCTGGTTTGAATCCAAACAATACCTCAAAAGGGGTTTTGAATCCTAGACATTTAGTAGGACTCCTATTCTTTAAGTAGACAGCAGTGTTAATAGCTTCTGCCCAAAAACCATTTGAAAGACCCTTACCTTGAAGCATGCTCCTTGCGCACTCCACAAGACTTCTGTTCTTTCGTTCTGCCACTCCATTCTGCTGAGGAGTGTGGGGCACTGTGAACTGTTGAACAATCCCATGCTGCTTGCAGAAATTCATGAATTCTCCCAACCTGTATTCTCCCCCTTGATCTGAGCAGAGAATTTTTATCCTTTTTCCTGTCTGGTTTTCTACCATAAATTTAAACTCTTTAAAATAATGAAAGTCTTGACTCTTTTTACTCAGAAAGTATATCCATGAGAACCTAGTGCAGTCATCTGTAAATAAGAGAAAATAATATGCACCTCCTAATGACCTAGTCTGCATAGGTCCGCATATATCTGTATGCACCAGTTCTAAGATATCTCTTTCTTTTCCATTAACATGCAAAGGGAACTCTTCTCTATGCATTTTCCCTAATGCACATCCATCGCAATCCAACTTAACATTATGGAAAACAGGGAGTCCATCAACCATACCTTTTCTCTGAAGTAAGATGAGGTCTTGCATATTAAGATGGCCAAATCTCTGATGCCAGAGATCTTCAACTGTCGATCCAGTTGCAACCATTGCTTGCTTTGTCATACTTTTCACGTCTAATCTGTACAAGCTCCCCACGCGCACTCCTGTTGCAACTTTTTCCATCTGGCTATCCTTTATGACACAGTTAGTCTTAAAGAATTGAACTTGAATGTCCTGATTAGTAATAATTGAGACAGAGATCAAATTTTTCTTAATTCCGGGCACATACAATACATTTTTAAGGTGTCTAATGTTACCGCTAGGTAATTTTATTGGAATGTCACCATATCCTTTGATCTCATATCCACTATCATCCCCTAAATAAATTTTTGACCCACATGAAGTTTCTTCAAGACATTCAAACCAGTCCTTCTTACCTGTCATATGTGAGGATGCACCAGAGTCGACATACCATATGTCGTCCTCATCTCCCTTTGAAGTTGAAAGAGCACAATCAGCTGTAAATAGTCGAAGTTCGTGGCTATGATCCTCATCTTCCTCAACGAAGTATCCTCTGTGCTTTCTCTGTTTATTTCTTTCTTCGTCTGCCTGCCTCTTATTACACTCTTTAATCTGATAACCAGGTTTTCCACAGTAAAAACATTTCTTACTGGGAAAATTATTAGCAGACATACCTTTAAACGGTCTCTTCTGAAATGTGTTGGCTCCTCTCTGCTGCTGTTGTGGTTGTTGTTGCTGCTTCCCTCTATATTGTCTCCTTTTCGCCATCAGAGCAAGGTCATTGCTCTACGATTTCAAATTTTGTCGTCGCTCTTCTTCCTGTAGCAGAATCCCTGTCAGCTCTTCAAACGCAGGGGCTTTCTCCCTTGCTGCCAGCCCTGTGATAAACATCTGGTATTCATCTGTCATTCCGTTCAACGTGATCGTGACCAGATCCAAATCGGAAACTTTCTCTCCGATATCTCCCAATCTGTCCTTCAGGTCTTTGACTCTCGCAATGAATCCAGCAGCGGACTCATTCTCCTCCATCTTCATCGCAAACAACTTGCCTTTGAGTGACAAGACACGGTTTGTATTCTGCGTCTGGTATAGGTTTTTAATCATCGTCCAAATGTCAGTGGCTGATTTACAGTCTCTAATATGCGGGATAATATTGTCCTTGACGGACATCTTCAATATGACCTTTGCTTTTGTCTCCCTTTTATCCCAGTCTTGTTCTTGTGCAGCTGATCCTGGTCTCAGCTCACTTCCTATAACGATCGACCACGCATTTGTGCTTTCAAGTAAAGTCTGTATCTTGAATTTCCAGTTGGAGAAATTCGATCCATCAAGTTTTCCAGACTCGTGGAGATACGATTCTATACTGTTATTCATATTGGACTGATAAACTTTCTGATCCTCTGATGAATAATTCAACTGAATAATTGCAGGACACACTAAAAAAATTTTTACCACATACCAGATCCTGACCACTGTTTTCCAAAAAACAATTTGTACCTTCAATGTGCCACCACCGTGCAAATCCGATCTGCTGCCACCGAGCAAATCAGGAGCTTCAATGTGCCACCACTGGGCAAGTCTGATCTGCTACCACCGAGCAAATCAGGAGCTTCAATGTGCCACCACTGGGCAAGTCTGATCTGCTGCCACCGAGCAAATCAGGAACTTCAATGCGCCACCATTGGGCAAGTCCGATCTGCTGCCACCGAGAAAATCAGGAACTTCAATGTGCCACCACCGGGCAAGTCCGATCTGCTGCCACTGAGCAAATCAGGAACTTCAATACGCCACCACCGGGCAAGTCCGATCTGCCACCACCGGGTGAATTCGGAACTTCAATGTGCCACCACCGGGCAGGGCTGATCTACAAAAAATTGCAGACCTTCCCAAAGAGAAAGAGGCTGGCGCTTCTTTGATGCGAAAAATCCGTGCCCAAATCAAAATGTGCGCGAGTCCCAGCCCTGGCGCGACTTTTGCGTGTACTTCTGCGCCAATAGCGTATTTTGGCGCGCTAGCGCGCTTATCTCCCTCAAACCCGCGCCAATGGCGCGACTGTTCGCGAAAAAACCGCGCCAATCCTTTCTCCCGCTCAGAGATGATCAGTCATCTGAGACCTGTGTTTCAGGTGTTACTGCAGTCCACTTGAATCTACGAAAACTTCTGTAAGCTCTTCCGCCACTACGGTTCTGTAATCAATGATGCATCCTAAAAAAAATTAAGGCTATCCCTACTCTGAGCTCTAATACCAAGATAAAAATGACACTGAATTGAAAAAGGAGTTGCAGCTCACAGGTTAGTACTGCACCTGGAGACTGCACTCAAATAGAGAGAACACTCTAAGTTTACTCTACCTCCATGAATGAGACATTACATCATTAAGTACATCACTAGGAATTAGGAAGTTGCAAACAAACTCCTAAATTGTAGGAACTAATCCTAAACTAAGGAGATACGTTACAACTTGTGTAACCATTTCTCCATTAATATTAAATAATATTAATTATTTTCAACTAATACTATTTTAAATTAAAAAATATAAAGATATTCTTAATAAAAATAATTAATATAAGAAACATGTTTTTAAACCTGGATATATCTATCTATCTATCTATATATATATACATAGATATATATACATGTTTTCACCTTTGTGGATCTTATTTTTTTGGCAAACAAAAATGTACATCAATGGATATACACATACAGTTAGACCATATATGTTAACTATGTAGTCTTGGCTCATTAATAGAGCCACTGAGAAATAACATGTTGATTTTTATATCCAATCAAATTTGAGAAAATTAAATTAAAATATTGAATTTTAATGTGTAAAGTTGAACTATGGAAATTTATGCAATTTTTTTGGTCAAAACCAAATATATATATATATATATATATATATATATATATATATATATATCTGGAAATTTCACCCTAAAAGTGCTCATGAAATTTTCATGTAATTTCCATGTCATAATATGTAAATCAATCAAAATTCTTTAAATTTAAAAAGAGGTACATGTAAATATTTTGTAAGAAAAAGAAGAAAAACTACTTTTTTTAATTGTATTTTTGGCTTATATTCTTTTATGTTTACTCAAATTTCAAGTTTAGACACTCATTAGATGCATAATTAAATTCCACATCCAACGCGTACTCATTATGCATACTTTTGAGATGATCCGCCTTCATAAAAAGTGCAAATACATTAAAAAAGTGTGTTTTATTGCAGATATATTAAAAAAGTTTGTTTTAACACATTTTTTAATGTATCTGCAATTTTTATCAATGTGGGACCTCTCAAAAGTATGAAAAATGGGTACTCATTAGATGTGGAATTTAATTCTGTTTCTAATGAGTGTCTAAACTTGAAATTTAAGTAAATCTAGAAGGAGATAAGCCGAAAATACAATTGAAAAAAATAGTTTTCTTGATTTCTCTCCAAAATTCATAACTCTTATTTTAATAATTTTCTTAAGAGACCCCTTTTAGGCTGAAATATATATATATATATATATATATATATATATATATATATATCGCTAAGCATTGTATTTATTTAAATTTAATAGTTTGTAATGGTATAATAAGTCTCTAAACTTAAATTATATGACTTGCATTTATAGGCTTCATAGTGGATTATGAAATTTCGATAATGATATTGGATTATGTGATTTAAGATATCCATGATATGTACTAAAAAGAATTTTAACTTCTTGAATGTCTTTTAACCCTAATGCTAAACTTTTTCATGTATAAAATCCTTACGAAAGTAATTTTTGATAATCAAAGCATGTTTATTTTATAATTGTAAATCCAAACACTTGTTTTACGATTTAATAGGGATTTGAAACTCCTAACTTATAAAGACAACATTGAAGATCTCTATCATAATTTTAAGTCAACTCGTTATACTTGCATTGGCAATTTCTCTATAAAAATGTCAACATAAAAGGAATAATAAAAATACCAACCCTTGTTATGATAATGAATCTTAAATTGTTAAAAAATCTATGAGGGATGCTTCTAATGAATCTTTAAAATAAAATCAGTTATTGCACCTTTCTAAATTAGATCTTAAGAAGTTTAGGAGGAAAATGTTAATTTGTAAAAATAAAAAATATAATATAATTCCTTTAAGCGACTACAATTCCTACTTTAAAAAAAATATTAAATCCCCTAAAGTCATGGACACCATTTTAAACATGCTTATAGAGGATGAAGTCTTTTCTCTATGGGGGGTTAAGTGACTAGCAACAAGTAAAACTAAGGATTGAATGATACGAAGCTAAAATTTTCAAGATAAAAGGGAATATCCCCATGCCTCACATATACAATATTTTTGAATTTGATAGTGAAGTAAGACTTCCCTAAATCTTGGAAATAATCCTCATTGTCCTTATTTTTAAAATTGGGGACAAAAACACTCTCTCTAATTATAAGATCATTATGACTGGCCTTGTTTTAGCCAAATTTTATGATCAACCCCATTTTAGCCCTTGTGTTGGCCCAAGTCTCATGGGTGTATTCATAAATCTTATTCTTTATGTTGATATGGTATTGTTCTTCTTTCGAGGAGTCCTTATAATATTGGAAAACAATTAATAATTCTCCAATATTTATGTTCCAAGATGGGTATGGATTTATGTTTCAAGATGGGTATGGTTGTTAATCATTTGAAAAAAAAAAAATCAAGATCATTAAATTCAGAAAGATCACATATGATACTTTTTTACATGGAAACAACAATATGGAGGAAACGTCTTCCTATAAGTATCTAGAAATCGATATCCAACACAATATAAAATGGAATTATAGTATTGAGAAAATGATTAATGGAGTGTGAAAAACTTATTATGGACTTAAAATAAATTGTAAATGATCATATCTCTTGGTTTGCGATTTAAAAAATCGTATTTAAGATGCTTGTTATTCTATTTATTTTATATGGATGTGATGTTTCAAGATTTATATCTCAAGAGAGTCATCTAGAAAAATATAATAGATCCAAAAGTAATTTATTACCTATAATCTAAAAATTAAAGGAAATACAACCTATCAAATGCTCCTGATAGAAGAAAGTCTTGCCCCCATTGGAAACATGTCTATTACCACGTATCTGATGTATAAGAAGAGCTTAAATAACAAGGAATAAAATATGCTTCCTAAAATTGATTCAATCCTTATCAAAGAATCATCTTTGACTGAAGCTAGGATGGAATAAAGATGCGCGATATTGGCTAGGTATTTGGGGGATAATGGAAAATATAATTTTGCATAATAAAGATAATATTTAAAATATTATTCTCTCCAATATTAAGGAGGAATTGTGGTTTATTAAGAAGCTAGAGAGAAAAAGGGAATTAAGATATAATAAGGAGGTGGCCTAACCAAATCTTCAAAAGCAAAAGTAATACAATATCTTGACTAGTGTAAAGAAGAAAATAAACATTGTTCAAATAAGAACTAATTCTTATGAGATCCATGGTAAGCAGATTTTGGTAACTTCCAAAAGTCCCTTGGGATGAAAGAGTTTATAACCTTTGTGACAATTAAGAGGGTTTAAGATGAAAAAAACTCTCTAATATTTTCCATCATATGCTTAAATTAGATATAAAATTCAAAAAAAAATCACACTATCAACCTTATTGACCATTTAGTTGACCAAAGTTATGGTGATCTTGAAACACCTCTCTTAATACTTTTCAAGAATGGAAATAAAATTCTAAATACTTCCAAATAATATCCTACCTTCCCAAATTTGGATAAATAATTTCTAATTCCAATGAATAGTAATCATCATCAATATCATCATCAATAACCACAACCAAAAAAATAAGACCCTAAAACTTCTATGTCAACTAGAACCAAAATATAAGATAAATTAAACAAAACTAGGTTGACCATATGAATTAAATGGAATGATTCCATGATAGGCATTGAAATAATTACCTCAGAATACATCTCATATTTCCAAAAATAAATCATGAAAACTAACTAAATTGTAACTTTTCATTGTGCGGTAAACAACCGTTAGGTTGTCTGGCTTGCACCACCCTGGTTGTTATCCCTCTGCTCTCAGAATCCCCGACCCCTCCTTTGGCCAGCCATGTCTGTTCCACCTTCTCCTCTCCATGCCTCGTCTCAAGCAGCGGATGCGCTGTCGGCGAGGGGTCAGTCGGGGTCAAGCCTCTATCATTCCTCCCTCGCCCTCTTCTGAATTGAGTTCCTCTTCTGAAAGTGATGAACCCACTCCTCCGCCAGCTTTGCGCAGAGGCAGGGGCAGAGGTCGCGAGCGGGGTGCTGAGTATTCGCGCAGTATCAGCATGGATCGTGGGTGCGCGCGTGCATCCGGCTGCGTCTCCAGTCAGCCCACTCCTTCTGATCCTTCTAGGCCTCCCTGTCAGTCCACTCCGCCCGGCCCTTCTGCTCCTCCTTGTCAGCCCATCCCACCTGGCCCTTCTACTCCTCCCAGTCAGCTCAACCCTCCTGGCAGAGGGCATTTGGGGTCCACCATCAGGCAAACCACCCAGAATGTTGAACTCCACTTTCACTGCACCTCTGTCGACTCCATTATCACTGCTTTCATAACTATCTCCCTTCGTGAAGAAATCCCTCATCCTGCTCCTCCCTCTCCTCCCCGCGGCCCCTGGTCCAACCCCCCTCTTCAAATTGGGCCGCTTTCTGATGCTGAGAACCAGGACATGAAGATTGATAGTCAAGCGGGCATGGCAGACAGCAGCGACGACGATGAATATGGATGCAGAGTTGTGGAGGAGCCGATGTCTTCAGAGCATGATGGTTGATCCCAGGAACGCACTCAGCAACCTCTCCCGATCTCCTTGCTCAATTATTGTTGGAGCTTTTGTGTTTTACGGTTTCAGTTGCCAGCCAGTTTGGCAGATAGATGTTTTTAGTTTTTATGTTACTGTTTCTATGTCTTGTATAAACTTATGGCCGGTTTCCCTATCAAGGGCGGCTCAGATATTTATGTTTAAAGGGTCGGTTTCCCGCTATGGGTGATCCAGGTCTCTCAAGAACAGTTTGATGATCAACCCCAGCTGTCTGGCTTTCACAGCAGCAGCTGTGGCAGTTTTGTACTAATATTTTTTCACTTAATAGAATTAGTCTCACTTAGAAAAAAAAAAAAACAACCGTTAGGGATTTGAATCAATGACCTTTTCACATGGAGTGCCTTAACAATTCATCCATTCACCGTTAATATAAATCCCCATGGAAAATTAAATTATAACTTATTTATTATTACTATTATTAGTAAAAATAATTAATATATGAGTTTAACATATATATAATTAATAAAACATGTAACAAGAATCACATTTTCTATTTAAAATTGAAAATAAAAAAGGGCATAACTAACTTTGGAATAAATCTCAGACCTTTATCTTCACTATTACTAAAAATATTATGTGGAAATTATGTAGATATTAAATCCCTACCATCCACTAAATAATTATTAATAATTAAATTCCTTATGTCAAGCATTAGAGAGGAGACGAGTGGAGGATGGAATGGGTACATGGGAAACCCTCCCCCCATGCTTTTAAATGAAGGGATGATATGCAAGTTGGGAAGGACTCACACGACACTCCATGAAAATGGAAAATGTTTTATGCCATTTAGTTTTAGTGATGAGAGTTTGGGAAATCATTTCAAAGCACAGTTATATGAATGTAACAATTTAGACTTTGCTCTAGTGATTATTATCAATTTGATGCACCATGTGAATTTGTCATTTTGAGAGTCGGAGAGAATTGAGTCTATGTACTAGCTATCCTAGGCACAAGCCAAGTTATAAGCTCTAATTTGATTTCTATTATGACTGTCAATGAAGGTAATTCATAGATGCACATTCTAGTGTGGGGAATTATTTGTACGGCGATTAGAAATTTTGGTTTCAATCAATGGCCCAGTGGTGCAAATATTTTGTAATATTTTTTTTCTAATTGCATCTAATATCCATTATAGCCTTACAATCGGTTTCTTAGTGTTTCCATAAATGTTTGAAGGTATTCTTCCTTATTTTCCTCTGCTCGATATTCAAACCTTGACATTATCTTCTTTTTTCATGCCTTCTGATGTCAATATGGTCTTTTGAAGCACCTTTTATTTTCCTCAAAATCTAATGTCCTTTTATATTGGGGTTTATTTTACTTTTGTGGATCCAATGATAATGAGGTTCATTCATGGGTTTGAATAATTTGGAGTTCCTAGCAAATACACTAGTCCCAGTTCGAGGAATTTATGAGTTTGGGGGAAAGTCAATTCTATCACTTGCAACTTAAAAAAAGGCATGAAAGCTCGAATATGAAAAGATTTGGTCCCACATCAATATGGTTAATCCAAAGTTCAAGAGGATCAGTGTCTTGCAAATTTAAAAAGGTTTAAATGCCCGAATTAGGTCCCATGCCAAAAGGCTTCCTTCTTTGGTTAATTTGTGGGTCTAAGGGATAAAAAGGTCTATAATGGGAAAAATGTTATAATATCGATCTTAATGATCTTTGAACTTCCACTATATTTCAATGACTTCTAGACTCTATCAGTGAATCATAGCTATGATATAATTGAACAAAAAACTGGCCAACTCACTAATGGAGTTTAAGAGTGACCTATGATGGATCCTCATCGTGTAAAAATGATTTTAACCCCCATTCATGATTGAGCTAAAATAGAGAAACCACTATTTTTCCTTTCAATAACTACTGAATAGAAATACATTTTGGACAAAAAAATATCAATATATTCATTAAATATGAGAGAAATAGATAAATAAATGAATCTAGTCTCTCGTTAGTAGCAAGAAAATCTTAGAAACTAAAGTCAATGTCCTTCTAAACCCTTTTCTTGAGCTACAGGTTTTGTTTAAATACAAAATGCTAGTTTTTTTAGATCCAATAATTATGGATTTGGTTCCTAACTATAGAAAAATACCTAACCTATTAAAAATAATTAAAATATCTCTTAGATATTAACAACAATAGTTTCCTATCCTATATTAAAGATTAATACTTCAACTGAGCACTAATTCTCCTAAATATTATAAATTAATTAATTAAATTTAGGAAACCCACTTCTTGTGGTAAATGAAATTTATGATCATTGCTGTTAGAATGAATTCACTACTGATGATGCTCATGCATCATATTCCTAGGGAAGAAAATTCTTCACGAGAGTTTCCACAGTGGTACCATACATCGAAAATTTTTCTTCTACAATCTAAGTAGAATCCTCAATAACTTGCTTTTTCCACTTGATTAAAAATTGTAAATACTCTTTCCCTCTCGTTTTCTTCAGCAATATTTGGTCTAAGGTTGCTTCAAACTCCTTGACTACATTTGGCAGTTGCTTCTTCCATCCAATCGGCTGATCTCTCTCACTTACAAGTGCATCATGTGTAGTTATGTTTATTTCCTTAAAGGGATATAATTATGCCACATTAAAAATTGGTGAAATACCAATGCCTTAAGGTGCCTCTAGCTCATAAGAATTAGAGGAAAATTTCCTCAAAATTTTTATAGGACCAATCCTTTTTTGCTTGAATTTATTATATGTTCCCGCAAAAAACCTTTCATTTATAAATACACCATTACTAAGTCGCCAATTTGGAAATATTGTTGTCTCCTTTAGATATCCACTCATTGTTTATATTTGTTGCTACTTTCTAGAAGTTCTTGTTTCACCCTTTCCTGCAATTACTGCACACTTACTTCTAAATCGTCTCCTAGTACACTTTTGTGTTCTTTATTTGCAAATTTCCTTAACTCATATACTCCTGCAAGGTGTATTCCGTATAACATTTGAAATGGAATCATACATGTACTCCTATTGGGTGGATCATTATAGGAAAACTAGGTTTGGAGAAGGACTTGATCCTATTGTTTGGGATGTGTTATCACTAAGTAATTTCTCAAGGTTAAAGAAAGAACTTCACCAAGGTAACCACAAACATACTTTTAAGCTTTAGAATCTGGCCTTCCTAATGCTCAGAGAGGGCTCTGTCTATAAGATTTAACTTTGTTGATTGTATTTGATTTTAGGCAAGTTATGTAGGGAAAATTGGTTTTGGGTTTTGGATTTTATTTGGTTGGGAAATCACTTACTCAGATGGAGAGCTATAGATCTATATTTCATTGGGAAAATGGAGTCAGTGTGTCAAGCATTCAAATCAGGATCAAGGTCTAAAGGTAAATTTTTACAGGGCAAGATAGCAGAGTCACTTCAGATCTTCAAGGTTGATGGTGAAAATGATTTTTATCGAGATAAAATAGCAATTAAGGATTCTTATATCCGGATTAGGAGTGAAAAGGTAGAGATCAATCGAAATCAGGGAGCAATTAAGGGTTCCCTAACCTGGATATCAGTTGAAAACATATAAATAATAATCAGTCAAAATAAAGTGCTTTAACATATTATGAAATACAATTGCTGATTTATCCTTTAGATTTAGAACACATTTAAGAATAGATGGAAAAATTAAGAAAATTAACAAAGAAACAAGTGAAAATACTTCACTGTAGTGGCCCACCACATGAACCCTGTAATATGATGCTTTATTTCCTGTGATCCAGTCTGCTGACTTGAAACTGATACAAAAAACCCTTAGGTCCAGAATATTATAGCTACATAAATGTTCATCAATTAATCCACACTCAATACTTCAAATGATGAAGTATTTATACAAATTCAAAACTAGAATATCTTGAAAAAATATTAAGATTGGTTTACAAATATCTCAAATTGTATTACATAAATAGAACTTAAATAAAAGACAATAAAAACTAATGAATCTATTTGGCACTATATTTATGGATTGGTGGTGACATAGAAGAGAAATTCGAATTTTATAGCAACTCTTAGTTGATGATGAGGCTTCCAAATCACTAACTATCTTCTTCTTTTGTGCATTTTTCTCCAGATATTTTGCGAAATTTGGGTCCAGGGATACTTTTGTATATCTCAATCTGAGATATATATGTAAAAAGAGAAAGAGGTTATAGTATATAAATATGTTTTCGAAAAACACCTCTCTCAGTTTCCTAACATTCCGCTCCAGTTTTTCATAATAGGCTCTGCAAAAAAGATGTGTAAAACAGAACTTTGCACAGTCCGAAACAATAGGCTATGAAGATGTGTATGTAAATATCATTCTGTAATACCTGTGCATAAAGTGAGATAGGTTTTTATAGGTTGGCATCTTAGGAACATAAACCTCCTCCATTTTTTCAAAATTCATCCTGGATTGGCCACAATAGTTTCTGCAAAACTACGACTTTACATAGGAAATTTCTGGAAAATGTTCCTTCCTGCTCTGTTTTCATCTTTTAAACTTATAGTTCTTTTAACTATTTTGAATTTTACTTCGAATAAACTTCATTGTTGCTGGTAAAAGTATTTTACTCTTAATTTAACCATTACTGCCTCCGTGTTTAATTTTATTGTTTTACCTTGACTGGTTTGTTACATTTTCACTTTTACCTTTTACAGTAAGAATGAGTAAAATATGTCCTAGAGAGTTGCTGATGGAAATTTTTTCATCCTCTTTTCTGACCACTTGTGAAAATTTGTTTCTCTTTGAGTAAATGATTTCTTTTTGTTATGTTGCTTGGAATATTTCATTTAAGGAAATTCATTTGAATTTCATTTCCTTGTGAGTTCTTTGGAATAAACTGTTTGAACTAGTATCAACTATTTTTCCAAATTCCCCTTCTCCTAATCACCTACAAAAAAAAACAACAATTAATGAACAGAGACTTGAAGGGAAGGAAATAGTGGCTTTAGGAAACTGAAAATTGAGTGAAATCAGTTCTAGCCACAACAGGGGGCTTTTCATTTGGGCGTCAATGATATTTCAGGTCTTTCTGTTGCAAATTCACAGTTTTAAAAAAATAATTTATGGAAAGAACAGTGGGTTTTAGATGACACAGTAGATTCATTATATTGGATTTACCACATAGTGCAGGGTGCAAATAGGTTTTAACATAGTGGCATTGGGGGTTTTTATATTGGCTTATGTCTTTTAGCACAGAATGGAATGGTAGCTTGTTGTTGTGGATGAGTTATTTACCACACTATGCATGGGGTAAACCAGTGGTTTATCACACAATGAAATGGTGGTTTTCGCATCAAGCAAAAATGGTATGTGGAATTGGAAGGATTGATGCGATCCAACAAAAATATGACATGTGCAGGTGAGAGAAACCTTGAAAACCATGCTTTTCACAAGCATTGGGTTTGGTTAACCATCGTGTAATGAAACGTGTGATAGGAAATATCCACCGTTAGATTTGGTGGGTGAAAGTGAACAGCTAGGATGATGCGATGAAGTTGCAATGTCAAATGGCGTGGGGCCAGGTGATTTCAATGGTGTGGGAGATTATTTGTATTAAATTAATGTTTAATTCATAATCGAGGTTTATTATGATAGGCGTAGCTGAATGTATTAACAAAGGGGATGCGGGTAAATATGATATTAGAACTTACGGGGGTTATATATAGTGGGACCGGGATATATAACATGTGGGGAATATTACACCATATGTTAATATAAAAATATGGGTTGGGAATATTATATATGCGGGAATTATATTAATACAGGATAAAAGGTATATAAAAGGAGTTAATACGTTATGTTAGTGTTAAAAATGAAATAAATGTGGGAAATAAAATACACTTAGGATAGTGTTAAAACATGATTTTAGGAGAGATTTTCATAGTGGGTCCCCAATGTTAACATTTAACACTTGAAAACTTAGGATAAGTGCATTTTTAGGGTTTTTTACTTTTCCAAAGGTGAATATGCATTTTGACTTAGGAAAAGGGGTTTTAGTAGGGTAAAATGAGTGATGTTAATGGAAAATGGTTTTTTATGAAGGGGAAGGGTTTCAATGAGGTTGAATCCAATACCTTGGTGCCAATCAGTCATTAAGATGTGGGTCCAGTCCCACCAAAAGTCAGAGAAATTCTCTGTCTTTATGACTGAAGGATTTTAGTATTGGAACACATTGTGGGGAGGGAAATTAGTAATATGCCAAATGATGTTTATCCATTCTTGTCAAAAACTACTTCTGCCTACCCATCAACTACTTTAACCTTTCTTCTTCTTTTACATGGGTACCTTTGAGCTTCAAAACCCTTATTAATTTTTTTTAAGCAACAAAATAACTAATTCTATCCTTATTTCTTCCAAGGGCTCAGATTAAGCTCTTGAGCTCCTTATTATTCTTTACCTAACTATTGATCTGCCAAGATTAAACTGTTTGACTAGATCTTTTTTCTCCATCTAACAACATGAAATTTAAAGCATAAGAAGTCATGATTAAGCAGTTTTACCTTCATGGATTATGGCATTTTAAACAAGGTGCACATAATATTTATTTTGCAGTAAAAGTAAATAGTAGTGGCATTTGGATTTGCATCACTTTCATGATCTATTTTTGATGGGGTTCATATTTAATATTCTTTTTTATCTTTGTTTATTTTTGTCATTTGATTGTTCTTTTATGACTTTTACCCTCTTTACATTTTTTAATTTTCTAATATGGGAAAAGAATTTGCAGAAAGAAAAGTATGTACATATTTACAAGACTAATCAAATTCAATTCAAAATTATGAATCCTATTGTTATAGGACCCTAACAGGATGTTCATTCACTAAGTTCCTTAGAATAGTTCCCAAGTTTCAATTTACTACCTTTGTTTGACCATAATTTTATGGATGATATCATAAACTTAAGGTTAAATTGGTGCCCAGATTTCCCGCAAAGCTCTCTAAGAATGGCCCATGAATCTAGTGTCCCTGTCATACATAATACTACAAGGAAATCCATGTAGTCTTACAATTTCTTTAAAATATAAAATTTCCACATTAGTTGTGTCAATAGTTTTTGTGTATGCAATGGAATGTGTCATTTTTAAAAATTTATACATAATAAAAAAAATAGATTCATTACCTCAATGTGTTTGAGGTAATCCCATAAAAAAATCCATACTAATTGAATCTCAAGGTCTGTTAGGATTGGGAAATGGCTAATACAAACCAATATTTTGACTCTTTTCCTTTCTCTATTGACAATTTTTTCATATTTCCACATATCTTTTCACATTAGCTTGCATACCTATCCAATAATAAGATTACCTTAACAAAACAATAGTTTTGTTAGCTCCAAAAGGTCCAGCTAGTCCTCCACTATGCTTTTCCTATATTAAATTATCCCTCATAGAAAATTTATGAATACATTGTTTGTTTTCAATGAATAGTAATCCCCCTTGAATCATGTATATATACTATTGTGTTGTATTTGTGTTGACTATATTTTCACATGCTACATAGTCTTACTTGAAATAAACACCACTTTTATACTTCTCTCTAGGTTCATCAAACCTTGTAACATGAAATTGAAATTCTTGTAGAATTAAATTAATCCTACTTGAAGAATCTTCTAAATTGTTTGATGATCCACTACTATGTTTAATTACAAAAGTGAAATTTTGTAAAATTTCCACCTATTTAGCATGCCTCTGATTTAGTTTTGGCTAACTATTTATGAATCGAAAAGAATGATTATCAGTGAGCAAGATAAATTCCTTAGGCATAAGATAATCTCATCATTTCTCCAAATCATCCCCAATAGCATATAACTCCTTGTCATATGAATAATACTTCTATTTGGATTAGTTTAAATTTCACTCAAGTAGGCAATTGGGCATCCCTCTTGCCTTAAAATTTCTCAAATAACAACAACGATGGAATTTGTATCAATTTTAAATGATTTTCTAAAGTATGGAAGTGCTAAAGTTGGTTATTAAAGACTCACCATTCTTGATGGTGTCAATAATTGGTGCATAGAAACTATGATAGCCTGCTCCTTGTAAACAATTGCAAGTTTGTGAAATCTTATTACCTAAATTATATTTCATGGAACTAACCAATTTATGATTTCTTTTAATTTATCTGGTTCTAGCTTCAGCCCATCCTTGGATATTACGAACCCAAAATAAACCCTATACACTAAATATCATCTAAGTAAACTATCACAAATTTCATTGTGAATTCAATTAAAAATTCATTATTGAGACAGATAAAGGTGTTGGGTGCATTTTTTATATCAAAGGACATCATAAGACACACGTCCAATCCATGATTAGTTTTAGATTTATTTTTTTAGTCATCTCCCTCTCTTATGAAAATTTGATGATCTCCAAATTTTAGATCAAATTTTGAAAAAAATAATAGCATCACTTAGGAATTCAATTAAATCATCAATTTGTGGGAGTGGAAACCAATACCTCATAGTAATTTTATCAATATTTCTTGGGTTGATATACATCCTCCATCCACGATATTTTTTTGGACTCGACAATGTAGGTACAACATAGGGAATCAAACATTCTTTAATTCAACCATTATCTAACAACTCAAGAACCTCTCTCTTCATCTCTATATTTTATTCTGGTTTTATTTAATAGGATGCCTTATTTGGTATAATGGATCTTGAGATCAAATCAATGTGATGGTTTGTGCTTCTAAAATGAGGAAAAATGCTTGGTAACTCATCCACAATAATGTCAACAAATTGATTTAACATGCTTCTAATTTTTTCGGGAAAGTCATTTAAATTGGTGTTGGTAGGAATTACCTATGACTTCCCAATTAGAGAAAATATGTATGTCCTCTCCTTTTTATTCTCATAACAACTCCTTCCCAGTCATGAAAAGTACGTTGGGACCTGCTTCATCCTTAACTTCTTCATCTAGTAAGGGAAACAAGATGCTTTTGGAGATTCCTTTCGAAAGTGTTGTATTTTCCCTTCCATCATGGATCGTTTTTTTGTTGTATTCCCATGGCCTCCCCAATAACATTGATCCAGGTGGATATTGGTGGCCACCCTCCTATTCCACTTGGACCCCACTATTGTTTCTTTTAGTTTCCTTAATTATAGCATGGTTTTAGTTTCCTTAATTTTAGCACAATTTACTATTTTTGGTAGTTTTTTGAGTCATGAACTTTGAGAGCCCTTTTGAGGCCCTAAATGGCGTTTTTTTTAAATAGGAAAACATAATAATTTATCTAATTTTTACAATCAAAACTTGTATTCCTCAGATACATATTTCTAACGAGGTATCGTCTGCGTCAAACAAAGACCATATGCCAAATTTACGACCCCAGGAAGTTGATGTTTCAATTTAACCCAACGGGGCCCACAGTTTTGGCACTTCATCTCCTAGGGTTAGGTTTTTTTATATTTATGGTTTTATATTGTTTCTAAATCATAAATAGTCCTTCAATCCTCATTGTAACACAATTAAGAGGCATGTAGCTACCACATCTCTTCTCAGAGGTAAGCTACCATCGTCCGAGCTGGTTTATTTCCATTTTGTATATAAGCATTTTTCAATTATTTGATATTAATGAAATGAAGATTTATTTTTGTTTCATCTATGTGTTTATTTTTATATTTGTATTTTTTTTTCCTATATAATTCCATATCAAACACATGGAAAACATCAATCAATACTACACCACAAACAACTTCGTCCTTGTATTTTTCAATTTGGAGCTCTCCTCTGCAGTGTTCATTAACCAAAACTTGATGCCATTTTTTAAACCAAGACACTTTGTAAGGATGGGGATGTGATTTTTTTATTTAAATTCAAGTTTTCGACCATTTTAATAGAAACCAATTCATTAGCATATCCAATATCACTAACAATCTTGTGACACTTTCCTTTGGATTTGTACATAGTTTTGAATAGCCTTTCTCCTTTGAGTTAGCTCTTTAACTTCCTTTTATTATTTAATCAAAATTATTTTCATTAGCAATGACTCCCTCAATTTAGGAAATTCTTCAATTATAACTAGATTTTCATCTCCTTATGATGCTTCTGCAACATGATCACCTCTCTGACATGCTAGTGCATTCTTAAGATATTTCCAAGACATATTTCCTAGTTTCCCACATCTAAAACTTCTAGGTTGATAGTCTCTTCCTTGATAGCTACCTTTCGAGAATGATATTCTCCCTCTTGAATCATCTCCCCTTGGTAATTGAATGTTGTATCTTCCTCCCTAATATCTTGTAGATTAGAATCTTCCTCTTTCACTTTGTTTTCCTTTACCTCTTGTAGGACTCATTTCTTGACTTCTCTGACTTTTCTTTCGAGAAATATTCTCTTAGACCTTCAAGGAATATTAATACGCTTCTTCAACATTCTTCAAAGATAACATGCTTATTTGATCTTGAATATCAAACCTAAAACTATTTGTGTATCTAGAAACATTCTCAGCATCATCTTCTACATGACTAGGACTAATATTAACTTATAGAACTCTTCAATATATTATTTTACTGACACGCACCTCTGTCCAAGGTTTATTTATTGTATAAAAAAAATAATTTGATAATCCTTAGGTAAAAAATTACATTTTAATTTTTCTATCATTCTGTCCCAATGCTTAATATTATATTTTCTTTTCCTCCTTCGTTCATCTTGTACCTCATCCGACCATAGTGCAACATGGTATTTCAATATATTCATTGCATACTTGACTCACTTATCTCCTTCAAAATCCTCATAATCAAAATATTTATCAAGGGAAACCCATTCCATTAACTTGACAACATTTAAATTACCCTCATATAGTGGTACCTCCATTTTTGGTCTGTAAGTCATCTTAGAAAACATATTCAACATATTTAATTCATGTGATTATTTTGTCTATTCTTCACTCAAATGTTCTTCTTCAACATCACTAACATCTCCCATGTCAATTTGTATTCTTTATGTCATCTTCATAACTGCCACTCTTTCTTTAAGTATCCTCATTTCAACTTGTAAATCCACTCTTGTCACATTTCTCCCTCTATCTACTCCTTTGTTTCTCCTTGGCGATATGCCATTTTTATTTTACTTTAGAAAATGCTTTGATACCAAACCTGATGTAAATTTGGTATTTCAAAGCACCCTTTCTTTCCTCTCTTGAAATTTGAAGTTTGGAGTCACAAACTTCTGGATTGGGGACCATTTTACTCCCATGGAGTCCACGATAGTTTGGCCCATTTTAAGGTCCAGATAATTCAGTCTCGAAGAAATACACGAGTCCTAAATTGGGGTATTCAAGGGTTTGGGGGAAAATGGATCTAATCACTTACAACTCAAAAAAAGGCTTGAAAGCCCAAATATGGCAAGATCAAGTCCTGTTCCATTTCGACTAATTCGAAGTTTGAGAGAATTTGTGACTTGCAAATTTAAAAAGGGTTGAATTCCAATATTAGGTCCCATGCCCAAAGAATTCCCTATTCGGTTAATTTTCTCGTTAGAGGGATAAAAATGTTTTCAATGGAATTTTTTTTTAAAGTCCCAATCTTAATGATCTTCGACCTTGTGATGTATTTCAATGACTTCCTTACTCTTTCAGTGAACATATACTACATTTCATCTGAACAAAGGATTGGCCAACTTGCTAATAGAATGTAAGATTGGTCTACAATGGATCCTTGCTATGTAATAATGATTTTAATCCTCAGTCACGATTGTGCTAAAATAAAATAAAAATTTGTCCTTTCAATAACTATAGGATATAAATATATGTTGGCTGGAAAAAAATCAATATACTTATGAAATAAGAGAGAAATAGAATATATTAGTGAATCTAGCCTCTCGTTACACACAAGTAAAGATGATAACCTCAAATCCCTATCCTTCTTAACCCTTTTCCTGAGCTACATGTTTTTTTTAAATACAAAAATGATTGTTTGTTAAGATACACTAATTATAGATATGGTTCCTAACTATAAGAAATTATATAATATATTAAAACTAATTGCAATATCTCTTAGATATCAACTGCAATAGTTTCCTATCCTATAGAAAATAATTAACACTTCAACTAACCACTAGTTATCCTAAATATTACAAATAAATGAACTAAATTCAAGAAACCCACTTCCTATAGTAAATGAAATTTATGATAATTTTTTTCAAAATGAATTAACTGGCGATGATTCTCTTGTATCACCTTCCTCTTGGGCTTAGCATCCACGGGGTAGTGAATTAATTTCCTATGTTTTCTCTATTAGTCTCGGCTCTAGATCAATTGACTAAGCTTACCACTCACACCTCTTCAACTTGGCCCTCTCTTAGCTCCTTGTGTATGACTCCCTATCTTCCCACCCCATCTCCTGGCCTCTCCCTTAGATTTATTATAGCTCGCCAAAGCTTGATCCCGATATTGTTTTACAGGTATTCATGCCTTAACAAAGAACAAGGTCATGAAAAGGACCGGCCTACTACCATGAGGTGGGTTATTGAGCCTAATTGTATTCACAAGCCTCAACAAGGTACTACATGAATCATACGCCATCTCATATCTGTCAAGAAATTATCTAGGCATAGTAGGATATATATGCAATATTCCCAAATGGGGAAAGCAACAATATGGCACATAAACATGGAAAATAATAGTGAATACATCAATACACCATGATATGAGACAAATATGCATGCCAACTTATCTTCTCTGTATTTAATGCTTTCCGACTTTCATAATATCTTACTCTTAAAGTAACTGTGTGGCTATTTATATTCAAAATTTCGATATTTTGTGTAATTTGGTCAGATATTCGAATCCCAATATCACGTATTTTCACAATTTCCAAGTGTTTGTTGTTTTTTTTTTCCGTCTCTTTATTATGAGAGGTAATTTAATCTAGTTTAATTGGTATGTGGAATTTCAATAATAATAGCATTTACTATGCATTGTTGATGTTAGTATTAAAATTAATATTAATATTAGTATCAAAATTAATATTAATATGCAAAAACAACTAATGAGATTAATATCAAAATTAATAATAATATGTAAAAACCACTGAAATATTAATATATTAGTATGCAATAGACTAAAATATCAACATATTTAATTATGCTAATGTTAAAATTGAATTTAATATTAATATTAATATTAGTTATTATTAATATTAAAATTATAATAATAATAACTACAATTATGTTATCAATATTATTGGTAGAATAAAATTTAATATTAATATTAGTGTTAATGTTAATATTAAAGTTAATATAATATGCAAAGATTTTAGACATCGATATATTTGTTTGGTTAAATTTAAAATTAATTTTACTTATAATTAAAAATAATAATTCCTTTAAAAGAGAAAAAATACAAACCATTTATATTTTATGTCATGTGGATTCCCATAATAATTGTGAATTAGACATTACATAGTGAGTAATTTTGGTGAACCATTTTTAACTATTCATTTACTTTGTTTTTATGTAACATTTCTATAATATATTTAAAACAGAGCTTGGGATAGTTATTATTGAGAGCTAAAACATTACATATTCAATAATTTGGTGAATCACTCTTTACTATTTATTTACTTTGTTTTATGTTTGATATTTATTCAAAAATCCATCATCCACCTATCAAATTGCAATAGTGGGTATCATTAAACAAATTATTAGCACAAATAATTTTCTATACTCTACATATATTTATTAAATATTAAATTATAATTATTAAATATTAAAGTCGTAGTCTAAGAAACCCATAGAATAACTTAGAAATTCCAGTAAGATTACGAAAAATATGAAAAATTCAGGCAAAGATTTTTGAAAATATTGGTTATAGTCGTTAAACTTCAGTATTTTGGGTGATCTAAGGGTTTTTGATGGCATTAAATCCATTTCCACCATTAAAAATGCAATTCAAACACTCTAACTACCTGATTTTTTTAATTTTGTTTTACTAGATTCCAGCAAAAGCCTGTCGTGTGGGCTATTCTGTTGCGTCCTTAGACAACTCCAATATTAAATTATAATTAACGGTATGTTTTCACTATTTTATTTTTAAATATTTTTTTTTTTCTTTATCTATAATATATTTATAATTATTTAATTAATGTTGTTCATTTTTAAAGTGATGGATTCCAATTCTTAAGCGTTATCAGTATGTTCTTACCAACTGAATTAACAAAGAACTCAAAGCAAATACTCATAAACATACTCAAGCTCAAATTGCAACATTTCTATATTTACATCAAGCGACAGGTAGTAGCTACTTTGTAGCCCTTTTTTTACTTGTAGAATTGTCATACATAAAAATAAGTCATCTTTGGACATTGTTACCTTAAGCATTGAACTTTGTAATTAATGTCATAGAAAAATATTATTTTACCAAACCAAAATTTTGGCATGAGAAAATTAATGAGAAAAAGTTATATTTGAAAAAAATCCAATTTATATAGCTTCCAAAATACTTATACTACTTCAATCCAGAAACTTCAATCCTCCTGAAATTATGTAGGTACAAAATTATCGTAAAGCCCATAAAAATATTTTAGAGGCAACTTGTAAGAGTTGTATTTATACCTTACCCATGCCTACTTGTCCTCATCATTTCCATAAATACACCACCTTATAGGCATCGCTAAGTTTACTTCTAATTTTCTCATAAGAAAGATTCATTTTTAATGATAAAGGTGAGGAATTCTTCTTATTGCAGTCCCTAATATTTTGACCGTGACCATCGTTGTCACGTCCATGTAGTAGGACTTAGAAAAAAAAAATTTAGTTATATTGAAGTAGAAGTAGATCGTAAGGGAGATAACCCCATTTGACGAAGACCTCAAGTTAGCAATACAAGTGGGCGAAAAACATATATATGCATAGAAATTTTCCAAATATATTCGATAAGGCGAGCCAAGTGAGCATAAAATATACATATGCATTGAAATTTTCCAAATATACTTGATAATATATATATATTTTTTAATGATGATAAATTTCACAATGGTTTGAGTTTCTTAATTAGACAATTGGAAAACTAATGGATAAATGTTGGGATATATATATCAATATTGCAGGTGGATATTATGGACAAAGAAATTGATGCCTTTAATTTACTTCTTAGAAATGTGATCCCACTTTGCCTTGGCTACATTGGGGTTTTTAATCGTTGTTAATCGGATTCAAGAGGTAATAGTGTTAGATAATTAATGTTAATTTAACTTTGGAGAATAAATATATATCTTTTTGTTTGAAATGCCAAGGTATTTTGATAAGTCATCTCAAGATCAACATGACCACGGTTGGAATTTCACTGGAATTTTTCCTGTCATAGATCATAGCCCAATGTGAATGGTTAACTATATTCTCGGCTTCCAAGAAACAACAGTTCCTTTACGGGGCAAGAGATCAGGGACTCTCTCAGTAAACCATTTAAAAAAATAGCAATGTAAACAACAACTAATATCGTTAGATTTTCGTGAATAAAGTTGAATTTTGGCGAAGAAAATTACCTCTGTGGGAGAAGTGATTTGGGAAAATAGCTACCCCTCACACGTAATACAAGAAAGTCCACTCTTAATAGTGTTTCCCGAAGAACTTCCGGGACCAAGGCCAAATCATAAACTTCATGCATAGATGACAAATCGTAAGAGTGGCCAGGCCATTCAAAAAAGGGCTATGCTTCAGAAACTTTTTGGTTGTGCATCTATAGCATGGGTGTTTCTATTGAGTGCAGCTCTTAGTACCTGAAAGTTCAAACAATTTCATAAATCTAGCCATGTTTTTAATTATTGGGTAGTTACCGTGTTCCCCTCCCAATATTCATTTTATGAGTGAGATACTGCATGAATTTGATCCAAAATAATCTTGTTGAAGAAACTCTAAATACATTGGTGTTTTTTTTAATGTTCTTTGTTGGAAGTACAAGATGGCATTTGGGAGCAAAGCATGAGATGTCGTACCCATTAGAGAGTAATCTTTATAAATTTGTATGAATTCATATGTGAGGATGAGGAGAAAGGTCTTGAGGATACTGAATTAGAAAATGGCTGCACAGCACATAAGGAGAGTTAGTAGAATGCGGGTATACTTTATCCATTATCAATCACAATCCATGCTTGTATTTCTAAACAATATTGGGCTTTGGAAAAATGAACAGTCTCAAGAGTTCGATGGCTGTTACATGGAAATTTAAGGGTCATATTGATCTACACTTGTATTGAAGGTTCCACTTGTGAAAGATTAATTGGCCAAATAAGGCAGCCCAGAAGATCTAACTGGTCAGAGGTCGACGAGCCAAATTGGGCAGCCTAGAGGTCACCACATGTCAGAGTCTAGTGGGCTAGATTGAGTGGCCCAAAGGAAACCACATGTCAAAGGTCAGTAGTCCAGATCTAGAAGCCCAAAGGGTACCACATGTCAAATGTTGGAGGGCCAGATCTCGCGGCCCAAAGAGCACCACATGTTAGAGATCGGCGGGACAGATCTGGAGCTCTTGTGATCTCCACCCAACAATAGGATAGCTACACTGAAACTTTCTTGTATTTGACCACCACTGCACCATATCAAAGTCCTAGCATGATGCTTGCTAAAAAAAATTAACACTGATGAACTGGTAAATACTCAAGAGATGGAGTCATTATCTAGGTGGTTTATCAACTACCCTATGGCAGTGACTCTCTCACTCTGAGCTCATTCACAAGGCCAGGGTCCAGATGGAGTACTACTCAAACCAGGATGTTTGATTCACTTTCCAAATGGTTTATTAGGTGCTTTTCATAGCAAGCACAATAGGGGCCTTCAGTCCACTATCCAGGTTGCTTATCAGCTCTCTAGAAAGCACCACAATTACTTTGATTTCCTTGTCTAGGTGGTTTATCAGTTATACAATAAACACCATAATGGTTTGATCATCCACTAAACCTCCCACTAACCACTCAATCATAAAAACACAATTTAGTGTCCTTAAATACAAAATCACATAAACTAACACCAAAGTCATAGAGGATATAGTTCAAAAATCAGTTGTAGCATTGCTCGGTCATCTTTATCAAGCACAAGAACTCCACACAATCCATAGTCACCCTTGAATTCCTTCTATCCTTGAAAATAATGAAAGTGCCAATGTACCAAGAGCCAATAGAGGGAAATCCAACTCCCACAAAGGACCAGAGACCAACCAACCTTTTTTATCTTATGTGGTGTGTATATATATTTTTCCTCTGCATCCCTTTGTGCATATAAGAAAGTTCTAACTTGGATCTTCTATATTTGGATATCCCTTATACTTTCTGTACGACCATTCTCTCACTATCCTTTCCTCCATTTCTGAGGGGAATGGGAATGGGCATGGTCTTGTGCCCACACTACCCAATCCCATCTCATGATTTTTTGTGAGACGATGGTAACTTAATTGGTCTACAACTGACTTTAGGCATTAACTCACGCTGACTATTGGCTTATTAAGTCATGCAACTGGCTCTAGTTTTTTCAAAATAGTGGATCTATGGTGTCCATCCCTTTAGACCAGTCATTAAAATAACATTTAATTTTCAAGTGTTTACAATATTTTCTTCAACTACTTGTCACTCTTACTCTGGAAGTATGTAGTTATGTTAACAAACATGGGGTTAAATAAAAGCTTTGTTACAACAGTTCCGTTCTCTAATGCTCCTATGATCATTTAATTCTATTCTACTCTTAAAAATCCACACACAAATATTATTGTTTATCTTCCTCCATCTTCACTAGATCATTCTTTTTCTCGAGAGAGAAACTTTTAACAAAAAAAAATTCATCGTTAAAGAAATATGCAAATCTTGTATCATTCTATAATAATAAAAAATGATTTTTTTGTGTAAACACCTTCTATCTAAACCAAAAATTGAAGTACCATAACTCATAACTCTAAGTGAAATTTTAACTTCTTAAATAATCCAATCTTTTTATCTATTTTAATTAGTATATAACCTAAATATATACATAGATACATACCTAGAAATTCGCAGAAATTCACTGACGAAGCCATAATGAGGACGAAGCCGGGCGATCCCTGAAGACTTCGTGGAAGACGCAAACCAAATTCCCTACGAACAAAAAAAAATTAAATTAAAATCAAACCAAAAAAATCAACAAAACAAAATTACAAAAAAAAGAGCAACTGCAACTGCAAAATCAACTACAAATCAACAAAAATTACCTCGTCGTCGTAGTGCAACTGCAAGTCAACAAAAATCACCTCGTCATCGCAACACAAATCCAAATCCAAAAAATCACAAAGTGCAACAGAGCAACAACAACAAGAAACGAACAAGAAACAAATTTGCAAGGCAGATGTGAAGAAGAAACCTATAAAATTTTGCGGGCCGATATATTTATAAAATACGAGTTCGGCAGAACTAATAGTACAGCGGAATTTTTAGTTCGACCGAACTTTTTTTGCCGGTTTTCCCATCTCCAGCCAAAAATCTATTTGCCCATGCCGTCAGTACGCCGTCAATGTAAATAGAAAAACGAGTTTGGCTGAACTATTCGAGAGTTCAGCTAAACTTTTACAAAAGTTCGGCCAAATTATCGAGAAAAAAAAATTTCTGCCCCCGATTCACACAAAAGTGTAACCCAACTGAACATTTTCCATATATATATATATATATATATATATATATATATATATATATATATATATATATATATATATATATATATATACTTTTGTAAGGTAAAGATGAATTTTGTTTGATTAAAGTATGCTAAACAAATTTTATAAGCTACGACGATTCTGTTGTGGGGTTGGGTATAACTAAAAACACTTGCAGATGTGTCAACACGATTGAATCTCATAAAGATCAGACTCTACATATGTAAAACTAAAATAGATTTGATTTGATTTAAAGGTATAGTGTAATAAATCCTTTGTCATTAATATACCTGTCGCCGCAGGTAGTAGATTTACTACTGATTTGACATTAATTTACTTTGATTTTAAAAAAATTATGCTTTTACTATAGTTTAACTTTAGTAATTTTTATTATTTATTTATTTTTATTATTTAAATCTATTTTTATTCTTTATGATTGGTTGATATAATGCACTTCTTGTTTCCAAATGCTTCGTAATTCAAAAACCTGTGATGTATGGTCGAGCGGCAACTTGCTTTTGGACTGTCACTTGTTCTATTTATTTATATAGGAAGAGAGTAACCACTCAATACAAAATTCATTATACTGAGCTTTGGTCAAATGACTTACTTCCAATTGATTACAAGGTCTAACGTACTTCTTCAAAGCAATTAAAGCCCATGGTACTTACTACCGGAGAAAAATAAGTTGATGTGCTATGTGATAATTCCCGACAGCTCTATGGTAGTCTCCAACTACGTCTTGCTGTAGTAGTGTTCCCAAAGCTCTAGGGTAGTCGCCAATTGCATCTTGCTGTGGTAGTGCACCTCACGTTGATGCCACATCCTCCTGAAAATAAATATATATATGTAAATTTCAAGCGCATTGGGCAAAAATTTATTTTGCTTTAGTCACCCCTCCGAAAAATACGCATGCCAACTTATCTTCTCTGTATTTAATGCTTTCCAACTTTCATAATATCTTACTCTTAAAGTAACTGTGTGGCTATTTATATTCAAAATTTCGATATTCTGTGTAATTTGGTCAAATATTCGAATCCCAATATCAGGTATTTTCACAATTTCCAAGTGTTTGTTGTTTTTTTTCCGTCTCTTTATTATGAGAGGTAATTTAATCTAGTTTAATTGGTATGTGGAATTTCAATAATAATAGTATTTACTATGCACTGTTGATGTTAGTATTAAAATTAATATTAATATTAGTATCAAAATTAATATTAATATGCAAAAACAACTAATGAGATTAATCTCAAAATTAATAATAATATGTAAAAACCACTGAAATATTAATATATTGGTATGCAACAGACTAAAATATCAACACATTTAATTATGTTAATGTTAAAATTGAATTTAATATTTTTTTTTTTCTAAATTATGTTAATTCTATTTATGGAAACATACTGTTACAAAACTGCCTCAGTTCAACTATGAGAGCCTGAAGACTGGGCTTGATGTCCATGCTTTAACAGAGTGACGAACTGCCTTGAATGGGAAACCAGTTCTTTTAGGAGAAGTTTCACCTCCCTTGAAAGGGAAACCGGTGTATTTTCCATTACATACATCATAAGAAAACAAAAAAAATGTAGTAGCATGCAGCTTCTGCTGCTGTAGAAAAAAAAAAACAGTGTATCTTTCAAAATAGTGGAACGTATGTACCATGTTGAACCAAGGCAAACCGGAGTTACTGCGTGTGGGCTAGAGAAGGCGGCTCCTCCACTATGCGACACCAGTGCTTTTCCTCCGTATCTTCTACAACATCGTTCTAATCACCATCGTTGCCTGTGCTCCTTGCGTCCACCTGCATTGATTGTTGACCCAAGTCGGGAGAAGCAGAAGCAGGGGGAGTAACCGAACATTCAGTAGAATTCGCAGCAGGGGCGGGGCGAAGACAAAGAGGAGAGGGGGATGGACTAGGCAATGGAGGAGGACAGAGAGTCAACTCTTCTCTCAGGGTGACCGTAATAAAAGCAGTGACAGTGGGTCGAGTATAAGAACAATCAAAGCAGAGCTCCACCCTCTGCGAGGTTTGCCGCAAATTGTGACTGCCTGAAGCACGGGGGGCAGGGGATACGGGTCAATATGGAGCAACAAAAGGATGCGGTGAGGGCTGAGTAGCGTGAGTAGAGCCAGGAGGGCTAGAACGCCCCCAGTGACTGCGGATGTCCTGTTTTTGCCTCCACTCAACATCCTCAGAGGAGGTCTCTTCGTCGAGACTGGATGAGGGACGCGAGCTCGCAGGCCGGCCACGACTTGCACCCCGGCAGCACCTCACTCGGTGTCGGAGCCTAGGCATGGCGAGCGCAAGAGGTTGAAATGGCCTGAGACAAGTAGAACAAGACGGGGCTGGAGCGAACTCACAGTGAATGCCAAGAGGAACCTGTAGATTGGAGTTGGAATAACAGAAAGCACTGTGAGAAAAATGATAACCAGGCGTATTTTCAATACAACTTAACAAAGAGCAGCGACGCCCTGTCTTTGTGCGGGCGTTGGGCTCGGCACAAGCATCAGGGCATGCGCTACACATGAAATGCAATGAGCAGCAGGCAGAGCAAGAATGATCTAGAGAGCCCGAGACAAAAGCCATAATGAATCGACTGAGCAAGATGAGGAGGAGAGAGTGTCGGCGAGGGAGAGTTAATGCTCTTAGAGCTGGTGGATTAATGTCAATATTAATGGAGCCGCAGGGGGCCATATGGCCATCCCATGCAAGTCTCCTTGGGATATGTCCAGGGACGGATGTCCCGTCATGCCGCGCAACCATCCGCATCCGGAGAAAATTGAATTTAATATTAATATTAATATTATTTATTATTAATATTAAAATTATAATAATAATAACTACAATTATATTATCAATATTATTGGTAGTATAAAATTTAATATTAATATTAGTGTTAATGTTAATATTAAAGTTAATATAATATGCAAAGATTTTAGACATCAATATATTTGTTTGGTTAAATTTAAAATTAATTTTACTTATAATTAAAAATAATAATTTCCTTTAAAAGAGAAAAAATACAAACCATTTATATTTTATGTCATGTGGATTCTCATAATAATTGTGAATTAGATATTACATAGTGAGTAATTTTGGTGAACCATTTTTTACTATTCATTTACTTTGTTTTTATGTAACATTTCTATAATATATTTAAAGTATAGCTTGGGATAGTTATTATTGAGAGCTAAAACATTACATATTCAATAATTTGGTGAATCACTCTTTACTATTTATTTACTTTGTTTTATGTTTGATATTTATTCAAAAATCCATCATCCACCTATCAAATTGCAATAGTGGGTATCATTAAACAAATTATTAGCACAAATAATTTTCTATACTCTACATATATTTATTAAATATTAAATTATAATTATTAAATATTAAAGTCGTAGTCTAAGAAACCCATAGAATAACTTAGAAATTCCGGTAAGATTACGAAAAATATGAAAAATTCAGGCAAAGATTTTTGAAAATCTAGGTTACAATCGTTAAACTTCAGTATTTTGGGTGATCTAAGGGTTTTTGATGGCATTAAATCCATTTCCACCATCAAAAATGCAATTCAAACACTCTAACTACCTAATTTTTTTAATTTTACTCTAACTACCTGATTTTTAAAAAAAAAATTACTGGATTCCAACAAAAAACTGTCGTGCGGGCTATTCTGCTGCATTCGTAGACAACTCCAATATTAAATTATAATTAACGGTATGTTTTCACTATTTTATTTTTAAATAAAAAATTGTTTTCTTTATCTATAATATATTTATAATTATTTAATTAATGTTGTTCATTTTTAAAGTGATGGATTCCAATTCTTAAGCGCTATCAGTATGTTCTTACCAACTGAATTAACAAAGAACTCAAAGCAAATAATCATAAACATACTCAAGCTCAAATTGCAACATTTCTATATTTACATTAAGCGACAAGTAGTAGCTACTCTGTAGCCATTTTTTTACTTGTAGAATTTTCATACATAAAAAAAAGTCATCTTTGGACATTATTACCTTAAGCATTGAACTTTGTAATTAATGTCATAGAAAAATATTATTTTACCAAACCAAAATTTTGGCATGAGAAAATTAATGAGAAAAAGTTATATTTGAAAAAAATCCAATTTATATAGCTTCAAAAATACTTATACTACTTCAATCCAGAAACTTCAATCCTCCTGAAATTATGTAGGTACAAAATTATCGTAAAGCCCATAAAAATATTTCAGAGGCAACTTGTAAGAGTTGTATTTATACCTTACCCATGCCTACTTGTCCTCATCATTTCCATAAATACACCACCTTCTAGGCATCGCTAAGTTTACTTCTAATTTTATCATAAGAAAGATTCATTTTTAATGATAAAGGTGAGGAATTCTTCCTATTGCATTGCCTAATATTTTCACCGTGACCATCGTTGTCACGTCCATGTAGTAGGACTTAGAAAAAAAAAATTAGTTATATTGAAGTAGAAGTAGATCGTAAGGGAGATAACCCCATTTGATGAAGACCTCAGGTTAGCGATCCAAGTGGGCGAAAAACATATATATGCATCGAAATTTTCCAAATATAATCGATAAGGCGAGCCAAGTGAGCATAAAACATACATATGCATTGAAATTTTCCAAATATACTTGATAATTTATATATATTTTTAATGATGATAGATTTCACAATGGTTTGAGTTTCTTAATTAGACAATTGGAAAACTAATGGATAAATGTTGGGATATATATATCAATATTGTAGGTGGATATTATGGACAAAGAAAATGATGCCTTTAATTTACTTCTTAGAAATGTGATCCCACTTTTCCTTGACTACATTGGGGTTTTTAATCGTTGTTAATCAAATTCAAGAGGTAATAGTGTTAGATAATTAATGTTAATTTAACTTTTGGAGAATAAATATATATCTTTTTGTTTGACATGCCAAGGTATTTTGATAAGTCACCTCAAGATCCACATGACCACGGTTGGAATTTTACTGGAATTTTTCCTGTCATAGATCATAGCCCAATGTGACTGGTTAACTGTATTCTCGACTTCCAAGAAATAACAGTTCCTTTATGAGGCAAGAGATCAGGGACTCTCTCAGTAAACCAGTTAAAAAAATAGCAATGTAAACAACAACTAATATCATTAGATTTTCGTGAATAAAGTTGAATTTTGGCGAAGACAATTACCTCTGTGGGAGAAGTGATTTGGGAAAATAGCTACCCCTCACACGTAAGACAAGAAAGTCCACTCTTAATAGTGTTTCCCGAAGAACTTCCGGGACCAAGGCCAAATCGTAAACTTAATGCATAGATGACAAATCGTAAGAGTGGCCATGCCATTCAAAAAAGGGCTATGATTCAGAAAATTTTTGGTTGTGCATCTATAGCATGGGTGTTTCTATTGAGTGCAGCTCTTAATACCTGAAAGTTCAAACAATTTCATAAATCTAGCCATGTTTTTAATTATTGGGTAGTTACTGTGTTCCCCTCCCAATATTCATTTTATGAGTGAGATACTGCATGAATTTGATCCAAAATAATCTTGTTGAAGAAACTCTAAATACATTGGTGTTTTTTTTAATGTTCTTTGTTGGAAGTACAAGATGGCATTTGGGAGCAAAGCATGAGATTTCGTACCCATTCGAGAGTAAGCTTTAGAAATTTGTATGAATTCATATGTGAGGATGAGGAGAAAGGTCTTGAGGATACTGAATTAGAAAATGACTGCACAACACATAAGGAGATTTAGTAGAATGCGGGTATACTTTATGCATTATGGATCACAATCCATGCTTGTATTTATAAACAATATTGGGCTTTGGAAAAATGAAAAGTCTCAAGAGTTCGATGGCTGTTACATGGAAATTTAAGGGTCATATTGATCTACACTTGTATTGAAGGTTCCACTTGTGAAAGATCAATCGGCCAAATAAGGCAGCCCAGAAGATCTAACTAGTCAGAGGTCGACGAGCCAAATTGGGCAGCCTAGAGGGCACCACATGTCAGAGTCTAGTGGGCTAGATTGAGTGGCCCAAAGGAAACCACATGTCAAAGGTCAGTAGGCCAGATCTAGAAGCCCAAAGGGTACCACATGTCAAATGTTGGAGGGCCAAATCTCACCGCCCAAAGAGCACCACATGTTAGAGATCGGCGAGACAGATCTGGAGCTCTGCTGATCTCCACCCAACCATAGGCTAGCTGCACTGTAAATTTCTTTTATTTTACCACCACTGCACCATATCAAAGTCCTAGCATGATGCTTGCTAAAAAAAATTAACACTGATGAATTGGTAAATACTCAAGAGATGGAGTCATTGTCTAGGTGGTTTATCAACTACCCTATGGCAGTGACTCTCTCACTCTGAGCTCATTCACAAGGCCAGGGTCTAGATGGAGTACTACTCAATCCAGGATGTTTGATTCACTGTCCAAATGGTTTATTAGGTGCTTTTCATAGCAAGCACAATAGGGGCCTTTAGTCCACTATTCAGGTTGCTTATCAGCTCTCTAGAAAGCACCACAATTACTTAGATTTCCTTGTCTAGGTGGTTTATCAGTTATACAATAAACACCGTAATGGTTTGATCATCCACTAAACCTCCCACTAACCACTCAATCATAAAAACACAATTTAGTGTCCTTAAATACAAAATCACAAGACTAACACCATAGGTCACAGAGGATATGGTTCAACAATCAGTTGTAGCATTGCTCGGTCATCTTTATCAAGCACAAGAACTCCACACAATCCATATTCGCCCTTGAATTCCTTATATCCTCGAATAGAATGAAAGTTTCAATGTACCAAGAGCCAATAGAGGGAAATGCAACTCCCACAAAGGACCAGAGACCAACCAACCTTGTTTATCTTATGTGGTGTGTATATATATTTTTCCTCTGCATCCCTTTGTGCATATAAGAAAGTTCTAACTTGGATCTTCTATATTTGGATATCCCTTCTACTTTCTGTAGGGCCATTCTCTCACTAGCCTTTCCTCCATTTCTTAGGGGAATGGGGATGGGCATGGTCTTGTGACCATACTACCCAATCCCATCTCATGATTTTTTGTGAGACGATGATAACTTAATTGGTCTACAACTGACTTTAGGCATTAACTCACGCTGACTATTGGCTTACTAATTCATGCAACCGGCTCTAGGTTTTTCAAAATAGTGGATCAGTGGTGTCCATCCCTTTAGACCAGTCATTAAAATAACATTTACTTTTCAAGTGTTTACAATATTTTCTTCAACTACTTGTCACTCTTACTCTGGAATTATGTAGTTATGTTAACAAACATGAGGTTAAATAAAAGTTTTGTTACAATAGTTCTTTTCTCTAATGCTCCTATGATCATTTAATTCTATTCTACTCTTAAAAATCCACTCACAATTATTATTGGTTATCTTCCTCCATCTTCACTAGATCATTCTTTTTTCTTGAGAGAGAAACTTTTAACAAAAAAAAATTCATCGTTAAAGAAATATGCAAATCTTGTGTCATTCTATAATAAAAAAAATTGATTTTTTTGTGTAAACACCATCTATCTAAACCAAAAGTTGAAGTACCATAACTCATAACTCCAAGTGAAATTTTAACTTCTTAAATAATCTAATCTTTTTATCTATTTTAATTAGTATATAACCTAAATAAATAAAATCATATTACCTTTTTATATCTAATTTAAATCAAATAAATTAGTAATAATAATAAAGTAATCCATATGAATTACTACACTCCTTGCATTTACATAAAACAATTAAGGTTTTAAGATTAATATTTAAAATTTAACATTTATAAAAATTAAAATTCAACTCCATCATTACATAAAGCTCATGAAAACCAAAATACAGATATAACCTATTTTATTTAACATCCATTGTCAATACTCAAACTCATACCTTCCCTCTGCCATCGTAATATATTTTTTTATCGTAATATCTTTTTTCTACATGTCTCCAAGTGTGTTTGAATTTCTTTGTATTTACAATGACAGAGCTATATGTCTCCAAGTGTGTTTGCACTGCCAATAACATGGCAAAGCAAGGCTCTTCAGCACAAGTGTCGAAACAATAAATATAAATATAATTTTATGATTTAAGTCGAAACTAAAAACCTATATTGTTGTAGTTTGATGTCAATTTACTATTATTTTTATCCACTCATTCTATAAGCCTTTAATATATTTTCAGTTAAAATGTATGCTAAATTCTACCAAGTGGTAGTGTATTTAAATCTATTTTTAACATGTTGCACTATTTTTAATTTTCGCAAATTTACATTTCTTTAGATCTATGATAAACTATCTTCTCGTGAGTTGTATGAAGTTGAACTATCTTCTCATGAGTTGTATGAAGTTGATTGTCAATTGATTATGAAATGTGATAATCCATATAAATGTTACCTTGTGTTGTAAGAAACAACAAAACCTTATTTTATATGTACACCATAAGAAAAAATAAAATCTTTTTAAATTCTATTTTATAGGTACACTATAATAAAAAATGAGGAAAATTTAAATTGAGTTGTATGAAGTTGATTGTCAATTGATTATGAAATGTGATAATCCATATAAATGTTACTTATGTTGTAGGAAACAACAAAACCTTATTTTATATGTACACCGTAATAAAAAATGAAAATCTTTTTAAATTCCATTTTATATGTACACTATAATAAAAAATGAGGAAAATTTAAATTTGAACTCCATCATTACATGAAGCTCATGAAAACCAAAATAAAAATATAATATGTTTTAACATCCATTCCCATGAAAAAACTGTTGGAAATTAATTCCAACTGCTGAAGTCAATCAACAGTAATTGCAGAGTAAATGAACAGTGGCACATTGAAGCTTTAGCAAAGGCAGTTGCCATTTAAATTAATGAAAATTGCAAAAGGATTGGAAAGCCGCACAGGTGCAGTACAGAACAGATGGGATTTGATCCCTTTGATATTTTATCAAAGGCGATAGCCGTTTTTATTAATAGGGCAGAGGAATGAAGACTTTCATGGCTTCATAGCATGGAAGAACAGATTTAATTAATACAATATTTTCGGGCTTTTAAGCCCTCAACAACCAAAATTGGAGTTAATGTTTGAGGCGGTAATCGCAAGACTTTACTTGCAAGTGTCTTGTTGATATGGAAGACTGCGATGCGATTGCAATCGCAAATCGCAAGTCGCATTGTGATCCACCACGTATGTTATATTATATATTCGCGATGCGATTGTCGCGCCATCGCGCAATCGCAAATCGCAAAGTCACATAATCGCCCTCCGCCCAAGCCAGAGTTCCATTGCATATTTGCGATGCGATCCCATCGCAACATCGCACATCGCAACATTGCGCAATCGCAATTTTAAATGGTCGTTTTTTTGTGTTTAAGACGCGGACCCGATTCATATATGTTTTATGTTTAATATTTTATAATGTGCGCGGCACATATAAAAGAAAGGCCCGATAGCCTATAATTGTAATGTTTTTTTATAAAAACAGAGTCGTTTTTGCACAGCAGTGTGTTATTTAAAAAATACACAGCAGCGTATTTTCTCAGAGAGACAGAGAGTTTATTTTGAGAGACAGTGAAGGTTTTGTGAACTGTGTTGTAGCAGCAGTCACATATTTTGTAAATCCCTTTGTGTGAGGAAGAATTTGTAACACACTTTTTATATGAAATAGATATTTTTTTTCTGAGTTGAAACTCTGTCTCCTGTGAGTAAAAAATTTTAATTTCTCTGTGTTAAAGAGGAGAGTATTACTCTCTCCACTGTTTGTTCTGGAATTCTTAGAAATTCCAACATGGTATCGGAGCTAGTCTAGGCTCTTTGAAGGTCAAAGAAGCTGAAGGAAGGAGTTCTTTGTTGCAGCAGCTTCTCCAGTAGTGTGAAGACTCAGCCAAAAGAATCCAAAGGTATTTCTCTATACAGTTTTTGTGTTACTGTTGCAGAACAGTGAGTTATTTTAAATACACAATCAAGTGTTTTTGAATCATAGTTAAGAGTGCAAAATGGCTGGAGCCAGCACTGGTATGGGTATGGAAAATATCCATCTCCCACAGTTTAATGGGAAAAATTATGACTACTGGTCAGTAACTATGAGAGCATTACTTCTCTCCCAAGACTTATGGGAATTTGTTGAGGAAGGCTTTGAAGAGCCAGCAGATGCAGAAGAGTTTGAGATGTTAACTCAGGCAGGAAGAGAACTATTGAAGAGCCATAGGAAGAAAGACTCCAAAGCTCTTTTCTTTTTGTATCAAGCAGTGCATGAGAGTGTGTTTCCAAGGATAGCAGCAGCTAAGAGATCCAGAAAAGCATGGGAAACTCTCAAGACAGCCTATCAAGACATGGAAAAAGTGAAGACAGCAAAACTTCAGTTGCTGAGGAGAGACTTTGAGACTCTCTGTATGAAAGAGTCAGATACCATTGACTCATTATTCACTCATGTGATTGGAATGGTCACACAAATAAGATCTCATGGAGAGACTCTTGAAGACAAGAGGATTGTGGAAAAACTCTTGAGAAGTTTACCCTCGAGATTTGATGTGATTGTCACCACCATAGAGGAGACTAAGGATCTCACAAAGTTTTCAGTGGATGAACTTCATGCATCACTGATGACCCATGAACAGAGATTGGGTAGGAGTGAAAAATCATCTCTGGAACATGCCTTTAAGACCCAGATGTCTTTCGGAAGAGGAAGTGGGCAAGGCAGAGGAAACAAGAGAGGAAGAGGCAGAAGCCAAAACAGAGGTGGAAGGAACAACCCTTCGCATTCACATGGAAGGTGCAATAGTCAAGATCGCAGCCACGGCCAAGGCAGCAGCCAGCAGAGTGGTCAGCATAATACTCAAGGACAAAGGTATGATAAATCCAATGTCCAATGTTACCATTGTAAAAAGTATGGTCATTATGCTAATGAATGTAGAAAGAAGCAGCAAGATATGGAAAATAGAACTAGTGCAAATTTCACTAGAGAAAATATCAGTCAAAATAATTTATTTTTAGCTTGTACTATGGCTGAAGAAAAAAGTGAGGATTTATGGTTTCTAGACTCAGGTTGCAGTAACCATATGACAGGAAACTTAGCAATGTTTTCTGTGTTAGATGAGAGTGTGCACTCACAAGTCACACTAGGAACTGATAGCAAAGTTTCTGTTATGGGAAAAGGAAATGTAAATGTTTTAACAAGATTAGGAGCAAAGAAATCCATATGGATGTTTGTCCTCATTTTCCCAGGGAATGAAGTGTAACCTCTTAAGTATTGGACAACTTGTCCATAAGGGGTATAATGTTTTCTTTTAGGATGATGTTTGTACCATCATGGACAAACCACCCAGCAATCAGTGTATTGCTGAAGTGAAGATGACAACGAACAGGATGTTCCCTCTCAGAATGAAAGCAGACTTGAAGAATGAAGAAAAGATAGCAACCGTGGCACAAGAGACATTCCAAAGCGAACCAAAAGATGATAATTGGTTATGGCACTTGAGATTTGTACATCTCAACTTTGGAGGTCTTAATTTGTTGAAAAGAAAAGGAATGGTAAGTGGTTTACCATTGATAGAGAAACCTGACAGCCTTTGAGATGTATCTCGGGGAAACAACACAGAGAAAGTTTTACATCAGGGAAAATCATAAGGGAAAAAGCACCCTTAGAAATTGTCCACTCAGATTTATGTAGACCAATGCAAACTCCATCACTTGCTGGCAGCCACTATATGTTAACATTTATTGATGATTTTACTAGAAAAACTTGGGTTTACTTTTTGAAAAAAAAAAGTGAAGTGTTTGAAAGATTTTTCAATTTCAAAGCACTTGTTGAAACAGTGAGCATATCAAGTCCCTAAGGACTGAGAGAGAGTGTGAGTATCTCCTAAAGATTTTCTCGTTTTTGTGAAAAATGGTATTCAAAAGCAGTTTACAACTAGATATACTCCGCAACAAAATGGAGTAGGCGAAAGGAAGAACAGAACTGTAATGGACATGGCAAGGAGTATGTTAAAGGCAAAGAATTTGCCTAATGATTATTGAGCTGAAGCTGTACATTGTGCAGCGTATATTCTGAATAGGTGCCCTACAAAAGCAGTGATGAACAAAGTGCCGGAAGAGGCATGGAGTGGCACAACACAAAGCAAGGTGTCACACACATGAAGGTTTTTGGATGTGTGGCTTATGCACACATTCCAGATCAGCTAAGGAAGAAGTTGGACAACAAGGGGGAGAAATGTATTTTCATTGGATACAGTGAGGAATCCAAGGCTTATCGCTTGTATAACCCATCCAACAAAAGGTTTATTGTGAGCAGAGATGTTCAGCTTATTGAAGAGGAAGCTTGGGATGGAAGCATAGAGAAAACAATGAATGTTAAACATTTTTTATCTCATGATGAGAATAATGATGAGTTGGCTGAAATACATCCCCAAACAGCAGCACCAACACAAGAGCAGCAGAGCACACCCTTGAGGAAAAATGACAGTGCTTCTCCAAGCACACCACAAGGAGAAAATTCAAGTGCTTCTTCGAGCATTTGTACATCTAATGAAAACGGTAAGAAATTCAGAAGTTTGAAAGATATTTATGAAAAAGATATAGAAAATGAAGGTATCAATTCTTTGTTTGCCTTATATTTTCATGTTAATGATCTTGTTCATTTTGAAGAAGCTATCAAGAATGAGAAATGGATAGAAGCTATGGATGAGGAGATAAATGCCATAGAAAGAAACAAGACTTGGGATTTGGTTGAACTCCCAAAAGGTAAAGATGTTATTGGAGTAAAATGAGTCTACAAGACCAAAAGTAATGCTGAAGGCAAAATAGAGAGACACAAGGCCAGACTTGTTGTCAAAGGTTATAAGCAGAAGCATGGGATAGATTATGAGGAAACTTTTGCACCGGTTGCTAGAATGGAAACCGTGAGAGCAGTGTTGTCCATAGCAGCACAAAAAAAGTGGAAAGTTTACCAAATGTACGTGAAGTCATCATTCCTAAACGGAGTGTTAATGGAAGAGGTTTACATAGAACAACCTCTCGGCTATGAAAAGAAAGGCCAAGAGCACAAAGTGTGTAAGTTGAAGAAAGCTCTTTATGGGCTGAAGCAAGCACCAAGAGTGTGGTACAGTAGGATAGATTCATATCTACTGGAAAATGGATTTGAAAAGTGTGAGGGAGAACCCACCCTCTACATCAAAGAAAAATATGGAAAAATATTGATTGTAGTTTTATATGTTGATGATGTTATTTTTACAGGTAATGATGATTACCTTATTGAACATTTTAAAACAGTCATGAAAGAAGAATTTGAAATGACTGACATGGGTTTGTTGAGATACTTCTTAGGAATAGAAGTAGAACAAGATGAAAATGGGATTTTTATCTCACAGGCAAAGTATGTGAATGAGGTGCTTGAAAAGATTTAACATGCGGGAATGCAAACGGCAATCACTCCACGATTGATGGGTTAAAACTCGGCGAGAGAGGACGGTAGCGGATTTCGTTAGTTTGTACAAGAGCATAGTTGTGACTATCATGTTAGGCTATGACTAGGCCGAACATATTATGCCTATTAGTACGATTTCAGTTCATGGGAAAAAGCCAGGGATGCACATTGCGGGCAACAAAAAAAATTCGAGGTATGTTAAAGGTACTAAAAGATGGTATTTTATATGCTACTTCGGGATATTGATTTAGTGGGATATTGGCAGCGGTGATTGAAACAGGAAGTGTAGATGATCGGAAGAGCACTTCCGGTTATGTTTTTCACATGGGTTCAGGAGCCATTTCATGGGCTTCTAAGAAACAACCCATTGTAGCATTGTCTACAGCAAAAGCGGAATATGTGGCAACTACAGCAGCAGCGTGTCAAGCAGTTTGGATGAGAAAAATGTTGAGAAGTTTATGCCAAGAACAAGTAAAAGGCACAGTGATCTTTTGTGACAATAGCTCTACTATTGCATTGTCTAAAAATTCAGTTTTTCATAAAAGAACAAAGCACATTGACACCAAGTTTCACTTCATACGTGAATTGGTTAACAATGGTGAGATAGTTTTGCAACATTGCAGAACAGAGTATCAATTTGCAGATATCCTCACAAAGCCACTTGCGCAGAAAAGCTTTGAACATTTCAGGAAATGCTTGGGTATGCAGAAAAACCCAGCAGTTGAAATTAAGGGGGAGTGTTGGAAATTAATTCCAACTGCTGAACTCAATCAACAGTAATTATAGAGTAAATGAACAACGGCACATTGAAGCCTTAGCAAAGGAGGTTGCCGTTTAGATTAATGAAAATTGCAAAAGGATTGGAAAGTCACACAGGTGCAGTACAGAACAGATGGGATTTGATCCCTTTGATATTTTATCAAAGGCGGTAGTTGTTTTTATTAACAGGGCAGAGGAATGAAGACTTTCATGGCTTCATAGCACGGAAGAACAGATTTAATTAATACAGTCTTTTCGGGCTTTTAAGCCCTCAACAACCAAAATTAGAGTTAATGTTTAAGGCGGTAATCGCAAGACTTTACTTGCAAGTGTCTTGTTGATATGGAAGACTGCGATGCGATCACAATCGCAAATCGCAAGTCGCATTGTGATCCACCGCGTATGTTATATTATATATTCGTGATGTGATTGTCGCACCATCGCGCAATCAGAAATCGCAAAGTCACATAATCGCCCTCCGCCCAAGCCAGAGTTCCATTTCATATTTGCGATGCGATCCCATCGCAACATCGCACAATCGCAATTTTAAATGGTCGTTTGTTTTGTGTTTAACACGCGGACCCGATGCATATATGTTTTATGTTTAATATTTTATAATGTGCGTGGCACATATAAAAGAAAGGCCCGAGAGCCTATAATTGTAATGTTTTTTTATAAAAACAGAGTCTTTTTTACATAGCAGTGTGTTATTTAAAAAATACACAATAACGTATTTTCTCAGAGAGACAGAGAGTTAGAGACAGTGAAGGTTTTTTGAACTGTGTTGTAGCAACAGTCACATATTTTGTAAATCCCTTTGTGTGAGGAAGAATTTGTAACACATTTTTTATATGAAATAGATTTTTTTTTTTGAGTTGAAACTCTGTCTCCTGTGAGTAAAAAATTTTAATTTCTCTGTGTTAAAGAGGAGAGTATTACTCTCTCCACTGTTTGTTATGGAATTCTCAAAAATTCCAACATTGTTGGTCTCACACTGCTTATGGTGGCATTGTTGTTCAAAGAAGTTCTGAATCGCAATCCAACCCACATGCTCCTACTCCAGCTTTGTCACATGTTCAATTGAATGGGTGAGGTACAATAAATTTTTAATAAAAAAAAATTTACAGAGAAAGTCACTGAAAGGGAAATAAATTAAAACCCCGATCATATTATTGTCAGATGCATCAGATTCCTCCAACTTCGACAGTTTGGTGAAAAAACCTAGCCTCTAGAGATGGAACCACTAAGATAATTGCTATAAACTCGTAAATATCTCATATGTTTTAGGACTTTTTCCCCAATTTCCCATGGAATCTTTCCTTGCAATCCAGAAGTATCCAAGTATAAACTTCACAGCTCATTTCAATTGCCACGAAAACTGTCACAATATTTGCCTTGATTGTGTCAACACTGCCAAACTTTCTGATATTGTCACAATATTTTCCTTGATTATGTCAACACTACCAAGCTTTCTGATAGGCGTAGGAATAATAACACTCAGATCATTTCTATTTATCAAGAGCCTTCTCAGGATTTCTAGATTACCCAGTTCATAAGGACTAAAACCAGAAGGTTTTCGAGATTACCCAGTTTCGGAGGAATAAAACCATAAATATGGTTGTTGCTGATATTCAGAATGGTAAGAACGTTGCAGTTTTAGACATCCGTAGAAATTAAAGGCGTGAAAAATTTGATGGAGATAAGTTCTCCGACAAAAAAATGATGTTCCTTTTGTGTAGAGATACCGCATGATGTCCAAACTCATGCTTCTCCAATGTTGAAAAAAAATTCAAGGGTGATATTTCACCAAGAACTTATTGGGAAAACAATGATTTTATGAAAATCATGCTTTGATTTCCAATTTATCAGGATTTTAGCCAGCAATAAGAGAAGAGGAGCAATGCAACACCTTAATATTTTCAGTGGAGAACAATCCAGGAAAAATAACAAGAAGGTTGTATCGGGGAATGTGATCAACAGGAATAGGAAAGAATGATAAAGAAAAATTTGGAACATTGAAGGCCCTCCAGATGTTGAGAACTTTAGACTCTACCATAGAATATCAAATCAGATGACAATATGAGAGTGAAATAGAGATTTTCAGTAAAGAAAATATTCTGAATAGGAGAATAAATAAGATATTATTAGTCACTCAATATGCCCAACATTCATTAGAAGTTCCTGAAACAGACTGTGAATTCCTTCCATCAACCAATGGATTTAAAAGGAAACTGAGATATTCTAATTTGGGAACTAACCCTCGACCGAAAAATAGTGCGTTTGTTCTGGTGGTTGCTGGTCTCACACTGCTTATGGTGGCAATGGGCATTGTTGTTCAGGGAAGTCTCGGATCACAATCCAACCCACATGCTCCTGCTCCAACTATGTCACATGTTCAATTGAATGGGTGAGGTATAATAAATTTTAATAAAAATCTTTTACAGAGCAAGTCACTAAAAGGGAAATAAATCAAAACCCCAGTTAGATTATTGTCAGATGCATCAAATTCCTCCAACTTCGGCAGTCTGGTGAAAAAGCCTAGCCTTTGGAGATGCAGCCAGTAAGATGATTGCTATAAACCCGTAAATATCTCAGAATTTTCAGGAATTTTTCCCCAATTTCCATGGAATATTTCCTTGCAATCCAGAAGAATCCAAGTATAAAATTTGCAGCTGACTGCAATTTCCACGGAAATTTTCACAGTATTTTCCTTGATTGTGTCAACACTGCCAGGCTTTCTGATAGGTGCAGGAATAATAACGCTCATATCATTTATATCTATCAAGAGCGTACTCACGCTTGAGATATTACCCAATTCATAAGGAATAAAACCAAAAGGTTTTTGAGATTACCCAACATTCACTAGAAAATGTACTTGAAGCAAACTGTGAATTCCTTCCATCAACCAGCGAATTTAAAAGGAAATTGAGATATTCTAATTTGGGAACCAACAAAACTGGAACCAAAATTGTAGTGTCCCCTGAGCTTACCAGAGGTGTGCCATAATGCCATCAAGTAGTGCTAGATGAATCTGTGAACTTCTCGGGTAAGTCAGCATAGGAATGACCCATGTAACAATATCTACTACAACCTAGAGAAGGGAGGGATCGCCATTAAATACTGCAACAATGCAGGCAAGGCACACAAGTTTGTTAATTCCGTTAGAGGCTGAAGTGGTACCTTCCGTTTCAACATTCCATTGAAGGTGGAGCTGGTTTTATAGCTCAAACTAGCAATGGTGATGAAGAAATGGAGGAATGCGGCACGGATCGGGCTAGGGTTAGTTACACTAACTGATGCCAATCTAATCTAAATTGTTGGGATCACTTGATTCATATACGACGGTCGAAGGGAATCCACGTGAAAGTGACGTATGACCGACACCTGTCAACATTGACCGCCATCGAGAATCTTCACAGCCAGACCCACTTGCACATTAATTTCTCCGTTGTAAACCATATAGACCATTAAACTCACACGCCAAACAAACTTACAATAGCTAGGTGTCACTGCCGGAAGAGAAATGTCAACTAAATGAAAAATTGGCTTCATTCAAAAGAAAAGGCTTACCCGCCTAAATATTAATATTAGTTTTAATGATATTTTTTTAATATGACATAATATTTTTTAAATATTATGATTTTGATTTGGAAATATTTATGTTTTTAGAGATTTTAATACCTTCTAATTTTTTTTTTAAAAAAAATCTATAAATATTAAATTAAAAGAAATATTAAAAAATTTTGGTGCAACATTTTTATTATTTGAATAGAATTAACTCTTTTACTTTATCTTAACAAATGATATTGATAGAGTAAAAATGTTTCAAATTTTAATTGATTTGGAATTTTAATGTGGTAAATTTTTTTTTGAAAGTAAATTTATGATTCATTCAAATCAATGTATAGGATAAAATAACTATTAAAAACTTAAGATAATTGTATTATAAGATTTTTATTGGTTTATGGAATAAAAAAGCTATAATACAATTATCTTATCTTATGATTTTAATAGTTATTTTGTCATATACATTGAAATTGAATAATTATATAAAACATTTAAATTACTTATATTTATTTTTAAATTCTTAAATTTTTGTATTTTAGCTAACATAAGTAAAATTTCAATTTTGATAATTGATGGACAAAATTATATAGAATGCTAATTATAAAATACTCTTTTCAACCTAATTAATTTAATAAATCTTTTATTTTATTAATTATTAATTATTAATTAATATTTTATTAAAATAAATGATATTTTAATAACAACTTAAATAATTACTAAACATTATTATTAAATAATATCTATATCACATAAACAAAAAAACCCGGTCAAAATTGAAGAGAAGGAAACATGGCTACAGGGTCGCAACGAACGCGTCCATCAATTCCGACTTTTTGAGGGATTCGCGTGGGAATGGAACCCCTGGGAGACAGTTGAACCATAATAATTATTAATTATTAATTAATATTTTATTAAAGTCAATAATATTTTAATACCAATTTAAATAACCAATAAACATTTTATTAAATAATATCGGAATTAATAGACACAAAGATTAATAGAAACATTTAAGGTAATTACTATGCAAAGTGGATATCGGAATGAATTTGTTAATCTCAACATGCGTGAATTTAAAGTTGAATGGTGAGACTAAGGCAAGAAGACAATTTTACGTATTTCTGTAATTTCTTTTTATTTAATAGAAATGTATTATAATTTTATTTTAATTTTTTTAGAATTTATGTTCTTGTGATTTATTATATAAAATTGTAAAAAAAAATTCATGAGGACTAGGTGAAAAAAGTGAGAGATCAGATCATAACATTAAGTTTAAATATATTTAGAGATGACTAAACTAGTCACTAAAAAAACGGCTAATTTGACTTTTAAAATTTATTTATTTATTTATCTATTTTTAAATATATATTATTTTTATTATTTTTACGCCGGAGGCGTTTTCTTTGCGGGCTTGGGGTGAGCAAACACTGTTCACCCCAGCCAATCAAAACGTTTCTTTATCGTCCTTCTATCCGGTTATATTTTGACACGTTGCAAAATAGTATTGGGTGAGGTCGCGTTATGGGTGGGTGTTTAAGTCATCTCCCTGTCCTCTGGCCGTCCTCGATCGCCACAATGGCTCACATCCAAGCTAGCTGGATCGATCTCGAACACAACTGTGCATGTATTATAAACGTTGCAGAATGTCCTGAAAATCCAAAGCCTCTGCCCGTCTAGCTGGCCTCGTCGAGAATCCGCAGGAGTCGATCCCTAACCTCGACGACTCGCAGAACAAATTCGCGAAGAGTGCAAATTTTCGGAGAGAGCGAGTGTTCAACTCGTACGTGGCAACATTGTGCTGCAATTTCCAAGCATTTCCGTCGGAATTAAAGATTTCTACTGCGGTTCGCATTGCTATACTCTTGCTAATACAACATAGCATTATACACAATTCTGGGCTAGTATTATACACGAATTCTTCTTCATTCCCAATTAAAGTTCAGGTTTTCTGGCAGCTTCTTTCGCTGCCTCCTCTTATGACGGTGGATGACTATAAAGTTAGAACACATGATCCAAGCCTGTATTATTTCTATATTTCTTTGGGTCACAGAGACGTTTATATGGTCACAAATATTACTTCAACCATTATTTTCTTGCTTAAACATTATGTCATATTTGTCATTTAATAGATCAAATATTTTTCAGGTTACCGATCAACGCAGACGTGAAAAGATCAACGCTCATATATCTGCTAAACACATAGTCTACCACCATCGATTGCCCATAAACACAAACATCCTTGCAAATAAGTATCCCAAGCTAAGGTAACATCTGCAATTTCTGCCAAGCGTCATTCCATCACAAGGATGAGAGATAATGAAGTATATGCATGAAAAATCCCACCAACCAGTTTAAGATAAACAGATTTTGTGGTCACTAATAAAAGGGAAAAAGGAAGGAAAATCGCACTGCTCCACTTTTAGATAAACAAAATTTTTGGTCAGTAGACAGAGTGGAATATTTATGAAAGACCGAAGCCGAAAGTAATATCTCATGAGAAACCAAGTAACATTCATTACAGTAGAAAGCAATAACATCTTTATTTTAAGTCACTTGCAATTGTTATGAAAAGTTTAGCTAGTGTTGGTTGTAAAGAATGCATTATACACAATTCTGGGCTAGCATTATATTTTTCTTATACACAATTCTGGGCTAGCATTATACAGGAATTCAAGTTCAGGCCACTTTCTTTCGCTTCCTGAAAGTTTTTTTTTTTTCTGCATATTAATTTTACTAGACAAACGTTACATTTGTACCTATCCTTTTATTTTGTTTTAATTTCTATTGTGCGTCGGAGCTTAAAGAACCTACGAGCACATGCAAATTGCTGAATAGTTCGTTTAAATGGCAACGCCTCCAAAGCGGCCGCTTAAGGCCAGACATGCAAAAGACTAATAAGCAAATCCTGCAATAAGTTAAGCAAAATTGTAACACATTCTCGACATTGAAGTCGAATAGACGATCAATAATCCACAATCGAATGCATGAAAAATGCAACCCATTCAATATTACCAGCTTAGGGTTTAAGAAATTGAAGTACTTACTTGGCTTTAGGAGGCAGCATTGCGGTCATGGAAACCTGGTGCGATCCGGCAAAATCTACAGGTAGTGTGGTGCTGAGCTTGACGCCATGGAAGAACGGCGAAGGCGCAGGGCAACCAGCAACAAACGAGGTGCCATATTTGTGAATTCCAATGGGTTCTACAACACAAGCAGTGGACGCCACCTCTTAAGTTCGCGGGCTTTGAGCTCCACTTGGCTGATTGCATGCTAAATGGAGAACAAATATCATAGTCATGTTTCTGCTCAAAACTTCGAAAGGGTCTGTCCAAATCAACCAACTATTGGTGTTTATTCATGCCTCACATTTCATCTTTGTTAAATTCTCATTTTTTAAGGGTTTAATATCATTATTATACAAAAACTTGTCGCCCCATATTTCATTCAATTCATCGCATGAGGTAGCTTTGGGACCTTTGAGTACTGAGCGCAAAACCCATGCGGAGGCCATGCACAAAGAATAGATCAATGTTGTTGGAGTTTGATGATATTCTCAAATCTATAGTGAATTGTTTTTCATGCTTATGTATGTCTACTCACTGCTTCAAGGTTATAAAGTGACAGTCTTATCTTTCATTCTCATCATGGGTCGAAATTTACTTTACAGGGAATAAGTTCTCACCATTAATGTGTTCCTGCAATTTCATTTTAGAATTTGATAAAATATATCCATTTTTCAGTCTATGTCACTTTTGATTTGTGTAAATGCTTTGTGCACACGTTATGTCTTCGATTCAAAATGTAGTAAAAATAATAATAATAAACGCGTTCATTTCAATTTGGTCATCCATTCAAAAAGAAACCCTACCTTTAGACTTGGAATAAGCTATGCATATTGTTGTCTCCCTATCCCTATTTAGTTTTATTCCCTTTTGTGTGTTTTTGTGTGTGTTAAAAACTTAGTGGTTTACTTGCGAGACAACAATTGGCACTGGATTGTTTTAACTACCTGTCCATAATTAGTCCTTTAAAATATCTCAACTTATATTTTAGAGTTCTTGTTTTTTAGATGCTAAATATTTTCTTCAAACTCCCCAAGGCAGGGACTTGCTGCTTTGCAGCCCTCCTTGTTTTTACAATGAATCCCCATTGTCATTGTTAGCCACCTATAAAATTTGATTATACCAAAAGGTGGCTAAATCTGTTTTGAGCCTTCAAGGAACAATTTTCTATAAAAAAACTGTTGGCTCTTGAAGACTCTTGAAGGCCTCCTGCCTCTGCCCAAATCTGCACTGTTGTTTACATCCCAAAGACCCTGAAATCCTGCTGATTTCCAAGGCCAAATACTGCTGCAGGCCCATTTTCCTCTTCCACCTTTTCCAAAACTAACCTCTTTTTCAACCCTTTCATTCCCCATGAAAATCCCTCATTTTCATGTTTCTCCCCTTTCCCCTTCATCAAAATCCCCTTTATAAGGTTTAAAGAATCTCTCTTAACCTTACCGGAACCCTCCATTTCCTTTGAAAATCATTTAAAAACGCATTTTTTCATAAGTATTGGACTTAAGCCCTAGGCTAAGTCTTTAACCCCTTTTCTTCCATACAGCCGCACCCTGGAACCAAATTCTAACCCTTATGGCGCTTATCGCAATCGCAAAAATCTGTGCTGCGATCCATTGCTAATCGAAAATCGCAAAGCGCATATTCTGTTGTGAATACTCTGATTACTCATCTCAAATATTTGCGATGCGATCAATCAGATCACAAATCCGCCCATCGCACTTCCAAACAGATCGCAAATCCACCCATCGCACTTCCCTCTGATCGTACTATCCGCCCTCCATACTTAAACCTTGTAAATATTTCATTCCCGATCGATCTTTTTCTTTGTAAAAACCCAAAACCCACTTTTCCAAAGTTTTGGTCTAAAACCAAAGTCATGTATTAATATCAAAGGGTTTATTGAAAAGAGCGATCGCGGATCGCAAATCGCAGAAATGTAATGAGTAGATTCAAAAGCCCATGTCCAAAATTGCGATCGAGCCCACTGGGCCCACCGTAGGATACCCCCACCATTCATATAAAATATGCCTTTTTCCTTTGTAAAGTTGAAAAATGTCATATTTCGTTTTTTATAAAGGTTTCGCCCACTACATCCCGTCGCCGCATCTCCGCCGTTGATCTGCGCCCCCGCTCCATGATCCAACGGTCCTCCAAGCATTTTCTCGCCTAACCCCTTTATATGTCATTTCATTGCTTTTTCTGTTGTTTTCACATAACCACCCCGGTTTCTATCGCACCACCTTCGAGCAGAGGGTGGTTTTCCCCCGATGGCCGGCGATTCCATTCATCGCTCGACACGTGTCCTGGCCACTGTTTATGAAACCACCATCCATCACGCATTAACGTTTGGACAAGGATGCCCCGCGAAATTGATGACAGCCGTCCGATCTGCAGCCCTCCATCCAACGGCTATCGCTCGCCAAATGTTCCCACGCAATAACCAGGCTATCGTACAGCGGCAATCACATTTCCGCCATCGATCTGATCTGCAGATCGACGGTCCAAAATCCATCGCCCTGATTTCCTCCGTTTGACTTTCAACCTCCGCTCCCAACCGTCGATCTCTACGCGAATCGACGGCTCAGATTCATTCTCCTGTCCCGCCTCCTCATTCAGTCTCGACCATCGATCTCTGCATGATCGACGGCTCGGATTTAATCCTTTTTCGCCCGTTCTATGATCTCTCCCAATCAATCCTAACCGTTGGATGATGCCATCCAACGGCTCTGCTTCTTCACACACCTCTCGATGCAGTTAAACCTATATACGCAGGTTTTATAATATTTTTCGTGTTTTGCAGGGTTTTAAATCATTTTCGTTATTTCCAAAGAAGATTCAGAGGCGGAGGGTGACGACTCTCCCGTCTTCGATTCGTCAAAGGAATCAAATGCACGTTTAATCAATGTTTTCTCAGGCATGGATGCCTTATAAACCCTGCGCAGCCCTGCACACCAGCAAAAAAACCATGAAAGGGGCACAGTCAAAGAGTATCAATGCCGAAGACCAAAATGTATCAGAACAGAGGATTAGGGACAGTTTTACGGGAATTACGGCTAAGACGTTTATCAAAAGCCTAATCCCTGGTTTAAAACACATTTTAAAGAATATTTCAAAGGGTTTTATCGACAGGAGCGCTTCCACCGCCGCAATTGAGGAAAATTGATCCCTCTAGTTACTGAAATGCCACCTGTGCCTCAAAGTATTCAATCAGAGGCCGAATTGATTGATCAGGATCAGATATTTGTCTCAAACGCAGCCGAAGAGTTACTCCTGCGGGGGCTTCAATGCAAAGAATGGCTACAGAGTTACTTCGACGCCAAAACAGAGGCTAATTGAACCCTCTCCAGCTCCTAAAGGCACCTACAACCTCACAGAAAACCAAAGGTTGCCGAACAATTAATGCTAATCGAGGATCTTATCTCTTAAATTGTCGGCAAAACTATTTTAAAGGATTAAAGAACAGTTTAGAAGCAGATCTCTTCAATCATTAGGCCACGGAAGGCGGAAACAGAGTTATGAAGCAGAGTTGGGAATGATTCCATCCCCGCCTTATGCCTTGCCTGGTTCTCAAAGGCCAGAGATTGGATTAATCACATAATTAATGATACTTGGCTCCTGGGGAATAATCCCACCTTCTCATTCTCCTATAAATAATTCTGTAAACAAGAAGCAAATGTTGGTCTCTGGACATCTGAACGCATGTAATAGTTTCTGAAACTACTGATGCCCTGTTTGCAACTTGAAGATACATAAGCTGATATGAGAAGTTTGAAGTTGTAGAGACCCATCGGGCTTGCTGATTGTAACTGGTTTGAACATCAAATACAAGCTACTGATTTATGGGATCCTGATTTATGTCAATGGTGATGTGTTCCTTACTGTCAATTGTTATTTTACTTAATGTTTTCACTCTGTTCACTTTCTCTAATAAAGAGCAGCAAATATAGAGCTAGGATTTACTTTCAACAGTAACCTACTCTCACTGAAAGCTTTATTGTCTATGTTTTCTTCATTTGAAAGTTCTCTTCGAAGAGTACATTAATGCAGGTCGGTTTAAAAGCACTTGCCTGATCTCAATTGCTCTTTTTCATTGTTATCTGTGTTTCCCTTATTGAATATGCTGAAAGCAGGGTAGTTTAAAAGCACTTACCTGATCTTAAGCTTTTCAATTGTTTTTATGATGTTTTCTAAATTACTTCAATGCAGCTGGTTTAAAAGCACTAACCTGATCTCAGAATACTTTATGTTTCTTCTTAATTGAATATGCTGAAAGCAGGGTAGTTTAAAAGCACTTACCTGATCTTAAGCTTTTCAACTGTTTTGCAATGTTTTCTAACTAAAAGTACTTCCAAGCAGGCTAGTTTAAAGGTACTAACCTGATCTCAGAATACTCTTATATTTTTCTTTAAAGTACATGCTGAAGCAAGATAGTTTAAAAGAACTTACTTGATCTTAGGCTGTTTCACTACATTTTCATCTGTTTGTTTCTTCATTTCCTATATGTTTCATTCCATAAAATCACCTTAAGAGATCCTTTGACATAAGTGACTTGCCCCATGGGTCCTGCTTGAACCTTGCTGCCCAATTAAAATCCTCCTATGACTCCACAGCCCAATGGGTTAAAACTGTCTTTGCCTTCCTATCATGCCAAAGCATTCCTTCACCTGCAGACACCTTCACCCTTCATTTTGAAACTGCCTTCATCTTCATTATGTCCTTGCCCAACTAAAACAAACAAAACAAAACCCAAGCTCTTCATAACTAGCCTAATATCACTATTCTAGGTTTTAAAGATCACATCTTTAAGCTCATTCATAAAGAGATCCCTCTCTGGATTCAGGAGGGCTAGATCCTTGAATCCCAAAGTGGTCTGATGTTCCCTCTGCAGTTGGACTTTTGCCAATATTGCTAATTACAGGGTGCTAACATACTGGCGACTCCGCTGGGGACATTTTTGAGTTCATAGTCGCTTGGCCAGCTTGTATAGACTCTCTAGTTTTCCATACAACCACTCAACTCAGAAAAACCCTAAAAATATTTCAGATTGGTATGCAATAAACATGGTGGTGGACCATAAAACCTTGTACCTCCTTAGGATCTAAAAACTTCCACTTGGCGACTCCACAAATCCTGAACAGACCTTAAGACTCCACTGGGAAGAACCCTTATCATTATAACATCATTCAAATTCAGTTAGAGGACTATAGGATTAAAAAGTGTGCAAACAGATTAGTTAACCCCTTAAAGATTGTCATATCTGGTTAAACTTATCTTGTTTATTTGGGTCTAAAAAACAAAGCATAGTGGCTTCTAGAAAGATTCATACTAGAGCCTATCTTGACCCTGATCCACCTGAGATAGTTGATAACCCATAAAGTATTCTTAGGAAGTCTCCTAGGATTAAATTATCAACTGTTTTCAGATCACCCTTGAGAGCTAATTCAATTCCTAAAAATCTTGCAGCTCTACAAGAATCATATGGTGGTGGAACCATAAAACATTTTACCTCCTTAGGAGCTAAAAATTTTCCACCTGGCGACTCCACACTCTGAAACTCCCAGAAGACCAAATGACTGCACTGGTAGAAGACCCTGAACTGATTGACCAGACATAGTGACCTCTTTTCTGATTTACAAACATGGATTTAGATATAGATCCAGAAGACAAACATATGCTCATGATGGAAAAATTAATGTACATGCTTGGAAAAAGAGTGGATAGGTTTATAGCCAATATGAATATTGGTTATCAAGAAGAAAAAATGTTTTTCCTTAAGCAAACAAAACCTCTGCCACTACAAGGCATGTATGATGAACATGAAGAAACTAATCAAGAAAAATTTCCAATCATGATGGAAAAAATGATGTACATGCTTGGGAAAAGAATTGATAGGTTGATGGCTAATATGAATATTGATGATCTAGATCAAGCTAGACTTTCCCTTGATCAAACGCAAACCCAATCGCCTCAAGACCAAGATTCTGACCAAGGCATGTATTATGATCAACACCTTATAAAAGATGATGAGCAAACTTACGAAGAAAGCAATAAAGAAGGTTGTCAAGAAAAACTTGATTGCCTGCCTATGTCTTGTACCATGCTGATAAAAGAACTCCATGACCTAAATGCAAAAAAATTTAGTGACACAAGTAAAGTTCTGCTAGAAGAGGCTCAAGAAGACATCAAGCCTCAAAATCAGCCAACGCAAGACAAAGAGGACTACTGCACCTCTGTTCTAAGCAAAAAGGAAACTCGTTCTCTCTTCACAGAGAGAGAGATTGATCTAGTATTAAAAGAACATCCAACATCCAAACCTTCATTTGAACCAAACGCTTCTACTCATCTATCTACTCCATCTTGTTGTCTTGATACAAGAAATAAACTTGTATATCAATTAGAAGAAAAGCAAATTGATATCCCAATATGTTTGACTGATGAAAATGATTATTCTGATAAATTTTCAAACTTTAATCAGTCTGATGATAATGAGGATTCCCAAGCAGGAACTAATCATGCAGGGCAACCAACGTTTGATTGGTGTTATCAATTTCACCATCATCAGCTTGAAAGCCAAAAACATCTATTTCGATCCATCACTAATGGCTTTCACATAATTGGGAATCAGCAGCCTTTCAACTTAGAATGTGAAGAGAAGAGCAATAAAGAAATTTTTGAGCAAAAGGAGCTTTCTCTTGAAAAAGAGGAAACCTTTAAATACTCCCCTGCTCAAGAATATAATAACCTCTTCACAAGGTTTAGTTCACTGAATACAAGCGTTCAAGGGCCACAAGTGGACAGCACTATGAAATATGATGAGTCCTCCAGTTCAGGGGATGAATAAGATGAAGGAGAAAAACAAATAGAAGACTATCCTGCTGTGGATATATCATATTCTCAAGAAGAAACTTCTCCATTCACTGATATTAGTCTATCATTTAAAGAGCCTGAATTTGTATCAGAAGCAAGCATGTATTTAGAGAAAGGAAATATTTCACTGTTTTCTTTTGTGCAGGATAAAGATGACGATAATTCTAAGCTACATACGGAAGAGATAGTCCTCAAAGCTAATGTCTTGGAAGTAGATAATTTACCAATTGTGGAGGACCAAAAAGAAGAGAACCTTCATATTTTCTTTGTTGATCCTATGGAAGAGTGTGTGGAAATCCCAACTGGCTCAAATTATCAAGCAGTGATCCTTTGCAAGAGCCAGAGACATGAAAAGTTGTCATCTTCTGTGATAGCTTTTATTTTGAAGATTAATCTTCAAAATATACTATGGATACCCCTGACAAGCAGCTAGAGTTTTTACTTATTTTTGACATTACTTAGCTGGCTGCATTGGCATTTTTGTATCATATGATAATGTAAATATTCCAAGTTAGAGTAGGTTAGATAGGAACGTCAATAAAGCTCAACCCTTTGAGCATTTAGTTAGTTGTTGATTTTTGTCTTGTAAGAAAAAGAAAAATCTAAAAACAATAGAAAAAGAGAAAAGAGGGCAGATTGTGAAAACAAGAAAGGCAAAGCCCCTTGCCAAAAAAGAGAAACAAATCTGAAAGTGTGCAAGCTCAAATGCCACTCCTCAAAAACACACTTCTAGTTAGTCAAACTGTTTAATCTTGACTAATTAGCTTTAAATTTTTCTGTTGATAGGATAGAGAATTTGATTTGCCAAACTATTCAATCTTGGCTTATCAGTAGATAGATTAGGATAGAAATTGAGGGTTCAAACAAACTCAAAATCTGAACCAAAGTTTCCAAAAGGAGATGACTCAAATCTATGTTAAATTCTGAGTCAAAGAAATGTCAAGATCTGGTTCAAATCAGCTTAAAACCTGAACTAGAAGAAAAGAAAAGACAGCTCAAAACAAGTTCAAAACAGAGTTGTAAAAAGATGAGGCCATGATGAAAACTTTCAGATCTTAAGCCTTCCATTTTGTTTTTAATTTTCTACAAATAATAATCTATGTGCAGCTTGTTTTTATGCCATAGATCACAGCAAGTCAAACAACTTAAACTTGAATTGACTATTTTTAAATTTCTGTAGTAGAATTTAGAGAATGAAAGTCTGTTGGACATTCTAATCCCAACAGACAGTAGATTAGGTAGAGAAGCATCTGAGCTCAACTCTTTAATCTGAGTTCAAGGAGAAATAAGGAGTAGAAATAGATTAGATTTCCTGCTTTCAAAAGACTAAAATGTTGTGAATAGAGTTTTCCAATCCAAGTGCACTCTAAATGAATAAAAAATGTTAGATATGTAGGATTGGGTAGGTAGAAAGTTGTATTGATGAAAATCCATTGTTTTCATGGTTGCTAATATGTTTTCAGAAGATCATCCCAGCAAAGGAAGAGCAGCCCAGATGGATTAGGCACAGGTCAGCCTCCCAGAGAAAGTACAATGGATGAGGCAACTGATCAGCCTCCCAGAGAATGCAAGTTTGAAATTCTTGATGCCTTCAAGAAGGCACCATCCCCAAGTAGAGCCACTGTTAGCCACCTATAAAATTTGATTATACCAAAAGGTGGCTAAATCTGTTTTGAGCCTTCAAGGAACAATTTTCTATAAAAAACCTGTTGGCTCTTGAAGACTCTTGAAGGCCTCCTGCCTCTGTCCAAATCTGCACTGTTGTTTACATCCCAAAGACCCTAAAATCCTGCTGATTTCCAAGGCCAAATACTGCTGCAGGCCCATTTTCCTTTTCCCCCTTTTCCAAAACTAACCTCTTTTTCAACCCTTTCATTCCCCATGAAAATCCCTCATTTTCATGTTTCTCCCCTTTCCCCTTCATCAAAATCCCCTTTATAAGGTTTAAAGAATCTCTCTTAACCTTACGGGAACCCTCCATTTCCTTTGAAAATCATTTAAAAATGCATTTTTTCATAAGTATTGGACTTAAGCCCCTAGGCTAAGTCTTTAACCCCTTTTCTTCCATACACCCGCACCCTGGAACCAAATTCTAACCCTTGTGGCGCTTATCGCAATCGCAAAAATCCAAATTGCGGTTTTATTTTAAAGGTGCTCATCGCAAAAATCTGCGCCGCGATCCATTGCTAATCGCAAATCGCAAAGCGCATATTCTGTTGTGAATACTCTAATTACTCATCACAAATATTTGCGATGCGATCAATCATATCGCAAATCCACCCATCGCACTTCCAAACAGATCGCAAATCCGCCCATCGCACTTCCCTCCGATCGTACTATCCACCCTCCGTAATTAAACCTTGTAAATATTTCATTCCCGATCGATATTTTTCTTTGTAAATACCCAAAACCGACTTTTCCAAAGTTTTGGTCTAAAACCAAAGTCATGTATTAATATCAAAGGTTTTATTGAAAAGAGCGATCGCGGATCGCAAATCGCAGAAATGTAATGAGTAGATTCAAAAGCCCATGTCCAAAATTGCGATCGAGCCCGCCGGGCCCATCGTACGATACCCCCGCCATTCATATAAAATATGCCTTTTCCTTTGTAAAGTTGAAAAATGTCATATTTCGTTGTTTATAAAGGTTTCGCCCACTACATCCCGCCGCTGCATCTCCGCCGTTGATCTACGCCCCTGCTCCACGATCCAACGGTCCTCCAAGAATTTTCCCGCCTAACCCCTTTATACGTCATTTCATTGCTTTTTCTACTGTTTTCACATAACCACCCCAGTTTCTATCGCACCGCCTTCGAGCGGAGGGTGGTTTTACCCCGATGGCTGGCGATTCCATACATCGCTCGACACGTGTCCTGGCCACTGTTTATGAAACCACCATCCATCGCGTATTAACGTTTGGACAAGGATGCCCCGCGAAATTGATGACAGCCGTCCGATCTGCAGCCCTCCATCCAACGGTTATCGCTCGCCAAAGGTGCCCACGCAATAACCAGGCTATCGTATAGCGGCAATCGCATTTCTACCGTCGATCTGATCTGCAGATTGACGGTCCAAAATCCATCTCCCTGATTTCCTCCGTTTGACTTTCAACCTCCGCTCCCAACCGTCGATCTCTGCGCGAATCAATGGCTCAGATTCATTCTCCTGTCCTGCCTCCTCATTCAATCTTGACCATCGATCTCTGCATGATCGACGACTCGGATTTAATCCTTTTTCGCCCGTTCTATGATCTCTCCCGATCAATCCTGACCATTGGATGATGCCATCCAACGGCTCCGCTTCTTCACACACCTCTCGATGCAGTTAAACCTATATACGCAGGTTTTATAATATTTTTCATGTTTTGCAGGGTTTTAAATCATTTTTCGTTATTTCCAAAGAAGATTCAGAGGCGGAGGGTGACGACTCTCCCGTCTTCGATTTGTCAAAGGAATCATCCACAGGGTGGAAATGCATGGTTAATCAATGTTTTCTCAGGCATGGATGCCTTATAAACCCTGCGCAGCCCTGCACACCAGCAAAAATACCATGAAAGGGGCACAGTCAAAGAGTATCAGTGCTGAAGACCAAAATGTATCAGAACAGAGGATTAGGGAAAGTTTTACGGGAATTACGGCTAAGACGGTTATCAAAAGCCTAATCCCTAGTTTAAAACACAGTCTAAACAATATTTCAAAGGGTTTTATCGACAGGAGCGCTTCCACTGCCGCAATTGAGGCAAATTGATCCCTCTAGTTACTGAAATTCCACCTGTGCCTCAAAGTATTCAATCAGAGGCTGAATTGATTGATCAGGATCAGATATTTGTCTCAAACGCAGCCGAAGAGTTACTCCTGTGGGGGCTTCAATGCAAATAATGGCTATAGAGTTACTTCGACGCCAAAACAGAGGCTAATTGAACCCTCTCCAACTTCTAAAGGCACCTACAGCCTCACAGAAAACCAAAGGTTGCCGAACAATTAATGCTAATCGAGGATCTTATCTCTTAAATTGTCGGCAAAACTATTTTAAAGGATTAAAGAACAGTTCAGAAGAAGATCTCTTCAATCATTAGGACTCGGAAGGCGGAAATAGAGTTATGAAGCAGAGTTGGGAATGATTCCATCCCCGCCTTATGCCTTGCATGGTTCTTAAAGGCCAGAGATTGGATTAATCACATAATTAATGATACTTGGCTCCTGGGGAATCCTCCCACCTTCTCATTCTCCTATAAATAATTCTGTAAACAAGAAGCAAATGTTGGTCTCTGGACATCTGAACGCATGTAATAGTTTCTGAAACTACTGATGCCCTGTTTGCAACTTGAAGATACATAAGCTGATATGAGAAGTTTGAAGTTGTAGAGACCCACCGGGCTTGCTGATTGTAACTGGTTTGAACATCAAATACAAGCTACTGATTTATGGGATCCTGATTTATGTCAATGGTGATGTGTTCCTTACTGTCAATTGTTATTTTACTTAATGTTTTCACTCTATTCACTTTCTCTAATAAAGAGTAGCAAATATAGAGCTAGGATTTACTTTCAACAGTACCCTACTCTCACTGAAAGCTTTATTGTCTATGTTTTCTTCATTTGAAATTTCTCTTCGAAGAGTACATTAATGCAGGTCGGTTTAAAAGCACTTGCCTGATCTCAATTGCTCTTTGTCATTGTTATCTGTGTTTCCCTTATTGAATATGCTGAAAGCAGGGCAGTTTAAAAGCACTTACCTCATCTTAAGCTTTTCAATTGTTTTTATGATGTTTTCTAAAGTACTTCAATGCAGGCTGGTTTAAAAGCACTAACCTGATCTCAGAATACTTTATGTTTCTTCTTAATTGAATATGCTGAAAGCAGGGTAGTTTAAAATCACTTACTTGATCTTAAGCTTTTCAACTGTTTTGTAATGTTTTCTAACTGAAAGTACTTCCAAGCAGGCTAGTTTAAAGGTACTGACCTGATCTCAGAATACTCCTATATTTTTCTTTAAAGTACATGCTAAAGCAAGATAGTTTAAAATAACTTACTTGATCTTAGGCTGTTTCACTACATTTTCATCTGTTTGTTTCTTCATTTCCTATATGTTTCATTCCATAAAATCACCTTAAGAGATCCTTTGACATAAGTGACTTGCCACATGGGTCCTGCTTGAACCTTGCTGTCCAATTAAAATCCTTCTATGACTCCATAGCCCAATGGGTTAAAACTGTCTTTGCCTTCCTATCATGCCAAAGCATTCCTTCACCTGCAGACACCTTCACCCTTAATTTTGAAACTGCCTTCATCTTCATTATGTCCTTGCCCAACCAAAACAAACAAAACAAAACCCAAGCTCTTCATAACTAGCCTAATATCACTATTCCAGGTTTTAAAGATCACATCTTTAAGCTCATTCATAGAGAGATCCCTCTCTGGATTCAGGAGGGCTAGATCCTTGAATCCCAAAGTGGTCTGATGTTCCCTGTACAGTTGGAATTTTTCCAATCTTGCTAATTACAGGGTGCTAACAGTCATGACTGGTTCAAATTGTGATGATTCGAATTTGATTCCTTCACCTGTGTATAACACATTTTACAGAGATGATCAACAAAACACAAGAAGAACGAAGGAAGCGTGCTGATATTTTATTATACACAAATTTTTAACTTCGACTCCATATTTATGCCACGACAATGCAACATTTTTTTCCTTCAAATAACGATATAATAATACAATTCGTAGAATTTCCATTATCAATCATAATATTATAACTACTTGACTCAACTTGTTAGCCAACACTAAGCATTCTCCTTCTGAATGTGAAAAGCTTCCAACACTAAACAAAACCGTATATCAGAGCCTTTGGACTCATTTTCCTCATATTACATTCTTAGTAACACTTTGAAGCTCAGCTTTTGGTTCCAAAATTTAAACTCTGCGTCTATTGAGCATAGAGAATCTGAACTAGCTTTCAAGAAAGAAGATGAACTTGTTGAGGATTGAGTTCTTAGACACTCAAGTGATGTAAAACCGGACCACGAAAATAAATTTCCCTTTTTCAGGATAGTTGAATTAGAGTGTTTTTTATTTCTTTTATTTAACATGATCTCATAAATGTGTTATTTATTTTATAAGGGATTTGGTTGGATTGCAAAAACGTTGACATCCCCCTCAAAGAATTCACTTTGTTTGATTTAATTTTTTCAGTATTCCTCTTTTTTGGAAGTTGCTTGGTAAAAAATTTCCTAAGGTTGGGGGTGCACTACATAGCATGGATTTCTTTTGGATCTAGTGCCAGACCTAGGGGCTATATATGCTGCCAAAATTATTTTCCATGTTATTTTGAGCTCTGCGGTCTATCTTGCTGGGTATAAATAATGAAATCTAAATATGAGGTATATAGAGTCAAATTAGAAGTTTATTAACATTCACTAATAAATTGGATTATTTGGTAGTGAAAACATTTATTAATATTAATAAAGAAGCATATAATGTAAATAATGTAATTATAAAATAAACTCCTCGAACATCAATTAAATTATACATTTTTATGTTTTTACCAAAAATAAATAAATAAACGGATTTCAGAAGAAGTGCCCTCCCAAATAGACACGTCTATATTTCTCGACCAAGAGAGAAACGAGTTTAAACCATGTTTCTCAATGCCACCGATTCAAATTAAAACAGTGTATTAACTAACTTACTGATCCATAATTAGCCAAAAAAATGGGACAGAAAATGACAATATTTTTGAAGTAAAAAATTCGAAGTTTGGAAAACTTGTTTTGCCTCGACATTGGAATTCTGTTTACATATTATGTTTTTAATAATGCTTACATTGCTGCTGCTTAGATTCACAGGTTTCGGAAAAAATTGGCTGCAAAAGGATTTTGAAATCTAACATTTGAATGTAATAACAGTGAAGTATGTTTTTACCAAAATAGTGAAGTAAATTGGAGCTAGAGCCTTTAGGATGGTAAATGTAAAGCCAAAACAGTCTATTAACTAACTTACTGACCAATAATTAACCACAAAAAAATGGGATAGAAAATGACAATATTTTTGAAGTCTGGAAAACTTGTTTTGCCTCGACATTGGCATTCAATGTTTACATATTCTGTTTTTAATAATGCTTACACTTCTGCTGCTTAGTTCCATGGGTTTCTCAAAAAATTGGCAGCAAAAGGATTTTCCTATCTAACATTTGAATGTAATAACAGTGAAGTATGCTTTTACCAAAATAGTGAAGTAAATTGGAGCTAGAGCCTTTAGGATGGTAAATGTGAAGCCAGCTAGGTTTAATGTGCTTAATTGAACTACAGCTTCTTGGTAAGATTGTAGAGTTTTCACTACCCAAATCTGTTTACTGCAACGTGGATAAGGTTTTTGAGTGGCTTGTCTATTCCAAAAGTGTGGATTTTTGCGGCATTTCAATCATGGCATTGCTTACTTTTTTGTGCTAGATTGTAGCTCTCATATTGTAAGCAGAATCAGTCACACTGATGTGCTTGACATTATCTCCCAAGCCCAAGTAACAATATACCAGATCCCAAATAACAATATACCGATATACATTGAAATTGTCCTTTTGATCATCTCCACGGGAATGATGAATTAGCAATAGTACTAAATTTGTTGCAAGGTCATAAGAGTCTTCATCCAAAGTTAATATACAATAATGATAAAAAATGAAATAGAGGCATATCATCATGACAAGGGTAATTCCACGGATGAGGGAAGATGTTAACGTGTGGGTTTGAGAGTTCTGGAAAAGCGTAGAAAGGAAACGTCCCCCAAAATTACAGAGGTTGTAATTTTCTTACTCTCGTGATTTTTTCCATAGTGGATACGCGAAAGATGGAAGAAAGCCAAAGAAAATTATTAAGTCAGATTAGGGAGTCCTAAAGCAGCCTTAGGGAGTTTTTGATTTGAATTTGTAGCATTAATATTGGGTATCTTGGTTTATGATGCCTCAAACTTGAGTGACTTTATTCAACACGAGCTTCAGTTTGTGGAAACCAATATCAATTCGATTTCTCGAGATTTGACAGGGATTCACAACCATTTCTGTATCCTTCTACTCAAATAGGTCAATGAGCCTCCTCACTAATGCGAGCTCAAGTAATGTTTGCTCAAGAAACTATCAAAGCTATGTTTCTCATAATTCACACCTCCTCCTTTCGGCGTTCCCTTGCACCTCCCGGTGCAATTGCTAGTTTTTAACCTTGCCATCCTCTGTTGTTTTAATTTTTACATAATAAATGATTAAGAAAGAGTAAAGTGCTAATGAGCTGAAAAGCGACAACAGGGATGGAACTCTTAACAAGCCCGTAACTTATCGCTACGTGGTTTATTGAGATTAAGTGGTTTTTTTTCAAGACATTCAATAAAATTGAAACCATACAGAAAAAATGATTATCGCGCCTACCCAAAAATTATAAATTATAGGCACAAATTGAGAAAATACACCGAATTTAAAATTATTGAGATTAACTGGCTTCCTTTTTGAATTTCCATCGGTGGAGACCGGACGGCACATTTATTCCCGATGTGTCGGTCAATTTAAGATTTGAAATACATAAAAATTAAAACGAAATGAAACGTTTTAATTTATAGATTTAATTTCATCGGCTATTTCGTAAATTTTATTCGCGTCTTTTTTTAAATTTTTTTCCCATTGTAATTTTATAGAAAAAAATTCAAAAAAATATTTGTGATGTAAAATTTATATATTAATGGAGTTAATTTTATGATGATGATGATTAATGTTCATTAAGACCAATGTAGATCTCAAGAAAAAAAAATCTAAGTGTGATTCTTCAAAATTTTATTTCTATGATCAAAAAGAAAGGAAGAAGCTCTTTTAAATTGCTATAGTTGAGGTGACTTAATAATTCTAGAATATTGGAAGTGTGACACATGTTAGGGAATTAAGAGCAGATGTGAGTAAGAGTAGGGCAATTTTAAAGGAAGTAATTTTCATCTTCCACCCTCTTAGTATCGCAAATATGTCAGATTCTATCGTCCCATGGAGTCTTGGGAGTAGACCACTACCCGGTTTCACTTCGAAGCTCATGAGAATTAGTTCTTATCCTAGCAATGTTCATTTTTTTCTTAGTGCTAGTCAACACAAAGAGATAATTCTGGTTATCAAGGGTGGGGTTGATCTCCTCCTCATAGTATCTTAAATTCTTTTACCCTCTAGCTCCTTATCATCCCATACCTTGTCCTTCAATTGGAGGTAATAGTATCTTTGACGCTATCCTTGGTTCCCATGATGATCTTCTCCTTAATTTCCCAATGCTTGAGCCAAGATTAGGCATCCTTATGCCACCCGCGTTTGAGGTGAAGGTGGGAGTTTTGACTAAATTTAGAAGCAATTTTTGGGAGCCTCTTCGATTCCACGTTGTAAAGCTTCTTCTTATACATCAGATATCTAAACATAGTTGTACTTTCAATGGGGGACAATCAAAATTTGATCAACAGGATAAGATAGGGAGTATTTCCCTTGATCTTTAGCTTGTAGGTTATGAATTTATTTTGGATCATCTCAATCTTTTCCAGGACTCCTTGGATATATCGCAACCCCAAACTTCACAACCACATAAGACAAGAGGGGTGACGAGAGGCTCAAAGAGAAACCTCTTTTAACTCCAGATGCAAAGATCGAATAACTTACAATTGTTTTCAAGCTCATAATAAGTTTTCCATCCTCCAGTAATCATTGTCTTGATGATATAATTCCAGTTGAGCTGATGAGGAAAGTACATACCCAAATATTTATAAGAAGAAACCTGCTCTAAGAAATGTTTATCATAGATGAAACTACCATGGGTGATCTTTTTGGATTTAATGATCATGGATTTAGTCATGTAGGCATTCACTGTCATACTCATCTTAGAGCAGTAAACAAGAAGAGTCTTAAGCTACTTGTTTAGGTAATCATGGATTTTTGCAAGAAGAACAATATCATCAGCATAAAGGAGAAGGGTAATGATTATACCAGCAAGTTCGGTGCCCTTTCAACATGCAATATCCAAACACTCCTCTAGCTTATCAATGTAAATGCCAAAAAGGGTAGGGAATATGGGACATGCTTGCTTAACCCTGATATTGCATTTAATATCTTTAGACCACCCTTCATTGGGCTTAAGCTTTGCAATCACAATTTCGTAGAGGCGGATTACATCAATCCTCAGTTTAGGAGGATTACCATGATCTCTTCAAATATCTCCTAGATCTTATCTCAAGGAACGGTGTTGAAATATTTTTTAAAGTCCACAAAACAACATAAGAGATCAACTTTACTATTGCGACATTTCTCTTCAATGATCCTGAGAGTGATAGGATGATTGATAGTCGAGTGATGTCTCCTAAAACCAGCTTGCCCTTTTGCTCTTTTATCATGGTATTTAAACCAAAGGCTAAGCTTCTTTTCCAAAATGAGCCCATATAGCTTGGCCAAGATGTGGCTAATCATAATGGTCCTGTAGTTACAAAGAACACTTTTGTCCCCATTTTTAAAGATAGGCACAATAAGGCTTTGCATCCAAAGCTTAGCGAAGCCATGCTTTACTGCTAAATTGATGATCTGAAAATGCAACTTCCTAGATCTGTTCCAGAGATTGACTGTAGGGGCATTTACTGGATATGTCACCTTTGATAAAAGGATGAGATCTAGAGGCTCCCTGGCCCTTTACAGACTCTGTCTTTAGAACTTGTAGAAGTTAACACTCATGATCTGAAAATGAAACTACTTGTATTTGTTGTTCAAGGTATTCATTTCCATAAAATTTTATGTGCAAACTATTATTCATGTCTTGCAATTGAAACAAAGTGTTTTTGGTAAATTTCTGAGTCTTATGTGTGAAGGAGTGTTATTTATTTTTACTGTTTAACATATTAAATCTGAAAAACATAGCAAGATAAAATCACATAATATAACACAGCAGTCGATGTGGCAGTTCACCCCTCTTGGGCTACATTTTTCAGGTCCATGGCCCCCAAATGGGCATGTCCTTGCTCTTATTAGATGCTCAATTGGTTATACAGTGATAAGAAAGCCTAAACAGGAAAAATATGCTGTGGAAATGAGTTTAGAACATAGAAAACAGTAAATATTGGCTTTTGTTTCAGCTCCAATGATTAACCATAGCCCAATACAGCTCCAACACTCCCTAGGCCCTAATGGCTCTCCAAGATTCTCTGCTGAAAAAATACCTGAAGATCAACTATGTTGACTCTGCAACCTGTTCCATTGGCTCTGGAATGCTCAAAATACCCAAAATCAAAAAAAAATTCGCTCCAAAATGTTCTGTCTAGTGAAAGTTATGCCCAACTGAAGTTTTGTTCAAGTTGGCCTAAGGAAACTCAACCAAAATTGGGAGGACTGCAGTTAACTCCGCTAATTTTGGCATAAACACCTAAAAAGGTGGACTCCGTTAGATTTGTCCGCGCGGTTTCGAATGGCAATAAATGTTATGTGGGTAGTGGTCACATGGACCGACTACTCCACTACCGGCAGAACCGTGGAGCCAACGGTCTAAAGACTGTGGCATATAATGGTTTTGTAACCTCCGTCGGTCCCATGTGATATACTCCACATAAAAATTAACCGCAGCTGTAAATTGTAACCACCGAGTCTATGGCCCATGGTTCCAGGCCTGTGGTCCCGTGTATAGGGGGCTGGCCCCCTTTTTGCCGCCACCCATACATTCCATAAACTTCAAATATAAGTATTGAATCATAGTGGTTAAGAACCACTCGTAGCCCACCCGGTCAAGCCGCCTGGCTGGCAGCGCAGAGGTGCGCGGTCGAATCCTGCGAAGAGCCATAAATTTTACATAACCACTGTTTCTCCAACTAGGGGCCACTTGGTGACCTCCGGGCAGGCGACGTGGCGCCCATTGATTGGTCTTCAATGTACATAGTCAATATCATATCCAACCACCGAATGCCAAATGTCAAAACATGATTGGCCAACAGGGAATATTTTGTGGAATATTCCAAGGAATATTTTGTGGAATATTCCCAGAATTTATCCTTTTTTAAATATTTTTTTTAATCAAAGTCAACCATTGTCAAACTGGTTTTTTGCATGAAATTGTGAATTTTTCAAACTTGAATAACTTTCACATACAGTGTCAGATTTGAGTGTCGTTCACGGCTACAGGATCGTATCGATGAGGCATATCCTATCGTTCTACTTTCAAACAATTCTGAGTAGTTCCAATTTTGAGCATTTTCTTCACTTAGGACCTAATCACCTGATCACACCTCCCAAATGGGAAGCTTTTGGACCCCAAAAGCCTTCAATTTCCTGTTAAGAAGGTGAGGGTACAGCTCCCTTACCTTTTCCACCTCCATACACTTTTCCTTACTCGGTCTGCTGCCTTTAAGACCAACCCGAACATAATCAACATTTCCCCTCCTCGAAGTGCATGTCCTTATGTCAAGGATCGCATCCTCTTTCAGCTCATCCAAAAATTCTGGCGAGAAATCATCTATGGATGGCAGCTAAATGTCACTTTCATAATCATCAATTAAAGGAGGTTCATACAAACGTAAATTTTCCACATTCACAACGGAATACATTTGCATATATGAAGGAAAATCTAGTTGAAAAGCATTATTTCCAACTTGTTTAAGGATCTTGAATGGGCCATAACGAATAGGCTTCAGCTTTTTACCTTCTCCCTTTATTCTTTCCTTACTAATGTGCAGTCATACCTCATCTCCTTCTTGAAACTTATGATCAACTCTATGTTTATCATGTCTCTCCTTGTACTTGTCTTGAATTTTTTCAAGTTGTTCTTGAACTTGCTAATGTATGAGCTGAATTCTTTCAATGAACATGTCAGCTTTGTCAATGTCACTATGCCCATCAATGGCAACATCCTTCTCAAGAATGAAATCTAAAGGTGACTTAGGCAAATACCCAAAACAAGCTTCAAAAGGAGAAGTATTTGTAGAAGAGTGCTTGGCCCGGTTGTAAGCATGCTGAATGTAATGCAAGTGCTCATCCCAAAGCTTGGGATGCTTGCTGCAATAACCTCTCAAAAGATGTACAATGGTTCTGTTCACTACCTCTGTTTGGCCATCTGTTTGCGGATGGAAAGCAATACTCTTCTTCAACTTGGTGTCCATCATCTTCCATAGATTGGACCAAAAATTCCCAACAAATTTGGAATCCTTGTCACTAACAATAGAAGTAGGCAAGCCATAATGAACCCATACATGTTGAAAATATAAATCAGCAGTTTGTACAACACTTATAGTTTTCTTACATGGCATAAGAATACACATCTTCCTGAATCTATCAACTACAACATAAAGATAATCATGCTGCTTTCTAGATAATGGTAGACCTCCTACAAAATCCATAGAAACACTTTCCCATCGTCTAGAAGGTATCGGCAATGGCGTATATAAACCAATCTTCCTATTTCTAGGCTTTCTTGTAGCACATAAGGAACAACCTCTAATGAAACGTGAAACACTATCTACCATGCGAGGCCAATAACAATACCTCTGTAAATGTACCACCGTTTTGCTTACCCAGAAATGTCCAGATATGAGAGAAGAATGAGCCCCTCTCATCATGCTTAGTCTCTCCCCCTGTGGTGTGCATAAATTTCCCATATGAAACAACAAATTATTATGCAAATGATAATCATTCTCCTCAACATGATTCCCTTCACTCAAGTTAGCATACACATCTTTGAAATCAACATCTGATGCATATTGTTCTATGTAGCTCTCGTGCACAATAGAATCATTCTTAAGGAAAGTAGTAGCACTAATAATAGGCCTTGAAAGCATATCAACAACCTTGTTGTAAATACCTTTCTTGTACCTTATTACCAAGTGAAATTGTTGTAGGAAGCCCATCCATCTGAAATGTCGTGACTGTTGCAATTTACTTTGCGATTGCAAGTACTGTAAAGGTTAATGGTCGGTATGAAAAATTGTTTCTTTGCCCATCAAATAGTGTTTCCATTTTTTGAAACTTTGTACCAACGCATACAACTCTTTATCATATTTAGGATAATTCACAATAGAACCATTAAATGTCTCAGAATGAAATGCAACAGGCTTACCATGTTGTAAGAGAACTGCACCCATGGCGTAATCGCTTGCATCTGTCTGAATCTCGAATGGTTGTCTCAAGTTTGGTAATAAAAGAACTGGAGCTGAACTTATCTTCTATTTTAAAGACTCAAAAGATTTATGTTGCTTTCCTCCCCATTGGAAAGCACACTTCACACTAGTCACTGCATGCATAGGAGTTTTTATGGCAGAGAAGTTAGAAATAAACTCCCTCCAATACTGAGTTGCACCCAAAAAACTTCTTACCTCTGTAATGGATTTGGGAGTAGGCCAATTCACAATGGCTTCTACTTTGGAAGGATCAATTCTCAAAGCACCTCCTCCTACTATGTGTCCCAAATAAACCAAAGAAGTCTTTCCAAATTCACACTTTGACATTTTAAGAAATAAATGATTTTTCTTCAAAACATCAAGTACTTTGTTAACATGCATGACATGCTCTTCTCTAGTCTTGCTGAAAATTAAGATGTCATCTAAGTAGACATCATCCATTACCCGCATGAAAGTTGTAGGTGCATTGCATAAACCAAACGGCATAACAAGCCACTCAAAGAGTCCCTGTTTGGTTTTAAATGTTGTCTTCCAAATGTCACTTTCCGCAATTCTAACTTGATGATAACCACTATGTAAGTCCAACTTAGTGAAATATTTAGCATCTTTCAGCTGATCCAACAAATCATCTATCTTTGGAAGTGGGTAACGATTCTTTACCATTATTTTGTTCAATGCCCTGAAGTCCACACACATGCGCCAAGTTCCATCTTTCTTTGGAATCAACACTATTGGTGACCCACATGGAGAAGTGCTTGGTCTTATGAATCCTTTGTCCAACAAGTATTTAATTTTCCTCTTGATTTCAGCATTGTCCATGATAGAAAATTGGTACATGCCGATGTTAGGAAGAGGACAATCTTGATGTAAATGGATCTCATGATAAATCTCCCTTTTAGGAGGTAAACCTGTCGGTCCCTGAAACATCTCATGATGTGCATCAACTACATCATATAAATCTGATTTAAGCTTGGAATCACAATTTTCAAATGACTCATGATTCATATCAACCTTGGGCTTAACCATAAGAAGTACAAAACTCTTGCTAGAATTGACTAGCCTTTTTACCTGTCCCGCATTTACCATCGCTATATTTTTCTTCTTGCAATGTGCTCTGACAATGAACTCCTTGCAATCTTTAAAGAGATGATATTTGTTTTCATGGCGATGGAAGATCGATTTCATGTCAAATAATTAAGGACTTCCAAAAAAAATTCTTGATATATGAAGTGGCACCACATCAAGTTCAACTGTATCAATAAAGTGTGCAGTTATGGCAAATCAAAATATTCACTTTCTTGAGATTTGTAAGTTTGCATCCTTGCATATCCACCCAAGTGGATAAGGATTTGGATGTGGAATGGTCTCAAGTTTTAGCTGTTTGACCAAGTCCTCTGATATGAGATTTTCTTGTGACCCACTGTCAAGCAGTGTGTCAATTTTAGTATGTTTTGAGACTACCCTCACATGGAACAATTCAATTCTTTCTTCCTCACTAGGAGCTTGTACATGACAGCTTGAAGTACTAGTGCTTGCTTTAGTTTTAGTTTCCTTTCCCTTCATACTTTTCAAACCCATGGCTACAATTTTGGTTTCATCCCTTAAATCATCACCTAAATCTTGAGGTGTAGTTGTAGTAGCTGCAGTTTTATTCTTTCCCTTGTTTTTGTTAAACTGGTTTCTTTTTTCAGGATAATTTCCAACAATTTTTCTCTTCATGGCCCTCTCTTGAACAATGTTTACAAATGACCTTTTCACCCTCTTATTTGATATGTGCATTCTTTTTACCTTTTCCCTTAAAGGTTTTATCTTTGTTCTTCCCTTTGAAAGGCTTGTTTCTACGCTCATCAAAAGTGTTTTTCCCTCTAGCCTCTAAATGCGTAGCTTGTACACAAACTTCGTCTAGACTAGTAGGATTAAACATAAGGATAGTCCGTTTAAGGTAACTATGCAATCCACCTCTATACTTTAGCAAAGTATCTTGACTTTGTAAGTCTACCCCTAATAAGAGTGCTCTTCTCCTAAATTCTTGGGTATAGTCTTGCACATTCTGTCCCTTAAACTGTCTAAATTTTTTCCAGTTCATTATAGCCTTTTGAAGATAAGCAAGAGGATAAAATTGCTTCTTGATGGCAGTAATAAATTTTGTCCATGATAGAGTAATATTACCATGTTTCTTGATTTCCTCCTTGGTCTTGACTTCCCACAATACCAAAGCTGCTCCATCCATCCTTAGCGAGGCTAGTTGTATTTTGGTGTCATCATCATGCATATTTTGAATCCTTAAATAGACTTCCAATTGTCTGATCCAATTATCTAATTTCTCAGCATTCACTTCACCGTTAAACATTGGAAATTCAAATTTGACATCAAGCTTTAGAAAAGGATTCAGTGGTTTTCGACTTATGTGACTGATTTACCAAAGTCGAGGAAGATGATGACGAGGAAGAGGATGACGATGGAGATGTTGGATCACCATTTCCTCCATTCCCTTTCTTTTATTGATCGTTACCCTTCTTTCCTCTTGATGAATCCTCTCCTTCGTTTTGGTTTTAGACCCTTCTCCAGCAATCCTATCATTTCTTTCTTGATAGAGGATCCTTACCATTTCAGTCATATCCAAGAAAGCTTTCCGAAATACCCTTTCTTCTTCCTTGGGATCCATCTCTTTAGAAGCTTCTCCTTCTCTTGAAGACATTCTTATAGCTGCTTCTAGTGCTCTTGGAGGTGGTTCTCTGACCCTTCTTGGTTGTGGATTAGTTTGTACACTAACCAATTTTCCTTCACCTCTCTTGAGTTTTAACCTAGTCAACATCAAAACTTGTAAACAAATGACTTAATCTTTGCACAAAACAAATGCTGAGTAAAAAATCTAGCTCTAAACCATAGCTCCGATACCAACTGATTTGAAAATGCAACTTCTTATATCTGTTTCAGAAATTGACTGTATGGGAATTTTCTGGATATGTCACCTTTGATAAAAGGATGAGATCCAGAGGCTACCTAGCCCTTTACAGACTCTGTCTTTAGAACTTGTAGAAGTTAACACTCATGATCTGAAAATGAAACTACTTGTATTTGTTGTTCAAGGTATTCATTTCCATAAAATTATATGTGCAAACTGTTATTCATGTCTTGCAATTGAAACAAAGTGTTTTTAGTAAATTTGTGAGTCTTATGTGTGAAGGAGTGTTATTTATTTTTACTGTTTAACATATTAAATCTGAAAAACACAGCAAGATAAAATCACATAATATAACATAGCAGCCGATGTGGCAGTTCACCCCTCCTGGGCTACATTTTCCGGGTCCATGGCCCCCAAATGGGCATGTCCTTGCAAAATAAGTTGTGGAAATGAGTTCAAAACACAGAAAATTGTAAATATTGGCTTTTTTACCTCCAATGATTAACCATAGCCCAATACAGCTCCAACACTCCCTAGGCCGTGATGGCTCTCCAAGCTTATTTGCTGAAAAAATACCTGAAGATCAGCTATGTTGACTCTGCAACCTATTCCAGTGGCCCTGGAATGCTCAAAATACCCGAAATCAAAAAAAAAGTTCGCTCCAAAAGGTTCTGTCTAGTGAAAGTTATGCCCAACTGAAGTTTTGTCTGAGTTGGCCTAAGGAAACTCCACCAAACTTGGGAGGACTGCAGTTAACTCCGTTAATTTTGGCATAAATGCCTAAAAAGGTGGACTCCGCCAGATTTTTCCATGCGGTTTTGAATGGCAATAAATTTTAGGTTGGTAGTGGTCACATGGACCGACTACCCCACCGCCGGCGAAACCGTGGAGCCAACGGTCTAAACACTGTGGCATATAATGGTTCTGTAACCGCTGCCAGTCCCATGTGATATACTCCACATAAAACTTGACCGCAACTATAAATTGTAACCGCCGGGTCTATGGCCCATGTTTCCAGGACTGTGGTCCCGTGTATAGGAGGTTGGACCCCTTTTTGCTACCACCCATACATTCCATAAACTTTAAATATAAGTATTGACTCATAGTGGTTAAGAACCAATCGTAGCCCGCTCGGTCAGCCCACCTAGCTAGCAGCACGGAGGTGCGCAGTTGAATCTGAGGGAGAGCCATAAATTTTTCATAACCACCGTTTCTCCAACCAAGGGCCACATGGCAGCCTCCTGGCAGGCCACGTGGCGCCCATTGATTGGTCTTCAATGTACACAATCAATCTCATATCCAACCACCAAATTCCAAATGTCAAAACATGATTGGCCAGCAGGGAATATTCTATGGAATATTCCAAGGAATATTCTTTTTTTAATATTTTTTTAATCAAAGTCAACCATGGTCAAACTGGCCTTTTGCATGAAATTATGAAATTTTCAAACTTTAATAACTTTCACATATAGTGTCGGATTTGAGTGTCGTTCGCAGCTACAAGATCGTATCGACGAGGCCCATTCTGTTGTTATGGTTTCAACCAATTCTGAGCAGTTTCAATTTTGAGCATTTTCTTTACTTAGGACCTGATCACCTAATCAATTGAGAAGCTTATGGAGATGAGGAATGAGGATAGATCTTCCTATTTTAAAGATATCAGCTTGATATGTTTCAATATTTTTAGATTTCCCATTAGCGATCTTATTAATCCCAAACTCAACATCTTCTAGAGAAAACATATCTTCATTAATAGGAGTGTTTAAGATGGTGTATAGGGAGTCATAAAACTTATTAAGATAGTTGTCCCAATTTTCTAAGGGGATCAAATAATTATCTTTAGTTTTACAAACAAGCACATTCTGCAAAAACGTTCTGGGTGCAACTTTAGAAAGGTGGAGAAGATGCTCGTCTTTTATTAATTTATGACCTCCTTTTCCTTTTGATGAGAGCTTTGTATATATGTATTCTCAGGAGCTTAATGATTTTATTAGGAGTGTCTCTAATTGATTTCCTAGGAATTTTATAGTCTTTTTCATATGAAGGATAGAAGTACAATTATTCTGCTTATATGAAGTCTCATTAAATACTCAATAACATTTAATGGCCACCAAACATTAAAAGTGAAACACTGATGTGGTCACTAAAAATGCTGCAACAATCTGATCAGATCCGGTCACTAAACACGCTCCATTATGCCCACACCTCCCAAATCTCATGCCCTCCTCATCTTTGCATCTCTGAGAGGCGGTACAAATATCCAAAGATCCAGATCTTCTTCGAATTTGAAATGCACAACTCATGGGTTGTCGATTTGCCTAGGCAAAAATCGCGTAATTTTTATTAAAATATTTATTTAAGTTAGTAAAGTGCAAGATGAAAAGGATTTTTGAAATTCCTAATGTTGAGTGAAACAGGGGCGGCTCCCATCGAAGCAATTGCCATGGTGCGTCTTATAAGGTATCTAAAAAGAATTGAGTGAATGGAAGGAGGTAGATGGCTGAAAGTTCTCTTCAATGAAGGTATGAGTGAAAGAAAGAAATCATGGATGAGACAAAACAACAAATGGATTCAAAAATGGAATATTTATGTGAATGCATGTCCCACGAATAGCAAGGAGTTAAATAATTTTGTGTTGGAGAAGTTTTGTAAGGGTATATGGGGAAAAGAGTTGGGAAGAAAGAAGAAGTATTATGTTCATGAATTCAACCCTGCTTGTGATCTCCAACAAAAAAAATATATTGGAGCTAACATTCCGTGGAGAGCAAGGGTTCTTATTTCTCAGTTAAGAACTAAATCGCATCAACTTCGGTGTGAAATGGGACGGTGGAAGAGATCTAAAGAAACTTGGGACAGTGGAATCAAAAAAACATTTCATTTTTGAATGTGACGCTTTCAGAGACATCAGAGATAGTTACCACAGTATGTTAACATCAATTCCATGGAATTGTCTTTTCAGTGAGAAAACTGTTAAAAGGTTGGGTCATCTCATCATCAATTTGAGTAAGAAAACAATTAAATTACATAAGACAAAAAAGCAAGAAAGCTCAAGTACCATAGACTATTTTTAGTTTTGTGAATGTTAAAATATCATTCATTCATTCTATACCACAACAGATATAAAATTTTACAATAATATAAAACATTAAAATTCAATAATATAATATCATAAAATTTAACTCCATCACTATGTAACTTTCACATTATGATTTTTTTTTTTGTCGTGGCACTTGACACATCGCGTGATTTTTTTTTTTAATATTTATTTCAGACGAACGCACAAGTATACGACAAAGGATATTTCGGTGAGGTGAAATCCTATCCGTTCTTTTTTTTGTAAATTAAAAATTATGTAGCAACATATTTAGATGTTGATTTTTTTTTTCTTTTTCTTTTTCTTTTTTAGAATATGTGCGTATGAATGCAAGACACCATCTGAATGGTTGTTAGGGTTTCCAGGGTTTGCAGGTTTTAGGACTGTGTGTTGTTTGGCTGCGCCATGGCAGCTTCCTCGAGAGGAGGGTTGCCACCCTCCTACCGCAATGTGACGAGCGGGGATCTCCCATCGCGCCCGCAACCTTCTGCAACTAATCAATCATGGACGGGCCCAGTCTTAGGTGCAGAGTGGCAAGCCAGAACGAAAGGGCAATGACTGCCAGGAGTGGTCAAAAAACACAGGTTCGTTATCCCAGCCTCTAAACTCGATGAGTACAGAGGATACATGAAGAACCATGCTCTAATCTGTAAGTTCATTGGCATTTGACCGACAGAAAAGGATTTGTTAAAATGGATTCAAATAAAATGGCAGCCGAAGGGTCACATTGATATGAAATTTGGGGCCAAGGGTTTTTTCACAGTTATTTTTACTAATTTACATGATAAAGAACGAATTTTTGAGGGAGGGCCATATTTTTATAACACCTCAGGGCTTTTTCTCCAACAATGGGAAGAGTGTTATGACCCAGAACAAGAGAAATTTTTGGCGGCGCCTGTTTGGGTTCGCTTGTTTGGCCTACCTATGGATTTCTGGGACCCAGAAATCCTGGAAGGCATCGGAAATTCTTTAGGTAATTTTGTTAAAATAGCAGAATCCACTTCTCGTGGACGATATACTTCTTTTGGTCGCATTTGTGTTTATATGAATATCTCGGAACCTCTGCCAGAAATGATCGAACTTGAGTATGAAGGTAAAATCTGGCTTCAGCTCCTAGACTATGAACATATTCCATTTCGTCGTAGGCAATGCCATGAATATGGGCATCTTTATAAATCCTGCCCTCTTAATGCCTCAGAACCATCTCGCGTCAATGGTTCAGACGACCCACCTCGCCAAAATGAAGAGGGTTTTGTTACTGTCACAAATCAGAAATGGTCCAATCGAATGGGGGCTGGCAGCTCTGCCCCAAACCTCACGACATTCTCAGTCGGCCCAAGAAGTTCTGAGAATCGATATGAGGTTTTACAGGAAGAAGGTGAACTGGTGATGATCGAAACTCTTGATGAAGGTGCAGCTGTAGGCCCTCCACCTCCGAAGGCCCAGGCCTCAAAAAGAAAGGCGGTTTTGGAAATGGTATTGGATGAAGAAACTAATCTGCAAGAACATGCCCCGATGGATATGGAGCAAAATAAAGAGGATTTGAGTGCTGAGGAGAAAGTCCTTAAGAAACTTTTGTTTGAATGGCGGAATTTGGACGACTTTTTTATTCCAGCGGATCAGAAAAAATTGTATAAGGAAACTTTTGAGCATTACTTGACGACGCAAGCCCACAAAGAAGTCCAAGAAAGGGAGCAAGCAGTCGGTAAGAAGGCACCCTCTGCATCAAAACCTACTAAAAATCGAGGCCACCGCACTTTGCAATAATCAATTCAGTTAGTTGGATAAATGCTAATTAATACTGGCAAGATCATACCGTTAACAACGGTATTTCAGCAACTACCCAAAAATTCCTAATGAAGGTCCTCTCCTGGAATATTAGGGGTCTCAATAGTAAGGGAAAGTAGCGATATTTGAAGGATCGGTTGAAGGTAGAGAAACCCCAGGTTATGTTGGTGCAGGAAACAAAAGTATCGGGACAGAAACTTCAATCCATTATTCAATCTTTTAAACTACAATATGAAGTTATGGAAATTGATTATGCTGGTATGGCGGGTGGATTAGCGATTATTTGGAATGCCACTGAAGTAATTGCATATGGTTGGATTAGTTTTCCCAGAATCATGACTGGAAATTTTCGCTTACTTGGCTCAAAGGAAAGAATCCTTATATCGGCTGTCTATGGGCCCCCAATTCCAGGAGAGCGAGCAGATTTTTTACAGAATATTAGAACACTGAGTACGATGCACCAAGAAAAGTATTGGCTCCTTGGTGGTGAATTTAATATGATTCTCAATCTCTCAGAAAAAAAAGGTGGTATTCGTCGGGAAGAACTGGACATGGATCATTTTCGTGAGTTATTAACAAACCTACGCTTAGTAGACATACCAATTGTTAATGGGTGCTTTACTTGGAATAATAGAAGGGGAGAACGGTATCAAGTAGCTTCCCGCTTGGACCACTTCCTTGCAACAGAAGCTTTGGTTAACCTTGATATCTATTATGAAGCGGCTATCCTTCCAACGATAGGGTCTGATCACTGGCCGATTCGGTTGGAGATTGATGTTAAAGCAGGTCTACCCAATCGCCCATTTAGGTTTGAACTCTTTTGGTTACGGGACCCTAGGTTTATAGAAAAGGTTAAAAATTGGTGGACCTCCCAACAGGTTATAGGACGAAATAAGATGCACACATTCCAGCTCCGCCTTAAGAACCTAAAAACTGAAATTAAGCACTAGAACCGTCTTGAATTTGGCAATATTCATGAGGAACATATCTGATTGCAAGATCAAATGAAGGAAATACATCAACGAATTATTTTATATGGTCGATCAGATGATTTAGCCTTACATGAAGGTTATATACTTAGTCAACAAGAAGAGCGCCAGAAGCAAGAAGAGATATTATGGAAGCAGAAATCGAGGATCAACTAGCTAAAGGAAGGTGAACGTAACACAAATTTTTTCCATCAGTCAATGATATAGAGGCGTCAACACAATCGGATTTTCTCTTTAAAAGGGGCGAATGGGGAACGATTGACAAAGCATGCAAATATGGAAAATGCACTGACCACTCATTTCAAAGACCTTCTCACAGAACCTTTACCTCAACGCCAAGCAGTTATTGATAAAATTACTGCTCATATACCTCAAGTTGTAACCAAAGATCAGAATTTAGCTCTGCTTCGGGAAATTAGTCTCCAGGAGGTTGAAGAAGTAGTCCTAAACTTACCTCAGAATAAAGCTCCGGGTCCAGATGGCTTTACAGGTGAGTTCTTCAAAGCAGCCTGGCAGTTTATGGGTCACGACATTTTAGAGGTTGTTGAAGAATCCCGAAGGTATAAAATGGTTTACCCAGTTTTAAATGCCACTTTTCTAACTCTTATCCCCAAACAGCAAAATGCAGACACTCCAGTTGGTTTTCGGCCCATAGCGCTATGTAACGTCATTTATAAAAAAAAATTCAACCATTATGGTAAATCGACTGAAACCCCTGTTGCCTCGGCTTATTTCACCGGAACAGACTGGTTTTGTGAAAGGCCGCAAAATCTTAGATGGTATAGTCGTAGCCCAGGAAGCCATTCATACTCTCAAATCGCAAAAAAAGAAAGGTTTATTAATCAAATTAGATTTGTCCAAAGCTTATGATCGTATTAGTTGGAATTATCTGCTTGAGATATTGCGGGCATTTGGTTTTGATGATCGCTGGATTCAATGGTTGCAATCCTTTATTTCCTCCCCTCATTATTCCGTTTTACTAAATGGTAGCCCTTCCACCCCGTTTCATAGTTCCCGCGGCCTCCACCAAGGAGATCCTCTCTCTCCCTTTCTCTTTATCATTGTTGCTGAAGGACTAGGCCGATTAATAAAGGCTCATCTTGCTGACGGCAAACTGCAGGGTTTAAAATTGTGGGGGCCCCACCTTCCTTTGACTCATCAGCAATTTGTGGATGATATTTTGTTATTCTGTGTGGCATCGGTGAAGGAATGCAAAGCAATTCTCCGGATATTAGACATATTTATGGATGCCTCAGGTACTCAAATTAATAACGACAAATCTAATGTATATTTCTTTAACTGCAATCTGGCTATCCAGCACTTTCTAGCTAGAATATTAGGATTTCAGATTGGCTCGTTGCCGATGAAATATCTTGGCATGATTTTAAATTCGGGCCCAGTCAGAATGGTAGATTGGCAGGACATCATTATCCGGGTGGAGAAACGGATTCAAAACTGGGCTTCCAGAGTCCTTAATGCTCCTGGGTGTTTAATTATGTTAAAATCAATACTCCAAGCCCTCCCTCTATATCAGTTGTCAGGACGAGCATGTCCAAGAGGGATCTGCAATCAACTGGTTGGCTTGTTCAAAAACATTTTATCGCAGGGCGCGCAAGCCAATAGGAAATGGGCCCTTATCAGCTGGGACAAACTTATCAAGCCAAAATCAATCGGGGGACTAGGATTGCGGGATCCATCTATTTTGAATAAAGTTCTCGGAGCAAAACTTTGGTGGAGGTGGATCCAGGGAGGGACTGATCTCTGGAAGATTATATGGCTGACGAAATATGACATGCCCCGAAAAGTCTCTGGTATACTGAAGGTGGATACTGTTCCTCGAGGTTCATCTATTTGGAATTTGGCGGCAACGAATCGGCATTTAATACGTTCACACAGTTTTTGGGAAATTCGAGAAGGATACACAGCTCTCTTCTGGGAAGATTCTTGGTAGCAGCGGGAGAAATTGTTTAGTCAGTTGGACTTGGGGGAGATCTTTTTATTCACTCATACATCGAACTATAGACAGGTTCATCATTACTGGTGCCCCAATCAACACAGTTTATGGCGAACATGGAAATATAGGAACTACTGGCAGGATGCGTCGGATACACATCAATGGGAAAATTTTGCTAAAGAACTCCAATCCAGGAAGATAAGGTATGTACAAGGCTCCGATATCCTCAGATGGGGCTATTTTCCCAAGGGACTGTTTACGGTCAAAGAGGGATATTTTATTCAAGCCCATTATGAGGAGAATGATGCCAGAAGTATTTGGAAGCGAATCGGGCTCCTAAAACATTGGCCTAAGGTAGAGTACTTTTTATGGCTAGTTAGTCACCGAAAGATTTTGACCTGGGAAAATTTACAGAAACGAGGCATGTTTGGACCCTCAAGATGCTACTTATGTAACACCGACAGTGAAACAACTGAACATCTGTTGAACTCTTGCTCCATGGTGCAACAGTTGTTTCGGAAATCATACAAGAACCCTTATAGTATAACAGATACAATCCGCAATTGGAGACAAGGTAAGTTTCATTGTCAAGTTTTAAATAGAGCCTGGCACCTTTCATTTGGATTCTTGCTCTGGAATACCTGGAAAGAAAGGAATCAAAGGGCTTTTAGAGCAATCGAGCAACCCATGCATCAAATCTGGCAATGCTCAATTGAAAATATTCGAGAAACAATCTTAGCAGAAAGATGGTCGGAGGAGGATTGGGAAACTCAGGGATTTGAAGCTCATATATTGGACTGTTTAAATCTAAAGCCTCAAATGTTATATAAAACCTTATGGAAGTATTGGCCACCGGGGCAATCATTAGAAGAACAGTGGAAACCACCCCAGATAGGTTTTATCAAGCTCAACTACGATAGTGCATCCAAAGGAAATCCTGGACAGGCAGGAGCAGGTGGCATTTTCCGTAATTCTCAAGGGCTAGTCTGTAGATGTTTTGCCTATGATCTGGGGTATGCCACAAATAATGAGGCCGAACTTATGGCAGTTAAACAAGGCCTTCTCATTGCTCTTCGTGAAAATTATCAAAGGATAATAGTAGAAGGTGACTCCGCGATGGTGACAGGGGTCTTACAAAAGCTACAACATGGCACACCATGGGACAAGGTGACTCGGAGTTGGTGGACATCAGGCCTTATTCATGAAATTAGCCAATTGATTAAAAATATCCAGTATATGATACCGATTCACATTCGCAGAAAAGGAAATGCAGCAGCTGATTATCTTGCTAACTGGGGCTGCAAAAATCCAAATCGGTCTATGGAAGCATGACCGATTGATGCAATATGGGATGTCGAACTCTATTCTCTGCAGCTCATTGTAAATAAGGATCTTCAGGGCTATCTAAGCCAAAGATCCCCCGATTGGGGTGGATAGTTGGCACAGGAGTCTTAAATGGTTAGGACAGATGGCGGAGGTACTCCCACCTAATAATTATGCCAGAATATGGAGCAGGACATCGTTTCATGCGAACGCCAGCGGATGGAATGGAGAGTGATAGTTTCGCATGCATGCTAACCTGGTTGTCAGAAAGGCTCGGGAGGGTCATCAAAGTAGTGGGTCTGTGGCATTTTGCCATGCAAAATTTTTTACCATTGCAGACGCGGAGGCAGCATCGAAGATGGCTGAAAGCGCTTTCAAACAGGCAAACGATTTCGTGGTGGTATGTATTCGCTTGTCTGATAATTTTTAATGTTGATGTCTGTAACGATAGAAGTGTTCAGTTTCATATCAAGGGTATCTGGCAGTTTCGGATGGCTTGCAACCCGGTTCTTCCGCTACTGAATCCTGTAGAACCATGTTTTCGAGATCCTTGTGTTTTTTTTACAATTGCTTATGATCGTTCCTGCACCTCGAAGTCGATAGGCTTGAATGCTGAAGGCTGGTTTTGGGGTTTTTGCAGTGCGGGTATAGTCTCTGCTATTGTTCATAGAGGCAGGTGTCGAGGTAGGGCCTGAGGTGGTGTTGTTTTTTTGTTCACCAGGTAGATTCAGGAAGTCTATTCTTTGGATTTGTTCTGTTGTTTCTTGCCAGGTACAAATTAAGCTATCGGGATGTTAGTCTTGCTAGTGATTCACAGTTTCGGCCATCGGTCTGGTTTTCTTTTGTTAATGCTCATCTTCTTGGAATTCTCCGTAGAGATTCCTTGGCAATGGTCCACCGCTGGGTTATAGTAGTGTCTAAAACGTCCCCTGTTCCTCTCACATATTCCCTGAAAAAACAGGCCGCCTATGTTCATTGTTATATAAATTGGGTCCTCAGGTTATTTCACTTTGACTCGCTGGGCAGGCACATTGACTCTGTTCATGGGGTAGTCACTGGTTATGTCAATGCTGTTACTTATCTCCTTGTTGTTTTCTCCTGTATGTTTGGGTTGTTGCATAGACTTCCTTCTACCATGGGGAAGAGACGTGCTCAGTCTGTGAAAGGAAAATCGCAGGCAATGCCGGAGCCTGCTCCTAAGAAGCAGGGTCGAAAACCTCTTGATGAGAACCTTGAGACCCTCGCTGTAAACTATGTCACTGGGAATTCATCTGCTATACGCCAAGAAATTCGTGGCTGGGAACGTGATATCCAGAATGATCCTGAAGATCTGGAAACAGAAGCCAAAATTCTTGACTTCATAACGGACCCAGGCAATACCCGAGGGCGTCTTACCTTATTTCAGCAGACTGTACATACATACTGGCTTGTCAAATTCCTTATAGCTAAGGCTATTCAAAGTTTCCATCCTGGCCAAATAAGGACTGATGCTACTAAACTGGAACCACACCTCCTGGAACTACTTCAGAACATGCAGGATCAATTACAACATATTAAGATCACTCAGTACCAGGTAGCAGATCGCATAAGCAGATTGGATGATCGGGTTGGCTGGATGGAGAAGCAATTGCAGGTGCTACAACAAGTTGACATGCCTGGGTCCACAGTGAAAGACCCCGCTCCAGTTTACTCATCTGATGGATAGTAGTTTACTTTTTATCATGGTTTTTAATGCAATCAGTGGTTTTGTATGAATTTCTGCTATATTGTAAGTATCAGTATGTGGACATTTCTGTTAGAGAACAGATAGCTCATGCGGATTTTAGAAGGATGAAACAATTTCAGTTTTGGTTTGCTTTTCATGCACTGTGGTGGCCAACAGACCTGGTTTCCTACAGGCAGGTTGAGGCCATAGACTTGATTTTATATTTTTGTAACCTGTCTTTCATATATAAATAGAAAATAGCTAGGTCCTACCATATTTACAAAAAAAAAACAGATTTAGATGTTGAAATTGGTATGTGTATACATGTAAATATTATGAGGAGATAGAGAAATAAAAATTAATGCAATAATAAATATTAAAAAAAAACACTAAAGGTTATTAATTCACTTTGCTGGAACTGTGGCTAATCGAATTCGGTACATCTTTTTTTTACCAGAACGAACTAACAAACCATACAACAACTTTAATTAATTACCTTGATAAATAATAGTGTTAAAAATTGATTAAATTTCTTATTAATAAGTTTAAAAGAATTGTTTCTCAATTTTATTTAAAAGATAAATGCATAATAATATAAAATATTTAAATTAATTATATTTATTTTTAAATGTTTTTTTTGAGCTAAAATTTCAATTTTGATGAGAAAGAGACACCATTACACATCATACTGAGCTGTAAAATACTCCTTTTAACTTGATTAATTTAATAAACATTTTATTTTATTAAAATTAATAAAATTTTAATAACAACTTATATAAGTCATAAACATTATTATTAAAATTGAGTAATAAATTGAAATACAGTAACACAACAAAAATATGGTGTTGTCGCTGTTATGTGAGGGCTGACTGTCGTGTTGTGAGCTTGGACCCCTCATGATACGGTTTCCTCGCATCCATGGAGGTTTTGGGCATGCCCCAGGTGCCTCCTCCCTCCTCCCCCCACCCACCCCCCCCCCCCCCCCCTCCCCTCCACCTCCACCATGTGCTGCAGACACATTCAATTTGCTGCTGGCATCCTCGCGGAAGAAGAAGAAAATCGAAGCAGCAAAGTTTGTGAAGAAACTAGATGATATTCCAGAAATCTCTCTCCCCCTGAGGGTCGGATCCAGGTTGCTCTATCCCTGGAAGATCATGCTCTCGTTGGCCAATTCACGGGTCTCTGGCCCTCCCCAAAATCCACAGAGAACTGGGTCATCAAGAACTGGGCGCCATTGATCAAAAACAGTGTAACCTCGTATTTCTTGGGGAGAGGTTACTTCATGTTTGAATTCACTTCAAAAGAGGAAAAGGACCTGATCTTCCAGAATGACCCCTAATTTATGCGCCCTCAGGGCCTGTATCTTAATAAGTGGACGCCAGATTTCGATCCTACAGTCGATGTTCCTACTGCGGTCCCGGTGTGGGTCAGGCTTCCAAATCTCCGAGTGCACTATTGGAACTGGGACTCACTGAAGCACATTGGCAATTCCCTAGGTAAATTTATAGACCGAGCTAACAACAAGGATCAATAAGACTATGCCAGAATATGCGTGGAGGTAGATCTAGAGGTGGGTCTCCAAGAGGCAACAAAAATCAATGTCGGTAGTTGGACCCATGTGAAAAAACTAGACTACGAGCAGTTGCCCTTCAAGTGCTGGAAATTTCATGTTTATGGTCACTTTGCCAGAGGTTGTCCAAGTAATGGAGAGGCAAAGAAAGGGAAGGAGGAGGGCTAGAATCAGGTTAAGCGTACCAAGACCTCCCACAAATCCCACAAGTCTGGCGCCCCAAATGGCAGAGGTCCTCAGTCGGCCTTTGCCCAGCAGAACCCTCCCTTGATGGGTCAAGAAAATAAATTTGGGCTTCTAAGCTTGGAAATAGAGGAAACCCAGGAGGTCGAGATTCAAAAGGTTAGCTCTCTAGCCAAAGGGACCCCCTCCAGTTCGATCAAAGGAGGAAGTGTTGCAGAGAGCTCTAAAGAAAAAATTTTAGAAGTTGAGGAGGAAGAACAAGAATCGGAGGATTTAGAGGAGGAAGGAGAAATAGGGGACTCTCAAACCCCTTCCAGAAGATCCACAAGAGGCCGCAAGACTGCCTGGGAAAAGAGAGAACAGGAAACATACAAATTCAAGCTTCAGGGCAGCCAACCAACCCTTGAGAATCTATTGGAAAAAACACTGAAGATGACGAGACTTCAGACTCAGGGCTCCAAGGGAGCTCATCACAACAAAAGTAAATGATGAAGGCCGTCTCCTGGAATTGTAGGGGTATGGGGAGTAGAGCTAAAGAAGAAGCCATAATAAACCTAATAAGGATAGAAGCCCCAAACATACTCCTCATTTAGGAGACCAAAATGGAGGACACAGTCTTCCTTCAAGAAAGTAAGAAATTCTGGAATAAAGGTGGAGGGCAAGCAGTCTTTGCCCGTGGAGCCTCGGGAGTGATGGGCACTCTCTGGAATACTAATCAATTTTCGATAGTCTCTGAGACCCTAAGCACTCACTAGCTATTCTTAAAACTGCAGCATCTTGTCACAAAAGAGAACACGTCTCTTCAATGTGTATGTTCCAGTAAATGTTGGGGAGAAAAAATCCTGCTAGGACTCCATTAGAAACCTGGAAGATGAAGTGAATCTGGAAAATACCATCATTGAAGGTGACCTTAACCTCACATTACTCTCGGCAGAAAAGAGAGGAGGCAACATCGTAAGGGATCCGACAAGGGAATGGGTGGAAGATATTATGCAGGACTGGGACTTTCTCGACATCAAGCCCTCTATTGGTAAGTACACTTGGTCAAACAAAAGAGTCGGTCTAGGTCATATTGCAACAAGATTAGATAGATTTTTCGTTCAAAGCTCCTTTCTCCTCTAGGGTTAGAGGCTAGAACGCACATTCTTCCTTGCAGCGTTTCTGATCACAAACCCATCAAGCTTGAGCTGCTGGCCCATCTTGATCTAGGTCCAATCCCATTCAGATTTAGCCTTCTTTGGGTCAAGGAGCCTAATTTCATGCACATGGTCAAGGAAAGTTGGAAGCATCTAGTTAAGGGCTCCTCCTTTTTTGTTTGGGAGGAAAAACTCAGAAGAGTGAAAGTTGTTCTGAAAAGTTGGGCCAAATCTCTACCCAATCCTGCAAACGAAAGGAAAAAAAATCCAAAGTACGTTAGAACTCCACCATTTGCAGTCGGAAGATGTTGAGATAACAAAAAAGGCTCTAGACAAGGAGGCACATCTTCAGCAGAAATTTCACAAGGCATGCTTGGCCAAGGAAGAATATTGGAGGCAAAAATCTCGAAGCCTCTGGCTCAAAGCAGGAGATTGGAACTCCTCCTTCTTTCACAAGCAAGCCTAAGTGAGGAAATGCTTAAATTCCATCTTTGAAATCAAGGAAGAGAATACCACCCACAAGGACAATATGAACATCAAAAGGGTAGCCTTCCTCCATTTAAAAATTTTGTATAGTGAGGAAGTGGAGATGGGCCAGAATTCTAAATTTCTTGATGTGGTTCCCCTCTTGATAACATCTAGGATGAATTAGCTGCTAGAAGCAAAGGTCACCGAAAATGAATTTAAGGATGCCCTCTTTGCTATGGATCCCGACAAAGACCAAGGCCCAGATGGATTTATAGCCAGATTCCTCCAATCCTGTTGGCATATTGTGGAGAAGGGCGTTTTTAAAATGGTATTAAAATCCCAAGCCTGTCAGAAAATTGGAGGCAATATTAACTCTTTGTTCCTTTCCCTCATCCCTAAGGAGAAAGGAGCCAATACCTTCGACAGATTTCGTCTGATCTCTCATTGTAACATAGGCTACAAATTGATAACCAAACTAATAACCAATAGATTGAATAACATCCTCCCCAAAATTATTCTAGAGAATCAAGGTGGCTTCATTCATGGTAGGAAGATTGTGGACAATTTCATTTTAGTCCAAGAGGCGATTCATTCAAGTCTACATCGAAATGAAAAGGGTATGGTTGTCAAGCTTGATCTAGCAAATTCTTTTGACCGAGTTAGACACAACTTTATGTTGGATGTTTTGCATAAGCTTGGGTTTAGGATTAGTTTCATAAATTGGATTCGGGCTTGTATTTCGGAGCCTTGGATTGCCCCCGTGGTGAATGGCAGGGCTGCCGATTTCTTCAAAGCTTCGAGAGGACTTAGGCAGGGGTGTCCTCTTTCACCCTTCCTATTTGTTCTTCAAGCTTCTGTCCTCAGCTTTTACCTTGACAAGAAGCAACAAGATCATGAGATTATTGGGCTAAGCATAGCAAGAGGAGTTAAAAATATTAACCGCGTCCTTTTTTCTGATGATACTCTGTTCCTGGGTGCAACCACTGTGCTTTCGGCTACTAGATTCAAAGGCATGCTGGACGACTTCTGTGTGGAATCTGGCAATAAACTTAACAATGGGAAATGTCACATATACTATTAGAACATCTCAACCTCCTCTCTCAATGCTATTGCTAGATTTTTTGGGTTTGTTGCCTCCTCATCCTGGTCGTCGTTAAAGTATCTTGGGCTTCCTATCTTTCTCAAGAGCGCCTTCAGCAGAGATTGGCTTCCCCAATTAGAGAAATTCAAGAACAAAATGTAGGCCTGGGGCTTCTCCTGGCTCAATATTGCAAGTAAGATGGTGCTCATCAAGGCTGTGCTCAACAGTCTCCCTTTATTTCAATTCTTTGTCCTTATGGCTCCTATTGGCATCCTCAGGAAGATGGAGGATTACATTCATAATTTTTTTTGGAAGAGAGGTAAGTAGAATGAGAAAAAAATTCCTCTCGTCAGTTGGGAAAAAGTTTCCAATCCACTGATGGAGGGGGGTTTGAAATTTAAAAATCTCTGCTCCCAAAATTTAGCTATGGGAGCGAAAATCATATGGAGAATCATCGCCCCCAACCCTGGCTGGGAACTATGGAAGAAGTATTTCAAAGGTCAGAGAACACGATGTCTGGACAATCCCCTCCCCCAGATCAAATCGTCCTTCCTTAAACTCTGCGCTAAAGCCGTCCCTCTGGTCAATTCCCATGCATTTTGGATCCCTGGAAATGGCAAACGCATCAATGTTTGGAATGATAGGATTATGAATAATACCCCACTGGTGTAGATCATCTCCCTAACGTTGTGTCTTTGGTTTTCCAATTCTAGATACAACACATTGTGGGACTTCTCCTTATGGAATGGACTCGCCTGGTCGAGCTGGAAGCCAATTCAAGTTCCCCCGGATCTGCAGAATGATTGCGCAGAGTTATTTTCTCTTTTGCAGGGCATGGCACCCATTCATGCGAGGAGGAAGGATCTTCGTGGCTGGGGATCGACTGCTGGTGGCTACTTTATGGCGCAGGGCTACACAAAGCTACTAGAGCAGCCTCATGTCCCACCGAATCCAGTGCCTTGGAAGGGGATCTCGAATCACTCCTCCATCCCGAAAGTCGACTTCTTTTGCTGGCTATTGTGTCATAACAAAATTTTGACAGATGAAAGATTGCAAAAAAGGGGAATTTATGGTCCTTCTAGGTGTATTTTGTGCAGAGAAGACGTAGAGTGCGCCCACCATCTTGTTCTGGAGTGAAAATTTGCAATAGAAATATGACATGAGCTTATAGGCACTTGTAAATCCAATTTTGTTTTCCCCGGCTCCATTTTTGAGTTTTTTGAAAATTAGTTGCCGAGATATCCTGGCCCCTTCCCAAAAAACAAAATAATCAAAGCTACCTGGACCTCCCTTCCAAAAAACATTAGCTAGCAAATTTTGCTTGAGAGGAACAAGAGGATTTTCAGAAATAAAGAGTAGGATGTTAAGCTTTTTGTGATCAACATAAAATGTCAATTGAAAGAAAGCTTGGGATATTAAATGGATGACTCAAACTTATGCCAGCAAGACATTGATTGGGGTGCCTAACTTGATCTTCATTTCAAAAAAGCTGTAAGTACAATCATCCCTCCCAAAGATTGGAAAATAAGAGAAAATGAGAAATACTTCTCTGACTGGATCACCAAACAATCGAGACACTCTCTCTTCTTTGACAAGGCAGCCAAAGGAAATCCAAGAAAAGTCGATGCAAGAGGAGTCATAAAGAATTTAGAAGGAAGAATGGTACACAGTTTCGCCTGGGGCCTTGGCCATACTACCAACATCCAAGATGAAGCGTTGGCTCTCTTCCAAGGTCTCAAGCAACTCAAAGACTTGGGCATCAATGATGTAAATGTCTTTGGAGATTCACAGTCCATTATCAAACCATAGTGAACAATTCTGCCCCGTCAGATTTAAGATTTGCAAGGCTGATTTCAAGAGACAAAGTTTTGACAAAATCCTTTCAGAATTTGAAATTCTTCCATTTGCTGAGAGAGAACAATAATGATGCATATTTCTAAGCAAACAAAGCAACCCTTCTATCTGTTGGGTCTATCCTAAGAGATAGAGACGAAGCATGGGATCCAATACCTTAATCCTCTAATTGTCATGTTCTGTTGCATTTTATTGAAGCAATTTGTTTGTATACACAAGCTTAGGCAAATCACGGAATTGGATTCCATTGTTTCATGTAAGAAGACTTGGACCATAAGCATAAGTGCCATGGTACTTATGGTAGGAGAGATACTCTGAGCATTTCTCCCAAATTTTGTATTCAGATTTGAGGCATTCATGCCAAGTTTCTAATATATTCCAATAACTATTCCTGTAAGAAAAAAAAAAAAAAACATTATTATTAAATATATCTATATCACATAAACAAAAAAAAACCTGTCCCAACATGGCTACATGGCCCCAACAGACTCGTCAATCAATTCCGACTTTTTTAGGAATTTGCGTCAGAATGCAACTACGAAGAATAGTTGAATGAGATTCCCAATGCAGCTGAATCGGGATTAATAGAAACATTTGTGGTTATTACTATGCAAAGTGGCTATCTGCGTGAGCTTGTTAATCTCAACAAGGTTGAATTTAAAGTTGAATGGTGGAGATTAAAAGGCAAGAAGACAATTATACTTATTCCTGTCATTTAAGGTAAAATTTATTTTTAAAATTCAAAATATATGGAAGTGTATTTATAATTTTATTTTAAATTATTTATTGTTTTTATTAATTATAAAAAAGTTATAAATTAAATACATATATTTAAAAAAATGAAATTTTTAATTATAAAAATTTCTTTTCTAAATTTTAATCTTAAATTAAGTGTTTTTGTAGTTTTTGATATTGTAACATACACCGATAACTTTACATGGAAATGTAGGAGTTAAAAAAAAATTATACAAGTTACCCACGGGTAACTATCTAAATCACTATTAAATATTCCTTACTAATCATTAGATAGAATGTTCACCAGTTCATAATGTAATCTTACTATAAGAATAGTAAGTTGTTTAACCATTAACAACCTCTATTGTACTACATTAACATAAAACATGTAACCTTGCATTCATTTCATTATTCATGTAGTCATCGCATACTTGACATTATGAACATCACAACAAGAAAGGAATCAGCATCATCAATTTGACACAATAATCAATCACATCATTGAACACCAATATACCCTGGAAACCCCGTAGGGTGAAAACTAGTAAACGTTTAATTTTATTATTAAATGCTCGCGAGGGTGTTCACCCCTCACTCAATGGCTTATAAGGGAGACCATCCCTTAAGCATTGTTATAAATCTTACAAGGAAATATACAAATATCTAGCTTAAAGCCATTACAATAATTGAGATAGCATTTACCCACTAGTCTTCATATCTTCATATCTTGGTGGCATGGATGTCCCTACAACGTACCATCGCACAATGGACCATCCTCCAACTCGCACTCATCTGCGTGAACCATCACACTCATCTGCATGAACCATTATTCATTTCCCTGCCACCATGTTAAGCATAATATTTCCTTTTCATAAGTCACCATTATTTCCTGTTATTGATGTCATCAACAAGATTTTATAGCATGATTAGATAAAGCCTCAATCAATCAATAATCAATCTTTAAGCGATCCTTTAACACTTATTCATGTGCATACATGAAATGTGAATACAATATCATAACATGATTTCTTTTAACATCACTACCTTAGTGTAAGCAAGTAATTATTAATTCATGTCAAGATAATCCCAACATTATTATGAAACTTCTCGCACACGCTCACATTTGTACAAGACAAACCACTATAATTGTCCATGAATTCCTTTAATGGAAAATGACACACTGTGCATTCCAGTTACTTAAACTTTAACAAAAGAACCATCCCTTCAGCTATTTCTTTTGGAGCATGCAAATATAATAAAGCTAACTCGTTTAATGTTGCTCCTATGCATGCAATGCTTATAGTTTACAAAAGAGTCTTCCCAACGGAATTATTAACACAAGAGAGCATGTAAACACATTTTTTATTTTTTGTAAAACTAATGCAACTAAAGCATACAAATACATGTCTTCTTTTTCAAATATTATACTAACAATCTTTTCCAATGTATTCTAACACAACATACTATCTTTTCCCACATACAAATATGTATATTCATTCCAACGAAAGGTAATACAAATATTGCATGCATATGCAGAAACTAACATAATAGTTATGATAGCATAAATTACTCACAAATCATTCTTCCTAAAGAAACATTATAACTCAATATTTCTTCTATCCATGCAAAGAATATAAATCTCCAACACAATCACTATTCTTTGTGCATGCAACAACGTAAGCAACACATTATTCCCTTCTTAGAACTCTACCATCATGAACTATTCATTTCATGTAAACAAATGCATACTTCATTTGCATCAGGAAGTTATCATAACCAAATTTTTTTGTATTTATACTTGAAAGCTTCTTATGCTTCCCTTTCAAGAAATTATCATAGATAACCTTCTTTTAAGCATAAAACTATTATCATAACCTATTTTTTTTGTCTTTATACTTGAAAGCTTCTTATGCTTCCCTTTCAAGAAATTATCATAGATAACCTTCTTTTATGCATAAAACTAGGAAACAATACGAAGGTTAGCGACACCCAAATCAAGAAGTCGACATGCACTCTTTTCAAGAAGTTATTCTTTCCAAGTAAGAACAACATATATAAAACAACATAATATTTTCCAAAGTATAATTTATTCTTTTTACACAAACTTCAACATGATCTTTCCGAAAGAAACAATTATGTGAAACTATAATGGGTTCTTCATGACTTTTCTTCCAAGAAAAATCATTAACTTATCTCCAAATCCATGAAATATATTCAGGAATTACCCTCTTTAATCTATATTCACTTTCAAGAAAATAACTTAGATTTTGTTATCATTTCATACACATGTACCAAATCCCTTTCAAAATAAAACAAGCATCATATATTTTTAGATAAGCTATATATATATAAACAAGCTAACTTACTTATCTTTTAATATTCTCAATCTATACAATGAATTTAATATGCATCTTTTTCAATACCATAATAATGTTTGTATGCAAACTGTTCTTTCAAGAAAAGAATGATAAGAATACTTATCTCTTGAAACACATCGGTCAAACCTGGATTAGATATGTGTTGCCTTCCTTGATGGTATCCAACTTTCCTTCACGGTATCCATACTCTATTGAGTTGGAGGTAAGCATACAATGGACGAGAGGTTCGAGGTAGGAACTCCCTGAGTGTTTGCCCGAATCTAGGACGCGCATTTCAGGTTTAGATTAACATTATTGCAGCCATTAAAATCCACAAAACATAGGATGATGATCTACCCTTTCTTCTCCTCTCGGATATTCCCCAAATCCACAAAACATAGATGATTATTTACCCTTTCCATTCGAAGCATAATGCATACTTCATTTGCATCAAGAAGTTATCATAACCTAGTTTTGTTGTCTTCATACTTGAAAGCTTCTTAGGCTTCCCTTTCAAGAAATTATCATAGATAACCTTCTTTTATGCATAAAACTAGGAAACAATACGAAGGTTAGCTACACCCAAATCAAGAAGTCGACATGCACTCTTTTCAATAAGTTATTCTTTCCAAGTAAGAATAACATATATAAAACAACATAATATTTTCCCAAGTAGAAATTATTCTTTTCACACAAGCTTCAACATGATCTTTCCCAAAGAAACAATTATGTGAAACTATTATGGGTTCTTCATGACTTTTCTTCCAAGAAAACTCATTAACTTATCTCCCAATCCATGAAATATATTCAAGAATTACCCTCTTTAATCTATATTTACTTTCAAGAAAATAACTTGGATTTCGTTATCCTTTCATACACATGTACCAAATCCATTTCAAAATAAAACAAGCATCCTATATTTTTACATAAGATGCATATATATATATATATATATATATATATATATATCTACACAAGCTAACTTACTTATCTTCTACTATGCTTAAGCTATACAATGAATTTAATATGCATCTTTTTCAATACCATAATAAGATTTGTATGCAAACTATTCTTTCAAGAAAACAATGATAAGAATACTTATCTCTTAAAACACATTGGTCAAACCTAGATTAGAGATGCGTTGCCTTCCTTCACTGTATCCATACTCTATTGAGTTGGAGGTAAGCATACAATGAACGAGAGGTTCAAGGTAGGAACTGCCTGAGTGTTCACCTGAATCTATGACGTGCATTTCAGGTTTAGATTAACATTATTGCAACCATTAAAATCCACAAAACAGAGGATGATGATCTACCCTTTCTTCTCCTCTCGGATCTGTAGGTTTTAACCCTGAACAGAAATTATCTACACACGAATCTTATATAACAGAAAATAAACAATAGCGAGAGCATAAAACATAAAACAGATAAACACATAGATTTTCCCCTGGATCCCAAATCGGGACGACCAACTTGATTTTTCATTATATTCCTTTTAGTGTTACAACACACACACACACACACATATATATATACATGCCGAAGCATACATAAACGCCAATCCATTAACCCTGTATTAGAACATAACCGTAGTTCCCTTGACTAGATCTAAAAAAATAACAGGGGCCAAAAACCATCGTACCCCAAAACCATGTGCAAAACCATGCACAAAACCATGGGCGTGGACTACCCACTGGAAATTAAGGACCAAAAATTTTCGCCGGGGTGCTGCCCCGGACCCTGACAGGGGGGGCTATCGCAGAAAGAATATAACACATACCCAACATTCTCCCACTTGTTGTTTTCTTTCCGCAGGGGGCCACAGGAGAGCTTAGTCATTGGCCCAATTCTTCAACACCCATTTTTTCTCTACACCAAGAGAACTTTTGAGTGCTCACAGAATTCTTCAATGCATCTGCAACATTATTCAAAGTGTCCACCTTTACCAGCAACACCCTTTGAGCCTCAACCATATCTCTAACAAAGTGATATTGAACATCAATGTGCTTTGTCTTTGGATGATGAGCAGGGTTCTTAGCCAAGAAAATTTCACTTTGGCTATCACAGTCTATCCTTATAGCTTGTTGTACCAACCCCATACTTGAACACAATCTCTGCAACCAAATTGCTTTCTTGCTTGCATGAGTGGCTGCTATGTATTCTGCCTTTGTAGTTGAAAGGGCCACTACAGACTGTCTTTTACTCATCCAACTGATTATGCCTCCAAATAGGCTAAACAAATACCCACTTGTAGATCTTCTTTGGCCCAGATCTCCAGCCCAGTCTGCATCAACAGGCTCCATGATCATCACTTATTCTTTCCAAATCTACAGTCTTCCACAGTAGCATAAACCACAATATAATTTGTGTAAATATCTAAAACAACTATTCTTGTCGATGCCTCGCTACCAGGTTTGACATAAACACAGCAAATACTCCTTGCATGTGCGTGTACGATGCAGTATAGACCATTGCTTACATCCCATGCTACCCACGCACTTGCATATGGAAGACGGGACATATACTCCTCTTCTTCTTGTGTCTTTGGGACCTTGTTAAATGAACATCTTTACTAAACCCAGGAATAAGGCATTCAACTGGTTGCTATCTGCACATATTCTACTATACGTAATATAGTCTTGACATACTTCTTTGGTTTAACCAGAGCTTCCTCTTTGCCCGATCTCTCTTAATTTCCATGCCCAAAATATAGTTTGCAGCACCAAGATCCTTAATGTCGAATTTGGAGAACAGTTGGGTCTTCAAATCTTGGATAATTTCTTTGTCATTTCCAATCAACAACATATCATCCACATACAAGACCAAATAAATAACACGGTCGCCAATTAATTTAAAATAAACACAGTGATCCTCCTTGCTTCTGGTGAAGCCAAGTCCCCGTATATAGGTATCAAATTTCTGATACCACATCCTTGGTGACTGTTTTAACCCATACAGAGACTTCTTCAACCTGCATACGAGTTCTTTCTTACCCTTCACCATAAAGCCTTCAGGTTGCTTCATGTAGATCTCCTCTTCTAGATCCCCGTGAAGAAATTTTGTCTTCACATCCATCTGTTCTATCTCAAAATCAAATGCAGCAGCAACAGATAAAAGTAATCTAATAGAAATAACTTTGGCAACAGGAGAAAAAATATCACCAAAATCAATTCCCGACACCTGGGAATAACCTTTCGCTACCAACCGAGCTTTGTATTTCTCCACCTTGCCCTCTACATTCATCTTCCTTGCTTTCTGTACCTTGCCATTTCTAGCGATGAGCTTCCTTCAGTAGGCAACTCCACCCCGGATCAGCCTCATTTTGTGGGGATGCCATTTTCATCAACCATGGCCTCCTTCGAGTTTCCCATCCTACGGAATCTCTTGCCTCCACAGAAAGTTACCGGGATCATCATCGATTATAGTTAATACAAAACACAGAACGGAAAGCAAATAGGCTATACCTTCTGTTTTGCCTTAACTCTGGCCAGATCTTCTCACAGTTGGAGTTTGTGGCTCTTCCTCTTTGAGTCTTCTTCTGTTGTAGAGTATGATTCATCCTCCTTTAGCTCAAAATCTATCTTCTTAGGTTCCTTTGGTATGAGTTCATGTTTAACAACATCTTTCACCTCTCTAAACACCACATCTCAGCTGTACACAACCTTCCTTGTTTCCGGGTTCCAAAGCTTGTAACCTTTTAAACCATCCTTATACCCAATAAAGATGCACCTTTCAGATTTATTATCCAACTTGGTCCTTTTCTCCTTTGGAATATGTACATATGCATCACATCCAAATACCCTTAGATGTGAAAGAGAGGGTTTCTTACCAGTCCATACCTCATGTGGAGTCTTATCCTCCAACGCTGATGAAGGTGATCTGTTAACTAAGTAACATGTAGTCTCTACTGCCTCTGCCCAGAATTCTTGTCCTAACCCGGTACCACTGAGCATGCTTCTTGCCTTTTCCATCAGCGTTCTGTTCATTCTTTCTGCAATTCCATTTTGTTTCGGTTTGTATGGAGTAGTCTTCTGCCGTGCTATACCACACTTCTTACAAAAATCTTCAAATTCCTTTGTTTGGTTCCAATTGACGATGTCAATTAGAGTTTAATTTAATGTCAACCCAGGAAGGTAAACTTAGAAGTGCTTATCTAAAATATATAGATCTAGAAAGATTCCTAATTTTTCCAAGATCTTAAAGTCCCCTTACAAGAACATATTCACTGAGATCTCTTTCAATAACTAATAAAACCTAGATCTAATAATTGTATGAGGTCTTACAGTTATCTTACAATAACACTTTCAAATAAGACTCTTCCAATATTAGAACATTTAACAAAGCTTAAAAACTGAAATGAAACAAACCTAAATCTAATAATTGTATGAGATCTTATGGTTCTCTTACAAAAACACTTTCAAATAAGATCCTTCCAATATTAGATCATTTAACAAAGCTTAAAAACTGAAATGAAACAAACCTAAATCTAATAATTGTATGAGATCTTATGGTTCTCTTACAAAAACACTTTCAAATAAGATCCTTCCAATATTCGATTATTTAACAAAAACTTGAAAGCTAAAATGAAACAAAAACATAAATTAAATTATACCTAAAGTAAGCAAATAAGCGTGCAAGTGAGGCCATGGGGGCCCTCCATAACTCCACAAGCACACCACTTCAATGGAGACTCAGATGTAGAGGAAAAATCGAAGTATGAATCCTTTATTTGAAAATCTCCATTACAAACCAACTCTAAGGTTACAACTCTAAGCTTCTAAGATTACATACTCCAAAATTCTAAGATTATAAAACTTCAGGATTACAAAAACTAAGATTACATATGGAGGAGATTGTACTCCTATTTATACAATGAGATGAGTAACAAACTCATAATTATCATCCACTAATCTCTCTTTAGTTCCATACATCTCTCAACCATCTAGACACATAACCCCTTTTGTCCTTGATCTTCTCCATGAGATCATAATCTTCTCCATGAGGTTTATCTTCTCAAATTCCAATTTGATCCTTCAAGGCCACATAAAGGTGTCTTGGAAGCTTCCTTGGCACCTACACATGTCACAAAAACAACCCACTTTCCATATATAATGTAAAATATGTTATTTTCTAATATTTAATCAAGAATTTCTCTCAAAAATGCTTAAAAATAAATAATATTTGGAAAATATAAATTAGACCCATTAATGGTGAATAATAGGGAAAATTAAGTGACATGGTGGTGAATAATGGGTGATAAAATGGAAGCATAGGTGAAAAATGTATGGTAATGAGTGACATTTTGAAACCCAAACATACTCCCCAACTGAAGCTCTTGCATGTCCTCATGCAAGCTACTACAATGACTTATTTGATTTAATTCTTAGATGAGCTTCCTTTTACAAGATGTTTGGTTCTTGTGTAACAAACATCTTTCAATCATGGACTTCCTTTTAACTTTGCACTTCTTTGGATAAATTTTATTTTTGCAAAGCATTTGCATCTTTTAATGATTGGTTCTTGTGTTACAATCATTATTTACTTTGTTGAGATCTCTGTTTAATGGTTGGTTCTTGTGTTTACAATCATTATTTACTTTTTTGAGATCAATCATTTTAAGAAGTCATTTAATATGCTCATCATATTTAAGAAGTCATTTAATATGTTCATCATTTTGTAGTAGTTTTATTGTGGGAAAACTATGTGGGTTAAGATGTAACATGAATGAGGGAAAAAAAAAAAATTGAAGTCTGAAGTGTGAAATTCCCCCTCCCCAACTGATGGTTTTTGGCAATTTTTAATGAGAAAGGGAATAATGAAATAGTGGAATATTTTCCAAATATCATCATTTTAGCATCTAAAAAGAATTTCAAGATTAAAGGTTAGAAAACATCATACCTTACTTACCTATAGAAGTGGATGAATCATGCATGTTTAGTTGCTGCAATTCTGATCTGAAGCTTCTTCTGCAAGTTGTGGATGAAAGATGGATCTGTATTGTCGTATCTGCTGCTGGATAGTCTGATGAATCTGATGAGTCTGCTGAATATGGCTGAAAATATATAAGGCTTGGAAGGTATACAAAATATATAAGTTACATTTTCCTCCCCCCAGCCTTATTTATTGACTTGTCCTCAAGTCATGACAAACTGAAAAACAATGAAAAGAAATCTGCTTCATCTGCTACAAAATATGGGTCTTCAAGTCTTCAACACTCGATGGCATAAATCTTACTATGTGATTAAATGTGCTGGTGTCGAACATAGCAAGAAGTTGTTGACTTAGTGGCCATTAATGAATGCCACTAACCAACACGAGAGCTCCCACCATTGATTCCAATGGGAGTCAAGATGCCTAACACATCTTTGTAGGTACGAATAAGTTTGTTGTGGTCGAGTCACCTACAAGATCCAACGAACAAGGGATATTAATGTACTCCCATTTTTCATTGGCAAGAGTACTTGCCATTAAGGCATGCAAGCCTCTAGGTGTTTTTACAAAGATAATTAGACTCTAGGACTTTGGCTCAGTGATATGTAAAAGCAGGATTTTATTGGCGGAAGATGAAAATGGTAGGAAAAAGGAAATGGAAATGACAAGGAAAATGACAATAAGTGAGCTTCTTGTAAGTGAGCTTCTTGGTTTTATTTTGTGGGTTAGGGGTGAATGAAAAGAAGTGCATGAAAAGAAGTGGATTTGACTGCATGATTGAAACTTGCTCGGAAAAAGGGATTTTGGCTTGCATTGAGGACTCATTGAGATTTACAATTTTACAAAGGGAAGAAAAGACTAGTTGTAATGATTATGGATTTATTCACATGATTCATCATAAAATTGATCTGTTGGAAGTCCAACTGTCGACAAATTAGACTCCTTGAATGTTCATCTCATTAACGCAAACCTGCAAAAACTTGGCATTCACAAAACATAAATATATCCAAGCAAAAGTGATCAATTTCTACTTGGTTTATTTATGCAAAAATTAAACACCAATGAAACAGATTTAAGTAAAATCAAATGTGTAAGTTGGCTTAATTCTATGATTATTTTTTTTTTATTTTTTATTTTTTATATAAATCCATTTTAAAATATGAAATTAGTATAATTAATTCCCTTCTTATGTAAATAAAATTCAATTTCGTTGCAATTATGCAAATCCCGACGACCATCGAAATTGTTTCATGATTTGCATTTATAATATCGAATTTCACATGTCGTCATCGATCGATCTTGTATTTGCCACAATCTGCATTATTTAAAACTTGCAACATGTTAATAAAAATAAAAAAAATAAAAAAAAATCAAGAAGAAAACTAAATTTTCCCGTGTCATTATTTTTTGTGCAAACCGTGCAAATATTAAGCTTCCAGACTCCAAGAAGCAGTGCTGCTAAGTTTAAGGCAGTATAAAACTTGTTGGTAGTAGAAATAAAAGGCATAAATAATATTGCTTCAAAACTGCTTCAAATCATCATCAAACATATTTCAAACACTTCTGCAATACATCTACAAAGTCCTCTCAAATCTGCTTGAATAAGTCTTCTAAAGGTTGTTCCAACAAAAACTTCAAGGTCTGCGCAAAAGATCTTCAAGCTGCTCCAAAACATCTGCTTTAAAAAAAAACTTCTCAAAAACTGCTCAGAGAATGTCAAGTTTGTCCACGAGAAGATTCAAAGCTCCAAATGTTTGTTCATTAATTATTCAAGATTTTCTGCTAAAATGGATGGGTTTGACCAGCGTTGATCGGCCACTTATGGTCTTGGAATCTGAAGGTAAATAGATTTTTCGCCATATTTGTACATTCTAGATTAAGTCCTCAACCTTCGTTTTGGCGCACCTGTCACACGACATATCAGAACATAAAGTCGTTACAGGAAGTTAGCAGAACCTGAAAATCTGATAAAAAGACTGTTTCAAGTCTGCTCCTAACTTGGTCCAATATTTGCTTTAATTTAGCTCAAAATATGCTCATAGAATGATCCATTTCTATTCTTCAAAATAAGATAAAAGTTCAGGTCCGATCTGCAAGAAACCCATAATATGAATTCAAATTTTGTCACAGTCCTAGCAGTCAAGGAGTTCGAAAGTTTTAATCTGGACTTCACGTTCCCTTTACTATTGATAGCCTTTGAGCATTGTCACCAATTGTACTTCTCGATTCTCAATTTCTATTTTCTGTGCATTAATTTTTCAAAAACCGTTTTTTTTTCTTCATGCTGTCATCAAAATAGTGTCCCAAAGAACCGCAATTTCCCCTCAAACCATTAAGAATTCAAGGAAAATATTTTTGGGTTATGTAATTCATTCAGTTCTAAAAAAAACCCATGTCTTCGTTTTTTTAAATTTTTCTTGGTTCGATCAGAAAATGTGTTTTAAAAGCTGACGTTTTGCAGAGGTTGCCTTTCTCTGTTACCTAATGACTGCATACAGTTTGCAAGTATTCATATGAAACACTTGCTCACTGTATTGCTCATCAATTCACCATGTAGCGTTGCAGATCAGTTTGGAGCTATTTTATCGGAAGTAAAAGGTTCAAGGATTTCTACTATAAGGATCAAAGCAGAGATCTAATTATGCAATTTCTAACTGCTTCCTAAAAAAAATCGTTATCAAATATCTTAACGCAATCTTTTCCTCATTTCTCATGGATGGTGGACAATTTTGTGGCTACACAATTTCTGCCGGATCTTTTGGTATTAAATAATATTGCCTTATTTTGTGAACCAAATCAACTAATACGATTTCTTGTTCAGATTTTTTTCGCTGATATGCGGCTTTGGAATGGCACTTTTATAATCCAATCGAACCATTTTGGGGGTAACATCATCGGTTGAACCCTGAATCGCAGTCCACCAAAGATGGCAGCGTTCTCAGCGTTAAGAAGATGATAGTGTTCTCACTTCTGTTTGGCAGTGTTCTCGCTTAAGATGGCAGTGTATATAGCACGAAGTTCTTACCCACGCTCACGTTCTCTGTGTATGCGTTGGCAGTGGCAGCGTTCTAAACCTTGACTGCATTCCTCTGCGGCTTCTCTCAGGCAGCGTTCCTGCTTACGGTAGCATTCCTCAGGCTCCTCTTTTTTTTCATCCAAACATTACCTTTGACGGCAATATCTGCCTTGAAATTCTGAATGCCAGTTTTCCATTTTATGCGTTAAGAAATATCATCAAATTTGATTATATGATTAGGTCCACTTCTTCTTGACTATCAAGAATATGTCGAAATGAAGATGCTTATTGTTTTTAAAAAAAAAAATTAAAAATGAAATTGAATCTTATTTAAAAAGAAATGTTAGTTTTTTTTTTTTTTTTTTTTTAAATAAAATGTAATCCTATCTTAAAAAAAAATTGGTAGTTTTAAAAGATTTTTTTTTAACAATAATAATATATATCATTTTTAATAATAATATATATATATTATTATTATGTGAATTTTTTTTTTTTAAAACTAAAACTTTAAAAGACTAAGTTTTATCTATTTTTTTTTTTTTTTTTTTAAGACTATTTTTTGCTCATTTACAAAATTCTTTATTGTCATATCGCAAATCAATTTTCCAGCAAAAGTATTTTTATAAATCAATAGATTTTCTGATCTTCCTGATCGCACGAAGCGCGGGAAGAGAGCATACTAATCTGTTGATTTGTTTTTATTTATGCAGGTTAGCGTGGATGATAAAACATAATTAAGATTTGCGACAAAACCCTGCATTGTCTATACTCTTTCTGCAATGTCACGGGGGCGTTTAGACTCTCAGAAGACAGCTTTCCGATAATCAAGCTCCTGGCTCACCCGTGATACAGAAACAAGACATAGAAATGCAAAGATGTGCCACTGAATTTATTCATGATGATTTATTTTTTGAAAACAAAACTAAAAACTTCTAATGATAATGACTTCTAATGACTTCTAATGAGATCTCATTTTTATTTTTCTAATCTATTCTACATTAACTTGAAAAATGTTTTATTTTCTAAGTAAAAGAATGCTTCCAATGAAGCCATCTACGGACTAAAAATTCGAACATGCTGACATCAAGATTTAAAAATTTTACATTATGTTTTACAAGAATGTGAGAATCTTGTCTTAGAGTTGGCTCAAGGTTATTGTCCTTGCTCTCCAAGAATTACCTATTCAACATTGTCAAATTCATCATCCGTAGATGGATTAGTGAGAAATGGGGGGTTTAAAATAAAAACTGAATTAACTATGTGAAAAAATAAAAATGCTCCAAACTTTGAACTCCTTTATGAACCTGCTGTCACCAAGTTCCACAAATTAGCCCATTAAAAAGAAATGCATAAAATAAATACTAAATCCTTCTAGTTGCACTTCCCCGGTAACGGCGCCAAAATGTTTGGTTCCAATTGACAATGTCAATTAGAGTTTAATTTAATGTCAACTCGGGAAGGTAAACTTAGAAGTGCTTATCTAAAATATATAGATCTAGAAAGATTCCTAATTTGTCCAAGATCTTAAAGTCCCCTTAAAAGAACATATTCATTAAGATCTCTTTCAATAACTAATCAAACCTAGATCTAATAATTGTATGAGGTCTTACAGTTCTCTTACAAGAACACTTTCAAATAAGACTCTTCCAATATTAGAACATTTAATAAAGCTTAAAAACTGAAATGAAACAAACCTAAATCTAATAATTGTATGAGATCTTTTGGTTCTCTTACAAAAACACTTTCAAATAAGATCCTTCCAATATTAGATCATTTAACAAAGCTTAAAAACTGAAATGAAACAAACCTAAATCTAATAATTGTATGAGATCTTATGGTTCTCTTACAAAAACACTTTCAAATAAGATCCTTCCAATATTATATCATTTAACAAAGCTTAAAAACTGAAATAAAACAAAAACATAAATAAATTATACCTAAATTAAGAAAATAAGCATGCAAGTGAGGCCATGGGGGCCCTCCATAACTCCACAAGCACACCACTTCAATGGAGACTCAGATGTAGAGGCAAAATCGAAGTATGAATCCTTTATTTGAAAATCTCCATTACAAACCAACTCTAAGGTTACAACTCTAAGCTTCTAAGATTACATACTCCAAAATTCTAAGATTACAAAACTTCAATATTACAAAAACTAAGATTACATATGGAGGAGATTGTACTCCTATTTATACAATGAGATGAGTAACAAACTCATAATGATCATCCACTAATCTCTCTTTAGTTCCATACATCTCTCAATCATCTATACACATAACCCCTTTTGTCCTTGATCTTCTCCATGAGATTTATCTTCTCAAATTCGAATTTGATCATCCAAGGCCACATAAAGGTGTTTTGGAAGCTTCCTTGGCACCTACACATGTCACAAAAACAGCCCACTTTCCATATATAATGTAAAATATATTATTTTCTAATATTTAATCAAGAATTTCTCTCAAAAATGTTTAAAAATAAATAATATTTGGAAAATATAAATTAGACCCGTTAATGGTGAATAATAGGGAAAATGAAGTGACATGGTGGTGAATAATGGGTGATAAAATGGAAGCATAGGTGAAAAATTTATGGTAATGAGTGACATTTTGAAACCCAAACATCCTTCTTGCAGAACTCCCCACCATTATCTGTTCTCAACGCCTTTATCTTCTTCTCTGTCTGGTTTTCCACCATAGCCTTAAATTCTTTAAATTTGTCAAAGACTTAAGATTTCTTCCTCAAGAAATATATCCATGTATTCCTTGATAATTCATCTATGAATGAAACATAGTACACAGACTTTCCCAGTGATGGAACTGACACAGGTCCAAACACATCACTGTGCACAAGTTCTAATATCTTGTTCGCCCTCTTAGCACCAGAAGGAAAACTCACCCGATTCTGCTTCCCATATACACAATGTTCACAGAAATCGAAATCCGGAGAGAAATTAGACATACCTTCTACCATACCATTTCTATGCAGTATCCGAAGGCCCTTCTCTCCAATATGTCCAAGCCTTTGATGCCATAGCATGGTCTTTTCTCCAGAGACAGCTAGGCTTTCCGCTCCACTTTCAAGAACCATAGAACTGTTACACCCATCAATAACAGTGCTACCTTGTAGCTTGTATAGAGTTCCAGTCCGAACTCCCCGCATTAATACCAGTGCTCCCCGAACCATCTTGCAGGCATCTTTCTCGAACACTGTTTTTACACCTGCATCATCCATCTTGCTTACGGAAATCAGATTTCTGGCCAATGTAGGAATATGCAGAACACCAGGAAGTGTTCTAATCCTTCCACCTTGCAGCTTCAGCTTGACCTTTCCACGTCCGACGATTCTGGCCTTCCTATCATCCCCTAGGAAGACATCACCACCATCATATTTCTCATACTCGCGGAACCACTCCCTATGGGGAGTGAAGTGAAAGGATGCACCTGAGTCAATCAACCATGACTCATGATCTACATGTGTATTTGAAGAAGAAGCCAAATACACATCCCCACCTTCATCCGAGGTGGTTTTTGCCTCTGCAGAAGGACCTTCATCAGATCCCTTTCCTTTCTCAGGAGCTTTAGATCTGCATTCCTTTTTGTATTGCCCTTCCTTTCCGCATTTCCAGCACACCTTTACAAACTTTCCAGGAGATTTAGATCTCCCTCTAGATTTAGATCTCCCACTCGAAACCTTATTCTTGTTTCTGTTATGGGACCTTCCTCGTACAGATAAGGCATCTCCATTCTGACCCTCCATATTTCTCCGTCTCATTTCCTCCGACAGCAAGGCTGAAACAATGTCATCAAAATTCAAGGTATTTGTATTGATACCTATTGCAATAACCAGACTGTCCCACGAATCTAGTAGAGAACACAACAAACTGATGCACTTATCTTCATTTGAGATTTTAATATCAACAGATGACAACTGACTTACCACAGTATTGAAGGCGTTCAGATGCTCTGTCACCGAGTATCCATCCTTCATCCTCAGGTTATACAACTTTTTCCGCAGGAACAACTTATTCACCAGAGACTTAGATTGGTACAAAGTCCCAAGTTTTTCCCACAAATTCTTCGTCGTAGCTTCCCCAGTCCATTCAACAATACTAAATACGGTACCTGGCGGTATTTTTCTTCTTAGCCTTAGATCCGATCATTACCGGTCTTCATACAACATTCTTGGTTTAGTACCTGGATCTACGCGATCCACGATCTTTATCTCTCAGCGAGATCCTCCATCTTGAGCTTCCAAAAACACAAAACTCGACACATTAAATTAGGATATCTCTATCTTCATAGCTCACCATCTTCTTTCACAGCAAGAATCGATCATGAGATCTCCCACTAAAGAGGCTCTACCTCAGGCCCAGGAGCAAAAAACCTCGACGACGAGGCGTCCCCTTGAAGCCGAAACTGCTCTGATACCAAATGTAGGTTTTAACCCTGAACAGAAATTATCTACACACGAATATTATAACAGAAAATAAACAATAGAGAGAGCATAAAACATAAAACAGATAAACACAGAGATTTTCCCCTGGATCCCAAATTGGGACGACCAGCTTGATTTTTCATTATATTCCTTTTAGTGTTACAATACATATATATACATGTCGAAGCATACATAAACCCCAATCCATTAACCCGGGATTAGAACATAACCGTAGTTCCCTTGACCAGATATACAAAAATACCAGGGGCCGAAAACCATCGTACCCCAAAACCATGTGCAAAACCATGCACAAAACCATGGGTGCGGACTACCCACCGGAAATTAAGGACCAAAAATTTTTGCCGGGGCACTGCCCCGAACCCCGACAGGGGGGGGCTATCGCGGAAAGAATATAACACATACCCAACAAGATCCTCCCCAAATCCACAAAATAGAGATGATGATCTACCCTTTCCATTTGAAGCATAATTCATACTTCATTTGCATCAGGAAGTTATCGTAACCTACTTTTGTTGTCTTTATACTTGAAAGCCTCTTATGCTTGAACCCTTTCAAGAAATTATCATAGATAACCTTATTTTTTGCATAAAACTAGGCAACAATACGAAGGTTAGCGACACCCAAATCAAGAAGTCGACATGCACTCTTTTCAAGAAGTAATTATTTTCAAGTAAGAACAACATATATAAAACAACGTAATATTTTCCCAAGTAGAAATTATTCTTTTCTCATAAGCTTCAACATGATCTTTCCCAAAGAAACAATTATGTGAAACTATTATGGATTCTTCATGACTTTTCTTCCAAGAAAACTCATTAACTTATCTCCCAATCCATGAAATATATTTAGGAATTACCCTCTTTAATCTATATTCACTTTCAAGAAAATAACTTGGATTTCGTCATCATTTCATACACATGTACCAAATCCCTTTCAAAATAAAACAAGCATCCTATATTTTTACATAAGATGCATATATATATATATATATATATAAGCTAACTTACTTATATTTTACTATGCTTAAGCTATACAATGAATTTAATATGCATCTTTTTCAATACCATAATAATGTTTGTATGTAAACTATTCTTTCAAGAAAATAATGATAAGAATACCTATCTCTTGAAACACATTGGTCAAACCTAGATTAGATATGTGTTGCCTTCCTTCAAGGTATCCAACTTTCCTTCATAGTATCCATACTCTATTGAATTAGAAATAAGCATACAATGAACGAGAGGTTCAAGGTAGGAACTGCCTGAGTGTTCGCCTGAATCTAGGACACGCATTTCAGGTTTAGATTAACATTATTGCAGCCATTAAAATCCACAAAATAGAGGATGATGATCTACCCTTTCTTCTCCTCGCGAATCTTCCCCAAATCCACAAAACAGGGATAAAGATATACCCTTTCCATTCTAAGCATAATGCATACTTCATTTGCATCAAGAAGTTATCATAACCTAGTTTTGTTATCTTTATACTTGAAAGCTTCATATGCTTCCCTTTCAAGAAATTATCATAGATAACCTTCTTTTATGCATAAAACTAGGAAACAATACGAAGGTTAGCTACACCCAAATCAAGAAGTCGGCATGCACTCTTTTCAAAAAGTTTTTATTTCCAAGTAAGAATAACATATATAAAACAACATAATATTTTACCAAGTAGAAACTATTCTTTTCACACAAGCTTCAACATGATCTTTCCCAAAGAAACAATTATGTGAAACTATTATGGGTTCTTCATGACCTTTCTTCCAAGAAAACTCATTAACTTATCTCCCAATCCATGAAATATATTCAAGAATTACCCTCTTTAATCTATATTCACTTTCAAGAAAATAACTTGGATTTCGTTATCATTTCATATACATGTATTAAGTCCCTTTCAAAATAAAACAAGCATCCTATATTTTTACATAAGATATATATATATATATATATATATATATATATATAGAGAGAGAGAGAGAGAGAGAGAGAGAGAGAGGCTAACTTACTTATCTCTTACTATGCTTAATCTATACAATGAATTTAATATGCATCTTTTTCACTACCATAATAATGTTTGTATGCAAACTATTCTTTCAAGAAAAGAATGATAAGAATACTTATCTCTTGAAACACATTGGTCAAACTTGGATTAGAGATGCATTCCCTTCCTTCACAGTATCCAAATTTCCTTCACGGTATCCATACTCTATTGAGTTGGAGGTAAGCATACAATGAACGAGAGGTTCAAGGTAGGAACTACCTGAGTGTTCGCCTGAATATAGGATGCGCATTTCAGGTTTAGATTAACATTATTGCAACCATTAAAATCCATAAAATAGAGGGTGATGATCTACCCTTTCTTCTCCTCTAGAATCTTCCCCAAATCCACAAAAGAGAGATGATGATCTACCCTTTCCATTCGAAGCATAATGCATATTTAATTTTCATCAGGAAGTTATCATAACCTAGTTTTTTTGTCTTTATACTTGAAAGCTTCTTATGCTTCCCTTTCAAGAAATTATCATAGATAACCTTCTTTTATGCATAAAACTAGGAAACAATACGAAGGTTAGCTACACCCAAATCAATAAGTCGACATGCACTCCTTTCAAGAAGTTATTCTTTCCAAGTAAGAACAACATATATAAAACAACATAGTATTTTCCCAAGTAGAAATTATTCTTTTCACACAAGATTCAACATGATCTTTCCCAAAGAAAAAATTATGTGAAACTATTATGGGTTCTTCATGACTTTTCTTCCAATAAAACTCATTATCTTATCTCCCAATCCATGAAATATATTCAGGAATTACCCTCTTTAATATATATTCACTTTCAAGAAAATAACTTGGATTTCATTATCATTTCATACACATGTACTAAATCGCTTTCAAAATAAAACAAACATCCTATATTTTTACATAAGAATATATATATATATATATATATATATATATATATATATATAAGTGTGATCTGAAAATGGTCTAAATAACTTGTATGTATTTCAAGAACCTACCACTTAGTTTAAATTAAATGATCTAGGTTGTACTTGACAATTTTGTGGAATTATTTACTTGAAAGTGGTGTATGAATTTTTACTGTTTATGTGTCTTAACTTAATTTGTTCTTGTTTTAATTTAACATGTCTGACAACAACATAATGCAACAAATAATCATTCAAACACAACAAGAATTTTAATCTAGGAGTTCACCAAAAATCTCGTGGGCTACGTCTCCTTTGAGCTTTATCATCATGAATCAGCTCTTTGGGATTATGGTAAGATTTTTTACAAGTAAATACTTAATTCCAATGAATACAGAAATGATCCAAAGGACTTAAAATACCATAAATATCCCTCAATAGGCTGTCCAAACTCTGAAAAATAGCTTTAGGCTCTTGTTAACACGATTCCTTTTGTTGGTGCACTAAGCTACTCTAAGCTTCTGAATGGCACAAACTCCCTCAGAATTCTTTTTATGTCATTGAAACAACTACTGCTATATCCAATACACATCATACAACAACTATAAACTGATAAGTTGCTCAAATTGAGCACTGCATTCCCAAAATAGGTTATCCTCCACAGTTTGCCCAAGGCTGCCCAGAACTTCACATCATCTTTTCGAGCTCTAGAAGTTCTCAAAATGTTATGAAACTAATTCCATTGGTTCCAAACTGACTGAAATAGTCAAGATAGTGTTTTGGTTCATCAAAACTAGCCTCCGGCTGCTCCGATTTCGCCTCAATCACCTATCAGCACCCCTTGGCACTTGGCTTAATGAAAATGTCTCTGCTAAGTTTTCGACCTCTACAAGTCCTTAACACTTGATGAAACCTCTGTAAATAGATTCGGAATTATTTTTTCAGTCAATAATGACCACTGGTTCACTGAAAATGGTTTCAAACAACTCTTTCTAAGCCCTGCACCGCTGCTGGAAAAAGCCAGCAATAATAACCCCTAGAAATTTACTGAAACTTTTCAACCTTCAAAATTTCTCTACAGGATCTGTAAACCATTTCATTAGATTCATAACATCTGAATTGTCCAATTTATACTATTGGAACTCTGGAAAAGGACTCTAACTCCCCTAGCTAAGCCTCAAACTGAATTTGTCTCATGGTGGCCCTGATGGCTCCTTCATCTTCCTTGAAGCAAACTCTGCTGAAGATCACCTGTATTCGACCTAACACCTATCCCAAAGTGCTTCGAAGGTCGAAGAGACCCAAAATTGACTAAAATTTCATTCAATTTGGTTCAATAATGAGAGATTTATGACCCAAACAACTTTGCCCCAATTTCCTCCACTAAATGTGAGACAACTGCTAGTTAACTCCACTAAAAGTGGAAGTCTGCCTAAATTTGGGAGTGCCTCCAGAATCTCCGCCATATTAAACTCCACTTAACTGAAGCTTAATTAAATATTAAACTTAATATTAGTCTCCTTAAGCACTCTTAACATTAAGCTCCCACATTGGTCATATGATGAGGTTCCATGGGAGGAGGGTTGGCCCCTCCATGCTCTGCTGGACCCACTCGGCATTCATAGTGCAATAACTTCTTCATACGGTGTTCGTTTTTCGAATCGTTTGCGGCGCCAGAATCAGGAAAACAAGACCTATGCAACCATTGTGGTTTCAAATCAATCCTATAACTTTGAATTTTGAGCTAATCGTTAGGTCCTTGATCCAGTTTTGATCAATAAGCTAACTTACTTATCTTTTACTATGCTTAAGCTATACAATGAATTTAATATGCATCTTTTTCAATACCATAATCATGTTTGTATGTAAACTATTCTATCAAGAAAAGAATGCTAAGAATACTTATCTCTTGAAACACATTCGTCAAACCTGGATTAGAGAGGCATTGCATTCCTTCACGGTATCCAACTTTCATTCACAGTATCCATACTCTATTGAGTTGGAGTTAAGAATATAATGAACAAGAGGTTCAACGTAGGAACTTCCTGAGTGTTCACCTGAATCTAGGACGCACATTTCAGGTTTAGATTAACATTATTTCAGCCATTAAAATCGACAAAATAGAGGATGATGATCTACCCTTTCTTCTCCTCTCGGATCTTACCCAAATCCAAAAAATAGAGATGATGATCTACCCTTTCCATTCGAAGCATAATGCATACATAATTTGCATCAGGAAGTTATCATAACCTAATTTTTTTGTCTCTATACTTGAAATCTTCTTATGCTTCCCTTTCAAGAAATTATCATAGATAACTTTCTTTTATGCATAAAACTAGGAAAAAATACCAAGGTTAGCTACACCCAAATCAAGAAGTCTACATGCACTCTTTTCAAGAAGTTATTCTTTCCAAGTAAGAACAACATAATATTTTCCCAAGTAGAAATTATTCTTTTCACACAAGCTTCAACACGATCTTTCCCAAAAAAACCAATTATGTGAAACTATTATGGGTTCTTCATGACTTTTCTTCCAAGAAAACTCATTAACTTATCTCCTAATCCATGAAATATATTCAGGAATTACCCTCTTTAATCTATATTTACTTTCAAGAAAATACCTTAGATTTCATTATCATTTCATACACATGTACCAAATCCCTTTCAAAATAAAACAAGCATCCTATATTTTTACATAAGATATATATATATATACAAGCTAACTTATATTTTACTATGCTTAAGCTATACAATGAATTTAATATGCATATTTTTCAATACCATAATAATGTTTGTATGAAAACTATTCTTTCAAGAAAATAATGATAAGAATATTTATCGCTTGAAACACATTGGTCAAACCTAGATTAGAGATGCGTTGCCTTCCTTGAGGGTATCCAACTTTCCTTCACGATATCCATACTCTATTGATCACTGTATCCATACTCTATTGAGTTGGAGATAGGCATATAATGAACAATAGGTTCAAGGTAGGAACTGCCTGAGTGTTCGCCTGAATCTAGGACGCGCATTTCAGGTTTAGATTAACATTATTGCAGCCATTAAAATCCACAAAATAGAGGAGATGATCTACCCTTTCTTCTCTTCTCGGATCTTCCCCAAATCCACAAAATAGAGATGATGATCTACCTTTCCATTCAAAGCATGCGTATTTTTGAATATGAAGCAGTTCGTCATGCGAATAGAAAATATCCTTATATTATTACAATGTGTGCGCCGCATAGTTGAGTGCTCACAATTCTGCAAGATATGGAAGCACAGCTCAGTACTCACAATATGTGACTCGATGGCGTCTATGCGTTCACTTGGAAGCCAAGAGCACCTAATTGTGAGCACCAAAGACGTAAAGACTTACAGAGGAGAGAAGGAAACACTATATTGAATAGTCTCTTCCATCTCTGCATGCACCAAATTGTGAACACCCAACACCTAAAAACCTCTCCAGAGATCTAAAGTAAATAATGAATACCAAGAGTTGTTATCAAAAATTTGTTTTCAACCAATTATTGATTAAGCAGTTAAAATGACATTAATGTAAAATTGATTTACCATATGTAAATACATAAAGTGAAGTAAATATGTTACGGATATTATTAATTTGTTTTATAAAAAATGATTTAAACACATTTAAAAAACAAAAAAAATGACCATCTTGAAAAATTGTAACTTCATGATATAAACATCTATTTGTAATTAATTATTAGTTTTATTTAATTATAAAAAAATTTAATAAATTTTAAAATATTAAGTGACTTAAATATAATAATATTTAACTATGAACACTCATATTAGTGTTCATATTAATAATGAATATAGTGAAGTGGTAGAAGTGGTATTGCATTGACTGAAGTGAACATTATAGGGTCGCCCCGATATAATGTAAGTGATGTATTTATTGAGATTAAGTGGTTTTTTTTTCAAGACATTCAATAAACTTGAAACTATACAGAAAAAATGATTATCGCGCCTACCCAAAAGTTATAGGGACAAATTGAGAAAATACACCAAATTTAAAATTATTGATTAAGTGGCTTCCTTTTTTAATTTCTATCGGTGGAGATTGGACGGCACGTTTATTCCCGATGTGCCGGTCAATTTAAGATTTGAAATACATCGAAATTAAACGAAATGAAATGTTTTAATTTAATGATTTAATTCTATCTTTTATTCCGTTAATTTTATCTGCGTATTTTTTTTTAATTCCTTTTTACCATCATTACGTGCCATATATAATTTTATATAAAAAAAATTAAAAAATATATATCATACTGTGAAAGTTACATAGACCGCCTTCCCAATAACGGTCATGGCAGTAGCTTCAATTAGATATGCAAAACCCCTTCATGAATTAACAACCTATTACTATATTCATTATTAACATGAATTTTCATGATTAAATATTATTATAATGAAATAATATAATATTTTATAATTTACTATATTTTTATTTAATTAAATAAAAAATAAAAAAAAAATTATAAATAGGCTTTGTTTATCGAGGTCAAGATTTTGTTTAGATGATAAATTTTGGAATTTGGCAAGATTTTTTTCAAAAAAGAGTAGGTTAGAGTCTATTAAATCTTTTTTTTATGGTGGAAATGGATTCAACACATCAAATACCTTTGAGCCACACAAAATTATGAAGTTTGACTATTGTAATCTGGATTTCAAAAGTTTCACCCAAATTTCGTCAAAATCTTATAGAAATTCCCTGTATTTTGAGATAAAATTATAGTCTCCTTAAACAACTCTTTATATATATATATATGAATAGAGTTTTAATTTTGCTATCAATAGTTAATAAATAATAGATAATAGATAAATAGTAGAGATTTAACTTTTATAAAATATTGAGATTTATTTTTAAAATAGTTATTTTTTTTTTAATTGTTTTTTATATAGAATAATGATAAACCATAATATTCATTCATTAAAAATCTTCATATTAAATTGAAAATAATTTTTTATAATTAAAAAATTTATTACTTATACTTTTAAATATATATTTATTTGGAGTTGTCTTTATTGCGATTTCTTGGAGTTTCAGGTGCTGGAATCTGGTGAAACAAATTGAGGTGAAATCTTGATTTTTGTTATTTAAATTGGTTTTTTAATTGAATAAATGGATTCAGCACCCTAAAAAACCGTTAGGACAATTCGATTGTGCAAGGTTACTCATCAAATTTCTGTTTTCAATGAATTTCAACTAGACTTTAAAAAATTAGACAAAAAATTTATAGTAAAAACCTTCAAAAAAAATCACCTTATATTTATTTTATTTTATAATTAATAAAAATAATACTAATTCAAAATCAAAATGAAATTATAAATAAACATCCTTATATTTTGAAATTGAAAAGAAACTTTACGTTAAATGATACGAATATGAAAATTTGTCGCTTATCCTTTACTCTCCACCTTTCAACTTTAAATTCACGCTTGCTGATGTTAACAAACTCACTCCGATCACCACTTTGCATAGTAATTAACACAAATGCTTCTACTCTCGATTCAGGTGTATTCAGAATCTAATTTAACCGTCTTTACCGGGTTGCATTTCTATGGGAAATCTTTTCTTTAAAAAAAGAGTTGTCTATCTATGTAACTGTAACACACATCCATATAAATCAATTTACTACGGATTAAAAAAAAATTATCTATCTTAACACATTTTGATA